>OX940963.1:666351-1866351 GCA_954870475.1 Euphrasia confusa
AGAAGAGAGAGAGAGAGAGAGAGAGAGAGAGAGAGAGAGAGAGAGAGAGAGAGAGAGAGAGAGAGAGAGAGAGAGAGAGAGAGAGAGAGTTAAGCCTTCAACTGCAACGTATTATACAAAGGGCGATTCCATTTGAGGGAATTCATTGTAATTCACAATATATATGATGATGAGAGCTTATTATAATCTTCTTTTCGGTTTAATTAGTCTTGTGATTATTACTGTCCAATTTCTTGGAGAAGCTACTTCATCGGAAGGAGATGAGATTTATACTGTGTACATGGGAAAAACAACTCCTTCGGATATGAACGACAATCTAAGAAACGACCATGCTCACCTTCTCAACGAGCTACACACAACAAGGTTCGATTCGATCTATATATTCTTGAATTCTAATTTCTCTTAAGGAACCATTTTATCACTATGTTCACGACACTACCGCAGAAATGAAAAAGTTGTAGTGCATGTCTACAACAGAAGCTTTCTAGGGTTTGCCGCTCGTATGTCAAAGGAAGAAGCGCAATCGTTGTCACAAAGACCTCAAGTGGTGTCCGTTTTTCCCAACCGAGCTTTGAAGCTACACACTACTCGTTCATGGGATTTCTTGATGACCCAAAACGCAGCTGCCTTTCAAAATAGCAATGGTTTTGTTCCCACGTCCTCACCCCCTCATGCGTCGAACCTATCGTTTGGAGGAGCTCAGGATACTATAGTTGGCTTCATCGATACAGGTGATCCAATACTATACTATAATTTTGTGTCTGGCCTTATTAATTTATGAAACATGTTTGATGATCTTAGGAATTTGGCCTGAACATCCGAGTTTCAACGACGAGTACATGAGCCAAGTTCCGAAGCGTTGGAAGGGAATATGCATGCCAGGCAAAAACACGACCAACGTATTCAAATGTAACAAGTAAGCAACGTTTCAAATCACGCGTATACCCTCTCGTTACATTACAAAGTCACGATTTATTGAAACGTATTCCTCCGATTATTAGGAAAGTGATTGGAGCAAGGTATTACGAAGATACGTATTACCCGGGCTCTATAACAACGCCCATGGACGGATGGGGGCACGGTTCACACGTCGCGTCGACCGCAGCAGGGAGCCCCGTGGAGGGCGCTTCGTACTACGGCCTTGCGAAAGGGATTGCGAGAGGAGGCGGGTCCCGCGGCTCTAGGATCGCGGCGTATCGTGTATGCGGGCGCGAGTGTTGGGGGGTGAGTATCCTCAAAGCGTTCGACGATGCTATTGCTGATGGAGTCGACGTGATATCTTTATCGGTAGGCGGAGGATTCGATGATTTCTTTAAGGATGAAATTTCCATTGGAGCATTTCACGCCGCGGAGAAGGAAATCGTCGTCGTGTGCTCCGCGGGAAACGACGGCCCTTCTCCCATGACAGTCCAGAACGTCGCCCCTTGGATGTTGAGCGTCGGAGCAACCACTATCGACCGTGACTTCGATTCGAGCATCTTGTTGGCTCCAAACAATAAGAAGATCAAGGTTCGTATATGTTAGAAATCGCTTCATCTAAAAGTTCGAACTCAGAAATTAGGCAACTAGACATTGTTAAAGAAATTAAGCAGCTAGATATTTTTATAAGTGAGCAGAATATATTCTCCAATACTCCCCTCATTTGTGGGCCGATTTCAACCTCAACAAATGAATAATTTATTCCGGTGGAGTCGCTCATGGCGGGAGTTGAACCCAGGATCTGGCACAAGCCTAGACTCTGATACCATATTAGAAACCGCTTCATCTAAAAACTAGAACTCTTAGACTCTTAGAGAAGTTGGACAACTAAAAATTTATATAAGTGGACCGAATATATTCTCCAATATTCTACGATATTATCAAGCGCTTGATCGTCACGTTGTTAATTATATTTTCTTTTTGATATACATCGATCGCAGGGCGGAGGCATCAACTTCTCGAATCTCAGTAGTTGTGCGATTTATCCTTTGATAGATGGTGGATCGGCTGCAACGTCGAAGCGAAGCGACGTTATAGCTAATGCAAGGTACGTACATACTTAAGTTCGCGCGTATACTATGTTTGATTCCTTCGATTATGTATGTTTTCGGGTTTGCGCAGCTATTGCATCCCGGGTTCATTAGATGCACGAAACGTAAAGGGAAAAATCGTGCTCTGCGAAGACAGCGAAAAGGTTGGAGTGTTCATCGGAAAGATTATTAACGGATTGGAGAAACAAGGCGCGATCGGGATCATAATTATAAGCAACAACTTCGTTCTATCCCCGTACTACTATGGGCGTACTTCTCCAACGGTCATTGTCACCGTAGACGACGGAGCGAAAATAAGTTCTTATATCCAAACAAACAAGTAACTATTAATACTCAATCTCTCATCCCATAAATATATATTGTTGTTACATGAATCACTTCGATCACTTCGATTTGGACAGAAAGCCGTTGGCGACAATCATGCCAACTGTCGTGACACCGATGAACTACAAGCCGGCTCCTGTCGTTCCGGAATTTTCGTCAAGAGGCCCTATAGACGGCATTATGAACCTTCTCAAGGTACGTACATTCGTATATATTCTTGTATTATCGATTCATCGAACTAATAACGATTTAAAAATAAATATGATCATGTGGTTTTATACGTAGCCTGATGTTGTGGCTCCGGGAGTAGGCATCCTTGCTGCATGGCTGCCTCTTCATGACCGCACGGGTATGGAACCGCCCCTCTTCTACATAAACTCCGGCACGTCCATGTCTTGCCCGCATGTTTCTGGTGTAGCTGCAACCGTGATGTCGTTTAATCCGAAGTGGGGTTTCTCGGCTATTAAATCGGCTATAATGACAACAGGTTGGTCAGTCAATCGATCTCTCGATTTTCTTTCGTTACACGAAAGCTCATGTTTCATCTCTCGTTTCGCAGCTAGCCAAACAAACAATCTACGTGCCCCAATCACAACCCTAAACGGAACTAGAGCAACACCGCACGACACCGGGGCAGGGGAGATAAGTTTGTTTGGCCCGTTGTGGCCGGGGCTCGTCTACGAGACCAAAACAATCGATTACGTTCATTTTCTTTGCAACTTAGGGTACAACACGTCCCTTATCCGAATGATCTCTTCCAATGTTCCCGTTGACTTTGTTTGTCCTGGAAACTCGAGTCCTGATTTGATCTCCGATATGAACTATCCTTCCATGGTTGTTTCTGGCTTGAAGAGGAATCAGATGAGGTCGGTGAAAAGAACGGTGACCAACGTAGGCGAAGAATATTCGATCTATGAGGCCACCGTGGAAGCCCCTCCCGGCGTGCAGGTTCGAGTTGTGCCGAACAAACTACGCTTCACGAAGAATGTTAAGAAGCTTACATTCGAGGTCTCATTTTTACTCACAACTTTTACGGAGGGAGATGACTTGTTTGGTGCATTTACATTTTTTAATTCCAAGCACAAAGTTCGGAGTCCATTCGTCGTGGCTATGAAACATGATAATTAAGGAAAGTAGTTTGATTCTTAAAATTATGAAAAACTAAGAATAATTATGTCAAAGATCTTTGTTTGACAGTTGTACGAGTACGTGGTCATAATAATTTAATTCTAGCTAGTTTGTATGATTACACTAAAACGTTTATTCCAATAGATTTTAATGAGGTTCTATTAGATCATGTAATTGGCTAACAACTTATACACCATTTTAGCATATAAAAAAAATCAAGGAGAGCTAAACTGTAATAATGCTCCAGCCTCCAGGGTAGCATCTACTAGACCCCAATTTAGCTAGGATTTAATCTATTTTTGATATATAATTGAATCGCGCCTAAGCATAGTTATAGATTTAGCCACACATGATATAGATTCTTTCTATGTAGATATAATAGTATATATATATATATATATAGATTTTCTATATATAGATTCTTATTATGAAATTGCCATCGAACAACATACATAGGAAGACGCTACATTAACACAAAATAAAATATAGCCCGCCATTAAAATAAAATAAAAACCAATTTCCTATTAAAATAAAATCCAAATATATAAAATAAAATCCAAAAATAATATCTGAGCGCATCTGTTAAAAGGTAAAAAAAATGTCATCTTTAGGCATGCACGAAAAAAAAATATATATCTTTAAAAATTATAGAGTATATTAAAGTTAGATTATTAAATCATTAAAATATCTTATTAAAAGGATAAGATTCTAAAAAAAAAAGGTAAATTAGCATGGCATGTGATATTTAATAATGATACATAGTATAATTTTTGTTAATTTTTATTGTTTTTCAATTTTATTGAAAGTTTGATTTTTATTTAGGGTGATTTTGAATAAAGGGGAGTTTTTAAAGTTTCGTTAAAATTAGAGGACTCAATTTTACCTAATTATTAATAGAAGCAGATCATATAATTTTATTTTAATTTTATTAATTTACAAGGCGGTTATTAATTAATATTTATTATATTAGGTAGTCAGTTATTACACAATTTTATAATTATAATCTTAAAGTACTTTTATTAATAAAAAATTTTAAAAAATGAAACATTAAATTGTAAGTGTTAATTTAACGGTAAAACTTAAAATATTATAAACTATAATACCTGTTTCTCTAAATAGTTCTTTTATTTATTGTCTCAATTCTGTTGAAAGTTTGAATAATATATCTTAAATAAGTAAAATAAGTACTATATTTTTAACACTTCAAATTATAAAATTGCTAAAAGAATTTGAATATATTACTCATATAAAATTTTGTGAGCCATTCTATAAGAATTTTAAAATTAAGTGTATTTGTTCTATAGAATATTACGAGATTAGTGACACTGTCTCGAATGCGCACGAGTGTAGACAAAATATGCTAAATTAACCTGATTGACAAAAGTCAATTTACTTTTATTAATTTATTCAATTGTACATATAGTAAAGACGACGAAAAGGCTAGATTAGCTGCCGAAAGAGACAATCCCAGAACCTAAAGATGATGATAAAGACGAAGAAAAGGTGAAATTAGGTGCTGAAAAAGCAAAACGCGAGTTTGATGAATTTCTATGTCAAGGCTACTGTTATGAATTGTGTGTTGGCCCAATTTATTGGTTTTAGCCCAAGTACCCCATGGAGTGCAACCCACTTACCTCTTGTACTTGACCCATTTACTTCAGCCCACACCATAATAAGCCCTAAGTTTATTTATGGTCATTGACCAATCCTGACCCTTGATCTATGTTTGGAATATTGTGGTTGCATTTGGTCCATTGATCTCTCTTTTTCTTGACTCACCCACCCGCTGTCATTCTCACTTCACTCATCTGATATCGTGTGTAAACCCTACATTTCACTATGTGCGATTTCTGATCTTTCACCTTCTTCACCTTCTGTGGTGGTCATGTGGTGTTGATTCCCTGTTGTTAGCTTTTAGGACAAAGCTATGAACGCCACTCGATCAAGACTGGTGCCACTAGATACTACTTGTTGAATATCGACGATGTGTAGTACGAATAATTATGCGGAACCCCGAAAATAACTCAACAATAAAAGAGAAGGAGACAAGTAAAGAAGACAATAAATTTACGTGGAAATTCAAATCGGGAAAAACCACGGGAGGAACGACGAGAACTTTCACTATAATATTGCTCACGATTACAAGAATTGATATCCACTCTAAAACTCTCTAATCTCACACAATATTATCTCTCTAATTGATGGTGTTAACTCGTGTTGTTTGTGTCCATGGAGAAGCTCTCTTTATATAGAAGGGAGTCCTAATTATTGTATGAAAACAATAATTCTCGTCCATAAGAAGCCTTGGAGAAGAAGGAATCAAAATCGGATCGAAAAAGGAAAACTTTCCAAAAAACGCGCCAGGAGAAATCCGCGGTCGTGGAATCCTTCCCGCGGTCGCGGACTTCTTTCTGCGGTCGCGGAAAACCTTCACCGGGCACGAAAACTCCAGAATTCCCGATCGTACCTACGATTCCAAACCCGCGGGCGCGGATGCCTTCCCAAGGTCGCGGACATCCTTTCCGCGGGCGCTGAATGCCCAGAGCGTCCTTCCTTCTCGGTTTTGTGTCAAAACACAACAAATTTCCACCTTGACACCAAACCGTGAAATCCCATCGCACATGTGAAATCACATCACATACCACCTGACGACGCGAAAACTTTGTCGTGGAAGTAATGCGGTCAAAATAAATTTATAATGTTCCTAAACTCAACACAAAATATCAAGTGATAATTATAGGGTCGATCCCACGAGAAAGCAATTGCAACTTAGTTTATCTCAGCTTTGCACAAATGGTGTCACAATAAAAAGGTTTTGAGTTGGTTGTTGTGGTCACAACGTTTTATCAAACTACTAACTAACACAATATATCTAATTAACCCAAACTAATATGCAGAAATAATAAACTAACACTTTGACCAAACTGTAAACAGAAAATAATAAATCAAACTGAAATCAAATAAAGGAAAGCAGGTTTCTGAGCTCACGGCTTCTCTCTGGGTTATCTGGGCAAACTACCGATCTCTGGCACTTATGGTTTTAACTAATGGTTTTTCAATCGGTTATAGGATGTCGAATAAAGCAAAGGCAGTCCTATTAAGTCACGCTTACAATTACCCCACCCAATCCGTCCTTATTGGGTAAAGAAAAGGCAAGATATACTTATGCCTAATTCCCTGAGTCTAGTCAATTCGATACCTATGTGGTCGCATGGATCTAGTTTGCCCAAACTCGCTGATGAGCCATTTTATTTGCTCATCTTAGAGCGTTCTTACACCTTTTATTGAGTCAGTTTGAGTCAATAGTGTGTTTGGGAGGGCACAATTAGGTGTTTGGGCAAAGTCTGCAGGGATGCAGGTGAAAGGTGGAGAATGGTGTGGAAAAGGCAAAGAAATTGTCCACTTTGGGCAAACTCTGAGATCCGAGGCAAAGTGACTGGAGCAGTTTGACCCAAGGAGGCAAAGTCGTCACTGTGGGAAAAGTCGACACTATGGGCAAGGAGCTGCTATGGGCACGCCAGCGCAACAGATTCCTAAAAAGGGGGGATTCTGCCTAATCCGTCCAGAGTTGTTCAGCAGCTCCTATTTTCCAGGGCAGACGCATCTAACCACTTTCCTAACCCTAATTGAAGACTATAAATATAATATTGAGGACGAAAATCACACACACCAGACACACCAGATACACATCACGAAATACAATTAACTAAATTAACTAAGAGAAATACGAAACTAAAACAAGACAAACACTTAAACAATACTATCCGTTTCCCCGGCAACGGCGCCAATTTTGATTAGACGTTTTGTGTGCGTCTCTCGTCAAAATCTGAGGTCAGTTGTAGTTGACTCGGTTATCAATCCAAGGAAACGAAAGAGTAGAGTTTTCGTGAATGAAATAGTTTTAGATACATTTTTTTTTATATCTACTAAATCCTAAGTTCAAGTTGCAATAAAAAGTAAATGACATAAATTAAATGACAAGAAAATAAAAGACATGAAATTAAACACTCGAATAATTTATATCAAATCGTTTCTGGCCATTTCATAACAACATCTCATATTTCAAAATATTCGACACATGAAAGTAAAGCTCCCGATCGGGTTACTAAACTCACTCAAAAGTGTTTAATTCACTTAGGAGTCTCGCTCTCGATCAAGTTACGAGTCCTAAGATTGTGTCATTTCTAATGACATAATTCAATTGAATATGAAATTCCTTTTTCGCGACTCTCGATTCATCATTCGAGCAAACATGGAAATTACATGAAAACAAAATATCTAAACATAAACGAAAGCATGATTAACGAAAACATTTAAAGAGAATTGAGAAATAACATTAAGACATTAAATAAAAAGAAATTTAAAACACAATCGAACATAATATAATCAACATTCTTAAACTAAGAACGGAATGAAAAACTAAGAAATGATTACATTACAGAGTTTACGAAGGCCGTAGAACTCGATTACGATTCTTAGAACGTCGGTGTCGTCAATACCGACGCCCCTCACTCTACGTCGAGTTCCAAGACGAGAGATATATGTTTTTCCTTCAATCCTTGCCTAAATACATGTCCCAGCATCCTCCCTAACTGCCCATCAACCGTCACATTCAAATTCTGAAAATTCATGTAACTGCCCATTAACCGCCACTTTCAAATTCTGAAAATTAAGACACGTAGCGATCGTTTCTTTGGCTTTTTAGCTCTTTTCTTCGTCTCTTCGTCTACGACTCTTTTCTTTCAACTTTTCCTTCGACTTTTCACCTGAAAAGTGACTAAACCACGACTTCCAACCAACCGTGAGATCAACACACACTATTAAACATAAATACAATAAATGACACACCAAACAATAAAAACGAAAAACATTCGAAACTAAAAACAACGACTAAAACTCACACACACGACACAAATCATACACCAAGTGTACAAGTGTGATAAAATAATTAAGACAAATTATTTTCTCTCTCACACAACGACTATACCGATGGATTGGTCCGTGTCCATCTAGGTCGTGAGCAACTGTTCGATTAAATACGAGTAACCGATAGTATGATCTTCTGTGTGACGTCGCACACCATACTAACTACAACGTATATAATCCAGGACTATAATTTGCATATATTTAATTATAAATAATTAAACGAAAATAATTGTTTATTTAATTAAATAGATTAGTGGCAATGGATCGTGAGTTTCCGTTACTTAAATCTAGACATTAAGTACACAACTCCAACAATCTCCCACTTGTACTAAGGTCTAGTCATTTCCTCCAAACTCCCGACTCCCATACTCATCACGTGCTTAAGTTGTACTTCCAAGAAGTACTATGTGAATGAGCACTCTAGGTTGCCGCTCTGAAGTTATCTTGGTGACTACAGCGTCGTCTCCCTCGACGATGACTCGTATCAGGTGGTACTTGCACTATGTGTTATCTTACACTTATGGACTAGTGATTTCTTACCATTTGCCATTGCACCGCTATTTACATAGCCTTTGGCAAATTAAGAATCACATCTAAGTCCCAGAGATTATCCCGGAGTTATACCAAAACTTCCGCTGCCTCTGAGGCCGCTATTTGGTTACCTATGGCAGAGTCCGAAAAGCATCGTGCTTATCACTCTTCCATGTTAAACTCCTTCTCCTTCAATAGTGAAACACATAGCCTGATATTGACTTACACCGGTCCTCATTCGATTAGAAATCTAAGAGAATATAATCCAAAGGAAATGCTCGTCTGTTCTGTAATCCAGAACATAGTTTCTAGTACTTCGAAAGTACTTAAAATGTTCATTACAATAGTCGAGTATTCCTTTCCAGGATTACCTTGACATCCTCCCACTATGCTAACCGCATAGCCGATATCAGGTTTCCGTTTTCAACATTGCATTTATTAAGTTTTCCACATTCAAAGTGTAGGAAACTGCTTTCATTGCTTCTATCTCCTTTTGTGTTCCAAAACACATATCCTTAGATAGATACATTCCGTCTCTGAAAGGTAACGAACCTTTCTCGGAATCTTGCATGTTTAAAACGAACCATAATCATTTATGTAAGATGTCCAGGAGAAGTACAATGTTCTTTCTAGAGATCCAAGATCTCAAGAACATGTCCAACTTCTTCCTTTATCTTTCATAATGATTTATCTAGACAACCATCATTTTATGTCTGATAACATCTTTACATTGTTGCCAATGATAAGAGTGTCATCTACATAAAACCTCCGAGAAACACCACCTTGTTTTCCATCACGTTTCCAATACACACAATTCGTCTATGCTTTTGATGAATCCATAAAATGGACTATCTCATCAATTTGCAAGTACCACGAACTCAATGCTTTGTTTCAATCCATAAATGGATCAACTAAGCTTGTACTCTAAATGATCTCGCCTCTTAGCAATAATCCTTATTGCTCTCCAAGAAGGCACATTTAGATCTAGTACGGCCTTCATGTAGATTTAGGGATCGATTTCATGTATACTAGGTCCAGAGTTCGAAGACTCTCCTAGTCTTATGAATATCTCCGGTTGTCCCACAACCTCCCACTACAATGGCATTCCGGTGTATAAACAATGATAACAGTAGGTGCAGTTAGTGGTGTACCGCTACTCGGTTCGGCTGGTTCTAAGAGTTAATCTTTCGTTCTCTCTCATTTCAAAGTATCATGTCACTTTGGGCTTGTGGTTCATCACATAGTCTTTCTCTAAGAACCGGGCATTAGAACTTGTAACGTCCCTCTGGTTCATAGTACTATTGAACACACATCTTTTGTTCTTCCAGGATATTCTACAACCGTATTTGAATGCGCCGTTGTTTCCAGACATATCCATAGAACATAGGTAGTTCCGTATTACTCATCTTTTACTATCTCTATAAGAGTTCCATTTCTTATTATCGACACACCATTTCTACACAAAAGTGTATGGTGTAGTCATTTGGGATCAAATCCCAATCTCTGATCAGTATGCCATGCATTCCTCAGACAGGTACTTGCCTCCGCGATTAAATCGCAGGCTACAAATGGATATACCTTTGATGGTTCTCCACAATTGCTTAGTGTCCATTTACTTGTCAAAACACTTGCTTTTGTGGCACATCAGGTATTCTAATCCATTTCTCGAGTAATCAGCAAATGAAGTACTCATACCTTATTGTCTGAGTAGACATAGGTCTGCATACATCAGAGTCAATCAATTCTTATACTTGTCCGGATCTTACATCTTATATCCATAAAGGATTGCTTAGTTATGTTATCTTCCAAATTAGATTCTTAGGTCGGAAGGTCCACTCCTTCAACTTAATTGATCAAAATATCAATTTTCGACCTTTGAACTTCTTATTTGAATAAACATGACTCAGCATAAGAATCCACAAGTATAATCGATTTAATAAAGAAATCTCTTATTAGTAAAACGAGTTTCATACTACGGTTCGTTGCACCATGGTGGACTAAGGATACATCATTTATATATTGCTAGCCAATGTACCAAAATAGATAATATCATTATTTCTTCTTATAACCATCAAATGATTAAAAGAAATAAAATATCCATTTATTAGAAATCCAGAACAAAGTTCTTTCTAATATGAAAGGTACATAAAAGCAATAACCCAAAATGAAATCCTATAAAATGTCCTCCATTGCAACAGCTGCCTCCTTTACAGCATTGCCCATGTAGACTACGATTTCTTCTTTTCTAAGTCGTCGGGTTTCCTGGAACCCTTGCATTTAAAATGCACATACCGTCAGTGGTTCCATATCTACACACCAGGTTCCGGTAGATAATGCCACTGACTATGTTTTACGACTAAAGAAAATTTCGTACTTTCTTTGAGAGGATAATCAGACTTCCAGTACCCAGACTGTTTGCATCGAGAACACTTGCCTATTGGCTTTCTCGTCCCATCTCGTGGTCCAAAGAGAACCACTGGATTTCTTTGCTTTCTTGTCCTTTCTCCCGATTCATGCCTTTAGGTTCGAAACCTTTGGCATTGGCTACAAGAGCTTGCGATTTCCGTCTCAACTCGTCTAAAAGGTTAATCATCTCAAAAACGTTTTTAAGCGTTTCCTCGAAGTGACTGGCCTTTATGAGTATCCTCACCGCTTCTTGTCTAGCCGCCTATGTCAATAGGCTCGGAAGGACAAAGCTCATTGAGTACAACCTTGTACTCTTCAACAGTTTGGGTAATGTCTAGATCTCTATTCCAATCATTACATTTAGGGACCAGTGAGTTTAAAATTCCTTACGTATCACAGAAAGTGGGTTCAAAGCCATTTCCTAATCTATGAGCACGTATAACAACAAACAATCGATTTAATCTCCGATATTATCTCCCTCAAATAATATCATTAAACCACTAATCGCATCTAAAATCCCATCAGATATGGCAAGCCACGATAGTGTGGACGTTTACCTATCCAAATGATTTAGCAATTAGATTTGCTTCGGTCGTACATCATCATTAGCGTTACTTCGATGGGAAGAATACTAAGAAGCGTACCTAAGTGTAAACCATTACTCACTAACTAAGAAGATTGTTTGGGATACGCACATTCACCGCAAGCCACGATAGTGTGGACGTTTACGTTAACATACGCTCCTTTACTCCCTTCTATAACTGTCTACATCAATCGTTCCAAAATCCCATTCAATGTAGCAAGCCACGATAGTGTGGACGTTTACTACACCAAAAGACTTTTACAATTGACTCCCAATTACTTGATTCATTTAATCTTGTAAATCAAGACGCGGAGAATCATAAGTGAAACTCGAAGTTTCTAACCAGTGATTCACCATGCGAACGACCCTATCTCTCATAAATAAGGGAGCCGAGCAGACAATCGATCTAGTCATCAAATGACACGAAAGTCTCTAATTTGTGTCCTCGACATGACCAAGTGGCTTTGGCTCCATTCCACTCCCCGGGGTGAGAATGAGTCGACTTGAAATCAGTTTTGGAAAGACAAATTAGGCATTGTTTGATAAACTTAATTAATGTTTCTCGTAAAAGGAATTACAAGAATTCTCCTCCAATGACTTGTCTATACGAACTTCAAAAGTCCATAAAAGTCACCAAGAGAACAGCAATGGAGACCATGGATATGTTTCCATACCCTCTCCCACTTAGCTTTTTATAACAAAGGGATACGCTATCTAATGCATAATTAAATACACATAAGCATGCATACATGAAATAAAGCACATAGAATATTATCACATAATCAAAATAATACTAGAATATTATTTTCCGACTATTATGGCTTTATCGCATCTCCGTACGCATCTTCTAGTCTTTAGTCTTCGTTCTTTGAATGCTCAATGTGATGGGAATATTAATTCCAATATTTAAATCTATTTATTTTCAATTAATCCAAAAGTTACTTAATTCGAAAATTAAGTCAATCGAATATATCAAAAATAAAATTAAATATTATTAATATTTTTATTATTTTTATTTTCCTTTTCTACTCCATTAAATCTCTACAATCCTATCCAAGACCCACTTGGAATATTCTAGAAGATTTCCATAATGAAATAAGGAAATAAAATAATTTAGGACTCCTAGTCCTTCCAAATTAATTCCTTTCCTAATCCATTAAAAATTCCATAAAGGAATAATTAAATAAGGAAAAATTAATTTAGGACTCCTAATCCTTTTCTAATTAATTCCTTTCCTTTTCTATTTAAAAAAATTCCATAAAGGAATAATTAAATAAGGAAAAATTAATTAAGGACTTTCAAAACTTTCCAAATTAATTATTTTCCTAATCCATTAAAAATTCCATAAAGGAATAATTAAATAGGAAAAATAAATTAATTATAAATTTATTCCCTTTCCTAATCCATGAATATTCCCAAGAATAGGAATAATCAATAAGGAAAAATAAATTTATTCTAAATTTATTCTTTTCCTATTCCATGAGAATTCCCAAAAATAGGAATACTCAAAATAGGAAAACCGAATAATTTAGGAAAGTTGAATCTTGGCCTAGACGAACATGGGATGGGGATTCCCATGTCCATCATGATCGACCACCTCACCTAGAGGAGTCGAACTCCTCATGGTGGTCGATCGACCCTCCAAGGATCGGCCATGGGGATGGCCGATCGAGTCCTCCCTCTCTTCGTCTCCTCCGTCACACTTTTCTGGTCGTCGTTTCGTCCTCGATCCAACGTAAAATAAATTACAAATTTATTACTACGCTATCCGGTATCGATTCTCTACATGAAAACGACCTCAAACAATTTCCGGAAAAATTAAGAACAAACATTCACCACACAAGAACGAATCTCGACATCAACGAGAGTTTAATAATCAAGAGAAATATTATGACATTAATTAACAATAATTAAATCTAGCCATAATAATCGGAAACCCTGCAAGGTAGAACAATTTATCGAAAAATACCATGAACTAACTGATACCAATTGTTGGAAATCGATATCCCGGAATTAATAAATTAATTAAAATTAATTATCTAATTAATTTCGACTGAAATCCTTTGGAGATCGAATATCCGGATTGTCAAAATTGCGGAACCGACAACCCAATCGAAATCCCGACCGCCGGAGAAACCACGAGCACGCCACGAGGAGCCGGGCTCAACCGAACACCACACGCGAGCAAGCCCGCGTGTGTCCAGCCGAGCCCCCACGAGGGGCTCGCGGTTGCTCACGGAAACCGCTGGGGCTGCTCGTAGCAGCCCCGCAGCGAGTCCTCGACTCGCTGCTCACGGGGATGGGGTCCCCGTACGAACGCACGGGCTGCTCCCAGCAGCCCGGTGGGCACGCCCCGTACGCAACTCGCGTCGCCCGCGTGCCCGCTACGGGAACTCCCGTAGCTCGCGGCGACTCCGTACGGGGAGATCGAGCCTAGCTCGATCGAGCCCTCGGCTCCAGCCGAGGCTCATGCCCGGCAGCCCCTCTTGGGCGGGGTTCCACAAATCGCCGGCGGTCCGGTGGTCCAACCACCACCGCCCAGTTTGTCCTCGCCTTTAAGTTCATCCCTCAGATCTTGTTCATGATATTTTCACGATAATTAAACGATAAAATCATAAAGAGGGTTTTACGATTTACCTCGTTCTCGTTGTTCGGAAACACGTAGAACTCAATTTGACGACCTTTGAGATCTTCCGACGTATTCCTTGCACTAGCCCGGACGTCGTGTGGGCGACGATCTACCGAACTCCATGGATCCTCCTCTCTACTTTCTCTCTCTAGAATTGTGATCTTCAACTTATAAGAATAGAGAAGACCATGTAGTGCTTTTATAGGCTACGTAGGGGATCTTAAGGAGGTGGAATATTGGGCTTCCAATATTAATGATTAAATTGATCTCAAGCCCAAATCTATTAATCCATTAATATTAATTAATTCTATTTTCCACTATATAAAATTAATTGCACTCCCAATATTAAACCATATTATATCAAATAATATTTCTCCGGTAGTATTATTTATTCCGTGTATTTAAGATATAAATATCCATGAATAAAATTAATTTATTGCTAATTAATTTATTCATCTCTTGTAACCGAGACTAGTACCATTCATCCTTAATTATTATGCGGAACAAATCCACCTGCAGGGTTTACATAATAATTCCTTATGAACTCATCTCGGGGATATTATCAACCCTTACGGGATACACTTTCCCGTCAAGTATTCACGGCATGTCATATATAAAATACAGTGACCCAACTTAACCGGTAATTAACCCAATAATTAAATCGGTTAATTCCTTTGGAAAATCAAAGTCACTTATATTAAATATACACACCCGCAATAGTATCGGGGATTAAGAATAAAATACACTGAGACTTAAATCGATTATCGCCGGCAATCCTAATCGATAAATCTCAAACGATCCGCTCAATACACCAAGTGTACAAGTGTGATAAAATAATTAAGACAAATTATTTTCTCTCTCACACAACGACTATACCGATGGATTGGTCTGTGTCCATCTAGGTCGTGAGCAACTGTTCGATTAAATACGAGTAACCGATAGTATGATCTTTTGTGTGACGTCGCACACCATACTAACTACAACGTATATAATCCAGGACTATAATTTGCATATATTTAATTATAAATAATTAAACGCAAATAATTGTTTATTTAATTAAATAGATTAGTGGCAATGGATCGTGAGTTTCCGTTACTTAAATCTAGACATTAAGTACACAACTCCAACAAACCTCTCATCTGCCAACCAAGCCACTGCTGATGTCAACACTGATCTGGAACTTTGTGATCCTGCAATGTATGACAACTTCCTCAAGTTCATGAAGGCACAAAATACCAAAGGAAACCACACTGCAGCTGTAGCCATGGGAATACAGCATCCTCCCTCACCTGGTGACCTGCCAAATCCCACATGGGATTCAGGATCAGAAAACCAATTTAACTATTGGTTATGCTGAGCAAATTCATGGCCTTTATCATCTCAAAGTGGATCATCATTCTCCATCACTGAATAAAAGTCCAGTAGCATCTGCTACTTTGAACACTTCTCATAATTCTTTACTTTGGCATTATAGATTGGGACATATCCCTTTCAAAAAACTCAGTACTATTGATTCTCTGCATATTCATGAAACTAGTAATAATAAACCTTGTGATGTTTGTCATTTTGCAAAACAAAAGAAGCTTTATTTGTCTGAAAGTGCATCCTATGCTCCTAACTGTTTTGATCTTATTCACATGGACATTTGGGGACCTTTTAGAGAAGAATCTCACTCTGGATACAGGTATTTTCTCACTATACTTGATGATCATTCTAGGTGTACTTGGATTTTTTTAATGAAAACAAAAGCAGAAACAAGGCATCATATGCAGACCTTTTTTAACATGGTTAAAAACCAGTTTCATAAATCTATAAAATGCATAAGGACTGATAATGGTGTAGAATTTATATTTGCTGACTTTTACTCCACAAATGGAATTATTCACCAAACTTCTTGTGTTGAAACACCTCAACAAAATGGTAGAGTAGAAAGGAAACATCAACATCTTTTACAGGTTGCTAGGGCTTTACTCTTTCAATCTTGTTTACCTTTAACTTTTTGGGCTGATTCTATCCAAACTGCTGCATATATTATAAATAGAACTCCTTCTCCCCTTCTACAGCATAAAACACCCTTTGAAATTCTTTATAACACACAACCTGACTACTCTTCATTAAAGGTTTTTGGTTGTCTATGTTATGCTTCTACACTAACCAGTGACAGGCACAAATTTGATAAGAGAGCTTCAAAATGTGTTTTCATTGGATACCCTTTTGGCACTAAAGGGTACAAACTATATGATCTCCAAAATCACACTTTTTTCATCTCCACTCATGTCAAATTCTATGAACTAACCTTTCCATTTCTGGGAGATAATGATGATAACAGTTTTCAAACCAAAAAGGATTTTCAAAACTTATCTGAATCTCCAATGAATTTGGATCCCTCTTCTACCTTGTTTTGGCAGGAACCTTCCAGTACAGCCTCTCCATCTCTACCAGTGTATACTACTACTACTCCTACTTCACCTGCAACTACCTTTCATCCAACTGGTACATCTGATTCTAACACTACTTCTAGTACTCTGCAGGTTCCTACTCTTCCAACTGATGAATCCACAGCTCCCACTACTACCAATGTGAGAAAATCCACTAGGTCAAAGAAACTACCAACTCACTTGGCAGATTATGAACTCCAGAAATCATCATCCAACATGGATCACCAAAGAGGTAAAGTCAGGTATCCCATTTCTGATTACATTGATTTTAAAACCCTTTCTCCCATTTCTCAACACTATGCTGCAAATGTTAAAATTCTTTCTGAACCTAAAAGTTATTCACAAGCTGCCAAATATCCAGAATGGCAACAAGCCATGTCTACTGAACTCAAAGCTCTTGAATTAAATAAAACCTGGGAACTAGTTCACCTTCCAATAGATATGCATGCTATAGGTTGCAAATGGGTTTATAAAACCAAATTTAACTCTGATGGCTCACTAGAAAGATATAAGGCTAGGCTAGTTGCAAAAGGATACACACAAGAAGAAGGTATTGATTATTTTGAAACCTTTTCTCCTGTAATTAAACTAACCACTGTTAGGGTCCTCTTATCTCTTGCTGCTGCCAAAGGATGGCATTTAAAACAACTTGATGTCAACAATGCCTTCTTACATGGTGAGCTAAAAGAAGTTATCTATATGACACCTCCTCCTGGATAATGTGATCCCAAAGATACAAGGGTCTGCAAACTCTTAAAGAGCATCTATGGACTCAAACAGGCTTCCAGGCAATGGTTCAGTAAGCTCTCTGATTCTCTTCTTCTTTTTGGTTACAAAAAATCCTTGGCAGATCCTTCCCTTTTTACCAAAAAGGTTGGAAATAATATCACTGTCCTTTTAGTCTATGTTGATGACATTATCCTTGCAGGTAATAATTTAACTGAAATCACTTCTGTTACACAACACTTACATGATCAATTCACTGTCAAAGACTTAGGAGATTTAAAATATATTTTGGGAATTGAGGTTATTAGGGATTCTACTGGTATTTATTTAACTCAAAAGCAGTATTGTTTTGACATTCTTTTTGACCATGGTTATTTGGATTGTAAACCTATCAAAAGTCCCATGGACTGCAACTCCAAACTTTCAAAAACTGATGGCACACCACTTTCAGACCCTAAACCTTATAGAACTTTAATAGGGAAGCTCTTATACCTCACAGTTACTAGACCTGATATTTCTTTTTCTGTTCAAACTTTGAGTCAATTTTTATCTAACCCTTCTGACTGCCATTTAGTAGCTGCACACAGAATTCTCAGGTATCTCAAACAATCAATGAGCCAAGGTCTTTATTACAACAGCAACTCTCCCATCTCCCTCATTGGATACACTGATTCAGACTGGGCAGGGTGTGTGGACACAAGAAGAAGTGTCTCTAGCTTCTGTTATTTTTTGGGCACCTCTCTTATTTCCTGGAAATCCAAGAAACAATCAGTTGTTAGCAGGTCTTCCACTGAGGCCGAATATAGAGCTGCTGCTAATGCAGTTTGTGAAGGTCAGTGGCTCCTATATTTACTTAGTGATTTTGACATTTCCACTCCTCCTGTGCAGCTCTATACAGATAATCTCTCCACTATCTACATTGCTCACAATCCTGTCCAACATCAAAGAACAAAACACATTGAGTTGGACTGCCACCTCATTAGAGAAAAGCTGGACTCAGGATCATTCCAACTTCATCATATCACCACTGATCTCCAGCTTGCAGATGTGCTCACCAAACCGCTACCTTCACACCAGTACACTATCATTCAGTCCAAGTTGAACATGAAGACTCTCCATGTTCCACTTGCGGGGGGGATTATAAAGCCTATAACTTCACTTAGGCGCATTTGATTATTACGCGCATATTATTATTGTTACGCGCATTTTATTATTACGCGCATATTATAAAGGCCTTCTCGTTTATATGGGCTTATATATCATTGGGCCTCCATTATTGTATTTTAGGTTAACTTATTTAAGGTATAGTTGTCCATAATATTAGTATATAATAGTCCTCTTTGTAATGTATTAATCACTTATCAATATACGATTTATTTCATCAATACTTTGTTATTGTAAAACTTAATAATAAATAGTACATTCAAAATGTTTAAGCACTAGCTTTTATAATTTGAAGCCTTATAAATATTCTTAATTTATTTATTCAAAATATATTATTCCAATTTTCAATAGAAATGAAGGGCAATAAATAAAAGAACAAAAAATGTCCACAAAATATAATTGATAGATATCACATGTCAACAATCCTGACAAATCGGGAGGTGTAGCCGCAATAGCACCAGTTTTTATATGTATGTTGGCTTTACCGTTTTTTAAAAATATGTATGTACGTAGTTCAAGTTTTCGCCCGATTCACCAAGGAATATTTTGGTTGCTTTTGGCGGATCGCTTACTACTAGGTTGGATCGGGTGTCAACCTGTGGAGGGGGCGGAGCCAGCTGAGGACCAGGGTGGGCCTTGGTCCACCTTTAAAAAAAAAACTTTTAGTATATATATGTAGAGAAAATTATTAATTTTAGGGGGTGTATTCAACTGGGATTTTGATGGATTTTTTTGAACTTTTAAAAGTCCGTGGATTTTTAAAGATTTTCTAAATCAACGGAGTTTACGTAGAGTTTGACTGACTATTTCCCATTGATTTTGATGGATTTTCATAAATTTCACATGATTGTAATATAATTTTTTTAATTGCTATACTTGAATTTCTATAAACTTTTATATATAAATTTTTTTTAATTATTTAAAAAAATCCAAATTGTTTAAAAATAAATAAATATTATTATTTATCAAAATATGTATTTGTTCAAAAATAAATAAATATTATTATTTATCATTATTATTTCATCTTCATTTATATTATTGTAATGCATGAGCCTCATTTCCCACATAGCATTAGCAATACAAGCTCTTCAATCTCCATGAATTAGGAGAGTATATTCGATTAGGATTTTATAGAATTTTTTTTTTAATTTTGAAAATTTATAGATTTTATGGAGAAATTGACTGATTTTATTATTGATTTTATATTGATTTTCATAGATTTTAAAGAATTGTAAATTTATATAAACTACTTTTTTATAAAAAAAATCATTTAAAAAAAAACAAAAAAAAAAACAAATTATTATTCTAATTATTATAATTTTTTTTCATCACAAAATAATTTATTATTAATATCATGTATAAATAATTATTTTTAACGAAAATATAATACGATAAATTTTCTCAAATAAAAATGTTAATAGAGTGATCAGTGTAACTAACTAACCATTGTTTTATTTTTATTTTTCGTATTTGAGTTTTCGTATTGTAAAGAAGTCCATTGAAATCTCTCATAATTATGAGAGATTTCAAAAGTCAAATTTAGTTATATTTTGTAAAGAGAATCCATCAAAATCCATAAATTTTTAAAATCCATTATAATCAATAGACTTTTGAATACCTACGGATTTTTTAAGACTTTGTAAAATCCTTATTGAATACCCCGAATTTTAATGGACTTCTAAAAATCCGGATTGAATACACCTGGACTTTAAAAATCAATTAAAATCCTATAGACTCTTAATTGAATACATCCCCCTAAATTTAAATGGGCTAAAATACAGATAAATTAAAAGAAATATTTTTTGTTTCCCAACTTTTCTTCTCCCTGAAAATGTATATGTTGAGCCACAAAAAACCCCCACCGACATGTGCCATGGGCCCACCTACCAGCTCACTCCTACGAGGAGACAGTTCAAGATGATACCCCCGACAGAGCACAGGTACCCCCGACGATGGAAAATGAGATCCAAGAACACATACTCCCGCCCCGGGGCCTGAGCTGCGAGACTAAGGACCGAGGACAAAGCTGCGAGATCGGAGACCAGGATCTATCACCGAGACCCAGGACCACTACCGAGCACCCGGGACGGGCGACGACGACCATACGTACGAGACGACGGGGCTCCGAGACCCAGGACCACGACCGAGCACCCGGGACGGGCGACGACGACCATACGTGCGGGACGACGGGGCTCCGAGATCCAGGACCGCTACCGAGCACCCGGCACGGACGACGACGACCATACGTGCGGGACGACGGGGCTCCGAGACCCAGGACCACTACCGAGCACCCGGCACGGGCGACGACGACCATACGTGCGGGGCGACGGGGCTCCGAGACCCAGGGCCACTAACGAGCACCCGGGACGGGCGACGACGACCATACGTTCGGGACGACGGGGCTCCGAGACCCAGGACCACGACCGAGCACCAAGCACCGATACCGACAACCACGTTGGAGGATGAAACGTTGAGAGACGGGGGCGAGCTCAAAACCCAAGCACCGAAGGCCATCGCGTGAGTGGTGCGTGACGCGGAGAGAGAGCAAAGTTATAGAAGGTGATAAGACGATACCCGAGCTCCGGGCTCTGAGACCCGGCACTGTGAACATGGAGGTAATGCCTACACCGGGTAGAAGTGCCCAAATGGAAGACGTTTCTATCTTATGCATGCGAAACAACGCGTCGATAATGGACAGGTGGATCATACTTAATTTTCCTATAAATAGACTAGATTGAGACGACAGAAAGGAGGAGGCGAGATGGGCGATCCAAGACCCTACTTTAAAGATAAACCCACTGTATTATAAAGGAGAAACATATAAAAATATCTGGGAATACCAGTAAATAAATAGAGATATTAATCTCGGGCATTCAAGCCTAGTCTCGGTGTGATTTCATTTCAGCCCTTTCTACATATAAATTTACATGTATTAGTATCGTTTCAAACCCTCTATACACAGCCAGCCCCGTATTATACAACCCGACAAAAACGTGCTAAAACATTTGGCGCTAGAAGGAGGGGGCTGAGAAATCAAACTAAACCGAAGATCCGGCGAGAAGACGATGACCAGAGAAGAAAAATATTCCAAGAAAAAAGCTCGACCGGCAAAGAAGACATGTCTGCACCCACCTCGATTTAACAGACGTGCGACATATGCAAGCAGACAACGCCAAAGGTAGTTTCCTGTGGCCGGCGTAAGAACCTCGAGAACAACGAGATTGACATATAACTCCCTTCGCAAAAAGAACTCGGATCTCGACAAACCCGGGTCCCGGGTCACGCATGCCGGTCGCAACGTTATATACTTACATTTTTATGGTATATATATACTTATACATATATACATATAACATATACATATACTTGTAGACATATGCACTGTAACCGACCGCAACAAAAAGAGAAAATCTTACCCGAGGTCGAGGTCCGGGGTCCGGGACAGATGCAAATTAAGAAACAAAGCAAAAAATAAATTAATACTCTTTTCTAAAAAGGGAAAATTATTTAATTAAACTAATATTCTAAATGACTGCAACTATTGAACAAACATTAAAATTGTAATTGAACATATACCCGGGTCCTGGGGAAAGAAATCAATGTGTTTGATAAAGAATTGACCCCGAGAAGAAAATAAAATTTTGTTTCTGTACGGGTGAACTTGAGCCCACTACTAGAGGCCTAAAAGAAAAATACTCGGGGCCCGGGGTGGTAACTGCAAATCTATCATTACTTGCTACGACCTTTGAAACAGATAGTACAATTTGTGTATATATATCAGTGTGTGTATATTAAAACCGTGTCCCGAAAAGCAAAAAAGAAAGACCCGGGAAGGAAGTAAAATATCGTCGATCACGCACGCCGTACACACCTGGTAACAAATATATTTGTATGATATATACGATATTATATTTGTATTATGTTACTGTATATGTACTTTACATATTATGCTAAATAAATTAGAAGGAGATTAAAGCCATGTGCAAACACGCTCCAATACTATGTATCCCGCCACAAAATATTTTAACCCGGGTCCCGGGAATAAAATAAAAATAAATAAAAATAATATATATAGAAATAAATTACTTGTGTATATACATCATATGTGTTGTAGCCAGGTAACCGGCAAGCAAAACAAAGAACGGGACAAGACGAAGTATGACCGAATCCCAGTCGATCAAGCCATAAAATGTCCAGTCACCAGACTCACCACGACGAACAGCTGCTACCCGTTGCCGTGTGGACAAGTTGCGGCCCGCTGCCCTGAGGACGAGGAGCTGTCCGTGGTCGGACCAAGAAGCTGCTGCTCATACCAGTCACGACCGTCGATGCCGCTTCAGGTTAATTTTTTAGAAAACCGAAAAGTATGATTTGCTTAATCTCTTTCCATTAATTTATACTATTATGTGCAAATTGTGTTATCTAAATCTATGTGATATATTTATAATACGATGAATAATCATAAACATAAATAGAAATAAAATAAAATGGGATTAGCCATGTATATAATATGTCACTCCATAAACATACATCCTCAAATATATTCCTCATCCCGGTGGGTGCCTGAGAAAGAAATATCATAAAGTAAAAATAAGTTTTATAAATGGTGTTGGAGTGGTGTGCCGCCTGGGGCCATAATATATTCCTATACCCATTAGAGGGCCAGAGTAAGAGGAAAACAGAACTTATCCCGGGTCCCGGAAAAGGGAAAAGAACAAAAACATAATATATATGTTTATATATATACTTGAGCCGGGGCTCGGGAGAATAAGGAAAACATTAATATGTGTGTCCGCAATAATATACCCGGGAGTTGAGAGCCGATGGCCGGGAGCCGGGAGCCGGTCATAAATAAAAATAACGTAAATGAATTATCGTAGTTATATGTTTCACTAATGTGTATGTGTACAGTATATATATTGTAGCTAGGTAACTGACGAGAAAAAAGACATGGCCGACGAAAGACAAACGCCAGAGTCAGGACGCACAGACACGCCCAGCGACTTGTGCGTGCGAGGACACTAGAGACCGATGCGCGCGAGTAAGTGTTGACGATCGGGACGATGTATACTATGATGAAAACGAGAATACCGAGGAAAAGAAATCAACAAGAAAATAGAGAAGACAAAGAATTTACGTGGAAACCCAAATCGGGAAAAACCACAGGAGGAACGACGAACAATTCACTATAATATTGCTTCACGATTACAAGAATGATATACGCTCTAAACCCTCAAATCTCACGCAATAGCTATAAAATTATAATTGGTGTGTTTATGCCTATGGAGAAGCTCTCTTATATAGGGGGAGGTCCTGGAACATTAATTCTCGCTCATAGCATGCCTTGTAGGAGAAGGAAACCTAACAGACCAAAATTACGTATTTTCCAAAAATACCACGCCTGGGCCAAACGGCGACCGCCGTTTACAAACGGCGGTCGCAGAATCCATTTCGGCGGTCGCCGAAACCCCGAATCCTTGGCAGTCCCGAATCTCGTCAACTTGACGTTTTCGGCGGGCGCTGGTCCTTTTCGGCGGTCGCCGGACAGAAAACGGCGGGCGCCGTTTTTCTCTGGCGGGCGTCGAATCCTCCAGCGTCGTTTCTCTTCTCGGTTTCGTGGCAAACTCAACAAATCTCCACCTTGGCACTAAACCGCGAACTTCCTTCGCCGTCCGTCTTCCTCCAAAAGCCCTTAAGGGCTTAATCTCTCGATCGAAGTCCAACCAAGCTAGAGCAAAGCTCAAACTTGGTTGCGGGTAAACTCTTCGTCAACATGTCCGCCGGATTGTCGTGAGTACTAATCTTACTCACCTTAATATCGCCTCGGGCGATCACCTCACGGACAAAATGATACCGAATATCAATGTGCTTTGTTCTCTCATGGAACACTTGATCTTTTGTGAGACAAATAGCACTTTCACTATCACAAAAGATAGACGTCGTCTTAGAACTCTTCAAGAGCTCTCTAAACCAACCTCTTAACCACAACGCCTCCTTGCAAGCCTCGGTGACCGCCATATACTCCGCCTCGGTAGTCGATAAGGCCACTGTACTTTGCAAGATAGCTTTCCAACTTATAGCACACCCACCAATGGTAAAAACATACTCGGTAAGAGATCTTCTTTTATCTAGATCACCGCCATAGTCGGAATCCACGAACCCTTGCACATCATCTTGATTCCTCCCGAACACCAACTTCTTGTTAGACGTACCTCTCAAGTAGCGCAACACCCACTGCACCGCCTTCCAATGCTTTCTTCCGGGATTCGCCATGTACCGACTCACGGCACTCACGGCGTGGGCCAAATCCGGACGAGTACACACCATTGCATACATCAAGGACCCAACGGCATTGGAATAAGGGACTCGAGCCATATCCTCGATGTCCTTCTCCGTAGTCGGAGAGTAAGCAGAGGTAAGTCTAAATTGTGTTCCAAGGGGAGTACTTACCGGGTTCGAATTCTCAAGGTTGAATCGACGTAGCACCTTCTCTATGTACCCCTTTTGGCCAAGATATAACTTGCCATCCTTTCGATCTCTTGTGATTTCCATTCTTAGGATCTTCTTTGCCGCACCTAGATCCTTCATTTCGAACTCCTTGCTTAGTTGTGTCTTGACTCTCTCCACCTCCGACTTATCCTTAGCCGCTATCAACATATCGTCGACGTAGAGGAGAAGATAAACTAAAGACCCATCACGGCCTTTCCGAAAATACACACAACTATCGTATGAGCTCCTCCGGAAACCATTCTTGATCATAAACGTGTCGAAACGTTTATACCATTGTCTAGGAGACTGTTTCAAACCATATAAGGACTTCTTGAGAAAACACACCTTGTTTCCTTGGATTGAACCCTCGAACCCCTCGGGTTGGACCATGTAGATATCTTCATCGAGCTCCCCATGTAGAAAGGCCGTCTTCACATCCATTTGTTCAAGCTCCAAGTCATGCATTGCCACAATGCCTAAGATCGCTCGAATCGAGCTATGCTTGACCACCGGTGAAAACACATCATTGAAATCTACTCCGGGAATTTGACTAAAACCTTTAGCCACCAATCTCGCCTTATATCTCTCGTCCTCGACCCCAGGGATGCCCTCCTTCTTTTTGAAGATCCATTTGCACTTGATGGCCTTCTTGCCTTTAGGGAGATCAACCAACTCCCAAGTGCCATTCTTATGAAGAGACTCCATCTCTTCTTGCATAGCTAGCATCCACTTGCCAGAGTCATCACAAGTAACCGCCTCGTCATATGAGGAAGGCTCCTCATACGAATCAACATCATCGGCTACACTCAAGGCATAAGCGACAAACTCATACTCGGCTAACCTTATAGGTGGTCGAGTCTCTCGCCTTGGCCTATCTCTAGCTATGCATTGCGGCTCCACCTCTTTTGGATCTTCCGGAGTAGTCGAACTACTCGTCTCATCGGTCGGGGAACTTGACCCATCATCTTCCTCTTGCACCCTGTCCGGCTCCACCTCAGTAGGAGTACTTGGAACCTCGAGATTCCCTTTAGACGCCTGATCACCAATCATAGAAGCCTCATCAAAGACTACATCACGGCTTAGAATGATCTTCTTCGTCTCTGGACACCAAAGCTTGTATCCTTTAACTCCTTCCTTAAAGCCAACGAATATGCACTTCTTAGCTCGTGCATTCAATTTCCCGTCGTTGACGTGCATGTAGGCCGGACATCCAAACACCCTCAAGTCCTCATAATTCGCCGGAGACCCCTTCCACAATTCTTGTGGAGTCTTCTTGTTAATCGCCATGGACGGGGATCGGTTGATAAGGTAACATGCTAAAGAAGCCGCTTCAGCCCAAAAACCCTCACTCAACCCAGAAGTTGCTAGCAAGCAACGTACCTTGTCCATAATCGTGCGATTCATCCTCTTGGCTACTCCGTTTTGCTGGGGCGTGTATCTCACTGTGTGGTGCCTCACAATCCCCGAACCTTTACAAAATTGGTTGAATTCGTCGGACACAAATTCTAGGCCATTGTCCGTACGTAGGTTCTTCACGACTTTCCCGGTTTGTTTCTCTATCATCACCTTCCAATCTCTGAAGGTAGAAAACACGTCGCTCTTGTTCTTCAGGAAGAACGACCAAACCTTTCGGGAATAGTCATCAATGATGGTAAGCATGTAGTAAGAACCTCCAGTGGAGGGGACCGGGGATGGTCCCCATAGATCGGAATGGACATACACGAGTATTTCCTTCGTCGTGTGAGCGCCGGTAGTGAACTTCACCCTCGTTTGCTTCCCAAAGACGCACTGCTCACAAATCTCCAACTTCGACAAGCCCTTATCCCCAAGGAGCCCTTGCCTACTCAACTCGGCCATTCCGGAATCACTCATATGCCCTAGACGCATATGCCAAAGCGTCGTCGTATCGACATCCGGGACTTTGGAATCACCCACGGCTACTTCACCTTTCACTGTGGTGCCCTCAAGAACGTAGAGCCTATTCGACTTACGTTCACCTCTCATAACAACCAAAGAGCCACTGGCCACCTTCACGACTCCACCTTCTCCGGTGAACGAGTAACCCTTAAGCTCCAAAGTACTAAGTAAATTAAATTCCGCTTTAAGCCGGGGACGAATCTAACCTCGCTTAGGGTGCGGATCGCGCCGTCAAACATCTTGATCCGGATGCTTCCTATCCCTTCGATCTTGCATGACGCGTTGTTGCCCATAGTCACCGCACCTTGTTCCACCTTCTCAAAAGTGTCGAACCACTCACGATTCAGGCACATGTGGAACGTACATCCCGAGTCTAGAATCCACTCCTCGCTTGATTTGGAGACCTCACCCAAAGCCATAAGGAGGTCACAATAATTCTCGGCTACACCAACTTCACCGGAACTCTTACCGGAATTATTGTTGTTGTTGTTGCCGCCTTCTCTCTCCTTCCTATTCTTCAAGGAATAACAATCGGCTTTAATGTGACCCTTCTTCTTGCAATAGTTGCATACCTTGTTACTATGTCGTGACTTCGATCGAGACCTATCTTGCCCCGTCGATCTCTGGTTGGTCCGCCCACGAACATTCAATCCTTCACTTGGCGTCTCTCCCGAATTAGGATTCTCCATCATCATAATATTCTCTCTAGATGAGAGAGCCGCAACCACGTCTTTAAACGCGAGACTATCTCGAGCGGAATATAGGAGAGTATCACGGAAGGTTGCCATAGAAGGGGGTAGAGAAATTAGGAGCCAAAACGCAAGATCATCATCTTCGATCTTCACGCCAATGTTGCCGAGGTCGGCGACTTTCTCCTTGAATTTCGCTACGTGCGCGGGGATAGAAGATCCCTCCGCCATCTTGAGGAAATATAGACTCCTCTTCAAATTGTGCTTACTTGACACCGTCTTGGTGATGCACATCTCTTCAAGCTTCTCCCACAACTCTTTCGCTGTCTTCATCTCCGTGATGTCCTCCGCCAAACTGTTCGAGACATGGAGCCCTATGGTTGCCATAGCCATCTGATCGAGCGTCACGCGGTCGTCATGCTCCATGTGAACCGGCATATTGTCAATACCATTGAGAGCGATCTCTTGCTTCAGGGATCGTAGAACTAACCTCATCTTGTATTGCCAAATAGGGAACCTTGTGTTGAGATCCAGCATCGGTATGTCATACTTCACGCTCATCATAGATCCTTAGCTCTGATACCACTTGTTGACGATCGGGACGATGTATAGTATGATGAAAACGAGAATACCGAGGAAAAGAAATCAACAAGAAAATAGAGAAGACAAAGAATTTACGTGGAAACCCAAATCGGGAAAAACCACGGGAGGAACGACGAACAATTCACTATAATACTGCTTCACGATTACAAGGATGATATACGCTCTAAACCCTCAAATCTCACGCAATAGCTATAGAATTATAATTGGTGTGTTTATGCCTATGGAGAAGCTCTCTTATATAGGGGGAGGTCCTGGAACATTAATTCTCGCCCATAGCATGCCTTGTAGGAGAAGAAAACCTAAACAGACCAAAATTACGTATTTTCCAAAAATATCACGCCTGGGCCAAACGACTACTGCCATTTACAAACGGCGGTCGCAGGATAGATTCGGCGGTCGCCGTATCCATTTCGGCGGTCGCCGAAACCCCGAATCCTTGGCAGTCCCGAATCTCGTCAACTTGACGTTTTCGGCGGGCGCTGGTCCCTTTCGGCAGTCGCCGGACAGAAAACGGCGGGCGCCGTTTTTCTCTGGCGGGCGCCGAATCCTCTAGCGTCGTTTCTCTTCTCGGTTTCGTGGCAAACTCAACAGTAAGAAAAATTCATGTTTGCATGAGAGCACTCCGGCCCGAACCCTCTACGTGAAGTCGGGCTAGCCAAAACCATCTGTACGGGAGGCCGGGGCCCGCTAGAGCCAACGACAAAAAACCGGAAGCCACCAGAGACATCCACGTGCGAGACGAGATGTCGTCGAAACTTCTACGTGAACCCATGGGCCATGACGACAAACAAGGCCTCTGTGCGCGTAACCGAAGGCGGGCGCTAGAGCCATCTACGCACGAGGCCTGGGTTCACCAAAGTCATCTCACGTGAGGCCAGGGGCCGGGTCCCGCTAGAGCCATCTGCGCGAAACCGTGAAGTCGCTGGAGCCTTCTTTGCGTGACGACAAGATTGCCTGGGCACTCCACACAAAGCCACGGGCCGACGAAGTCCTCAAAGTGCGAAACTTGTTGTACGCTCGGAGGTCGAAAGAATCGGAACTTCGTACGGTGCAACCGCAATCGAGAACCTTTTTTAAGTCACGACTAGAAAAGGTATGTCTCCCTACTTTTATGTACATGCTTCTTGCAGTCTGAGAACAATAGTCGCGTAAAGTAAAAAAACTTTTTAAATTTACAAAATTAATTGCAAATGGTTATATCTGTTTTTCCTAAAAATCGGAAAATGACGTAATTCCTTGCTAAAAGTTTAAAACGGAAAGGACAAACAAGATTTCTTTCTCAAAGTTCGTAGAAGCTTGTCCAGTAAAAAGTTTTAACCCGAGTTCCAGGACATAAAAAGAAAAAGATGGGCTCGTGAGAATTACACCCGGGCCGGGGCGGAGGAATCAAAATAAAGTAAAATTTTAGTTTTATGATTCAGTCGTGCATATATATGTACATACATATCCTCTTAGAGGCAACTAATAAGTACAAAAAGCACCTCGCAGGTGCAGGAAAATTATGAAAATTTCCTTTGATTACGCGTTTCATTTAGTCGAAAAATGTGACCGGACTCGATTAAAATCCTGACCGAAGAAATTAAATCTCGAGTCACGGCAACAAGGATAATGCAAAAATAAATTGCGTACTCATTCGCAAAAAACTCCAAAACCCACGAACCCATTTAGTCTTCAACTTAGGAGACTTAAAAACATGTCCCAGGTTGCAAGCGCAGGGAAAAATAAAAAACTCGTTGGACTTATCCACAAAAATCCCAAAGAGGTCATTAGGATCCCAAGGCAAAAAACCTTAACCCGAATGGTTCAAACGGGACCCCGGGCGCGGGGGCCGGGAAGCAAAAATGTCACCCGCACACCGGGGGCAACAAATCACAACAAAAGGTCACCAAGGCCCACCGATGTAGCCAATGCTACGATTGTTCATAAGAACTCCTTTTATCATATAAAAAACATCTGAGTAATTCAAAATGACACGAACAGAATATAAATAACTTAATTAAACATATTGGGCTTCTAAATACCCACATCACCTACAATACGAAACGTGCGGGCTCGAGAATTCGGCCTCGAGGACTTGGTGTTAAAAAAGGTTATTGGGAGCACACTTCGGGGCCCTCGGGCCAACGTGGGCAGGGCCTTTTCGGGTATCCAAATGCCTGCTAAACGGAGCATACAAGTTAGAGTTGCCGGACGGGACCCCGGATCAATACCAAAGAAACGCACGACATTTGAAGAGTTTCTACCAATGAAGAAGAGCCACCAGAAGATAGGGCCGAGACGAGCAAAAAACATACTCTTGTATCAATCAGGTAATGAAACAAAAGTGGATATTTCCACATCAGCTTAAAAGCCAAAGATCCCGGTAAAACTGACGAGCTCCTAAAAAGACCATCAGGTCAAGAGTCATAACGTACCGGGAAAAATATAAAAACGGATATTTCCGCACAGCTTAAAGGCCAAAGATCCCGGTAAAACTTACGAGCTCCTAAAAAGACCTTCAGGTCAAGAGTCATAACGTACGGGGGAAAATATAAAAACGGATATTTCCGCACAGCTTAAAAGCCAAAGATCCCGGTAAAACTGACGAGCTCCTAAAAAGACCTTCAGGTCAAGAGTCATAACGTACGGGGGAAAATATAAAAAACGGATACTTCCGCACAGCTTACGAGCCACCTCCGATAAAACTCCGAAAACTCTTGAGGCTCATGAAGCCCCAAGTTATAGGAGAACGGAGGACCTACGAAAACTTTCGCAAAGAGGAAGCCAACGAGCATCGATGAAAATCACAAAAGGGATCAGGTCCCCGTGGATCGTCCTGGGATAAACAACACACGTGATCCAAGGTAGCACGTCAAGGTGTATCCGGGGCCAAGATCCAGAGATGTCGTGCCCACCGAACCACAACAAGGACGCACCCCCGAGTCGCATCCCGGGTCAAACAAACCCCCGAGTCGCTTTCTGGGTCAAAAATATGCCGAGACCGCATCTTGGTTCATCACACACACCATCCCGGGAATCCGTCTCGGATGCTTCTTAACCCGGGATCATACCCCGGTGTTCTACTCAAATCAGAAAAAATCCCGAAAAAACTACACAGGGATAGAACACACTATTCACCAAAACAAAAGCGGTGAGACAAACGATGCTTAAGAAAACATTTAGCAAAAAGCGACCCTTAGGGATCAACAAATATCCAAAGGGCTACAAGCCCTTAAAACAAACTAAATTCAAAAAACAAATAAAATAAGTACGGTCTGAGAGACCACGAGTTATCCGGGGCCGAATCCTTTAAATAAAAAGGCAGTAAGAACAAGATTATCCCTCGTCGTTCTAAAACATATTGTGAGAACCAGAGTCTAAAGCGGGCTAACGCGTAAAATAACTAAAGCAACTAAATAAAAACAAAAAAACAAAGATAGTGTTCAAGCAACAACATGAATATGTAAATCATCCGCAGCTAAGACATATTTGACAAACACTTATAAATATTAAAGTTTAACTAGAATTTAATTTTTCACTCAAAGAAAGAAACTCCTTCCGAGGCAAGGCTCTCCTAGAGTGCCGACCAGAATCCTTTCGCCACTGACCGTGAAATGCTTATCTGTCTCCAAGTGTTTCGCCAACTTCTTTGTCACCCAAAACGCCGAAATCGATTCCATCATCCCCTGCTCTCAGGGCCGGCATGACTTGCTCTGCCAGATACCTCAGCGAGATGATTATACCGGGTTGTGTGGTTATGCCCCCCCCCCCCCCCCCCCGATGCCTCTCTGGACCGGCATGACTTGCTCTGCCGGGTACCTCAGCGAGATGATTATACCGGGTTGTGTGGTTATGCCCCCCCGATGCCTCTCTGGACCGGCATGACTTGTTCTGCCGGGTACCTCAGCGAGATGATTATACCGGGTTGTGTGGTTATGCCCCCCCCCCCCCCCCCGATGCCTCTCTGGACCGGCATGACTTGCTCGGCCGGGTACCTCAACGAGATAATTATACCGAGTTGTGTGGTTATGCCCCCCTGATGCCTCTCTGGACCGGCATGACTTGCTCTGCCGGGTACCTCAGCGAGATGATTATACCGGGTTGTGTGGTTATGCCCCCCTGATGCCTCTCTGGACCGGCATGACTTGCTCTGTCGGGTATCTCAGCGAGATGATTATACCGGGTTGTGTGGTTATGCCCCCCCGATGCCTCTCTGGACCGGCATGACTTGCTCTGCCGGGTACCTCAGCGACATGATTATTCCGGGTCGTGTGGTTATGCCCCCCCGATGCCTCTCTGGACCGGCATGACTTGCTCTGCCGGGTACCTCAGCGACATGATTATTCCGGGTCGTGAGGTTATTCCCCCCCCCCCCCCCCCCCCCGTTGCCTCTCTAAACCGGCATGACTTGCTCTGTCGGATACCTCGGCGAGATGATTATGTCAAGGTTAGAGTTTTCTTCCCTCGATGCCTCTAATGACAAGCATACTTATTTTGCTCGTTACCTCAATAAAATGTTTCACACCAGAGTAAAAGTCTCCTCCTTCGAATATATCTAGGAACAACATCACTCCTCAAAACCCCTTTGCCCGCATGAACTCATGAATTTTCTTGTTGACTCACCACATAAGTGATGCCAGTTCCCTCTATCAAACACAGTTTGGGGACGACCCTAACAACCCAATCGATTTTATATATATTTAAAAACATTTGGGAAAAGTTGAAATCTTTTAAATCAACTAACGACTAAAAATATTGTAAATCTGAAGCATCATGTCCTTATAAAAAGACGCGTCACGTATCGACACAAAATCGTATGAATTAGACACCGCCTAAACCGGTGCAACACCGCCTAAGTCGGTGCAGTCTCAAACAAATAAAACACTACTTAAGCCGGTGCAATTTCCAACAAATAAAACACTGCTTAAGCCGGTGCAATTTCCAACTAATAAAACACTGCCTAAGCCGGTACAATTTCCAACAAATAAAACACTGCCTAAGCCGGTGCAGTCTCAAACAAAAAAGACACCGCCTAAGCCGGTGCAATCTCAAACAAAAAAGACACCGCCTAAGCCGGTGCAATTTCCAACTAATAAAACACCGCCTAAGCCGGTGCAATCTCAAACAAAAAAGACACCGCCTAAGCCGGTGCAATTTCCAACTAATAAAACACCGCCTAAGCCGGTGCAATTTCCAACAAATAAAACACTGCTTAAGCCGGTGCAATTTCCAACTAATAAAATACTGCCTAAGCCAGTGCAATTTCCAACTAATAAAACACCGCCTAAATCGGTGCAGTCTAAAACAAAAAAGACACCGCCTAAACCAGTGAAGTCTCAAACGAAAAAGACACCGCCTTAGCCGGTGTAACCTCCAGCAAAAGAGACATCGTATACCGATACAGACATCGCAACAAAACAAACTTCTCAAGAATAAATCCCGACAACTAAACTATCCAGGCCACCGAAACTCGCCGCTCGAACGAGGCAATAAAAATGTAACACCTCGAAGACAAAGCCAACACTACTTTAAAGGTAAGGCAAAACAAGCTCATTTTCCGAAGGACATTAAATAATCAAATCACCCGAAGGAAGATCAAATAACATCAAATGTCAAAATAATCTGAACTCAAAACCCAATGGTGGTAAGCAAGATGGGTAAAATGATTAAAAAATCTAAAAAATCAAGATATCCTAAACTGTAAATAAGGATCCACACCCGGTTCCTGCACTCCGCCTTGGTTCATCACCGAGTAAGATGTTTATATCCCAACCACCACTTCATATCAGTTGTGAAATCCCCTTCCAAATCCAAGAAGGGTCGATCAAATCCGAGTGTCCAGAGCCCGAGGACCCAACGAAGAAACGATCCATGATGTCTGAGTAGTTTGATATTTCTTAGGGATGGTCCCCGAGCGCCACAAAGAAAGGGAAAACCGGTCATCGGAAATCATAGACAAGACCCAAGAATGGTGATACAAGACGAATCCTCAGGAATTCGGGCCGAGGAATTGGACCAACAGTTCCACCTCTCAAGTCAAGACATACATTATCATGCACAGACGTTGAACAACGGCAACAGAGCTTGTCCCTAAGCACCAGTGACCTATCATCCTTCGAAGGCTAAACAGACTAGGACCTTTCAAATACATCGGTCGAGGCAATACTTTTCTTATCCGCAATAGAGTATCGATGCAAAAGCGTCAACAAGAGAAGACGCTCAGTCACGCCAAATAATTTCATTAAAGAAAACAAGCAACATGTGCACAAACCAAAGACCAGAGCTAACTCAACCTACAGAGAAATCAGCGGAGTTCCTCCACGGACTTCTCTGGGGGGCAGTGTTGAGCCACAAAAAACCCCCACCGACACGTGCCATGGGCCCACCTACCAGCTCACTCCTACGAGGAGACAGTTCAAGATGATACCCCCGTCATAGAACAGGTACCCCCGACGATGGAAAATGAGATCCAAGAACACATCCTCCCACCCCGGGGCCTGAGCTGCGAGACTAAGGACCGAGGACAAAGCTGCGAGATCGGAGACCGGGATCTATCACCGAGACCCAGGACCACTACCGAGCACCCGGGACGGGCGACGACGACCATACGTACGAGACGACGGGGCTCCGAGACCCAGGACCACAACCGAGCACCCGGGACGGGCGACGACGACCATACGTGCGGGACGACGGGGCTCCGAGATCCAGGACCGCTACCGAGCACCCGGCACGGACGACGACGACCATACGTGCGGGACGACGGGGCTCCGAGACCCAGGACCACTACCGAGCACCCGACACGGGCGACGACGACCATACGTGCGGGGCGACGGGGCTCCGAGAACCAGGGCCACTACCGAGCACCCGGGACGGGCGACGACGACCATACGTTCAGGACGACGGGGCTCCGAGACCCAGGACCACGACCGAGCACCAAGCACCGATACCGACAACCACGTTGGAGGATGAAACATTGAGAGACGGGGGCGAGCTCAAAACCCAAGCACCGAAGGCCATCGCGTGAGTGGTGCGTGACGCGGAGAGAGAGCAAAGTTATAGAAGGTGATAAGACGATACCCGAGCTCCGGGCTCTGAGACCCGGCACTGTGAACATGGAGGTAGACATGCCCAGAACCGGCCCGGAGACCGTGAACCGGACCGGAAACCGCCGGTTTAGGACCGGCTCAGCCGGGTCCAGAACCGGGACCCGTGTAACCGGTCCGAAACCGGACCGAGAACCGGGTTAAACCGGTCCGGTCACGGGTCCGGATGAAGAGGGACCGGCGGTTCCCGGTTCACCCGTCGGGTCCCTATATAAAAAAAATAAAAAAAAATCAGTCTTCTTTGATTTTCCTCCGTCGTGCTTCTAGATCTACAGTCGTCTCCGTTTAGCTCTGCTATTTCTAGATCTATCACCCGCACTGCCTTTGCTTTTACTAAACCCCTAATTACCACCCAGGCCTAATCAATATATATAATGGGCTATGAATACTAAATTATTAAAAAAATTCTTCCTTAATATAATCCAATCAAATCTTCAGGTGATTAATTATTATGAATACTAAATTACTAAAAATTATCTTCCTAAATATATTCCGATCAAATCTTTCGGTGGTTAATTATTATAAATACTAAATTACTAAAAATTATATTCCTAAATATATTCCAATCAAATCTTCGTGGTTAATTATTATAAATACTAAATTACTAAAAATTATATTCTTAAATTTATTCCAATCAAATCTTCCTAAATATATTCATAATTATTATAAATACTAAATTACAAAAAATTATATTCCTAAATATATTCCAATCAAATCTTGGTGGTTAATTATTATTATAAATACTAAATTACTAAAAATTATATTGCTAAATTTATTCCAATCAAATCTTCCTAAATATATTCCGAGAATCAAATCTTCCTAAAAAATTTGGAATCAAATCTCAGTACATTCTAATATATATAATTTGTTTTGGGTCGTTTTTGTTGGGTATATTATATTATTATTTGAGCTGGGTAGGGTTTGGAGACCACACAAAAACACGTATATTTATATGTAGAAAATGAGCTGAAATGAAATCACACCGAGACTAGGCTTGAATGCCCGAGATGATATCTCTATTTATTTACTGATATTACACTGGATTTAATAGAAGGTCCGACCTCCTTCACTTCGTCCCGGATCCTCCCTATTTATAGAGGAATTAAGGATAAACCACCTGTCCATTATCGACACGTAGCAACGCATGCATAAAGACAGAAACATATCCTATTTGCGCTCTTCTACCGGTGTAGGCTTTATCTACATTGTCACCAAGTCGGGTCTCGGAGCCCGGAGGTCGTGATGGTCACCGAGCTGGGTCTCGGAACCCGGAGCTCGTGTATCGGCGTATCACCTTATGTGACTTTATACTCTCTCCCGCGATGGTCGTCGGAGCCTGTGTTTGGTGCTCAGGCACCACGGTCCCGGTCTCGTAATGCTTCGTCCTCCTTCGTAGTTGCCAGCACCCGTGCTTGGTGCCCGAGCGCGGTCCTGGGTCTTGAAGCCCCGTCGTCCCGCATATACGGTCGTGGTCACCCGTGCTGGGTGCTCGGGCGCGGTTCTGGGTCTCGGAGCCCCGTCGTCCCGTATGTACGGTCGTGGTCGCCCGTGTCGGGTGCTCGGGCGCGGTCCTCAGTCTCGGAGCTCCGTCGTCCCTTATGTAAGCTTGGCGTCGCCCGTGCTTGGTGCTCGAACGCGGTCCTTGTGCACGTCGAGTTGTCGGGGTCCGTGCTTGGTGCTCGGGGGCTGTCCGGGGTGCGGTCCAAGGTATGGTCACGGGATATGGTACCGGGTATGGTCCCGGGACCCGTTATTTTATGTGTATGGCCCCGGGTCTGGTAGATGTCTTCTACGGGTATTCTCTTCATGCGCGGGCTGTACCTCTGCTTCGTGAAGGGTGGACGTTTCGCCTCGACCCGACTCCTCGTAGAAGTGAGCTGGTAGGTAGGCCCATGAAACGTGTCTGTGGGAGATTTTTATGGCTCAACACTGGCCCCCAGAGAAGTCCGTGGAGGAACTCCGCTGATTTCTCTGTAGGTTGAGTTAACTCTGGTCTTTGGTTCATGAACTCCGCTAAGTGTCGCCTTTTGTTGACGATCGTGTCAGCAACTCGGGGGTGCGTGTCTCGCGGTTGATCGTTGTCGGCTCGCCACGGCTCACACAGACAACAGCTTTTTTGCTCCGAACAGGTACAGCTCCTCGTCCCATTGGCAGCGGGCTGCAACTCATCTACACGACTGAGGTATTGACAGCGTGGCAGAGGTGGTAGCGGCGTTGCAGCGGGGGCGGCAAGGCCTGGGGCGTGCGGCTGGTTAGGGCTGGTACGGGCAGCAGCGGCTTGTCGCGGTGGCTGGGCGTTCATGGCTCGATCGACTGTGGCTCGGTCGAGGTTCGTTTCGTCTCGGTCTTCGTTTGGCGTATACCTGGCTATAATATATACTCCCTCTGTCCCATAGATATAGGCAATTGTAGTCAACGTTGACTTTTTTTGTCCGTCCAATAAATATGATAAACAGTATACAAAAACTATGAAAAAATAACTAAAATATAATTTAACTATTGAATTTTATTTTAGTAATTTTTTCATAATTTTTGTATATTGTTTATCATATGTATTTGACGGATCAAAAAAGTCAACGTTGACCACCTGTGCCTATAGCTCTGGGAAAGAGGGAGTATACTGTATATATATACATACATGGGCGAAGTCTAGAGATTAAGATAATTTATTTATTTTGTTTTGATCTATCATCGGCCCCCGACTCCCGGCTCCCGGACCTGAGTATAATTCTCGCGGACACATTTTGTTTTTATTTAACATGGCCCCGGGCTAAAGTATATATATGCATACACTACAACACATGCAATTTATTTGTTTATTTTCTCTTCCCGGGCCTCGGGTCAAACTCCTTACCCCACAGTAAATGCACATGCACATGTGCATTATGGAAGTGTGCTCCATACGACCCCAACAACACTTCTATTTATATTAAGTAAATATAATATATTCTTGGCCCCGGCTCTGAGCCACGGGTAATATTCTTCTTTTGCCGGCACTGCGTTTCGGTCTCGGGCCACGGGTAAGATATTTTCTTCTTCCTTACAGACGGTTACAATACATATGTATACAAGAATACGTATATTCTAAACATCTATATTTATATATATATATATATATATATATATATATATATATATATATGTATAAATATATTACAAAAATGTATATGTCGTTGTTACCGGTGTGCGTGGCCCGGGACCCGGGTCTACTGAGCTCCGGGTATGTTTCCACATAGGGAGACGCATGTAATCGTCGTTTGTCTTGAGGTGCTTACGCTGGCCCGAGGAGAATACCATTTGGCGTGGCCTGCTTTGTTTAGGTCGCACGTCGGCTAAATCGAGATGGGTGAATATCAGCGAGACGGGGTGCGGCACCTGTCGGGACCGCGACCACCCTCAGATCGTGCAGCCTGATAAATAAATCAGCGAGACCGGGCGCGGGCTCCTTTCGGAACCACAATATTCTACAAGTCATGCGACGTGATCCTTAAATATGCGAGACCGGGCTCGGGCCCCCGTCGGGGACCGTGGAAACCTACAGGTCGTTTCATTACGGCGAGACCGGGCTCGGGATCCTTTCGGAGCCGCGAAAGCCTACAAGTCGTTCGTTACGGCGAGACCGGGCCTGGGATCCTTTCGGAGCCGCGAAAGCCTACAAGTCTTTGATTACGGCGAGACCGGGCCCGGGATCCTTTCGGAGCCGCGAAAGCCTACAAGTCTATCATTACGGCGAGACCGGGCCCGGGATCCTTTCGGAGCCGCGAAAGCCTACAAGTCTTGTATTACGGCGAGACCGGGCCCGGGATCATTTCGGAGCCGCGAAAGCCTACAAGTCTTGTATTACGGCGAGACCGGGCCCGGGATCCTTTCGGAGCCGCGAAAGCCTACAATTCGTTCCTGCAATCTTTAAACATGTGAGACCGGGTTCGGGCCCTCGTCGAGGACCGCTTAAACCTACAGGTCGTGCCCTGCAAAAAATACTTTTTACCCAGGGGTATAAGGATAGCAAATTATTGATTACTTATTTAATCGATCTCCCTCAACCGGGCTATCTACGACGGTAAGATTTAGAAAATTTAATATAGTGGTCTCGGGACGCTCGATACGAACTGTGTCTTTCCCGGGATGGGTTACTAGGTCCCCTTGCTTTTCTCCTTCCTGGCCTGCGAGGAGGATTCAAAATCTCTCATTAGGCGTTGGTAACGACATTGAGCTCCGGCTTTGAGTTCGTAATCTTCGTAGCTCTGGGGACAACTCAGCATAAGGTGTTTGAACAGTTCAGAGTCTCTTCTAAGGTCGGACATCGCGATGTGCAATTTTAATGAGTCGTTGACCTCTTCACCTTCGAGCAGAATATCCCCTACTCGGTCCACGTAGGCCTCATCTGATTCTCTGATCATTTTTTGGATGCCAATCAACCTCTGGCTCTGCTTTAGCGGGTTGATCTTGGACGCAAAGTGTGCTAGGAAAAGGCGTACAATTTCATCAAAATTATGTATGGAATGCGTCGATAAACTTGTATACCACTTATGGGCTGTGTCCCCCAACATGAGCGGGAAAAGGCGGCAACGCGTGGCGTCGGTGGCTCCTCTACCGGACATGTGCGTTCGGAATCGGCTCACATGAACCTCTGGGTCCGTCTTCCCATCGTAAAGAGGGGTCTGGAGTGGTTGTATCTCATACTGTATAGAGGCTTCTTCAATCTCCGAAGCTAAAGGATCATTACAGAGACTTGTATGTATGGGCTGGACCTGGGCCTCGACTAGTCTCCGCTCCATCCCCGCGACTCTATTGTATAAGTTCGAGAGACGGGGATCGGGCCCCGTGGTTGGTCGGTTTGAGAGACGGGGCTCGGGCCCCGGGTCCAGTATGTTTGAGAGAACGGGACCGGGCCCCAGGGATGGTGGGTTTGCCTCTGAGGTCCGTCGTTGCGCACTCGGCCGTGCTCGCATGTAGTCTGAGTCCGCGGGACCGGGACCGAGCTCCGGGACAAATGGGTCGGCATCCGGGGTCCGGTGTTGCGCCTTCGGTCGCGCAGACCTGCTACCTGCATGGTTAAGCGGTGTGGTTAACACGTACCTGTGACGTTGAAGTTCAGCCGCGCCTTCGGTCTTCTTCGGAGTAACGAGTATACCAGAGGTACCCGGGTCCGAAGTCAACAGTGGTGGCGGACCTCGCCTTGCACGCGCTAAACGTTGTCGATGATTGGGTCGTGGCCGACGACTAACTCGCGCAACCAAGGCGTCGTCCCTTCGGTTCTCGGTTGTAAGGTACCCCGTTCGGCCTTCTTCTCGAACATCTTCCTCCATCTCCGGTGGATCTTGCTCTAGATCTGAGACCGGGACGGCTTCTTCATCTTCTCCGGCCAACATCTTTCCCCGTTCAAGCTTCCGTCTCTCGGGAAACGGTGAGGGTTCTGACGTCGTGGCTCGTCCTTCTTCACAGCTCCACATCTCGTAGCCGGATCTCGGATGGTCAGATTTCTCAGCTCCCTACCTGGCGCGCCAAATGTTTTGGGTCGGTTTTGTTGGGTATATTATATTATTATTTGAGCTGGGTAGGGTTTGGAGACGACACAAAAACACGTATATTTATATGTAGAAAAGGAGATGAAATGAAATCACACCGAGACTAGGCTTGAATGCCCGAGATGATATCTCTATTTATTTACTGATATTACACTGGATTTAATAGAAGGTCCGACCTCCTTCACTTCGTCCCGGATCCTCCCTATTTATAGAGGAATTAAGGATAAACCACCTGTCCATTATCGACACGTAGCAACGCATGCATAAAGACAGAAACGTATCCTATTTGTGCTCTTCTACCCGGTGTAGGCTTTATCTACATTGTCACCAAGTCGGGTCTCGGAGCCCGGAGGTCGTGATGGTCACCGAGCCGGGTCTCGGAACCCCGAGCTCGTGTATCGGCGTATCACCTTATGTGACTTTGTACTCTCTCCCGCGATGGTCGTCGGAGCCTGTGTTTGGTGCTCGGGCACCACGGTCCCGGTCTCGTAATGCTTCGTCCTCCTTCGTAGTTTCCAGCACCCGTGCTTGGTGCCCGGGCGCGGTCCTGGGTCTTGAAGCCCCGTCGTCCCGCATGTACGGTCGTGGTCACCCGTGCTGGGTGCTCGGGCGAGGTTCTGGGTCTCGGAGCCCCGTCGTCCCGTATGTACGGTCGTGGTCGCCCGTGTCGGGTGCTCGGGCGCGGTCCTCAGTCTCGGAGCTCCGTCGTCCCGCATGTAAGCTTGGCGTCGCCCGTGCTTGGTGCTCGAACGCGGTCCTTGTGCACGTCGGGTTGTCGGGGTCCGTGCTTGGTGCTCGGGGGCTGTCCGGGGTGCGGTCCGGGGTATGGTCCCGGGATATGGTACCGGGTATGGTCCCGGGATATGGTCCCGGGACCCGTTATTTTATGTGTATGGCCCCGGGTCTGGTAGATGTCTTCTACGGGTATTCTCTTCATGCGCGGGCTGTACCTCTGCTTCGTGAAGGGTGGACGTTTCACCTCGACCCGACTCCTCGTAGAAGTGAGCTGGTAGATGGGCCAATGAAACGTGTCTGTGGGAGATTTTTATGGCTCAACATAATTATAATATATTTAAGAAAAAAAAATATAATTACCCGTCGGACCGGACCGGGATCCGGCGGCGCCGGGACCGCCGGTTCAGGGAATCGGGGACCGGTTTTGGCCGGTCCGGGTCCGGTTTCGAGATTTCCGATCCGGGACCCGCCGGTCCGGGACCCGCCGGACCCGGGAACCGGCGGTTCGGACCCGGCTGAGCATGTCTACATGGAGGTAATGCCTACACCGGGTAGAAGTGCACAAATGGAAGACGTTTCTATCTTATGCATGCGAAACCACGCGTCGATAATGGACAGGTGGATCATACTTAATTCTCCTATAAATAGATTAGATTGAGACGACAGAAAGGAGGAGGCGAGATGGGCGATCAAAGACCCTACTTTAAAGATAAACCCACTGTATTATAAAGGAGAAACATATAAAAATATCTGGGAATACCAGTAAATAAATAGAGATATTGATCTCGGGCATTCAAGCCTAGTCTCAGTGTGATTTCATTTCAGCCCTTTCTACATATAAATTTACATGTATTAGTATCGTTTCAAACCCTCTATACACAGCCCAGCCCCGTATTATACAACCCGACAAAAACGTGCTAAAACAGTATATAGTATCTTTGTTTAAAGAAAATTAGTCGAAGAACATAAAAAATACTATATAATAATATGATTAGTCACAGATTATACGAGAAGCCGGAGAAGGGGTGGGCTTAGTATAGGGGTGGGCTTAGTATATAAATATATGTAAGGATAATATAGATATTTCACAAATGTATAAAAAAATAAAAAATAAAAATGGGTGTGTATAGTAAAGTGGAGTTTTAAATAGTCTGAGTCTTTCTTTAATTTCAGTTTTAATGATGGGTCTGGTCGGCATGACCGATGGGCCAAGCTAGGCCACACAATTCACGGCCCAAAAATATACGGGACTTTTTTGGCGCGACTCGATAGGCTGATGGACCAAATGGACCGGGTTAGAGGCTAGCCCAATGGGTCAGGCAATCCCATTTGTTTTTATTTTTAATTTGATATTTTTAATTTTCAATATATTTTTTTATTAAATTATTAATTAAATATTATTTTTATAACTAATATTATAGTTATTTTTGTTAACACAAAAATATATTATACGTTTATTTTATATTTTTAATAATTATTTTATGTTAAAGATATAAAAAATATATCTTAATTTTAAGTAATTAATTAATTATTTAATTATTTATAAACACCGGGTCATTTTGGCCCGGTGACCCGGTAGGTGGTAGCCAAGTTCTAGATTCTTATGGAAATAATATATTAACGTTAGATTAATAAACAATTAATGTCTCTCATTGAAATGATTAGATTCTTAAGAAAAACATGACATTTGATATTTAACAATTATACTTATAATATATAATATATACCTTTTATTGCTTTTTTATTTATTGCTCTTCAATTCTATTGAAAATTTTAATTGTATATTTTAAATAAGTAAATTAAGAATATTTATATCTCTCCAAATTATAAAAGTGCAAAAAGATTCATAAAAATAAGGTATTTTTGATTTATTTTTGTGTATTATTCCACAAGAATTTTAAAATTAAATGTGTGCTCTATAACAATTGTGACTCTCTGTCTCGCACAAATTGCATACAAAGTTAATTTGCTAAATTGACCCGACTCACAAAAGTCGAGCCTCAACTTGACCCGCAATAGGCTAGGGAATATATACTATATATTTTAAAATTATGAAAGAGATTTAGGCCTTCAACGACAACTTATTATAAAAAGGGGCGATTGAATTTGAGAAATTCATTAAGTCATTGTAATTCATAATATATATGATCATGAAAGCTTATTATAATTTTCTTTTCGGTTTAATCAGTATTATGCTTGTTATTGTCTCATATCTTGAAGAAGCTACTTCATCAGAAGAAGATGACCGTGAAGTTCATATTATATATATGGGAAAAACAACTCGTTCAGTTATGAATGGCGATTCCTTCGATCCAAGAAACGACCATGCTCACCTTCTCAACGAGCTACACACAACAAGGTTCGATTCGATCGATCTATACTCTTGAATTCTTTTTTTAGAAGTACTATTTCGATTAAGGAACATTTTAATTATTATGTTCGCATTGCCGCAGGAATGAAAATGATGTAGTCGTCTACAACAGAAGCTTTCTAGCGATTGCCGCTCGTATGTCGAAGGAAGAAGCGCAATCGATCGCACAAAGACCTCAAGTGGTGTCCGTTTTTCCCAACCGGGCTTTCAAGCTCCACACTACTCATTCATGGGATTTCTTAGCAAACCAAAATGTCGGTTATGGAATCACTCACACAGACTCCCCATCATGTATCAAATCGGTCCTTTGGAGCCCACGACACTATCATCGGCATGTTAGATTCTGGTGAGTCGACGTCGACACACATATATATATATAATATCGAAAGTTTGCTTTGTATTAATCTTGAAAGATCGGTCGATTTAGGAATCTGGCCTCAGCATCCGAGTTTTCATGACGAGTGTATGGGTCAAATCCCTGCACGCTGGAATGGGACATGCATGTCGGGCAAAAACCTCACCAACAAGTTCATCTGCAACAAGTAAACAAAAATTATACACTGTTTCTTTGTAATTTACAAAATAAATTTAAAAACAAAATGCATAAATAGTTGTAACAGAAGAAATAATAATTTTTACTACTCAAAATATATTTCGTAACAATTTTTCGACTATATTAGGAAAGTTATCGGTGCAAGGTACTACGATGATCCTTACCATCCAGGTTCTATTACCACACCCGTGGACGAAACAGGACACGGTTCACATACTGCATCGACCGCAGCTGGGATTCCGGTTTGGGGTGCATCGTTCTACGGCCTTGCTAAAGGGATCGCAAGAGGAGGCTCCATAGGTTCTAGGCTCGCTACATATCGTGTCTGTAGTGTACACAGATGCTCGTTAGCGGGTATCTTCAAAGCATTCGACGATGCTATTTCTGATGGAGTCGATTTGATATCAATATCACTAGGTTATGAAAAATTCGTCAACTTCTTCTACGATCCTATTGCCATCGGAGCGTTTCACGCTGTGGAGAAGGGGATCTTAGTGGTAGCTTCTGCGGGAAACGGAGGTCCTGGTCTTGGGACAGTTGCTAATACCGCCCCTTGGTTACTAACAGTTGGTGCAACATCAATCGATCGCGACTTTGAAGCGCCTATTCTATTAGGCCGCGACCAGAAAATTAGGGGCGGAGGCATGAACTTTTTCGGTCTCAACAAAACTGCGGTTTATTCCTTGATAGATGGACTCTCAGCTAAATCAACAAATGCCGATGCAGCCAACGCAAGGTACGTACGATATAATTATAAGTAGACATGCATTATACATATTTATTGAATTTGTTTGTTTTTTGCTTCAAGCAACTGCGCTCCGGGTTCATTAGATGTTGCAAAGGTTAAGGAAAACATCGTACTGTGCGAACTCAAGTTCGATTTGGGGCCATTAGATGACACATTGCAGAACTTGAAGAAACAAGGTGCGGTCGGGATTATAATCATAAACGATATAATGAGGCGATTTCCATACAATTTTGGGACTACTCCAGTTGTTGCTTTTGTCACAATAAAGGATGGAGCTCAGATACAATCTTATATAAACACCACTAGGTACGTACGTAATTAATAGGGTAAATCCCATCCAAATATCTTATATATACGATCATCGTTAGCTTACAACTACTTTCTAAATATTTTTCAAAAGCAACCCGCTAGCAACAATCTTGCCGACTCTGGTTACACTGAACGACAAGCCGGCTCCGGTTGTTCCGTACTTTTCTGGAAGAGGCCCCATAAACGAGGTTGGAAACCTTCTGAAGCCTGATGTTACAGCCCCAGGAGTAGGAATACTTGCAGCATGGCTGCCTCTAGATGACGATACGACTATCCCGCCTCTAGGAATACTCTTCAACGTAATATCTGGCACGTCCATGGCTTGCCCACACGTATCTGGTGTAGCTGCAACAGTAAAATCTTATCACCCCGAATGGAGTCCCTCTATGATTAGATCCGCCATAATGACATCAGGTGACATGAATCATCGAGAATCAAGATATATTATCCATAACTTCTTCGATCCTTTCAAACAAAAAAAAATTATATATTTCTTTGTTGTTTTATTTTGCAGCAATCCAAACAAACAATCTACGTGCTCCGATTACAACAGACAACGGGTCTATAGCCACCCCTTACGACATCGGAGCAGGGGAAATAAGTTTAGATGGTCCGTTGTGGCCGGGGCTCGTCTACGAGACCGAAACCATCGATTACATTCACTTTCTTTGCAACATGGGGTACAACACATCCATGATTAGACTCATTAGCTCCATTGACTTTGTTTGCCCTGGTAACTCTGCTCCTGATCTGATCTCCGATATGAACTATCCTTCGATCGTCGTTTCTGGACTGAAGAAAAATGTAAAGAGAGCGGTGAAGAGAACCGTGACTAATGTCGGTGAAGAATACTCAACCTACACGGCCTCTGTGGTGGCTCCTTTCGGTGTCAAAGTCGAAGTGGTGCCGAACAAACTACAATTTACGAAGAACATTAAGAAGATAAGCTTCGAGGTGATGTTTACACTCTTGACAACTTCGTTTGTGAATGAAGACTTGTTCGGAGCGTTTACGTGGTCCAGTGGGAAGCACAACGTTAGGAGCCCGATCGTTGTGCGCAACGCATAAGGAAACTGTTGTCGATCGGCGGGCGCCGATTCCAAAAACGGCGGGCGCCGTTCTTCTCCTCGCTCGGTTTCGTGGCAAACTCAACAAATCTCCACCTTGGCACTAAACCGCGAACTTCCTTCGCCTTCCGTCTTCCTCCAAAAGCCCCTAAGGGCTTAATCTCTCGATCGAAGTCCAACCAAGCTAGAGCAAAGCTCAAACTTGGTTGCGGGTAAGCTCTTCGTTAACATGTCCGCCGGATTGTCGTGAGTACTTATCTTGCTCACCTTAATGTCGCCTCGGCGATCACCTCACGAACAAAATGATAACGAATATCAATGTGCTTCGTTCTCTCATGGAACACTTGATCTTTTGTGAGACAAATAGCACTTTGACTATCACAAAAGATTGACGTCGTCTTAGAACTCTTCGAGAGTTCTCTAAACCAACCTCTCAACCATAGCGCCTCCTTGCAAGCCTCGGTGACTGCCATATACTCCGCCTCGGTAGTCGATAAGGCCACCGTACTTTGCAAGATAGCTTTCCAACTTATAGCACACCCACCAATGGTAAAAACATACCCGGTAAGAGATCTTCTTTTATCTAGATCACCGCCATAGTCGGAATCCACGAACCCTCGAACATCTTCTTGATTCCTCCCGAACACTAGCTTCTTGTTAGACGTACCTCTCAAATAGCGCAACACCCACTGCACCGCCTTCCAATGCTCTCTTCCGGGATTCGCCATATACCGACTCACGGCACTCACGGCGTGGGCCAAATCCGGACGCGTACACACCATGGCATACATCAAAGAGCCCACGGCATTGGAATAAGGGACTCGAGCCATATCCTCGATGTCCTTCTCCGTAGTCGGAGAGTAAGCAGAGGTAAGTCTAAATTGTGTTCCAAGGGGAGTACTTACCGGGTTCGCCTTCTCAAGGTTGAATCGACGTAGCACCTTCTCTATATACCCTTTTTGGCCAAGATACAACTTGCCATCTCTTCGATCTCTTGTGATTTCCATTCCTAGGATCTTCTTTGCCGCACCTAGATCCTTCATCTCGAACTCCTTACTAAGTTGTGCCTTAACTCTCTCCACCTCCGACTTATCTTTAGCCGCTATCAACATATCGTCGACGTAGAGGAGGAGATAGACTAAAGACCCATCACGGCCTTTCCGGAAATATACACAACTATCGTAGGAGCTCCTTCGGAAACCATTCTTAATCATAAACGTGTCAAAACGTTTATACCACTGTCTAGGAGACTGTTTCAAACCATATAAGGACTTCTTGAGAAAACACACCTTGTTTCCTTGGTTTGAACCCTCGAACCCCTCGGGTTGGACCATGTAGATATCTTCCTCGAGCTCCCCATGTAGAAAGGCCGTCTTCACATCCATTTGCTCAAGCTCCAAATCATGCATTGCCACAATGCCTAGAATTGCTCGAATCGAGCTATGCTTGACCACCGGTGAAAACACATCATTGAAATCTACTCCGGGAATTTGGCTAAAACCTTTAGCCACCAATCTCGCCTTGTATCTCTCGTCCTCAACCCCAGGGATGCCCTCCTTCTTTTTGAAGATCCATTTGCACTTGATGGCTTTCTTGCCTTTAGGGAGATCAACCAACTCCCAAGTGCCATTCTTATGAAGAGACTCCATCTCTTCTTGCATAGCTAGCATCCACTTGCCCGAGTCATCACAAGTAACCGCCTCGTCATATGAGGAAGGCTCCTCATACGAATCAACATCATCGGCTACACTCAAGGCATAAGCGACCAACTCATACTCGGCTAACCTTCTAGGTGGTCGAGTCTCTCGCCTTGGCCTATCTCTAGCTATGCATTGCGGCTCCACCTCTTTTGGATCTTCCGGAGTAGTCGAACTACTCGTCTCATTGGTCGTGGAACTTGACCCATCATCCTCCTCTTGCACCCTGTCCGGCTCCACCTCAATAGGAGTACTTGGAACCTCGAGATTCCCTTTAGACGCCCGATCACCAATCATAGAAGCCTCATCAAAGACTACATCACGGCTTAGAATGATCTTCTTCGTCTCTGGACACCATAGCTTGTATCCTTTAACTCCTTCCTTAAAGCCAACGAATATGCACTTCTTAGAACGTGCACTCAATTTCCCGTCGTTGACGTGCATGTAGGCCGGCCACCCAAACACCCTCAAGTCCTCATAGTTTGCCGGAGATCCCTTCCACAATTCTTGTGGAGTCTTCTTATTAATCGCCATGGACGGGGATCGGTTGATAAGGTAACATGCTAAAGAAGCCGCTTCAGCCCAAAAACCTTTACTCAACCCAGAAGTTGCCAACAAGCAACGTACCTTGTCCATAATCGTGCGATTCATTCTCTCGGCTACTCCGTTTTGCTGAGGGGTGTATCTCACAGTGTGGTGCCTCACAATCCCCGAACTCTTGCAGAACTGGTTGAATTCTTCGGACACAAATTCTAGGCCATTGTCCGTACGTAGGTTCTTCACGACTTTCCCGGTTTGTTTCTCTATCATCACCTTCCAATCTTTGAAAGTAGAAAACACGTCGCTCTTATGCTTCAAGAAGAACGACCAAACCTTACGGGAATAGTCATCGATGATGGTAAGCATATAGTAAGAACCTCCAGTGGAGGGGACCGGGGATGGTCCCCATAAATCGGAATGGACATACCCGAGTATCTCCTTCGTTGTGTGAGCGCCAGTGGTGAACTTCACCCTCGTTTGCTTCCCGAAGACGCACTGCTCACAAAACTCCAACTTCGACAAGCCCTTATCCCCAAGGAGTCCTTGTCTACTCAACTCCGCCATTCCGGAATCGCTCATATGCCCTAGACGCATATGCCAAAGTCTCGTCGTGTCGACATCCTGGACCTTGGAATCTCCCACGGCTACTTCGCCTTTCACCGTGGCACCTTCAAGAACGTAAAGCCTATTTGACTTACGTTCGCCTCTCATGACGACCAACGAACCGCTGGCCACCTTCACGACTCCACCTTCTCCGGTGAACGAGTAACCCTTAAGCTCCAAAGTACTAAGCGAAATCAAATTCCGCTTTAAGCCGGGGACGAATCTAACCTCGCTTAGGGTGCGGATCGCGCCGTCAAACATCTTGATCCGGATGCTTCCTATCCCTTCGATCTTGCATGACGCGTTGTTGCCCATAGTCACCGCACCTTGCTCCACCTTTTCAAAAGTGTCGAACCAATCACGATTCGGGCACATGTGGAACGTACATCCCGAGTCTAGAATCCACTCCTCGCTTGATTTGGAGACCTCACCCAAAGCCATTAGGAGATCACAATAATTCTCGGCTACACCAACTTCACCGGAACTCTTCCCGGAATTATTGTTGTTGTTGTTGCCGCCCTCTCTCTCCAACCTATTTTTCAAGGCGTAGCAATCGGCTTTGATGTGACCCTTCTTCTTGCAGTAGTTGCAAACCTTGTTACTATGTCGTGACTTCGATCGAGACCTCTGGCTCGATTTCTGAGTTGTCCGCCCACGGACATTCAACCCTTCGCTTGGCGTCTCTCCCGAATTAGGATTCTCCATCATCATAATATTATCCCTAGATGAGAGAGCTGCAATAACGTCTTTAAACGCGAGGCTCTCTCGTGCGGAATATAGGAGAGTATCACGGAAGGTCGCCATAGAAGGGGGTAGAGAAATTAGGAGCCAAAACGCAAGATCATCATCTTCGATCTTCACGCCAATGTTGCCGAGGTCGGCAACCTTCTCCTTGAACTTCGCTACGTGCGCTTGGATCGATGATCCCTCCGCCATCTTGAGGAAATATAGACTCCTCTTCAAATTGTGCTTACTTGACACCGTCTTGGTGATGCACATCTCTTCAAGCTTCTCCCACAATTCTTTCGCTGTCTTCATCTCCATGATGTCCTCCGCCAAACTGTTCGATACATGGAGCCCTATGGTCGCCATAGCCATCTGATCGAGCGACACACGCTCGTCATGCTCCATATGAACCGGCATGTTGTCAATACCGTTGAGGGCGATCTCTTGCTTCAAGGATCGTAGAACCAACCTCATCTTGTATTGCCAAATCGGGAACCTTGTGTTGAGATCCAGCATCGGTATGTCATACTTCACGCTCGTCATAGATCCTTGCTCTGATACCACTTGTTGTCGATCGGACGATGTATAGTATGAATAAAACAAGAATACCGAAGAAAAGAAATCAACAAGAAAATAGAGAAGACAAGAATTTACGTGGAAACCCAACTGGGAAAAACCACGGGAGGAACGACGAACAATTCACTATAGTATCGTTTCACGATTACAAGGATGATATACGCTCTAAACCCTCAAATCTCACACAATAGCTATAGAATTATAATTGATGTATTAATGCCTATGGAGAGGCTCTCTTTATATAGGGGAGACTCCTAATTAATGTATGGAAACATTAATTCTCGCCCATAGCATGCCTTGTAGGAGAAGGAATCCCAAACGGACCAAAAATAGGACTTTCCAAAAGTCCCCCGCGCTGGCACAATTGGCGACCGCCATTTTCAAAACGGCGGTCGCAGGACCTGTTTCGGCGGGCGCCGAAACCATTTCGGCGGTCGCCAAACCCCCTCAAAACAGTGCAGTCCCGACTTCGTCATATCGACCTTTTCGGCGGTCGCGGGTCCATAAACGGCGGTCGCCGTTTTCCTTCGGCGGGCGCCGATTCCAAAAACGGCGGGCGCCGTTCTTCTCCTCGCTCGGTTTCGTGGCAAACTCAACAGAAACCATGCAAGCTTATGACAAGTGAAAAGAACAAATAATAATATGAATAAAGCTTTTACTATCACCGCGATAAGAAAATAAACTCACTCATGTGAACAAAATAAATGATAACTATCTTTGTGGTTGTTGTGAAAATATCATTCTCAAAAGCAGACATTGCTCTGCAATGGAGCCATCACCTTACATTATCATTCTAAAAGACAAATATCAATAATATTTACGGTCTTAAAAGAATTAATTGTATCAAAGACATTTTTAATATAAAGCAATCACAAACTATAAACAATATATAAAAATAAAGTAGTGTGAAATCATTGCGTTTAAATTTTGTGCAAAATAAATCAAAGAATAATAGTAGTAGTAATTGTTAATCCTAGACCAAAACTTTATATTCCCATTAAAAATACAATATTTTTCTTTAATTCATTTTTCTCCATGCTAATTAATAAAAAAGTTATTATAACCGGAGGTACTGTATGAATCTATCCATCTAGCTAGCTAGCTACCCAAATGATCAAAAAAGAAAGATCTACGAGAGATTCATTCGATCAAGACTAATTCGATGGATCTTAATTAAAAAAAGGGATAATTATAGTTTAGTACTTGAACTTAGATCACTTTTGAACTTTGATGACTGAATTTTTTTTTTTTTTACATTTTAGTGGCTCATCTATGCCTTTTTTGCATTTTGATGTTATTTTTACCGAAAAACCGGCGATAGTAGGTTTATAGTGGCATTTTAGTAATTTTATGTATTTCATAAACTTGCAATTACCCTTATACCATTTTTGTGTGTAAAGAAAATAGATAAAATGTTTTATTAACAAAAATATGCATACACACTAATAAAACAAATATAAATAATAATACAAAACATAAAAAACAAAAATAAACTCAATATTAAATTTATACTTAAATCTAAATCAGTATTTAATTAATCATAAGAATATTTACATCTAGATCTATCTTTAGCGGCGAGAAACTCCGAATAGGTAGCAACTTCCTCTTGCATCGAGGACGAATGTTAGGGCTGAAGGAGGAGATTTAGATCTAAGCCTCACATTTTCTCGAGAGCAACTGCACGATGCCTTTGGCGTGGGAGGAGCCAGCAAAGGGCTTCTTCCATTCTATCAAAGTTGGGCCAATAACACCTTAAAAGGTCTTATTAAAATGTTAAAGTTGTCCAACTTATATATGAGCTTTAGGATCTATATCAAACCGATGTGGGATACTTAACACGCCCCCTCACGAGTAGGGGCTGCCAACTTTGGGATACTTAACACGCCCCCTCACGAGTAGGGGCTGCCAACTTTGGGCAAGCCGGAAATTTCATCGGCTGGGGCACCCATTATCGTGTTGGGCCCGCTCTGATACCATATCAAAGTTGGGTCAATAACACCTTAAAAGGCCTTATAAAAGTGTTAAGGTTGTTCAACTTATATATGAGCTTTAGGATATATATTCAACCGATGTGGGATACTTAACACATTCATTGCCAAGAACGGTGGGACTTGAGCTTTCGTCCGGCTGATATACCGAGCGTCTTCCCACAAAAAGAGTTAACAAAAACGTGATACAGCTAACAATAGTGACTGTAAAAACTACTAATAAAAAACAACACATTAGCAATAATCTACAAATTCATCTAATATGATCCAATTGCCAGTAGCTATATATCACATTGATTTAATGAGAAATAAAAACAGTTTACGCTATATATCACATTGATTTAATGAGAAATAAAAAAAGTTTACGGACATTTGATCTACACACATTCAGTTCGAATACTAAATCAATGCGAAAACAGAGATAAGAAATTAAATGAAAGAGGAGATTTAGATCTACCCCAATCTTCGTCCCAAGTTTTTCGCCAATTTCCCTATTTTTTTCTACACAAAAAATCTTAAATTCTCCTACGACACCTCCTCCTGCTTCGCGACAAGACCACCCACAATGAATTCCGCAGCCACAAATCAGGAATCTCCGACGTCGCCTTCTTCTCTGACGGTCGATTTCTCGCCACGAACTCCGACGACGACTGCCCCGTGCGCCTCTGAGTCATCGCCATCGCCATCGGCTCCCTCCACAAAACCCTAACCGGACACATCAACTACGTTTTATGCATCAATTTCAACCCCCAATCGAACATGGTCGCCTCCTGGTCCTTCGATGAGACCATCCGCGTTTGGGACTATGAAGTCTGGGAAGAACTTGAAGGTCTTCACGGCGTACTCTGAATCTGATCCCGTCGCCCCCAATTTGTTTTTTCTATATGTTTAATATTTATTTTATATTTTTATTTTAAAGATTTTCTAATATTATCATTTATATATTATTTTTTTTAAAACAAGGGTATAAAATACATAAAAATTACTAAAATGTCACTATAAACGTACTATCGCCGGGTTTTCGGTAAAAATAGCATCAAAATGCATAGATCAGCCGCTAAAATGTAAAAAAAAAAGTTGTCATCAAAGTGCAAAAGTAACCTAAGTTCAGGTACTAAACTATAATTATCCCTCAAAAAAATAAATATTTTAAAATGATCAATACCAACAAGTTTTTACTGATTTTTGGCTTCTAATTTTATTTTTTTCTCTTCATTTTCATACTATTTCTTATGTCGTATATTATTTTTTGCTGTTTTTTTTTGCATTACTAATTTGTGTATGATTTTGTATTTTTTTTAAAGCATCACTGTAAGTTTATTAGTCCGTGATGTCATCATATATTACAACTAATTGAAGGTGGTATTTTAATTCAAAGCCACTCCATGATGATGAAATAAATAATTGGCATCTATATTTGGATTTTGTTGAGTAGTAAAGACAATATGAACTGGGAAAGATTTTCCGATCGTCACAGTTTTGTTTGATGTTTTCCGGTTTGTTTTCAGTTTTATGTTTATGCACGGGCCATGAAAGTGTATGAGATATGCTTAGTTCCTTGTGCTCATAATTAATCTTAGTTCTAGACGCCATGTCTATTTTTTGGAATTTGAAAGAGACATCACATCAGCTGGCAATCTCTGCGCTTGATTGCTCGACTTAAATTGTTTTAGAAGTGCAAATGTGGCTTAATCTGTTGGGAAATTCGCGTCCAAATTTCCCTCCTGAAAAACAATACGAACAAACAAGAACGAAAAATTACGGAAATAAATGACACGAAGAATTTATAGTGGTTCACCCGTTAACGAGGGCTACGTCCACTCTTGCCGCTGCAATAATTCACTAGAACAATTATAGAACTTGATTGCAAGGCTTTGTAATGGTATAATTCGGTTCTAGGCTTTCTGGAGGTGTTAACCCTATTTTACACGCATAGGGTTTATTTATAGGGGAGGGAAACTTGGAGGAGAAGAAAAAATCCCGCTGGCAGAAATCCGCAAAACGGCGCCCGCCGTTTTGCCCTTGGCGACCGCCGAAAATAATCGGCGACCGCCGGAGGCCTTTTGGCGCTCGCCAAAAGCCTCGTTTCTTGGCAGATCGCTAAACTCCTTTTCTCCCGGTTTCGGCGCCCGCCGAAGCCCATTTGGCGCCCGCCAAAGTCAACCCGCGGTCGCCAATTCTCCTCCGGCGACCGCCGTTTCTCCATTCGTTCTCTCTCGTCGTTCCGGCGTGAATTTGACCTTCACACTCAACAATCTCCCACTTGAAGCTAATTCACGACCCCCTATCTTCTCTTCCCATTGCAGCGGCGTCCCCGGTCCTCATCCCAGAAGACCAACCGAGGTTGAACACAACCTCAACTTCTCGCACCACCTTCGTAAACATGTCGGCCGGATTCTTACTCCCAAGAATCTTCTCCAACACCAAGACGCCTTCCTCCAAGGCTGATCGAATGAAGTGATATCTCAGCTGGATATGCTTCGTTCGAGCGTGGTACACCGGATTCTTCGCCAAGTGAATGGCGCTCTGACTGTCGGAATACAAGACACTCCCCGAGTGTTCTTGCCTCAGCTCTAGCAGAAATGCCTGTAGCCACATCATTTCCTTCGCGGCTTCCGTCACAACGACGTACTCCGCCTCGCAACTCGACAATGCTACGATCTTCTGCAACCTCGACACCCAGCTAATCGCGGTACCCCCGAAAGTGTACACGTACCCAGTAGTGCTCTTCCTACTATCCACATCACCTCCGTTATCCGCGTCCACGAACCCAAGTAACCCCAAATCTGACTTTTGGAACCTCAAAACAAAACCGGAAGTCCCTCTCAAGTATCGAAAGATCCACTTGACGGCTTCCCAGTGTTGCTTCCCCGGATTACTCATAAACCGGCTGACTACTTCCACTGCATGGGCAATGTCAGGCCTCGTGCACACCATAGCATACATAAGGCTCCCAATCGCAGAGGCGTAAGGGACCTTATCCATATGCTCCATCTCTTTCTCGCTCGTCGGCGAGTCCTCCTTTGACAAACGGAAGTGACTAGCCAAAGGAGTGCCCACGGGTTTCGCATCCTCTATGCTAAACCGTGCTAGTACCTTCTTCAGGTACTCCTCTTGAGACAACTCAAGACCATCCTTGCTCCTCGTGATTCTCATCCCCAGGATTTGTTTGGCAGCACCCAAATCCTTCATAGAGAACTCCCTCGATAGACTCTTCTTGAGCTTGTCGATCTCCGCCAAACTCGCCCCGACTATCAACATATCATCTACATAAAGGAGCAATATTATGTAGGTACCTCTTCCAAGACTCTTGAAATAGCAGCAGTGGTCCGCCTCGCACCGCGTGAACTCGACTCGCTTCATGAACATGTCGAACTTCTTGTACCACTGCCTCGGAGCTTGCCTCAACCCATACAAACTCTTTTGAAGCTTACACACCAGCTTCTCCTTGCCTCGGACTTCAAAACCCTCCGGTTGCTTCATGTAGATTTCTTCATCTAGATCCCCGTGAAGAAATGCGATCTTTACATCCATTTGCTGAAGATGTAAGTTCTCCTTTGCCACCAAGCTAAACACCACCCGGATAGTTACCATCTTGACTACCGGAGCAAAGATCTCCGTGTAGTCGATCCCTTCCTTCTGCTGGAAGCCTTTCACCACTAATCTCGCTTTATACCGAACGCTCCCATCGTGTTCTTCCTTTGCCCGGAAGACCCATTTATTTTGCAAAGCCTTCTTCTCCTTCGGAAGCTCGGCTAGTTCCCAAGTCTGATTCGACATTAATGAGCTCATCTCCTCTTTCATGGCAGACTCCCACTTGATCGAATCCCTCGCTTGTATAGCCTCGGTGTAGCTCTCCGGCTCACCCCTATCAGTCAGCAAGATATAGTTAAGAGATGGTGAAAACTTATGAGGAGGTCTTCTTACCCTAGTCGACCTCCATGGCTTCGGTGTGACTGGATCGATGTTGGGATGAGCATTCTCATCTTGCTCATCCTCGCTGCTCGTGTTGTCCTCTTCGATCTTCTCAGTCTCCACGACCTTCACCAGAACCTCCTCCGTGTCTTTCACGGGATCAATAATTTCTTCAACAACCTCGTCTTTACCCTTGTACAAGACCGCCTCGTTGAAGATCACATTTCTGCTTCGGATCACCTTATGATTTTTGGCATCCCAAAATCGGTACCCGAACTTCGTGCCGCCATATCCAAGGAAGAAGCACTTCTTGGATTTAGGATCAAGCTTGCTACGAGCAGCTTCGTCGATATGGACATACGCCAGACACCCGAACACCCTCAAGTAGGACAAATTCAGTTTCTTCCCACTCCAAACCTCCTCAGGAATCCGATATTCCAAAGGAACCGACGGTGCTATGTTGATTAAATGAGCTGCCATGTCGATGGCATATGCCCAAAACATCTTAGGCATCCCCGAATGTAACTGCATACTCCGGGCCTTCTCAATTAGCGTCCTGTTCATTCGCTCCGCTATTCCGTTCTGTTATGGGGTCCCCGGAATAGTCTTCACCATCTTGATCCCACTCTCGACACAAAACTGTTTGAAGTCGGCGTCAACGTACTCACCACCGTTGTCGGACCTCAAACACTTCACCTTGAGATTTGTTTCATTCTCAACCTCGGCTTTCCATTTCCTGAAAACAGAGAACACGTCACTCTTATTTTTCATGAAGTACACCCATACCTTCCTTGTGGAGTCATCGATGAAGGTAACATAGTAGAGTGATCCTCCGAGTGAGGCGACGGGAGCTGGACCCCAAACATCCGTGTGTACTAGTTCCAGCTTCTCCGCCTTGGGCTCCCTTCCATCTTTGGAAAAACTCACTCGTTTCTGTTTTCCAAGAATGCAGCTCTCGCACACGTGAGACTCAATCGCCTTGAGTTCGGGCAGTAGCCCGTTCTTTGCCATGATCTTCATCCCCTTCTCACTCATGTGCCCAGCTTGCAATGCCATAGCTCGGTCTTCTTGGTGTTATCAACAACACCAGCCGAGTCCCTCACGCTCGTCGTCATGTAAAGTGTGCCCGTCTTATAACCTCGAGCTATGGTCATGGCGTTCCTCGAAACTTTCCACGACCCATCTCCAAATGACACCCGGTGACCATCATTGTCAAGCTGGCCCACCGAAATCAGGTTCCTCTTCAACCCCGGCACATGTCTGACCTTGGAAATCTTCCAAGTTTGCCCATTTGACATCTTTAGGTTGATATCTCCCATCCCGACTACATCGAGAGGCTCGTCATCTGCAAGAAAAACCTTTCCATAATCACCCGAGACGTAATTCAGCATTACCTCTCGCTGTGCAGTAGTATGGAAAGAAGCCCCTGAGTCAAGCACCCAGGAATCGATCGGTGAGTCGACCGATAAGAGAAGGACGTCCCCATCGTCGTCATCCTCTTGTGTCACCGCATTGGCGGTTCCCTTCTTCTTGTTGTCGTTCTTCCCCCGAGAGCGACAATCCCACTTGAAGTGCCCCGTCTTCCAACAATTCCAACACTCATTATCCTCGGACTTCGAGCTATCTCTTCCATTCCTAGACTTGGATCTCCCTCTGTTCCTGTTAGCGTTCCTGCCCGAGTTTCTCCTAGTTCAAGGCCGAACTAGGAGACTTTCCCTTGAAATCCTTTCTCCGGATTTCCTCGGCTAGGATTTTATCTCTAACTTCGGAGAACTGCAGATTCTCCTTCCCCATAGAGTTGCTAACAGCTGCCCGCATGGGCTCCCAACTATCCGGTAGAGACGCAAGTAGGATCAAAGCATAAATTTCATCATCGAAATTCACCCCGACTCCCTTCAACTTGTCCAAGATGGAATTCAGCTCGTTTATGTGGTTGGCTGCGTTTGCATTGTCCGACATCTTCAGGTTGAACAACTGCTTCATGAGATACACCTTGTTGTTCGCTGAAGGTTGCTCGTACATGTTTGATAGGGCAGCCATCAAATCCTTGGTAGTTGTAATCGAGCGCACGTTGAATGATACGTTTGAAGCTAGAGACAAACGTATCAATCCCAACACCTGTCTGTCGAGGCTTTCCCATTCCTCGTCATCCTTGATCTTCTCCGCTCTACCCTTCAAAGGAATTCCGAGCTTTTTCCCATAAAGGTAGTCCTCGATCTGCATCTTCCAGTGTCCATAGTTGTTTCCGTCAAACTTCGTAACCCCGAACGAAGTGGTGGTGTCCGTCATCGCTTTTCCACAATCGCTAAAACCCTAGCGCTCTGATACCAGTTGTTGGGAAATTCGCGTCCAAATTTCCCTCCTCAAAAACAATACGAACAAACAAGAACGAAAAATTACGGAAATAAATGACACGAAGAATTTATAGTGGTTCACCCGTTAACGAGGGCTACGTCCACTCTTGCCGCTGCAATAATTCACTAGAACAATTATAGAACTTGATTACAAGGCTTTGTAATGGTATAATTCGGTTCTAGGCTTTCTGGAGGTGTTAACCCTATTTTACACGCGTAGGGTTTATTTATAGGGGAGGGAAACTTGGAGGAGAAGAAAAAATCCCGCTGGCAGAAATCCGCAAAACGGCGCCCGCCGTTTTGCCCTTAGCAACCGCCGAAAATAATCGGCGACCGCCGGAGGCCTTTTGGCACTCGCCAAAAGCCTCGTTTCTTGGCAGATCGCTAAACTCCTTTTCTCCCGGTTTCGGCGCCCGCCGAAACCCATCTGGCGCCCGCCAAAGTCAACCCGCGGTCGCCGATTCTCCTCCGGCGACCGCCGTTTCTCCATTCGTTCTCTCTCGTCGTTCCAGCGTGAATTTGACCTTCACACTCAACATAATCATGTTAATGTCGTTGGATTGGTAGACATTGGATATTATTGGTGTTTGTCAAGTGTAACTTAAATAGTTTGGGGCAAGCATTTTATTTTAGTCAATTTATTATAAGATGTGTTAGATGTATTTGTCTTTATGAAATGAATGAGAATGCACAATTGTTTTTTATTTCCTCTCTAAACTCTTAAAAAGAGTCTGCTGCCAAGATTCGGGCTTCAATGCCAATTAGATAGGTTTAAATAAGTCAAAATGTGACGCAACTTTCACTATGGATTGATGGTCAGTGTGCCTTAGCAAACATTTCATTCATTGACTCTGTGTGATACCAAAACTGACTTCATATATATTTCTGAATTTATATTTATTTGATTAAACTGACTTCATTTATATTTCTTCGTTTATAATTATTTGTTTCCTATTTCATTTGTGTAATTTTTTTATATTACGTATAATAATACTATTATAAATTATACATATATAAAATTTAAAATTAATACTCAAAATATCATATTATCATTTTTATTTAAAAAATATATAATTATTTTTTATTTTTTAGAAGTTTTATATTAATTCTTATTATTAAAATTAAAAAAATGGTTTAAAAAATTTTATTAATTAAAATGTTTATAAAATCAATTGAAAAATTCAAATATAATTCAAATAAATAACAAACAATTGAACATTGAGTAAAAAAATAATAGAAATACAAAAAAAAAAACAGTTATTCAACAAATAATTTTATTAAGGGAGATTTTGAATATAGGATAGTTTTTTAAGTTTTATTAGAATTAAGGGTAATCGTTTTTCTTAATTATAAATCAGTGGTTAATTGATTAATTAATTATAAATTAAAGATAATTTATATTAATTAAAGGTAGTTAATAACATGCAATTATTTCCTTTTTTTATAATTATAACTATATTATACTTTAATTAATAAAAAATGAAAATATAATAAACACTAAATTATAAAGTTTATTTTATAGAGTATTAAATGTAATTTTATAAACCATAATTCACTTTTTTCAAAATACTTCGTTTATTAACTATATAGCTATTCATTCTTTATAAATATTCACACAAGTTATAAGATTAAGTGAAATGAAAACTTCTAAAATTATTATTGAAAAATAATTTTTAACACTATGTTTTCAGTTATTGCATTGATATTAATAAAAATTAATTGATACAATAAATTATGACTCCTTTTTGTTAAAATAAATTATGTACGTACATTAATTTAATTAAGTATACAATTATTCATTGTTTATAATTCACGCGGAGTATATGTTACAAGAATCAATAGAAATGATAATTATTATTGGAAAAACAATTTTTAAGACATTTTTATTTATTTTATGTACTATAATAAATATTAATAAATTAATAAAATAAATTAAAATCAAATCATTTTAAAATCAACTGTCTTTCAAAATTATAAAAAAATGAGTATCATGATAGTTGATACTCAAATAATTACTTAACAATCTAATTTTGTTAACAATACAACTATTATTTTTTTATAATTCGCACGGGTGTTGTATTCATTCTTTATAATGATGTTAATTATTATTCGAAAAACAATTTCAGGACATTTTTTTGTATTAATATAAATATTAATAAATTGAGAATGAAAATAGTTAAGAAACAAATAAAAAAATTATTTTTCAACAATTTTATTTTATTATAAATTATACGACCATTCATCATTTTTAATTAAAATTTTAAAAACACTTACAATTGTATTATACGTGAGAACAAAAAATAAACCTTAAATTATTCTAAATTCAATTATATGAGAAATATAATGAATGAAAAAAAAAAATTAAATGATCATTATCTTAATAATTGATTCATTGAATTAAATAATTTAGATCATTTATTTGATTTATATATTTATAACTATGACACATGTATATATGCATCTCAACAGGGTTTAATTATTTTTTGTGAATTTATTTTACTATAAATAATAATATTTTTTTTTAAGTTGGAGTGACAACAATGTTGTTACGAAATATTGAGATTTTTTTGGATTTATTTTACTATAAATAATAAAAAAAAAATTAAAGTTGGAGTGACAACAATGTTGTTACGAAATATTGAGCATATCGTCGATTTATGTAATGATACTTGATTGGTAATAACAAAACTTTAAACTTAAAACTAAACTTATTTATTATTTCAACTCTATTCACTCGATTAATATTTTGTTAATTGAAAGTTATTTTTATCTCAATAATTTTTTTATATTTTCTAAAATCAATAGATATATCCATTCATTTAATAATATAAAATTATAAAAAAAAAATATAAGAAAAATAATAATGATATTGAAATTTTAAATATTACAAATAATTAAATATAATTCTTTTATATTTCTCGCTTAGTCCTGCTATTTATAATAGTATTAAATATTTAATATTTTATTTCTTTTTGAAGTTGTATGTTTTTCAATCAATAATCCACTTTAAACGAGAAAATACTTTGCATTTTAATAATATTGAGTTATATTAAAATGCGATTCAAATTTCGAGTCAAATTTTCAAAAAAAAAAAACTTAAAACTATTTATTAATTAATAATAATATTCAATTCAATATATCGAAAATTCGAGTTTGTAATATTTTTTTCATATCTATTTTAAAAAGTATATATTTAACAAAAAAATATATTAGAGGCGAATACAAACATGAGATTGTTTACATTTCAAAGTTGACACTTACTCCCTCAGATTTTAAATTGTCATTTCGCTTTAAATATAGACAATTTCCTATTATGATTTCATATGCTATGAGCATTAACAAAAATCAGGTCAGTGTTTATCAAAAGTGGGAATTCTTTTGAGACGATTACAATTTACACATGGACAGTTGTAAGTGGCAGTTTCAAGAGTCGCTACCAGAGCATGATTGAAATTGTAATGTTGCGACGAGAAAAGAAACATCACAAATAAGATCATAATGTAGTTTACAAATAAGTATTTAGAAATTTGCAATGAAATTGTAACAAAATTTATTTGTTTTTTTTTGTTTTTCCTTTGGAGTTTTATTCTTTTCAATAAATTTTTTACGGTAAACGAGTAAATTCCTTGCATTTTAATAAAACTCTATTCAATATTTCATCAATACATGTATATTTTCCTAATGAAACAATGAACTACACAATGAAAACTCTAAATTAAGATCGTTAATTAATAAATAAAATTGGAAATTTAGAAAAATTTGAATACAAATTTTTATATTTATTTTAAAATAACAAAACACGTTTTAGAAAATATCCCGATGCATTGTACGGGCTGCTGAAATTTTTTAGTTTGTGTCAATTTCTCTAATCAAAGTTTTAATGATGGGCTAGCACGGTCGGCATAACCGATGGGACATTTTGGGAGGGTGACCCGGTAGTAGGTGGTAGCCAAGTTCTAGATTCTTAACTAATTATTTATTTAATTATTTATAAACACCGGGTCATTTTGGCCCGGCCCGGTGACCCAATAGATGGTAGCCAAGTTCTAGATTCTTATGAAAATAATATATTAAAGTTAGATTAATAAACAATTAAAATTTCTCATTGAAATGATTAGATTCTTAAGAAAAACATGACATGTGATATTTAACAATTATACTTATAAAATATACCTTTTATTGTTTATTTATTTATTAATGCTCTTCAATTCTATTGAAAATAATATGTTTTAAATAAGTAAATTAAGAATATTTATATGGCTCCAAATTATAGAATTCCTAAAAGATTCATACAAACAAGATTTTTATTTTTATTTTTTTGTGAATTATTCTACAAGAATTTTAAAATTAAATGTGTTTGCTCTATAAGACTATAACAATTGCATACAAAGTTAATTTGCTAAATTGACCCGACTCATAAAAGTGGAGCCTCAACTTGACCCGCAATAGATTAGGGACAGGGAATATATACTATATAATTTAAAATTATGAGAGAGATTTAGGCCTTCAACTACAACTTATTATATAAAGGGGCGTTTGATTTGAGGAAATTCATTAATTCATTGTAATTCATTATATATATGATCATGAAAGCTTATTATAATTTTCTTTTCGGTTTAATAAGTCTTATGCTTGTTAACGTCTCATTTTCTAGAGAAGCTAAAGCTACTTCATCAGAAGAAGTTGATCGTGAAGTTCATATTATATACATGGGAAAAACAACTCGTTCAGTTATGAATGGCGATTCCTTCGATCCAAGAAACGACCATGCTCACCTTCTCAATGAGCTACACACAACAAGGTTCGATTCAATCGATCTACTATTAAATTCTTTTTTAAGAATGAACATTTTAATTATTATGTTGGCACTGCCGCAGGAATGAAAAAGATGTAGTCGTTTACAATAGAAGCTTTCTAGGGATTGCCGCTCGTATGTCGAAGGAAGAAGCGCAATCTTTGGCACAAAGACCTCAAGTGGTGTCCGTTTTTCCCAACCGAGCTTTGAAGCTCCACACTACTCGTTCATGGGATTTTCTGATGACCCGAAACACAGCTGGTTTTGTTCCCACGACCTCAGCCCCTTATTCGTCGAACCTATCGTTTGGAGGAGCTCACGACACTATAGTTGGAATCTTCGATACAGGTGATCCTATATATACATACATACATAATTTTGTGTCCTCGGTCGTATTAATTTATGAAACATCGATATGTTTAATGAATTAGGAATTTGGCCTCAACATCCGAGTTTCAACGACGAGTACATGAGCCAAGTTCCGACGCGTTGGAACGGAATATGCATGTCGAGCAAAAACGTGACAAACGTATTCAAATGTAACAAGTAAGCAACATTTCAAATCACGTTACATTACAAAAGTCTCGTTTTATTGAAACGTATTCCTCCGATGTGAAATGTTACAATTAGGAAAGTGATCGGAGCTAGGTATTACGAAGATAAGGACGATCCGGTCCCTATAACAACACCCATGGACGAAGATGGGCACGGTTTACACGTCGCGTCGATCGCAGCAGGGAGCCCCGTGGAGGGGGCGTCGTACTACGGCCTTGCGAAAGGGATTGCGAGAGGCGGCGGGCCCCGCGGGTCCAGGATCGCGTCGTATCGTGTTTGTGGGCGCTGGTGTATGATGGTGAGCATCCTCAAAGCTTTCGACGATGCTATTGCTGATGGAGTCGACGTGATATCTTTATCGATGGGCGGAGGATTCCGTAATTTCTTCAACGATGCAATTTCCATCGGAACGTTTCATGCCGTGGAGAAGGGGATCGTCGTGGTGTGCTCGGCGGGGAACAGCGGCCCTTCTCCCATGACCCTCGACAACTTTGCCCCTTGGATGTTGAGCGTTGGTGCAACCACTATCGACCGCCACTTCGATTCGAGCATCGTGTTGTCGGCTCCATACAATAAGATATATATCAAGGTTAAGTTCGTATATATATTACTAGTATATATCAAGCGATCGATTGTCCGTTTTTAATATATCGTATTGTAGGGCGGAGGCATCAACTTTTCGAACCTCAGTAGTTCTCCGATTTATCCTTTGATAGCTAATGCAAGGTACGTAACGCATATTATTTTATTATATATGTTTCGTTCCATTATATATGTATGTTTTCGGGGGTTTGTGCAGCTATTGCATCCCGGGTTCGTTAGACGCGCGCAAAGTAAAGGGAAAAATCGTGCTCTGCGAAGACAGCAACGATTTTGGACTGTTAATCAACATGATTAATGGATTGGAGAAACAAGGCGCGATCGGGATCATAATTATAAGCAACGACTTCTTTCAAATCCCGTACTACTATGGTGGTCATACTTGTCCAACCGTCATTGTCACCGTAGAAGACGGACCTAAAATAACTTCTTATATCCAAACAAACAAGTAACTAAATATATATTACTCAATCTTATCACATAAATTGTTGTTACATGAATCAATTCGATATATCGCTTCGATTTTGACAGAAAGCCGTTGGCGACAATCATGCCGACTGTCGTGACACCGATGAACTACAAGCCAGCTCCGGTTGTTCCGGACTTTTCGTCAAGAGGCCCTATAGACGGCATTATGAACCTTCTCAAGGTACGTACACACGTATATATTCTTGTAATATCGATCAATCGAACTAATAACGATCTCAAAATAAATGCCGTGTGGTTTTTTAGCCTGATGTTGTGGCTCCGGGATTAGGCATCCTTGCCGCATGGCTTCCTCGTCATGACCGCACGGTTATGGAACCGCAACTCTTCTACATAAACTCCGGCACGTCCATGTCTTGCCCGCATGTTTCTGGTGTAGCTGCAACCGTGAAGTCGTTTCACCCAGAGTGGGGTTTCTCGGCTATTAAATCGGCTATAATGACAACAGGTTGATCCATCGATCTCTCATCGCACTATTTTTTAATATTTTTTTTTTTTCTCGATACACGAAAAGCTCACGTTCTATCTCTCGTGCGCAGCAAGCCATGCAAACAATCTATGTGCCCCGATCACAACCCTAAACGGATCCAGAGCAACTCCGTACGAAATCGGAGCAGGAGAAATAAGTTTGTTTGGTCCGTTGTGGCCGGGGCTCGTGTACGAGACCGAAACCATCGATTACATTCATTTTCTTTGCAACATTGGGTACAACACGTCCCTTATCCAAATGATCTCTTCCAATGTTCCCGATACCTTTGTTTGCCCTAATGACTCGAGTCCTGATTTGATCTCCGATATGAACTATCCTTCGATGGCCGTTTCCGGCTTGAAGAGGAATCAGATGAGGTCGGTGAAAAGAACGGTGACCAACGTCGGTGAAGAATATTCGACCTACGTGGCAACCGTGGAAGCTCCGCCCGGCGTGCAGGTTCGAGTTGTGCCGAACAAACTACGCTTCACGAAGAATGTTAAGAAGCTTACATTCGAGGTCACATTTTTACTCACAACTTCTACGGAGGAGGGAGATGACTTGTTTGGTGTGTTTACATGGTTTAATTCCAAGCACAAAGTTAGGAGTCCATTCGTCGTGGCAATAAAACATGCATGATTATAATTAAGGAAAGTAGTTTGATTTTTAAAATTAGGAAAAACTACCTGAGATTTGTCTTATTATAATTAAGTGTAATTATATTAAGCAACCAGTTGTAGTACGTTTGTACGTGATCATAATAATTTAAGAATAATCCCAACTTATTGTCGAATCAATTCGCCTCTAACTAACAATAATACAAAGAAGGAAACAAAGATACATGGCATAGTGAGAAGTTTGATTTGATTTGTTTTTACACCAATCTAATCCCTAAACTAACATATTAAGAGCAAGCAAATGAATAATAAATTAAGTGAGAGAATAATGAAATTTGAATAAGATTAAATAGTCTTTTAATGTTTATGTAATATACAGCCTTTAAATAACCAAATAAAAAATAAGTAATTCTGTCTTAAACAAGTGTCTATTTTTTTATTTTTTATTTCTTTCATTTCATTTTAAAATTTTGAAAAAACAAATACCAAAAAAATCTGTTACAATTTCAATGCAGCCACAAACCACAAGTAGAACAAAAAAGTCCAATTTAGTTTTAGTTCAAATACCTTTTTTTTTTCATTTTGCTGTGACAATTATACATACATTGTTATTTTAAAACAATATATTTTATCTGTGCCTTAAAACTTTGCTTAATTTACTTATCTTAGTGTCCCTTCAAAATATTCACATACATAAAATAAAAAATATATATAATTTTATACTTTAATACTCATTTATTTACATTAATATTATTATTTTTTACAAAAGAAACGTGTTTATTCATCGTGAATGGGGTAATATTATTTAACGCAAAAAACTAATTTTTTTCTAAAAATTTGTGTCAAATTCTCTAATCGAAGTTTTAATGATTGACCAACGGCATCACCAATGGGCTAAGATGGGCCACACAATTCATGGCCCAAAAATATACAGGACTTTTTGGCCCGACTCGATAGGCTGATAGACCAAATGGGCCGGTCTAGAGGTTAGCCCAATGGGCCGAGCAAGCTCGATTGTTTTTTATTTTTATTTTAATATATTTTTTATTAAATTATTAATTTTATATTATTTCTATAACTAATATTATAGTTATTTTTATTATTTGATACAAATTTATTTATATTTATTAACACAAAAATTTATTATACATTTATTTTATATTTTTAATAAATTTTTAATAATTATTTTATGCTAAAAATATAAAAAATATATCTTAATTTATAGTAACTAATTATTTATTTAATTATTTATAAACACCGGGTCATTTTGGCCCGGTGACCCGGTTGGTGGTAGTAGAGTTCTAGATTCTTATGGAAATAATATATTAAAGTTAGATTAATAAACAATTAAAATCTTTCATTGAAATGATTAGATTCTTAAAAAAAACATGAGATGTGATATGTAACAATTATAGTTATAAAATATAACCTTTTATTGTTTTAATATTTATTTCTCTTCAATTCTATTGAAAATTTGAATAATATATTTTAAATAAGTAAATTAAGAATATTTATATCCTTCTAAATTATAAAAGTGCTAAAAGATTCATACAAACAAAATATTTTTTGATTTTATTTTTTGTGAATTAATCTACAAGAATTTTAAAATTAAATGTGTTTGCTCTATAACAATTATAACTCTCTGTCTCGCACAAATTGCATACAAACTTAATTTGCTAAATTGACCCGCTCATAAAAGTCTAGCCTTAACTTGACCCGCAATAGGACAGGGAATATATACTATATAATTTAAAATTATGAGAGAGATTTAGGCCTTCAACGACAACTTATTATATAAAGGGCCGTTTGAATTTGAGAAATTCATTAATTCATTATAATTCATAATATATATGATCATGAAAGCTTATTATAATTTTCTTTTCGGTTTAGTCAGTCTTATGCTTGTTATTGTCTCATTTACTTCATCAGAACAAGATGACCGTGAAGTTCATATCATATACATGGGAAAAACAACTCCTTCGGTTATGAATGGTGATCCCTTCGATCCAAGAAACGATCATGCTCACCTTCTCAACGAGCTACAGAAAACAAGGTTTGATTCGATTGATCTACTCTTGAATTATTTTTTTAGAAGCACTATTTCGCTTTTAAAGAATATTTTTATTATTATGTTCGCACGCACTGCTGCAGGAATGAAAATGATGTAGTCGTCTACAACAGAAGCTTTCTAGCGATTGCCGCTCGTATGTCGAAGGAAGAAGCGCGATCGTTGGCACAAAGACCTCAAGTGGTGTCCGTTTTTCCCAACCGAGCTTTGAAGCTCCACACTACTCGTTCGTGGGATTTCTTGGCAAACCAAAATGTCGGTTATGGAATCACTCACACGGACTCCCCTTATCATGTATCAAATTGGTCCATTGGAGCCCACGACACTATCATCGGCATGCTAGATACTGGTGAGTCAACACACATAAATATATATATATATATATATATATATATATATATATATATATATATATTATCCTATGATCAACGAAAGTTTACTCATATTAATCTTGAAAGATGAATCGATTTAGGAGTCTGGCCTGAGCATCCGAGTTTCCGTGACGAGTGTATGGGTCAAATCCCTCCACGCTGGAATGGGATATGCATGTCGGGCATAAACCTCACCAACAAGTTCATCTGCAACAAGTAAACAAAAATTATACACTGTTTCTTTGTAATTTACAAAATAAATTAAAACAATGCATAAATAGTTATTACAATAGTTGTAACAATGCATAATTGTTGTAAAACAATGCCCCTTGGTTACTAACTGTTGGTGCAACATCTATCGATCGCTACTTTGAAGCGCCTATTCTATTAGGACGCGACCAGAAAATTAAGGGCGGAGGCATGAACGTTTTCGGTATCAACAAAACTGCGGTTCAGCCCTTAATAGACGGACTCTCAGCCAAATCAACACATGCCGATGCAGCCAACGCAAGGTACGATATATATATTTAGTAGACATGCATTAATATATTATAAATATTTATTGAATTTGTTTGTTTTATTCTTCAAGCAAATGTGTTCCGGGTTCGTTAAATGATGCAAAGGTCAAGGGAAAGATCGTACTTTGCGAATTCAAGGCCGGCGAGTATGATCCATTATATGACATGATTCAAGAATTGAAGAAATAAGGTGTGGTCGGGATTATAATTATAAACGAACGATACAGGCGATGGCCAAACTATTTTGGGACTACTCCAGTTGTTGCTTTTGTCACAATAAAGGATGGAGCTCAGATACAATCTTATATAAACACCAAAAGCAAACCCCTAGCAACAATCTTGCCAACTATGGTGACGCTGAACGACAAGCCGTCTCCAGTTGTTCCAGACTTTTCTGCAAGAGGCCCCATAAGCGAGGTCGGAAACCTTCTAAAGCCTGATGTTACGGCCCCAGGAGTAGGCATACTTGCAGCGTGGCCGCCTGACGATGAGGATTCTGTTGGGTTTTGTATGAATCTCATCCATACCCCAATAGATGGATTTACGTATTTTACAAGCATGAAAAGTGCGGAAGAAGAAATCATGCATAAACACGTAAAACCCTAATCATGGATCTAGTGCGCACGTATGTAGTAAGAACAATTAATCGAGTTAGTAAAGAATTATGTACCTTGTAATTATTGTATGTAGATAGCTCACGCGTAGATGGATAGCCGCGAACGTACCCGGCCTCAATTCGTTGCACGAACCCTCCTTGATCAACGAACGTGGAAGCCCTTCAACAATATCGAGTCCCACTCGATTCTCTCGTCTCCCTTGTATTTTGGTGCTTATAGGGTGTGATATTTCACGTGTTGTAGCGGCCAAAAACGTGGGTCTCATGTCCCCTTTATATAGGAGGAGGAACAAAATAGTTTAGGGGTGAAAAGGAGTAGAAAAACTCGCGGCCAATTTTTCCCAAAAATATAGCCATTGTCGGCCGACAGGCTAGTGTAAATGGGGTGTCGGCCGACACCTTCCAAATATACACCGCCTATGATTTAAAATTGATGTCGGCCGACATACATTCACACTATGCATGTGTCGGCCGACACTCAATACAAAAACGTGTCGGTTTCGGTTTTTCTCCCCGTTTCTTCCGTCGTTCAACCTCGATTCCCAATCAAGATTTATATACTCCAAGTATACATGATCAATAGGGTCGTGCGACTCATTTGGCTTGATCGTCGACTATTAAGTTCAAGTCCTCGACTCGACACTTAATATCACCCAATCGATCCATCTACACAAGACACACTAAATAGCTTGTTTCAGTACAACACACATGGATTGAAGGACATAAATCCAACAATCTCCCACTTGGACTTTAGATCCAGTGTGTATCCACGTTTCCCTTATCGCTTGATGTCTAAGTTCGAACAAGAGGTAAGACTAGTGTCACCATCGTTCTGTTCGAACCTTTCTCGGATATATGAGCGGATTGCGAACCGGATGATCACTATGATTCAGATCCGGGCGTGGCCACGCAATTTTGCAATCCCAACTCTCCGAGTGGCCTTTAAGACATTTGATCCTACCCCGTAGGAGGATAATCACATCTTGTCAATCTAAGTGCTCCCACTTGCTTCTTGAGGTATCCAACGACTATCTTTATAGTTCCGTTTTACCGAGAACGTTTGACAGCGTCAAAATACAACATTCCACAATGTAGCTACTCTAGACTACTCAGGTCTGAGGAGACGTCCGAAAGCTAAAAGAATTGGTATTATGACACACTGCCTTATATACCATTCTTTGGCGAGTCACGTCCGACACCCAACTCCCAGCTGTTGTCTATGCAATTGTACTCGATGTCCCACGTCTAGCCCATGAGGTGGCGCTATAGTACAACTTGCAATCTAATCTTTATATAGATCCATTGTGTCTCTTCGTACACGGTGATCTAGATTAGGGACTTAAGTTGATTTTAGTTTTTGTTCAATCACTGAGCCTCATTATGTGACATTATCACATAACTCAGATAAAATTTAAAATCTACGTTGAACAGTTCATATAATCCAAACCATGAAAATATGAATATGTTGATTTATCAATCAACCTTGAATGTGTACTTTACAATCTCCGTTTGTAAATAAATTACAGCATAAGAATTTAGTCTCTAAGACGTTTAATTCCTATCGCAGTGCTTAAAGCCTCGTGCTTTGACTGCGGGAGAGGTTTGAATAATGGGTCAGTAACGTTATCCTCGGTTGCTACTTTGCAAATTTCAATATCACCTCTCTCCACGATCTCGCGAAGAATGTGAAACTTTCTGAGCACGTGTTTGGATTTATGGTGATCCCTCGGCTCTTGTGCCTAGGCTATAGCTCTACTATTTTCACAATAGAGAACTAATGATTTGGCAGCACTAGAGATAACACCAAGCTCCTGGAGGAACTATTTTCATCCATACACATTCCTTTGCAGCCTCCAAGGCCGCAATGTACTCAGACTTTGTAGTTGAGTCAGCGATAATGCTTTGCTTGGAACTTTTCCAACAAACAACATCTTTATTCAGACAAAAGACATATCCAGATAGAGATCGGAAATCGTCTTTATCAGTCTGACAACTCGTGTCCGTATATCTCGTCATTTCTAACTCTTCTTGTCCCCCAAAGACAAGATAATTCCCCTAAGTCCGGTTAAGGAACTTGAGAATGTTTCTGGCCGCATCCCATGCGCCTCACCCTGGTTGATTTAAAACGAATCGTTATGCTCAAAGCATACGATACGTCTGGCCTTGTATATATCATGACATACATAATTGATCCTATTGCCGAACGAACCATAAGGAACATTATACATCCTCTTTTGCTCATCAGCTCCTTGCGGACACTGAATCTTTCTAAGAGGCGTGTCATGTGTCATGTATTGTGCTTCTCCCAGATCCTTAATAGAGAAACACTTTCCGAGCCACTCCATCACAGAGTTCAATTTCGGAATGTCATTTCCTATAAGGAGTATGTCATCGACATACAACACAAGAAAACGATTGCGCTCCCACTGACCTTCTTGTATACACAAGATTTCTCTGGGTTTCGTTTAAAGCCGAATTCCTTTACGGCTTCGTTGAAACGCAAATAATTCCGAGATGCTTGCTTAAGTCCATAAATGGACCTCCTAAGCTTGCATACCTTCTTAACCTTTGTTGGATCGATAAAACCCTCAGGTTGTGTCATATACACATCCTCTTCAAGAACTCCGTTCAAGAAGGCGGTTCTAACATCCATTTTCCAAATCTCATAATCAATGAGTGGCAATGGCAAGAAGTATCCTAACGGACTTGGAGTCCATTTTGGATTTCATGGCTCTCAGCCATTTCTCGGAATCCGGACTTGTCAAGGCTTGACTATAGGTCGATGGTTCGTTACTCTCTAAGAGAAGAACCTCATATCCCTCGTCCCTTAAGATACCTTTGTATCTCTCGGGTTGAGTTCTAATTCTGTCTGACCTACAAGGAACAGTTCGGCCTCCACGTCTTGAGGAATCATCCCGACCTCGTCGTTTGTTTCCTCGGTAACTGGTTGTTCATCATGGACCTCGTCCAGAACAACTTAACTCCCACTATCTTTCTTTAGAAAGGAAATAACCTTTCCAGAAAGATACCATCGCGAGCAACAAAAGCTTTGTTCTCCGATTGATTGTAGAAATAATATCCTCGGGTTTCTTTTGGTTAACCCACAAAGAAAACCTTGTCAGATTTGGGTTCAAGCATACTAGAGATATTTCTCTTGACGTAGGCTTCGCAACCCCAAATCTTGAGATAAGACAAAATTCGGGACCCTCCCGCTCCATATCTCATATGGTGTCTTACTCACAGCCTTTGACGGCGTCCTGTTCAGCATTAGAGCAGCAGTTCAGAGAGTGCATGTCACCAAAAGGATATAGGAAGTTTCGCTGAGCTCATCATAGATCGAACCATGTCCAACAATGTTCGATTCCTTCTCTCAGACACTCCATTTAACTGAGAAGTTCCAGAAGGTGTGAGTTGAGATCTAATCCCACATTTCACTAGATGATCGTCAAACTCTTGACTCAGATATTCGCCTCCTCGATTTGATCGAAGAACTTTTATCATCTTGTCAAGTTAATTTTTACGTAACCACCTCGTGCCGGTGAACTCATTGGTCCACACACATCAGTGTGTAGTAGGCCCAATAGATCACTAGCTCGCTCACCAGTTCCCAGAAGTGGTGATTTTGTTATTTTGCCTAATAGACATATCGCATGTATCAAATGATTCCAAATCAAATGATTTTATAACACCCTCCTTGAGGAGTTTCTCAACACGCTTGTTGTTTATATGGCCCAAACGACAGTGCCAGAGGTACGTTTCGTTAATCTCGTTTGATTTAGCTCGTTTGGTATTTATGTTGTATATTCGTTTATCTAAATAGGGCACGTATAAGCCCCGCTCTAGACGTGCCACACCATAAATTACGATTAAACAATGATAAAATTCCGTTAATAATCGTAAAATTAAATCCTTCAACATCCAATGTTAAAATGGAAATAATATTCACAGTAATACTAGGAACAAAATAAACATTATTAAGTTCTAGCACAAGCCCTGAGGGCGATGATAAACAATAAGTCCTTACGGCTAATGTAGCGACCCTCGCTCCATTCCCCACACGTAGATGGACTTCACCTTTCTCTAACTTCTTACTTCTTTGTAGGCCCTCCACACATCTAACAATGTGAGTCCCATAACCGGTATCTAATACTCATGAAGTAGTGTTATAAAGGTGTATATCTACAACATAGATACTTGAAGATGAAGGGGCAACCCCATTCTTCATATCTTCCTTGTATTTAGAACAATCCCTTTTGAAATGGCCCACGCCATCGCAATAGAAGCACTTTGGTCCCACCGAAGTCTTCTTGTCTTTGGCCTTAGGTGCAACAACAGCTTTACCATTTCCAATGGACTTGGATTTGTTCTTCCTTTTAGAAATTCCACATTCCTTTATCATAAGAACATCTCTCCCAGAGTTGTTCTTGATCGTATGCTCTACAGTCTCCAAATGACTATGTAGATCCATCAACGATCTATGTACTCCGTTCACATGATAGTTCGTCCTCAAGGATTCATAACCATCATGCAACTAGTGCAGAACGATATTCATTTCGGAAAGCACAGGAATTGGATTTTTATTAGCATTCTCTCGTTTTTCAACTTTGAGATCCAATCTCATGTTTCGATGCCAATCGAGAAAGTTAGTACCGTTCAGTTTTTCTTTCTCAAGGATTTCCTTCTCAAGGATTGAACGCATAGTAACTTGGGTGATAGAGTTTAGATGAGATATATTAACTACAAAAAGAAATAAGCAAGTATTAAGTAAACATTCAAAAGTTTGACAACAATTCGTTCCTCGAACACTTAATTAGTTGTCTATTTTGTCCTCCAATCTCCAACATTGGTGTCTCTAGGACAAAACAATTCCAAGATCCTCATCTCGCAATTTCTCGAGCCAAGGAGAGCTTGTCACTCAAAAAATCCAAGATAGGTAGACAATCTCATTGTCAATGTTATTTCAATAGTCCCACTATCGACAATAACACTCTCGGTCGATAAGAATCCCATTCTTATCTCCTCGCCTCGACTACCACGCCTGCAGTGGGTTCGTCGATGAGAAACCAAAAACACATTGTAGAGGCCTCGTTGTTCCTCTACCCTCACCTTATCTCAAGATCAAAAATTTAGCACCCCGCAGAGGCGGAACCTACTAATTGATGATCGAGAGCTTTAGGGGGTGTGTCTAATTGGACAAGGCGATAACTCATTTTATGAGACATAGCATGCAGGTTACGTTTTAATCGATTGAACATGATATTAAACGCAAAATAAAACCTAAAGCATGCATACTACCACAACACATAAAACGCACTCCAATGGCCCCTAAGTTCTATACTATGAAAACGATAAATTACAAATTGGTATCCTCCTCGAGGTACTTGTAATCTTGAGTCTTACTCACGTCTTCGTCTTCTCGAATCTCACTCGATTATAGCTTTGCGTCTCCTCGAATCTTTGTCTCTTGTAAGGCCTTCAATTGTGGATCCCACCACAGCTTACATTGTAAAAATGGCACGCAGGCCATAGCACAAAATAAAACTATACTATTACAAAAGATTTGATGGCACACAGTCCATATAAAACTCTAAGGCCATTGAGTACGAAAAACGCAGGGCATACACCCAATGACTATCGGTCATTGGACTTACATCTAGCAAGCAACAAGAATTCTCAATTCATAGCAAGCAAGATGCAACATATAACTCAAATATGCCTATTAATTTTATTCTCAATAAAATCAGATTTTAATTGTTCGATTATTCCCAATAATCGATTTCTATTTGTATCCCCGTTCATAATTATCCCAATAATCAAAACGCGACAAATCGTAAGTGAAAACTCGAGGTTTCTAACCACCGATTTATCATGCAATTGCGCCCTATCTCCCTTGTAACATGGGGGAGCCAACCAGACGATCGTACCATCCCATGGTTCGAAAGTCTCTAATTTGCGTCATCGACTAATTTAAGCACTCTGGTCTCATTCCCACTCCCCGAGGTGTAGAATAGATCGGCTTGAAATTAATCTTTGAAATACAAATTAGGCATTGTTTTGAAAATTTGATAAAACATGAACTTCATGAAAAATACAAGAATTCTAAATTCTTTATTAATCATGATTAAGAGATAAAATTGACAAATAATATTCCAAATAAATTTATCAATTCTGAATTTCACATCATGGAGATTTGATTTATGCATACAAAAATAATCGAATAAATTTTAACATCAAATCAAGTACTATTTTTCAAAAAAATATTCCATGAAAAATTACATGAATAAATCACAAAAATTCATGGACACTTGATTTATGCAAAAATAATCCAATTAAATTAACATACAATCAAATACTATTTTTCCAAAAAATAGTCCACGGAAAAATTCACAAATAAAAATAAAAACAATTTTTATAGGCACTTGTTCTACGCGCATACGCAAACGCACGACCAAGGCTCTGATACCACTGTTGGGTTTTGTATGAATCTCATCCATACCCCAATAGATGGATTTACGTATTTTACAAGCATGAAAAGTGCGGAAGAAAAAATCATGCATAAACACGTAAAACCCTAATCATGGATCTAGTGCGTACGTATGTAGTAAGAACAATTAATCGAGTTAGTAAAGAATTATGTACCTTGTAATTCTTGTATGTAGATAGCTCACACGTAGATGGATAGCCGCGAACGTACCCGGCCTCAATTCGTTGCACGAACCCTCCTTGATCAACGAACGTGGAAGCCCTTCAACAATATCGAGTCCCACTCGATTCTCTCGTCTCCCTTGTATTTTGATGCTTATAGGGTGTGATATTTCACGTGTTGTAGCGGCCAAAAACGTGGGTCTCATGTCCCCTTTATATAGGAGGAGGAACAAAAGAGTTTAGGGTTGAAAAGGAGTAGAAAAACTCGCGGCCGATTTTTCCCAAAAATATAGCCATTGTCGGCCGACACCAGGCTAGTGTAAATGGGGTGTCGGCCGACACCTTCCAAATATACACCGCCTATGATTTACAATTGATGTCGGCCGACATGCATTCACACTATGCATGTGTCGGCCGACACTCAATACAAAAACGTGTCGGTTTCGGTTTTTCTCCCCATTTCTTCCGTCGTTCAACCTCGATTCCCAACCAAGGTTTATATACTCCAAGTATACATGATCAATAGGTTCGTGTGACTCATTTGGCTTGATCGTCGACTATTAAGTTCAAGTCCTCGACTCGACACTTAATATCACCCAATCGATCCATCTACACAAGACGCACCAAATAGCTTGTTTTAGTACAACACACATGGATTGAAGGACATAAATCCAACAGATTCGACTATCTGGAACGTCCATGGCTTGCCCACACGTTTCTGGTGTAGCTGCAACCGTAAAGTCCCTTAACCCTTCATGGAGTCCGTCTATGATTAGATCCGCGATAATGACATCAGGTGACATGAATCAACATATAAATTATTTATCACTTCTTCGATTTTTGCAAACAAAACCGTACATTATATTTTTCCATCTTTTTATTTGCAACAATTCAAACAAACAATCTACGTGCTCCAATTACAACCGAAAACGGGTCTGTAGCCACCCCTTACGACATGGGAGCAGGGGAAATAAGTTTGGATGGTCCGTTGTCTCCGGGGCTAGTCTATGAGACCAAAACCATCGATTACATTCATTTTCTTTGCAACATTGGGTACAACACATCCATGATTAGACTCATTAGTTCCACTAACTTTGCTTGCCCCGATAACTCTGCTCCTGATCTCATCTCCGATATGAACTATCCATCGATTGTCGTTTTTGGACTGAAGAAAAATGTGAAGAGAGCGGTAAAGAGAACCGTAACTAATGTCGGTGAAGAATATTCAACCTATGCGGCCTCCGTGGTGGCTCCTTCCGGTGTCAAAGTTGAAGTGGTGCCGAAAAAACTACAATTTACGAAGAACATTAAGAAGATAAGTTTCGAGGTGACGTTTACTCTCGCGACAACTTCGTCAATGGATGAAGACATGTTTGGCGCGTTTACGTGGTCCAATGGGAAGCACAACGTTCGAAACCCGATCGTTGTGCGCAAGGCATAAGTAAAATCGGCATAAATCAAGTACTGTTTACTATTTACTATTACTAATATAAAAATAAAATCACATTCATGTGAACAAAAATAAATGATAACTATATGCATGGTTTTAAAAATCCCCGCTTAGCTCCGATTAATCCCCGCCTAAGCTCTAGGCTGTACTTGACCGCCTCGATTTTAGGCTCTAGGCCCCTAACCCGCCTAAGCGCCGCCTAAACCCGCTCAGACCCGCCTAAACCCGCTTTGGACCGCCTAAGTTCAATTAATTTCGTCTTTACTTACTTAGACGGTTCTCGAGCATATTTAACTGAAAATCAAATTAGATGCAAATCTTGATAAATCAAATAAAATAAATGATGTTATAATAAATTTTGAGGTACGACATCAAAATTTGAAAAAAAAATATTAAATATATAATGAAAATGATCTAAAATTTTAAATTTACAAACTATTTTGATTATTTTACTATGTTAAACTTGTGATTAATACTATGTTTAGATTATTTATTGATTATTTTGTTCAAAATATTGATTTATTATGCATAAAAATATTTTTAAAATATTATATTATTTAATTAAATATAAAAAAGTAAAACGATTAATCCCCGCCTACTCCTCGATTAATCCCTCTAGGCGCTAGGCCCCTAGTCACCACCCGACTAGCGCCTAGCGCTTTTTAGAACCTTGACTATATGTGTGACTGGTGTGGTAAATATGTTAATTCCTTCGATTATGTTTTCGGATTTGCGCAGCTATTATTGATATTTATATTCTTAATTTCGCTAAAAATTATTTCCAAATACTACTTAAGTATTTTTGCACTTACCTAACCGACAAAAATCAGAATAAAATATAATCGAAAAAAAAATCTGAGTCGATTGTTTGATCAAGCCTAACTCGGTCCGTTAATACTTGTTCTTTTGGACTAAAACTGAATGAACTTGAAATGAACTTAAACCATCTGAACTGAATTGAAGTAATTAAATTGTTAGCTCAATTGATTGAGCGCTCGAATCGAATTTGTAAATTGTCAAATATTTTTTTTAAAAATATTAATAATAGTATATTTCTAACTAGATTATATACCTAAAATTATTGATTCAAATTGTTTTTTGTTTATTTTATTTTCAAAATGAATTTTATCGAGCTTTACTGCGATCTGAACTGAACTAAACGATTTGAACTCAATTGAAATGAATTGAAATTAAATCCAAAAGAAAAGAGGTGAAATAAAAACATTCTCATGTTATGTTACTTATATATGTTTTTATTATTATATATATAAAGGGCAAAACCTAATGTAACAACCGTGTGAATTAGTAGCTAGTACTTAATCATGAGAGCTTATAATCACATTACAATAATAATAATAATAATAATAATAATAATAATAATAATAATAATAATCTATTTTTGGATTTAAATCTCATTTCTTGGAGAATCGTAACCCAATCGTTATTATCAATTTGTCAATTCAATACAATATGGATAAATCAAAAGAAAATCACAAACTTGTGATTTCTTACTAACAATCGTTAATTATAAATCAAAAGAAAATCACAAACTTGTTATTTCTTACCTAACAATTGTTATTCGCGGGATGCTAATAGTAGAATAATATCGATTACTATCAAAACGATGTCGGCAATATCTTTTCATTAGATCGCTACCCTTTAAATTGAGTTGGTCGAACCTTAAAATTTATAAAAGTATTTTCAAAAGAGGATGAACGGTTTTGTCTATGTTACTCCCGGTGGAGTACACCATATAGATCTTAATCGTTGATTTAATATTATTTTATTCAATACATACATAATCACACACATTCAACGTGTATGTGCATCCACAATTAATATGTCACCAAGTGTATTGCACCCGGAGTAGCATCTCTTAGACCAGGATGAACTGTGTATTTGGTATAAAAAAAGTGTAATTAGACTTTATCCAAAATTAAATAAATTAGTTTTGCCAAATTATAAAAAAAAAATCAAGTGCCTATCTTAATCTTTTAATTTATAAAATAATGGGAAATTTTGGAAAAAGAGTACGTATAATTAATTGTTTATAATTAAATAGTATAGTTTTGCTTAATTATAAAAGGAAGTAACATTTCCAAAATTATACTTTTATTAATAATACAAATAAGTAGTTGGTTACAAGGGTATAATAGTAATTAATTTGCTCTTTTTTATAATTATAAGATTAGTAATATGCTTATTAAAAAAAAGACTTTAAAAAATGTTATCTTTAATTTTAAAGTGTAATTTATGTAATATGAATTATAAATTAAAAAATCAAAATACCCTTTTCCTTAAATACTTCTAAAATAATTACCAAATAAAAAAACTACCAATTCAATTAATTAAGAGCTAATAATTCTTCTAAAAAACCGTATTCAATTAATTCAATAATTTTTAATCATAAATTTGTGTCAATTTCTTTAATTTCAGTATTAATGATGGACCATCCTGGTCGGCATGACCGATGGGCCAAGCTAGGCCACACAATTCACGACCCAAAAATATACGGGTATTTTTGGCGCGACTCGATAGGCTAATGGACCAAATGGACCGGGTTAGAGGCTAGCCCAATGGGCCGGGCAAGCCCATTTGTTTTTTTTTAATTTAATATTTTTAATTTTCAATATATTTTTTTATTAAATTATTAATTTAATATTATTTTATAACTAATATTATAGTTATTTTTGTTAACACAAAAATATATTATACGTTTATTTTATATTTTTAATAAATTTAATAATTATTATATGTTAAAGATATAAAAAAATATATCTTAATTTTTAGTAATTAATTAATTATTTAATTATTTATAAACACCAGGTCATTTTGGCCCGATGACCCGATATATGGTATCCAAGTTCTAGATTCTTATGGAAATAATATATTAAAGTTAGATTAATAAACAATTAAAATCTCTCATAATGATTAGATTCTTAAAAAAATATGACATGTGATATTTAACAAATATACTTATAAAATATACCTATTATTGTTTTTTTATTTATTGTTCTTCAATTCTATTGAAAATTTGAATAATATATATTAAATAAGTAAATTAAGAATATTTATATTTCTCCAAATTATAAAAGTCCTAAAAGATTCATACAAACAAGATTTTGTTATTTATTTATTTTTTTGAATTATTCCACAAGGATTTTAAAATTAAATGTGTTTGTTCTATAAGAATTGTCACTCTCTAGCGCACAAGTTGCATGCAAAGTTAATTTTCTAAATTTACCCGACTCATAAAAGTCGAGCCTCAACTTGACCCGCAATAAGACAGCGAATATATACTATTAAGGCCTTCAATGACAACTTATTATATAAAGGGACGTTTGAATTTGAGGAAATTAAATTCATTAATTCATTGCAATTCATAATATATCATGAAAGCTTATTATAATTTTCTTTTCGGTTTAATCAGTCTTGTGCATGTTAATGTCTCAGTTCTTGGAGAAGCTACTTCATCAGAAGAAGTTGATCGTGAAGTTCATATTATATACATGTGAAAAACAACTCGTTCAGATATGAATGGCGATTCCTTCAATCCAAGAAACGACCATGCTCACCTTCTCAATGAGCTACATACAACAAGGTTCGATTCGATCGATCTACTCTTGAATTCTTTTTTTAGAAGCACTATTTCGATTAAGGAACATTTTTATTATTATGTTCGCACTGTCACAGGAATGAAAATGATGTAGTCGTCTACAACAGAAGCTTTCTAACGATTGCCGCTCGTATGTCGAAGGAAGAAGCTTTCTAGCGATTGCCGCTCTTTTGTCGAAGGAAGAAGCGCAATCAATTGCACAAAGACCTCAAGTGGTGTCCGTTTTTCCCAACCGAGCTTTCAAGCTCCACACTACTCGTTCGTGGAATTTCTTAAAAACCCAAAATGTCGGTTATGGAATCACTCACACGGACTCCCCTTATCATGTATCAAATAAGTCCATTGGAACCCACGACACTATCATCGTCATGATAGATACTGGTGAGTCGACAAACATATATATATATATATATATATATATATATATATATATATATATATATATATATATATATATATATATATATATATATATATATATATATAATGTGATCAACAAAAGTTTGCTCGTATATAATCTTGAAAAATCGATGGATTTAGGAGTCTGGCCTCAGCATCCGAGTTTTCGTGACGAGTGTATGGGTCAAATCCCTCCACGCTGGAATGGGATATGCATGTCTGGCAAAAACCCCACCAACAAGTTCATCTGCGACAAGTAAACAAAAATTATATACTGTTTATTTGTAATTTAAAATATAAATTTAAAAAAAATGCACAAGTAGTTGTAACAGAATAAAAAAAAAAATTACTACTCATAATTTTATTTTTGGTAACAATTTTTCGACCATCTTAGGAAAGTGATCGGTGCAAGGTACTACGATGATCCCGACCATCCAGATTCTATTACCACACCTTTGGACGACATTGGACACGGTTCACACAATGCATCGATCGCAGCTGGGATTCCGGTTTGGGGTGCATCGTTCTACGGCCTAGCTGAAGTGGTGTCAAGAAGAGGCTCCATAGGTTCCAGGCTCGCTGCATATCGTGTTTGTAGTGAAGACAGCTGCTCGGATGCGAGTATCCTTAAAGCATTCGACGATGCTATTGCTGATAGAGTCGATTTGATATCAATATCACTAAGTTCAATTGCTCTAGAATTGTTCATCTACGATTCTGTTGACGATCGGACGATGTATAGTATGAAGAAAACAAGAATACCGAAGAAAAGAAATCAACAAGAAAATAGAGAAGAAAAGAATTTACGTGGAAACCCAACTGGGAAAAACCACGGGAGGAACGACAAACAATTCACTATAGTATCGTTTCACGATTACAAGGATGATATACGCTCTAAACCCTCAAATCTCACACAATAGCTATAGAATTATAATTGATGTGTTTATGCCTATGGAGAAGCTCTCTTTATATAGGGGGGACTCCTTATTAATGTATGGAAACATTAATTCTCGCCCATAGCATGCCTTGTAGGAGAAGGAATCCAAAACGGACCAAAATAGGACTTTCCAAAAGTCCCCCGCGCTGGCACAATTGGCGACCGCCATTTTCAAAACGGCGGTCGCAGGACCTGTTTCGGCGGGCGCCGAAACCCTTTAGGCGGTCGCCAAACCCCCTCAAAACCGTGCAGTCCCGACTTCGTCATATCGACCTTTTCGGCGGTCGCGGGTCCATAAACGGCGGTCGCCGTTTTCCTTCGGCGGGCGCCGATTCCAAAACGGCGGGCGCCGTTTTCCTTCTCGTACGGTTTCGTGGCAAACTCAACAAATCTCCACCTTGGCACTAAACCGCGAACTTCCGTCGCCTTCCGTCTTCCTCCAAAAGCCCCTAAGGGCTTAATCTCTCGATCGAAGTCCAACCAAGCTAGAGCAAAGCTCAAACTTGGTTGCGGGTAAACTCTTCGTCAACATGTCCGCCGGATTGTCGTGAGTACTAATCTTACTCACCTTAATGTCGCCTCGGGCGATCACCTCACGAACAAAATGATAACGAATATCAATGTGCTTCGTTCTCTCATGGAACACTTGATCTTTTGTGAGACAAATAGCACTTTGACTATCACAAAAGATCGACGTCGTTTTAGAACTCTTCGAGAGTTCTCTAAACCAACCTCTCAACCATAACGCCTCCTTGCAAGCCTCGGTGACTGCCATATACTCCGCCTCGGTAGTCGATAAGGCCACCGTACTTTGCAAGATAGCTTTCCAACTTATAGCACACCCACCAATGGTAAAAACATACCCGGTAAGAGATCTTCTTTTATCTAGATCACCGCCATAGTCGGAATCTACGAACCCCCGAACATCTTCTTGATTCCTCCCGAACACTAGCTTCTTGTTAGACGTACCTCTCAAGTAGCGCAACACCCACTGCACCGCCTTCCAATGCTCTCTTCCGGGATTCGCCATATACCGACTCACGGCACTCACGGCGTGGGCCAAATCCGGACGAGTACACACCATTGCATACATCAAGGACCCAACGGCATTGGAATAAGGGACTCGATCCATATCCTCGATGTCCTTCTCCGTAGTCGGAGAATAAGCAGAGGTAAGTCTAAATTGTGTTCCAAGGGGAGTACTTACCGGGTTCGCCTTCTCAAGGTTGAATCGACGTAGCACCTTCTCAATATACCCCTTTTGGCCAAGATACAACTTGCCATCTCTTCGATCTCTCGTGATTTCCATTCCTAGGATCTTCTTTGCCGCACCTAGATCCTTCATCTCGAACTCTTTACTAAGTTGTGCCTTAACTCTCTCCACCTCCGACTTATCCTTAGCCGCTATCAACATATCGTCGACGTAGAGGAGGAGATAAACTAAAGACCCATCACGGCCTTTCCGGAAATACACACAACTATCATAAGAGCTCCTTCGGAAACCATTCTTAATCATAAACGTGTCGAAACGTTTATACCACTGTCTAGGAGACTGTTTCAAACCGTATAAGGATTTCTTGAGAAAACACACCTTGTTTCCTTGGTTTGAACCCTCGAACCCCTCGGGTTGGACCATGTAGATATCTTCCTCGAGCTCCCCATGTAGAAAGGCCGTCTTCACATCCATTTGCTCAAGCTCCAAGTCATGCATTGCCACAATGCCTAAAATTGCTCGAATCGAGCTATGCTTGACCACTGGTGAAAACACATCATTGAAATCTACTCCGGGAATTTGGCTAAAACCTTTAGCCACCAATCTCGCCTTGTATCTCTCGTCCTCAACCCCAGGGATGCCCTCCTTCTTTTTGAAGATCCATTTGCACTTGATGGCTTTCTTGCCTTTAGGGAGATCAACCAACTCCCAAGTGCCATTCTTATGAAGAGACTCCATCTCTTCTTGCATAGCTACCATCCACTTGCCCGAGTCATCACAAGTAACCGCCTCTTCATATGAGGAAGGTTCCTCATATGAATCAACATCATCGGCTACACTCAGGGCATAAGCGACCAACTCATACTCGGCTATCCTTCTAGGTGGTCGAGTCTCTCGTCTTGGCCTATCTCTAGATATGCATTGCGGCTCCACCTCTTTTGGATCTTCCGGAGTAGTCGAACTACTCGCCTTATTGGTCGGGGAACTTGACCCATCATCCTCCTCTTGCACCCTGTCCGGCTCCACCTCAATAGGAGTACTTGGAAACTCGAGATTCCCTTTAGACGTCCGATCACCAATCATAGAAGCCTCATCAAAGACTACATCACGGCTTAGAATGATCTTCTTCGTCTCTGGACACCATAGCTTGTATCCTTTAACTCCTTCCTTAAAGCCAACGAATATGCACTTCTTAGAACGTGCACTCAATTTCCCGTCGTTGACATGCATGTAGGCCGGACACCCAAACACCCTCAAGTCCTCATAATTAGCCGGAGATCCCTTCCACAATTCTTGTGGAGTCTTCTTATTAATCGCCATGGACGGGGATCGGTTGATAAGGTAACATGCTAAAGAAGCCGCTTCAGCCCAAAAACCTTTACTCAACCCAGAAGTTGCCAACAAGCAACGTACCTTGTCCATAATCGTGCGATTCATCCTCTCGGCTACTCCGTTTTGCTGGGGCGTGTATCTCACAGTGTGGTGCCTCACAATCCCCGAACCCTTACAGAATTGGTTGAATTCTTCGGACACAAATTCTAGGCCATTGTCCGTACGTAGGTTCTTCACGACTTTCCCGGTTTGTTTCTCTATCATCACCTTCCAATCTTTGAAAGTAGAAAACACGTCGCTCTTATGCTTCAAGAAGAACGACCAAACCTTTCGGGAATAGTCATCGATGATGGTAAGCATGTAGTAAGAACCTCCAGTGGAGGGGACCGGGGATGGTCCCCATAGATCGGAATGGACATACCCGAGTATCTCCTTCGTTGTGTGAGCGCCAGTGGTGAACTTCACCCTCGTTTGCTTCCCGAAGACGCACTGCTCACAAAACTCCAACTTCGACAAGCCCTTATCCCCAAGGAGTCCTTGTCTACTCAACTCCGCCATTCCGGAATCGCTCATATGCCCTAGACGCATATGCCAAAGTCTCGTCGTGTCGACATCCTGGACCTTGGAATCTCCCACGGCTACTTCGCCTTTCACCGTGGCACCTTCAAGAACGTAAAGCCTATTTGACTTACGTTCGCCTCTCATGACGACCAACGAACCGCTGGCCACCTTCACGACTCCACCTTCTCCGGTGAACGAGTAACCCTTAAGCTCCAAAGTACTAAGCGAAATCAAATTCCGCTTTAAGCCGGGGACGAATCTAACCTCGCTTAGGGTGCGGATCGCGCCGTCAAACATCTTGATCCGGATGCTTCCTATCCCTTCGATCTTGCATGACGCGTTGTTGCCCATAGTCACCGCACCTTGCTCCACCTTTTCAAAAGACTCGAACCACTCACGATTCGGGCACATGTGGAACGTACATCCCGAGTCTAGAATCCACTCCTCGCTTGATTTGGAGACCTCACCCAAAGCCATTAGGAGATCACAATAATTCTCGGCTACACCAACTTCACCGGAACTCTTCCCGGAATTATTGTTGTTGTTGTTGCCGCCCTCTCTCTCCAACCTATTTTTCAAGGCGTAGCAATCGGCTTTGATGTGACCCTTCTTCTTGCAGTAGTTGCAAACCTTGTTACTATGTCGTGACTTAGATCGAGACCTCTGGCTCAATTTCTGAGTTGTCCGCCCACGGACATTCAACCCTTCGCTTGGCGTCTCTCCTGAATTAGGATTCTCCATCATCATAATATTATCCCTAGATGAGAGAGCTGCAATAACGTCTTTAAACGCGAGGCTCTCTCGTGCGGAATATAGGAGAGTATCACGGAAGGTCGCCATAGAAGGGGGTAGAGAAATTAGGAGCCAAAACGCAAGATCATCATCTTCGATCTTCACGCCAATGTTGCCGAGGTCGGCAACCTTCTCCTTGAACTTCGCTACGTGCGCTTGGATCGATGATCCCTCCGCCATCTTGAGGAAATAAAGACTCCTCTTCAAATTGTGCTTACTTGACACCGTCTTGGTGATGCACATCTCTTCAAGCTTCTCCCACAATTCTTTCGCTGTCTTCATCTCCATGATGTCCTCCGCCAAACTGTTCGATACATGGAGCCCTATGGTCGCCATAGCCATCTGATCGAGCGACACACGCTCGTCATGCTCCATATGAACCGGCATGTTGTCAACACCGTTGAGGGCGATCTCTTGCTTCAAGGATCGTAGAACTAACCTCATCTTGTATTGCCAAATCGGGAACCTTGTGTTGAGATCCAGCATCGGTATGTCATACTTCACGCTCGTCATAGAACCTCGCTCTGATACCACTTGTTGACGATCGGACGATGTATAGTATGAAGAAAACAAGAATACCGAAGAAAAGAAATCAACAAGAAAATAGAGAAGAAAAGAATTTACGTGGAAACCCAACTGGGAAAAACCACGGGAGGAACGACAAACAATTCACTATAGTATCGTTTCACGATTACAAGGATGATATACGCTCTAAACCCTCAAATCTCACACAATAGCTATAGAATTATAATTGATGTGTTTATGCCTATGGAGAAGCTCTCTTTATATAGGGGGGACTCCTTATTAATGTATGGAAACATTAATTCTCGCTCATAGCATGCCTTGTAGGAGAAGGAATCCAAAACGGACCAAAATAGGACTTTCCAAAAGTCCCCCGCGCTGGCACAATTGGCGACCGCCATTTTCAAAACGGCGGTCGCAGGACCTGTTTCGGCGGGCGCCGAAACCCTTTAGGCGGTCGCCAAACCCCCTCAAAACCGTGCAGTCCCGACTTCGTCATATCGACCTTTTCGGCGGTCGCGGGTCCATAAACGGCGGTCGCCGTTTTCCTTCGGCGGGCGCCGATTCCAAAACGGCGGGCGCCGTTTTCCTTCTCGTACGGTTTCGTGGCAAACTCAACAGATTCTATTGCCATTGGAGCGTTTCACGCAATTGCTCTAGAACTGTGTATTTTGTAAAAAAAAAAAAAAAAGTGTAAGAACCTTATCCAAAATTAAATAACTTAGTTTTGCCAAATTATAAAAAAAAATCAAGTGACTATTTTAATCTTTTAATTTATAAAATAATGGAAAATTTTGGAAAAAAACACGTATAATTAATTGTTTATAATTATATAGTATAGTTTTGCCTAATTATAAAAAAAGTAATATTTTCAAAATTACACTTTCTTAGTAATACAAATAAGTAGGTGGTTACAAAGGTATAATAGTAATTAACTTGCTCATTTTCATAATTATACGATTAGTAATACACTTGTTAAATACTGTTCTCTTTCCAAAGAATTAATCGGCCAAGTTGGTGCGATGGATTATCACATCTGAACAATCACCGTTATATATAACGGGTCTTTTAAAAATAACTATCTTGAAGATACTATCAAACATGACCTTATCTATTAATATATAAATAATGAATCTTAATTTTTAATGATTCTATTGTTCAATAGAAATGCTCAATTTACTCATCCCCAATCTTCTATCCTTTAATTTTTTATTTTGCTAAATAGATCAATTAAGATTCTATTGACCAATAGAAATGTTCAATTTACCCATCCTCAATCTTCTATCATTTAGTTTTCATATTTTCTTAATTAAAATTTTAATTTCGGTCAACTTTTCCAATTTTACATCCAATTCAATTTCAATTCAATTGTTCCGCTTCTTTATCTTTTCCTTCTCATTTTCTAATATCTTATTCACATTCCATCTTCCTATTATTTTCTTCCATAAAAAACTATTGTTCGTCTCCAATTCATTTTCTTTCGAAAACCGAATCATCCTATTCTTTTTTCAATCGATTTAATCTCATTCTCATTTACTCTTTTTTTATTTTCAAAAAATCATATTCAATCGGTCACGTCCTCTTCTTCATCTTATATCATCTTTTGCCGGACGATCGCCCTGTGGTGGAAGAACGTCTAGAAGTACTACAACATCGTCGATTTTTGTTTTGCATATTTATTTGTAAGTTTTCTGTATTTTATGTTTCTATTTATATTTGAGTTTAAAAAACTTCATCTATATGGTTTTCGTAACCCTAATTGCAAGCTTGCTCCCGCGAAGTATCTTTTGAAAGCCACCATTCGATTTTTATTTCTTTTTTTTTTCTTTGAATTTGATGGTTAATAATGTAGAGGATTTGATCTGCTTTTTTGAAGGGTGGATGGATAGGCTTTTCACCCCATCCACGCCCCCTTACCCCTCCCCTCCCTAAGTAATCTATTTTAATTTATTTTTCTAATTAAATAAAATACCTTCTTCTTTCTTCTTCTTCTGTTCACGCAGACGGATCGAGTAACTATCGGAGAGACTGAGAAAATTAGATGGCGATCGATCGAAACGAGGCGGAAACTGATGAAGTAGATTTCCAAGGGCCTTTTTTTTTTGGTAAAGGTCAATCACATATAAAAGAAAAAATGTATGAGACAGAACATCGCATAGGGAATGTAAATCCCACCGCATCACCGAGCTAACAGACTAGCTCTACAACCATCCAACCTAAGCATATAACACTAAAAAATACATACACAATCACCAAGCTATATGCCAAACTCTCTTCAGAGCACGTGACTGAAGAGAATCAGGGAGTCGTAACGAATGGATCCTCTCCTGTATGATAGAAATCGCCTGAGATACTACCACTCTAGGCGACACTGAACGAGCCTCATGAATTCTCGTGTTCCTCTCGAGCCAAATAAAGTAGACCAGAGCCGCGAGAAGTCCACGATACGCGCAAGATATCAAGTGCTTCCCACGCCATCAACTAGAATCCCGTAAAAAAGCATTATGCCAACTACCTCGTGGCCATAGAAATCCCACCTCCACCTTCAATCTCCGCAAGCAATCCCGCGAGAAGGGGCACTCAAAGAAAATGTGAGAGTGTGTCTCTGCGCTCTCCCCACCACATAGCACACATGAATCATCCCCCCGACCAATCCAAGGCTTATCCCTAGTCGGCAACCGACCTCGGATAGCCATCCAAAGAATGAAGCAATGTCGTGGTATACGGCCAGGTCCAGTCAAAAGGGCAGCCCACGGCACTCTGGGACCCTCTAGGTGGAAAAGAGTATATGCCGAATCGGAGGTGTAGGTCCCTGATCGATGGTGTGTCCACCGCACTGTATCTGTCCTCACATCTATACTCGGCAAGCCATCCATTATATCTACGAACTCCGCCCCAAAGTCTGCAGGCCACCTCCACTCTCCATCAACAATAACCATACTCAGAGACGCAGTGACAAGACGTTGTAGTGCGTCAAAACTCAAATAAAAATAACCGAACTTATTGCCGAAACAATTCGCCCGAGTCGATCTCACGAGGAACACTACTATCGGCCGTAAAAATGTTTTTGTGTTTGCAACGAAGAAGAGAGAACGAAGTTTATAGCATAATGCATGATTTGGGTTTTGTTTTGTTTTTAAACTAAAAATTAACTAAGAAATAATAATCTGAAATAATCAAGTAACAATGAACAAGAATTAACTAGGTGTAATGAATGAGGAAAAGACTAGGGATTGAGTTCATCAAACATAAATTTCAGGTTATAAATTTACGAGCAATAAATCTAAACTAGAACGTCCGTCTCCGGTAGATTCTAACGTATTCGATTGAACCTAATCATGTAATCGCTCCTAAGCCTCATACAATCTTATGAAATTCAATTTGGCAATTAATCGAACACCTAATTTGCACAAGTAAAGCTTTAACCCTAATTCATGAATGAATCTCTCTTCCCCTAGTTAAATAATTAGCTACTCATGATTATATGTAGGAAACAAACGATGTTTACGAAATTCATAATCAAATCGAATAAATCAAATAAACAAGAAGACAAAGAGAGAAGCAGTTGAAATCTAAAGATGAAAAGGAAAAGCTTACTAAATTACTCGTTCAAATTCGAAACAAGGATCAGTTGAAAAGACGTTGTAGTGCGTCAAAAATCAAATAAAAATAAATCAAACTTATTGCCGAAGCAATTCGCCCGAGTCGATCTCACGAGGAACACTACTATCGGCACGTATTCTTGTTTATTTGTTTGCAACGAGGGAAAGAAAAAGAGATATAGCATAACGCATTTTGGTTGGTTTTATTTTAAACTAAAATTAACTAATAATTAATGAACTAAAAATAAGCTAAATATAATCACGAAACAATTAACGAAAATTAAAGAGGTGTAATTAATAAAAAGAATGACTAGGGCTTCGGGTTCATCAAGCATAAACTTCGGGTTGTCAATTTACGAGGTACGAATCAAAACTAAAACCTCCGTCGCCGGTAGATTTTAAGGTGTTCGATTATCCTATGTTTTTTAATTGCTCCCAAGCCTCATACAAAAGTTTAAAAATCATGTTTGCATTTTATCGAACACCTTTGATGCGTTTGTAAATCTCAAATCCTAATTTATGCTTGAATTCCCCTAGCCCTAGTGTGATGTTTAGCTACTCATAATTCTATTAAGAAAATAAACAACGTTGAAGGAATTCATAGTCGAGATAAATAAATTAAAAAAGAAAATAAGAGCAAGCAACGAAAGAAAAAGAAAATAAACTTACTAATTAATCAAGTGCGGAAAGCAATAAGAACAATCGGAAGCTAACCCCAATTTTCGTCCGTGAATCGAAAGCATGAAAAACAAAGATGAAATCCTAAGATGTCGAGTCTTAAGTCTTCTCCAGAACGTGCGGAAAATAAAAGTGAAAAAGCGTGTCCTCCGTTCCTAAACTAAAACCCTACTAATAACATGCCAAAAACGGGGGGTCAAACGCGGTCAATTCTGGAACGGGAAGCAAGCGAGCGCCTGAGAGGGGGAGGCGCTCGCTCGCGCTGGAAGGCAGGCGGCCGCCTGGGTAGGAGGCGAGCGCTTCCTTCGTTTTCAAGCTCTCTGAAGTGCTGGGGCAGGCGAGCGCCTTGTCATCGAGCGCTCGCCTAGTGGTGGTCGCGAGCGAGCGCTTAGATGGATGGGCCATGTATAGCACTCCAAGGGCTTTCCGTAAAGATATAGATCATCGGTTTAGCTGGTCTGAGTTGGGAGACCCAAGCTCTCCAAGTTTGCTGCGCATACACTCCGGGGCAGCTGCGTACTATGCTGGAAACTCAAGTGCTGCGACTATATCACGGGGATATATGATTATAAAAGTTGTGGGCCTCGTACAACTTTTCGAGAACGTTCTGACAAGGTATAGACCATGCATGTATGTGGTCGGAGCTGGGAGAACCAAGCTCTCCAAGTTTGCTGCACAAATACCCCGGGGCAGCTGCATACTGGGCTGAAAACCCGTGAATTCCGGCTTTATGACGGGGAACCATGACAACAAACTAGTAGAACCATATATAGGATTTCAAGATCTTTCCGATAATGTATGGATGGTGTTTTTAGGGGGTCGGAGTTGGGAGAACCAAAGTGGCCAAGTTTGCAGCGCAATCACGATAGGTGGTCGGTCAAATCACTTTACCGTTTTTCAACTCGTTTTTGCTCGTTTTCGCATTGAACATGATCATACACCTACACAATCCACAAAACGTCAAACCTACCTATAATTATGAGAATGATGCACAAGAATGACACAAAATAGCATGAGACGACACAAAACATCATAGGAAAAGTAGCACAAAAACATGTAAATCACGCAGCCCTAGGAAGCCTCCTAATCCATGGTCTCCAAGGGCCTCTTTGGGAACCACAACAACGCTTTACGACGACCGCAATTATGAAAACCGCAATTCTGATTTTTGATTCCTTGATTCTCCTCAGGATATGGAATTGGAATTCGTTACGATAAAACATTGGATGACGAGAATTGCGGTTTTCATAACACCAGTGAGGTAAATGTTGAATAATTAGTTTGAATTGAATTGTGTTTTCGTTAGAAACGTGGTGGGGATCATTGAAATATAGGTTATGTAAAACCGATTATAATCACAATTTTTGTGTGGGAAGGTAGTAGACCAATGGTATTTGGATGCTTTAATTTCAGTTCTGGCTTGCTGTTTTTGGGTTGTTTAATTGATTTGAGAAGTCCCTACGGGTGACTATAGGATACTGAGCACTACGGCAGACATCCCCGTAGGGGACGAGGCGCGGAGACCCCTTACGGTTGATCCCGTAGGGGTGTATTAATTCCCCCTACAGTTGTGTCGCCGTAGGGGACCCTTACGGGAATGTCCCCGTAGGGGAGTATTAAAACGACTTCGTTTTGATATTCACTTATGCCCCTACGGGCCTGTCGCCGTAGGGGAGGCCGTAGGGGACGTCTATTTAGCAGCGACTTGGGCAGAACAAATTTTCATTTCGCGTTTTGAAGAGAGAAAAGAGGGGCGCGGTGATTCAAGGCAATTTCCGGCGATTGACGGCTCCAACCGGCGATTTCAAGCTCCAAACACTTCAATCCCTCCGGTTCTCCAAGGTGTTAAGGTTAGTACACGTTTTTCCCTCTTTATCGGTTCATTTTTTCAATTTAGAAAATATTAGGGTTTGTTAGAAATGTTGAATTTCGGTTTGATTGAGCATTGTATTATTGTTATTGAGCTATTCTTAGTATATGAATAAGTATTGGAGCTTAAATTGTGGATTTTTTTTAATGTTTAGGGTTTTTGAAAATGTATTTTTTTTGATTTGGGGGTTTTGATTTGGGGTTGTTTCCTGTCTTTTTAAATAAACGTTGATATAGTTTAATTGGAGTTTTGACATTGTTTCGATTTTAGTGCTTTTTTGGAGAAAAATAAATTTAGGGTTTTTTGAAATTGTTTACTTTTTGTTTTTGAATTTTTGTCTCTGAACATAGAAGTGTAATATGTATTTTAGTATTTAATGTTTTTTTTTTTTTTTTGAAAAGAGGGATTTACTATGATTTTAAGTGAACTATGTATTAGTATGTAAAGAAAATTTAAGTATTTTGAAAAGAAAATTTTAGTAAGTATTTTAAGTATTTTGAAAAGAAAATTTTAAGTATTTTAAGGATATGGTTTTAGTACGTATGGTTTTCTGGTTTATTATTTGTGAAATTTAATTATGTTTTAGTATGTAGTTTAAAATTTTTAATTATTGTCATTTTGTAATAAGTTGGATTATCTACAAGAGCATAGACCCGTGTGAGATTTAATATCGAACTTACCATTCGATATTGAATCTTGAATTGTCCTATTTTTTGGACAGTTTGAGAATGTGATTATGATGTTCTTTGTTAGTTGATATGTGTATCGATTATGGACTTATTTTAAAATTTGGTTAGTTATTTTTATACGTTCTCGGGTACATTGAAACACGTGTACTTAGAGAACTGTAGGGAAGTGCTGCTGATGAGCCATATTTTTTGGCTCATTTTTAGTTCTTTTGAGTCAAGTAATCGAGTCTTTATTTTCTTTTTATTATTTTATTATGTCTGGGAGGACACATTTGGAGTAAGAGTGATGCAGGGCATAGCAGGTGACACCTTGGGCATAATAGGAGTGAATTACGTGAAAGATGAAGGGTTTGGGCATAACACTTACTTTGGCCTGATCACCCACTGTGGCAAAACACTCACTCTCGACTGATCACCGACAGTTGAGCAAGCAACCATTATGGGCGAAGGCACTTTGCGGAGATTCCTTACTTCCAAAGTCTCACACGTGATCCATGACTTAACCAAGGCAAAGAGAGGACCGGACGCAACAACACACAACTCGAGCTCCACAAAACAACACAAAATTTATGAGAGATTATATGTATTTGTTTTCAGAGTCGAGTGAGGAGGAACACCGCCCTTTTGGGCAGCCCGTTTGGGAGAAATTGTATATTATGTTTTTCTTAATTTATTTCCCTTTTGTTTCAGTTATTTAATTTCGTTTTTTGCTTTCTTTATTTATTTTAATTATGTATTGCTGAATTAAAATCGTTTGGTCAAGTTCTGATCCTGATCAGGCTGCTGTGTAAAATACTGTGAGGCTTCTTGATGACAGCAACTAGCTTAGCTTTGTTCCCGATTCAACAGGGTAGTATATCGAGGATGTTAGGGACTTGGGCAATCCTACAATGACCAGTGGGAACCCCGACTTGCCTAACACACAAGTACGTGGATCAACGCGACCGGGAGACTGGGCGTCCGCGAAGTACAACATGTTGCTGGAGATGTGGTCGTATGATTTGGGTCTGTCCAGGCATGCTATTGGCCATTCTGGGTTTGCTTGGAGGATGCAAGCGGCTTGATCAACTTAGACACATGCGGTCACATAATGTCGAATTGGTCAATGTCAGGAGACCTATTGAGAGAGATCTAATAGGACTTTAAACATAAGAGCGAATGAGGGTCAGGGGTATTGGCGTGCGTGACATCATAGGGACGTTAATATTTTGGGCCTATAACCGAAAGATGAAGCTGTTAGCAAAATGATATATGTGCCAGTGAACAGTAAACACTTGACCAGTGTGATCAAGGTAACGACTTGCCCAAATTTTTTTAATTCTTTTTTATTTTGTTTTTGTTTTATTTCAGTCAAGGTACCAAGGAGATCACGGAACCGCTGTGCCCACAGCGAACACACAACCCTTTTTAAACGTGACAACCCTTTGGGCAAAGCCGGGGGAAAGTAACAATAAACTCCTCGTGGGATCGACCCTATACTTGCCACTAATACTCGTTGTTGGTGAAAGGTCTAGGAAACTTACAAATTTATTTTGACCGGCGTTTGTTCCACGACAAACATGCGTCGTCGTCAAAATTGGCGCCGTTGCCGGGGAGTTTAAATTCCAGTTACTTTCTCCGTGCTATTTGACTTGTGATTTTTGTTTTGCTTTAGCTTGACCATACATGGCAATTGAAGGCAGAACAGGGAGATCAAGGCAAACTGCACGTGCAACCCAACGGCATGCCCATGACGATAACTTAGGCGCTAGCCAGGAGGCAACCTGGTAGTATCTTTTCCCTTTTTTATTTTTTATTCAATAAATAAGCCTTGAGCAGTGTTCTCCTCGAAAGGTAGTGTGTTTTGTGTTGCAGATAATGGGCAAGGAGCCAAAGCTAGAGGAGGAAGATGCGCGTTGAGCAAGAACAGAGACCTTGGGCAACTGCCATGACCAGAAAAGATAGAATCGTATGGCAAGCTAGCTGAGGTCAAATTAAAGATTTTGGGAAGGGCCTTGACTGAGACCAGAGGTATTGCCTGCACACAATGCCCACACTGGGCAAAGGTACCTTGCTGATCTCTCCTCTTGAATGCGTTCCTCCCATTGACATATTTTTATTTGAGTCTGAAGACCTTGGTCGATGGGGTCGACCTCCTTATTTGCATACTTTGCCCAAGGCAAAGTGTGTATGTGGGAAGGTGCGCCAACATCGTTTGGAGTCGGAGTATTGAGTCTGGGGAGATGCTTGCCCATCTTATTACTATTTGCACACTTTGCCAGAGGCAAAGTGTGTGAGTGGGGGAATGGCAAGAGCAACCCCATAGTCTGATCGAGTCGCATGCTTGATAAATACTTGGTCAATTTGAACAGTTTTCAAAATTAATAGTCTACGCATGAAAAATATTAAGGACGATGGAATTGCAACTAGGTAAGATGTGAAGATTTGAGCCTATATTTGTGTGATATTTCTTTCTTGAGCGTAGCTGTTTAAATAGTTTGTGATGTTGAAGCTTGCCCAAGTTCTGACCATTGTGATAATTGAAATTGAGTTAAGGTAGTAAATGATTTAGGCATTTTGTTCTGTACTATAAATAAAAAGAAGACCCTTGTTAGCCCATTGAGCCGAGCTTATTTTCTTGATCACCTGGGGAAAACTCCCACTGCCCTGGCCAACCTGCAAAAACGCCCAAGTCCATAAAATGGGCAGGTCAGGGTAAAGTCTTCTCTACAAAAAAAAAAAAGCAAAAAAAAAAAAAAAGAGAGAGAGAGAAAAAAAAAAGATCCACGAATAAAAGGGTGTGCTAAGGCCTGTAAGAAAGAGAAGAGATTAGGAGAAAAAGTTGCTAAGTAAAACGCAACCCTACCTGAGATCAATTCTGGGCATTGCCCAAGATAGCCTATACAGTCAACCCCAGAAAGCCCTAAAGATATTGCCCAACTCAACTGAAAATTTCACAGGATAGAACTTGGTCAAGCCCAAAGCAAAGCTTCTTTTAAAACAGCATTGAGCGAAACACTACCCATCCACTACATAGAGATAAACACTTAGTGAGAATACCCAAAATCCTGTTGCAAACTCTTGACCGTTTTTTATGCATTACATTGACTATGATTTTGACTGTCTGTTCACTTGATCAACTTCTGTATTTTGATAAGCATGCTTGAGTCTTCTGTTATTTTTTCTATCTCTACCTCCCTTTGATTTCTAATTGAGCAGGCAAGTCATACCGCACGCTTGAGGACAAGCGTAGTAAAGTGTGTGCGTGTGATGAGCCATATTTCTTGGCTCATTTTTAGTTCTTTTGAGTCAAGTAATCGAGTCTTTATTTTCTTTTTATTATTTTATTATGTCTGGGAGGACACATTTGAAGGGATCGCAAGAGGAGGCTCCATAGGTTCTTGGCTCGCTGCATATCGTGTCTGTAGTGAACACAGATGCTCGTTAGCGGGTATCTTCAAAGCATTCGACGATGCTATTGCTGATGGGGTCGATTTGATATCAATATCTCTAGGTTATGAAAAATTCGTCGACTTCTTCAAAGATCCTATTGCCATCGGAGCGTTTCACGCTATGGAGAAGGGGATCTCCGTGGTGGCTTCCGCGGGAAAACGGAGGTCCTGATCTTGGGACAGTTGCTAACACCGCCCCTTGGATCCTAACTGTTGGTGTAACCTCTATCGATCGCGACTTTGAAGCGCCTATTCTATTAGGCCGCGACCAGAAAATTAGGGGCGGAGGCATGAACTTTTTCAGTCTCAACAAAACTGCGGTTTATCCCTTGATAGATGGACTCTCAGCCAAATCAACAAATGCCGATGCAGCTAACGCAAGGTAAGATGATACAATTAATTAGTAGACATGCATTATACATATTTATTGAATTTGTTTGTTTTTTGCTTCAAGCAATTGCGCTCCGGGTTAATTAGATGTTGCAAAGGTTAAGGAAAAGATCGTACTGTGCGAATTCAAGTTCGATTCGGGGCCATTAGATGACACATTTCAGAACTTGAAGAAACAAGGTGCGGTCGGGATTATAATCATAAACGATATAATTAGGCGATTTCCATACAATTTTGGGACTACTCCAGTTGTTGCTTTTGTCACAATAAAGGATGGAGCTCAGATACAATCTTATATTAACACCACAAGGTACGTACGTAATTAATAGGGTAAATCCCATCCAAATATCTTATATATATGACTACTTTCTAAATATTATTCAAATATAAGCAAACCGCTAGCAAAAATCTTGCCGACTCTGGTGACACTGAACGACAAGCCGGCTCCTGTTGTTCCGTTCTTTTCTGCAAGAGGCCCCATAAACGAGGTTGGAAACCTTCTGAAGCCTGATGTTACAGCCCCAGGATTAGGAATACTTGCAGCGTGGCCGCCTCTAGATGACAATACAACTATCCCGGGTCAGAAACCTCCACTCTTCAACGTATTGTCTGGCACGTCCATGTCTTGCCCACACGTATCTGGTGTAGCTGCAACAGTAAAGTTTTATCACCTCGAATGGAGTCCCTCTATGATTAGATCGGCCATAATGACATCAGGTGACATATATTATCTATCACTTCTTCAATCCTTAATTGCAAACAAAACCGTAAAATATATTTCGTTGTCATTTTATTTGCAGCAATCCAAACAAACAATCTGCGTGCTCCAATTACAACGGACAACGGGTCTATAGCCACCCCTTACGACATCGGAGCAGGGGAAATAAGTTTGTTTGGTCCCTTGTCTCCGGGGCTCGTCTACGAGACCGAAACCATCGATTACATTTCTTTGCAACATGGGGTACAACACATCCATGATTAGACTCATTAGCTCCATTGACTTTGTTTGCCCCGACAACTCTGCTCCTGATCTGATCTCCGATATGAACTATCCTTCCATCGTCGTTTCTAGTCTGAAGAAAAATGTAATGAGAGCGGTGAAGAGAACTGTGAAGAGAACTGTGACTAATGTCGGTGTAGAACACTCAACTTACACGGCCTCTGTGGTGGCTCCTTCCGGTGTCAAAGTCGAAGTGGTGCCGAACAAACTACAATTTACGAAGAACATTAAGAAGATAAGCTTCGAGGTGACGTTTACACTCGCGACAACTTCGTTTGTGAATGAAGACAAGTTCGGCGCGTTTACGTGGTCCAGTGGGAAGCACAACGTTAGGAGCCCGATTGTTGTGCGCAACGCATAAGGAAACCATGCAAGCTTATGACAAGTGAAAAGAACACACATAATAATATGAATAAAGTTTTTACTATCACCGCGATAAGAAAATAAACTCACTCATGTGAACAAAATAAATGATAACTATCTTTGTGGTTGTTGTGAAAATATCATTCTCAAAAGCAGACATTGCTCCGGCAATGGGCCATCACCTTACATTATCATTCTAAAAGACAAATATCAATAATATTTACGTTCTTAAAAGAATTAATTGTATCAAAGACATTTTTAATATAAAGCAATCACAAACTATAAACAATATATAAAAATAAAGTAGTGTGAAATCATTGCGTTTAAATTTTGTGCGAAATAAATCAAAGAATAATAGTAGTAGTAATTGTTAATCCTAGACCAAAACTTTATATTCCCATTAAAAATACAATATTTTTCTTTAATTCATTTTTCTCCATGCTAATTAATAAAAAAAAGTTATTATAACCGGAGGTACTGTATGAATCTATCCATCTAGCTAGCTAGCTACCCAAATGATCAAAAAAGAAAGATCTCCGAGAGATTCATTCGATCAATACTAATTCGATGGATCTTAATTAAAAAAAAGGATAATTATAGTTTAGTATTTGAACTTAGATCACTTTTTAACTTTAATGACTGATTTTTTTTTTACATTTTAGTGGCTGATCTATGCTTTTTTTGCATTTTGATGTTATTTTTACCGGAAAATCGGCGATAATAGGTTTATAGTGGCATTTTAATAATTTTATGTATTTCATAAACTTGCAATTACCCTTATACCCTTGTTCTGTGTATAAAGAAAATAGGTAAAATGTTTTATTAACAAAAATCTGCATACACACTAATAAAACAAATATAAATAATAATACAAAACATAAAAAAACACAAATAAACTCAATATTAAATTTATACTTAAATCTAAATCAGTATTTAATTAATCATAAGAATATTTACATCTAGATCTATCTTTGGCGGCGAGAAACTCCGAATAAGTAGCAACTTCCTCTTGCATCGAGGACGAATGTTAGGGCTGAAGGAGGAGATTTAGATCTAAGCCTCACATTTTCTCGAGAGCAACTGCACGATGCCTTTGGCGTGGGAGGAGCCAGCAAAGGGCTTCTTCCATTCATTGCCAAGAACGGTGGGACTTGAGCTTTCGTCCGGCTGATATACCGAGCGTCTTCCTACAAAAAGAGTTAACAAAAACGTGATACAGCTAACAATAGTGACTGTAAAAACTACTAATAAAAAACAACACATTAGCAATAATCTACAAATGGACATTTGATCTACACACATTCAGTTCGAATACTAAATCAATGCGAAAACAGAGATTTGAAATTAAATGAAAGAGGAGATTTAGATCTACCCCAATCTTCGTCCCAAGTTTTTCGCCAATTTCCCTATTTTTTTCTACACAAAAGATCTTAAATTCTCCTACGACACCTCCTTCTGCTTCGCGACAAGACCACCCACAATGAATTCCGCAGCCAAAAATCAGGAATCTCCGACGCCGCCTTCTTCTCTGACGGTCGATTTCTCGCCACGAACTCCGACGACGACTGCCCCCTGCGCCTCTGAGTCATCGCCATCGCCATCGGCTCCCTCCACAAAACCCTAACCGGACACATCAACTACGTTTTATGCATCAATTTCAACCCCCAATCGAACATGGTCGCCTCCTGGTCCTTCGATGAGACCATTCGCGTTTGGGACTATGAAGTCTGGGAAGAACTTGAAGGTCTTCACGGCGTACTCTAAATCTGATCCCGTCGCCCCCAATTTGTTTTTTCTATATGTTTAATATTTATTTTATATTTTTATTTTAAAGATTTTCTAATATTATCATTTTTATATTATTTTTTTAAAACAAGGGTATAAAATACATAAAAATTACTAAAATGTCAATATAAACCTACTATCACCGGTTTTTCGGTAAAAATAGCATCAAAATGCAAAAAATGCATAGATCAGCCGCTAAAATGTAAAAAAAAAAGTTCAGTCATCAAAGTGCAAAAGTAACTTAAGTTCAGGTACTAAATTATAATTATCCCCCAAAAAAATAAATATTTTAAAATGATCAATACCAACAAATTTTTACTGATTTTTGGCTTCTAATTTTATTTTTTTTCTTCAATTTCATACTATTTCTTATGTCGTATATTATTTTTTGCTGTTTTTTTACATTACAAATTTGTGTATGATTTTGTATTTTTTTTTAAAGCATCACTGTAAGTTTATTAGTTAGTGATGTCATCATATATTACAACTAATTGAAGGTGATATTTTAATTCAAAGCCACTCCATGATATGATGAAATAAATAATTGTCATCTATATTTGGATTTTGTTGAGTAGTAAAGACAATATGAACTGGGAAAGATTTTCCGATCGTCACAGTTTTGTTTGATGTTTTCCGGTTTGTTTTCAGTTTTATGTTTATGCATGGGCCATGAAAGTGTATGAGATATGCTTAGTTCCCTGTGCTCATCATTAATCTGAGTTCTAGACGCCATGTCTATTTTTTGGAATTTGAAAGAGAAATCACATCAGCTGGCAATCTCTGCGCTTGATTGCTCGACTTAAATTGTTTTAGAAGTGCAAATGTGGCTTAATCATGTTAATGTCGTTGGATTGGTAGACATTGGATATTATTGGTGTTTGTCAAGTGTAATTTAAATAGTTTGGGGAAAGCATTTTATTTTAGTCAATTTATTATAAGATGTGTTAGAAGTATTTGTCTTTATGAAATGAATGAGAATGCACAATTGTTTTTTATTTCCTCTCTAAACTCTCTTAAAAAACGTATGCTGCCAAGATTCGGGCTTCAATGCCAATTAGATAGGTTTAAATGGCAAAGGAAAAGTCAAAATGTGATGCAACTTTCACTATGGATTGATGGTCAGTGTGCCTTAGCAAACATTTCATTCATTGACTCTGTGTGATACAAAAACTGACTTCATATATATTTCTTCATTTATATTTATTTGATTAAACTGACTTCATTTATATTTCTTCGTTTATAATTATTTGTTTCCTATTTCATTTGTGTAATTTTTTTATATTACGTATAATAATACTATTATAAATTATACATATATAAAATTTAAAATTAATACTCAAAATATCATATTATCATTTTTATTTAAAAAATATATAATTATTTTTTATTTTTTAGAAGTTTTATATTAATTCTTATTATTAAAATTAAAAAAATGGTTTAAATTTTTTTATTAATTAAATGTTTATAAAATCAATTGAAAAATTCAAATATAATTCAAATAAATAACAAACAATTGAACATTGAGTAAAAAAATAATAGAAATACAAAAAAAAAAACAGTTATTCAACAAATAATTTTATTAAGGGGGATTTTGAATATAAGATAGTTTTTTAAGTTTTATTAGAATTAAGGGTAATCGTTTTTCTTAATTATAAATCAGTGGTTAATTGATTAATTAATTATAAATTAAAGATAATTTATATTAATTAAAGGTAGTTAATAACATGCGATTATTTCCCTTTTTTATAATTATAACTATATTATACTTTAATTAATAAAAAATGAAAATATAATAAACACTAAATTATAAAGTTTATTTTATAGAGTATTAAATGTAATTTTATAAACCATAATTCCCTTTTTCCAAAATACTTCTTTTATTAACTATATAGCTATTCATTCTTTATAAATATTCACACAAGTTATAAGATTAAGTGAAATGAAAACTTCTAAAATTATTATTGAAAAATAATTTTAACACTATGTTTTCAGTTATTGCATTGATATTAATAAAAATTAATTGATACAATAAATTATGACTCCTTTTTGTTAAAATAAATTATGGACGTACATTAATTTAATTAAGTATACAATTATTCATTATTTATAATTCACGCGGAGTATATGTTTCAAGAATCAATAGAAATGATAATTATTATTGGAAAAACACTTTTTAAGACATTTTTATTTATTTTATGTACTATAATAAATATTAATAAATTAATAAAATAAATTAAAATCAAATCATTTTAAAATCAACTGTCTTTTGAAATTATAAAAAAAATGAGTATCATGATAGTTGATACTCAAATAATTACTTAACAATCTAATTTTGTTAACAATACAACTATTATTTTTTTTATAATTCACACGGGTGTTGTATTCATTCTTTATAATGATGTTAATTATTATTCGAAAACAATTTCAAGAAATAATTTTTTTCACACGGGTTATATGTTTCATGAGACCAATGAAAGGATGTAAATTATTATTCAAAAACAATTTCAAGACATTTTTTTGTATTAATATAAATATTAATAAATTGAGAATGAAAATAGTTAAGAAACAAATAAAAAAAAAATTAATTTTCAACAATTTTATTTTATTACAAATTATACGACCATTCATCATTTATAATTAAAATTTTAAAAGCAATAATTAATTTATTACACTTACAATTGTATTATACGTGAGAACAAAAAATAAACCTTAAATTATTCTAAATTCAAATATAAGAGAAATATAAGAAATGAAAAAAAAATTAAATGATCATTATCTTAATAATTGATTCATTGAATTAAATAATTTAGATCATTTATTTGATTTATATATTTATAACTATGACACATGTATATATGCATCTCAACAGGGTTTAATTATTTTTTGTGGATTTATTTTACTATAAATAATAATATTTTTTTTAAGTTGGAGTGACAACAATGTTGTTACGAAATATTGAGATTTTTTGTGGATTTATTTTACTATAAATAATAAAAAAAAATTAAAGTTGGAGTGACAACAATGTTGTTACGAAATATTGAGCATACCGTCGATTTATGTAATGATACTCAATCGGTAATAACAAAACTTTGAACTTAAAACTAAACTTATTTATTATTTCAACTCTATTCACTCGATTAATATTTTGTTAATTGAAAGTTATTTTTATCCCAATAATTTTTTTATATTTTCTAAAATCAATAGATATATCCATTCATTTAATAATATAAAATTATAAAAAAATATATAAGAAAAATAATAATGATATTGAAATTTTAAATATTACAAATAATTAAATATAACTCTTTTATATTTCTCGCTTAGTCCTGCTATTTATAATAGTATTAAATATTTAAATTTTTATTTCTTTTTGAAGTTGTATGTTTTTCAATCAATAATCCACTTTAAACGAGAAAAGACTTTGCATTTTAATAATATTGAGTTATATTAAAATGCGCTTCAAATTTCGAGTCAAAATTTCAAAAAAAAAAAAAAACTTAAAACTATTTATTAATTAATAATAATATTCAATTCAATTTATCGAAAATTCGAGTTTGTAATATTTTTTTCATATCTATTTTAAAAAGTATATATTAAACAAAAAAATATATTAGAGGCGAATACAAACATGAGATTATTTATATTTCAAGGTTGACACTTACTCCCTCAGATTTTAAATTGTCATTTCGCTTTAAATATAGACAATTTCCTATTATGATTTCGTATGCTATGAGCATTAACAAAAATCAGGCCAGTGTTTATCAAAAGTGGGAATTCTTTTGAGACGATCACAATTTACACATGGACAGTTGTAAGTGACAGTTTCAAGAGTCACTACCAGAGCATGATTGAAATTGTAATGTTGCGACGAGAAAAGAAATATCACAAATAAGATCATAATGTAGTTTACAAAGAAGTATTTAGAAATTTGCAATGAAATTGTAACAAAATTTATTTGTTTTTTTTTTTTTGTTTTTTCTTTGGAGTTTTATTCTTTTCAATAAATTTTTTACGGTAAACGAGTAAATTCCTTGCATTTTAATAAAACTCTATTCAATATTTCATCAAAACATGTATATTTTCCTAATGAAACAATGAACTACACAACGAAAACTCTAAATTAAGATCGTTAATTAATAAATAAAATTGGAAATTTAGAAAAATTTGAATACAAATTTTTATATTTATTTTAAAATAACAAGACACGTTTTAGAAAATATCCCGATGCATTGGACGTGCTGCTGAAGAATTTTAGTTTGTGTCAATTTCTCTAATCAAAGTTTTAATGATGGGCTAGCACGGTCGGCATAACCGATGGGGCATTTTGGCAGGGTGACCCGGTAGGTGGTAGCCAAGTTCTAGATTCTTAACTAATTATTTATTTAATTATTTATAAACACCGGGTCATTTTGGCCCGGCCCGGTGACCCGATAGGTGGTAGCCAAGTTCTAGATTCTTATGAAAATAATATATTAAAGTTAGATTAATAAACTATTAAAATTTCTCATTGAAATGATTAGATTCTTAAGAAAAACATGACATGTGATATTTAACAATTATACTTACAAAATATACCTTTTATTGTTTATTTATTTATTAATGCTCTTCAATTCTATTGAAAATAATATGTTTTAAATAAGTAAATTAAGAATATTAATATGGCTCCAAATTATAGAATTCCTAAAAGATTCATACAAACAAGATTTTTTTTTTTATTTTTTTGTGAATTATTCTACAAGAATTTTAAAATTAAATGCGTTTGCTCTATAAGACTATAACAATTGTGACTCTCTGAGCGCACAATTGCATACAAAGTTAATTTGCTAAATTGACCCGACTCATAAAAGTCGAGCCTCAACTTGACCCGCAATAGATTAGGGACAGGGAATATATACTATATAATTTAAAATTATAAGAGAGATTTAGGCTTTCATCGACAATTTATTATATAAAGGGGCGTTTGCATTTGAGGAAATTCATTAATTCATTGTAATTCATAATATATATGATCATGAAAGCTTATTATAATTTTCTTTTCGGTTTAATAAGTCTTATGCTTGTTAATGTCTCATTTTTTAGAGAAGCTACTTCATCAGAAGAAGTTGATCATGAAGTTCATATTATATACATGGGAAAAACAACTCGTTCAGTTGTGAATGGCGATTCCTTCGATCCAAGAAACGACCATGCTCACCTTCTCAACGAGCTACACACAACAAGGTTCGATTCGATCGATCTACTATTAAATTCTTTTTTAAGAATGAACATTTTTATTATTATGTTCGCACGCACTGCTGCAGGAATGAAAATGATGTAGTCGTCTACAACAGAAGCTTTCTAGCGATTGCCGCTCGTATGTCGAAGGACGAAGCGCAATCGTTCGCACAAAGACCTCAAGTGGTGTCCGTTTTTCCCAACCGAGCTTTGAAGCTCCACACTACTCGTTCGTGGGATTTCTTGAAAAACCAAAATGCCGGTTATGGATTCACTCACACAGACTCCCCTTATCATGTATCAAATCGGTCCTTTGGAGCCCACGACACTATCATCGGCATGTTAGATTCTGGTGAGTCGACACACATAAATATATATATATATATATATATATTATTTTGTGATCAATGGAAGTTTCCTCTTATTAATCTTGAAAGATATGGATCGATTTAGGAGTCTGGCCTCAGCATCCGAGTTTTCGTGATGAGTGTATGGGTCCAATTCCAATCTCTCCACGCTGGAATGGGATATGCATGCAGGGCATAAACCACACCAACAAGTTCATCTGCAACAAGTAAACAAATATTATACAATTTTTCTTTGTAATTTAAACAAATAAAATTGCATAAATAGTTGTAAAAAAAAGTAAATTTTACTACTCAAAATTATAGTATTTTGTAACAATTTTTCAACTATATTAGGAAAGTGATCGGTGCAAGGTACTACGATGATCCTGACCATCCAGGTTCTATTACCACACCCTTGGACGAGTTTGGACACGGTTCACATACTGCATCGACCGCAGCTGGGATTCCGGTTTGGGGTGCATCGTACTACGGCCTTGCTCAAGGAATTGCAAGAGGGGGCTCCATAGGTTCCAGGCTCGCTGCATATCGTGTCTGTGGCGACGAAGGCTGCTCGTATGCGGGTATTCTCAAAGCATTCGACGATGCAATTGCTGATGGGGTCGATTTGATATCAATATCACTAGGTTCACCTGATTCAAAATTCGTCGACTTCTTCGACGATCCTATTGCCATCGGAGCGTTTCACGCTGTGGAGAAGGGGATCTCAGTGGTAGCTTCCGCTGGAAACAGCGGTCCTGATCTCGGGACTGTTATTAACTTCGCCCCTTGGATCCTAACTGTTGGTGCAACCTCTATCGATCGCGACTTTGAAGCACATATTCTATTAGGTCAGGACCAGAAAATTAAGGGCGGAGGCATCAACATTTTCGGTCTCAACAAAACTGCTGTTTATCCCTTGATAGATGGACTCTCAGCCAAATCAACGAATGCCAATGCAGCTAACGCAAGGTACGATACAAAAATGTACTTAATTTAGTCTAATTTGATCGAAAAATTTAAATTTTCATCGAATGTGGAATTCTTTCAGACGAAATTTGTTAATTAGGTGTCGTGGATCTTTCACGTGAGCATCAACTTGGCAAATTTGGTTCACTAAAAGAGTCGATTTTTATTTATTCCTTTAAATCACAAAAAAATTAATCAACTCAGTAAATTTGGTCAAAAAAATCAAAATTTTAACTTTAAAAGATGTTGTATACTGGGAGGAACGAACATGTTCTTTTCTCTCAAAGAGGAGAGCTTAACTAATAGTATTAATTTTAAATATAAATTTAAAAATAACATTTTGGATTTAAAAATATTTTTTATTAATTAATTATTATTATTAGGTTATTGAAAAACTTATATATTTAAAATTTATATTTCATAAAACAAACTTTCCAATTAAGTGTTATAATAAAGAATTAGTAATTATAATTACTATAATTATATGCTATAAAAACACATTTTTTGAGGGAAAATAACGTATTCCATCCATCCTTTATACAATATTTTTTTCGAGTAAAAAAATGATTTTTTTCAATTATTTAGGATTAAATTGATTTTTTTGTAATTAAAAAAACTAAATTGAAATCGATCACCAAATCGGTCAAACAAATGCTCACTTGGTACATTGTCAGGATAATTTGTCCGAAATAAGTTTAAGCGTCTTTCTCCGATCAAATTGGACTACACTTACTATTTTTTTGTAGTTTAAAAAATTAAATTGAAACCTATCTCTTTTAGTGGACCAAATCATAATTTGATGAACCATTTCTCTCTATAATTGGTAGACACATGCATTATAAATATTTATAGAATTTCTTTGTTTTTTTTTCTTCAAGCAACTGCGCTCCGGGTTCGTTAGATGTTGAAAAGGTCAATGGAAAGATCGTGCTATGCGAATCCAAGCCAGGTTTTGGGCCATTACGTCCCAAGATTCAGAACTTGAAGAAACAAGGTGCGGTCGGGATTATAGTGATACAAGAACAATATAGGCGATGGCCAAACTATTTTGGGACTTCTCCAGTTGTTGCTTTTGTCACAATAAAGGATGGAGCTCAGATACAATCTTATATAAACACCAAAATCAAACCCCTAGCAACAATCTTGCCAACTCTAGTGACGTTGAACGACAAGCCGGCTCCGGTTGTTCCCTTCTTTTCTGCAAGAGGCCCCAGAAACGAGGTCGGAAACCTTCTCAAGCCTGATGTTACGGCCCCAGGAGTAGGCATACTTGCAGCGTGGCCGCCTCCAGATAACGGTTCGACTATCCCGGCCGGTATGGAACCTCCACTCTTCAACATAATATCTGGCACGTCTATGGCTTGTCCACATGTTTCTGGTGTAGCTGCAACCGTAAAGTCCCTTAACCCTTCATGGAGTCCGTCTATGATTAGATCCGCGATAATGACATCAGGTGACATATATATATATATATATATATATATATATATATATATATATATATATATATATATATATATATATATATATGTGTGTATATATATATATTATATATATATATATATTATCTATCACTTCTTGCATCTTTGCAAACAAAACCGTACCTAAAATATATATATATATTTCTTTGTTGTTTTATTTGCAGCAATCCAAACAAACAATCTACATGCTCCGATTACAACGGACAACGGGTCTATAGCCACCCCTTACGACATCGGAGCAGGTGAAATAAGTTTGTTTGGCCCGTTGTCGTCGGGGCTAGTCTACCAGACCGAAACAATCGATTACATTTACTTTCTTTGCAACATGGGGTACAATACATCCATGATTAGACTCATAAGTTCCACTGTTCCGGATAATTTCACTTGCCCCAGTAACTCTGCTCCTGATCTCATCTCCGATATGAACTATCCATCCATTGTCGTGTCTGGACTGAAGAAAAATGAAAAGAGGGCGGTGAAGAGAACATTGACTAATGTCGGTGAAGAATATTCAACCTACGCGGCCACCGTGGTGGCTCCTTCCGATGTCAAAGTCGAAGTGGTGCCGAACAAACTACAATTCACAAAGAACATTAAAAAGATAAGCTTCGAGGTTACGTTTACACTCGCGACAACTTCGTCTGTGAATGAGGACATGTTTGGCGCGTTTACGTGGTCCAGTGGGAAGCACAACGTTCGGAGCCCTATCGTTGTGCGCAACGCATAAGGAAAATCCGCATGCAATAAAGTACTGTTTACTACTTCCTTACTATCACTGATATAAAAATAAAATCACATTCATGTGAACAAAAATAAATGATAACATATTTGCGACTGGTGTGCGTATATATGTTTCCTTCGATTATGTTTTCGGATTTGCGCAGCTATTTGCACATATGAACAGAAAGTTTTTGATTTATGAAATTCTAAAAGCAACGTATTGATATTTATATTTTTAACTTCGCTAAAAATTATTGCCGGAATACTACTAAGTATATTTGCACGTACCTATTACCTAACTTGATATTTATATTCTTAATTTCGCTAAAAATTATTGCCGCAATACTACTAAGTATATGTGCACGTACCTAACCTACAAAAATCAGAATAAAATATAATCCAAAAAACAAATCTGAATCGATTGTTCGATCAGGCCTAATTTGATCGGTTAAAAGGTGAAAGAAAAACATTCACATGTTATGTTACTTATATATGTCTTTATTATTATATATATAGAGAGCAAAACCTAATGTAACAACGGTGTGAATTAGTAGCTAGTACTTAATCATGAGAGCTTATAATCACATTATAATAATTATAATAATAATAATAATCTATTTTTGGATTTAAATCTCATTATTCTTATTGATGAGAAAAACATAAATAAATAACGTAAAAAGAAGCTTTTCTGTGTTTCTCAAAATAGATCTTTCATTAATGAATGAGATACCAAAAGCGGCGAACACGATACATATATATATAGCAATGAGACAAACCCTAAACCATAGCTGCATACATTAAATAAATACAGGAAAATATAAATGTATTTTCTGATATTAATCTCCCAGCTCCAACACGTGTCAATCACATGCTTCATAAGGGTATTCAGGTCATTGCATGCAACTAGTCAAAACGACACTGTTTCTTCATCAATTAGGTCACTGAATTTGGGGCCGAAATTAGGTTATCGAATTAGGGATAAAAACCCTAATTCCCAAATTACATGCCTAGATTATTGCCCCCCACAATCCGAGCTCCGGGAGGGAAGTGAGAGTAAGTTTGCGCTTCAGACGGAGGAAGGATTGTTGAGAGAGAGCCTTGGTAAAGATATTTGCCGCTTGATCAATTGCCAGAATGTGTTGAATATGGACCTGGTTCGACTGAACTTTTTCTCTGATAAAGTGAAGGTCAATTTCTATATGTTTGGTGCGTGCCTGGACAACAGCATGATGAGACATGTGTATAGCACTTGTATTATCAACCCATAATCGAGGAGGAAATTTCAGAGGCACCATGAGTTCTTGGAGTAGAGATTTGATCTAAGAAAGCTCAACAATGGCTAAAGCAATGCCACGGTATTCTGATTCAGCACTTGATCTAGAAACCGTGTGTTGCTTTTTGGAACTCCAGCTAAGAAGATTTGAGCCAAGAAATACACAGAAACCCTAAGTGGATCTTATGTCATCTTGATCGGATGCCCGGTCAGCATCAGAGAAAGCATGCAAGGACAAGGAGTGAGATTTTGAAAAAAGAATTCCTTGATTTGAGGTACCAGAATCATACCTCAATAGTCTCTTTATAGCTCTGAAATGGACATCAGTGGGGGCTAGCATATACTGGCTCAATTTGTTCACAGCAAATTGAATATTTGTCCTGGTGAATGTGAGGTATTGCAACCATCCAATCAACTGTCTATACACAGTAGGCTCAGACATAGGTATTCCATCATTTTTAGAAAAGGTTGTGGAACTGACCATGGGTGTTGGGGTTGGTTTGGCATTGGTAAGGCCAGCTCTATCAAGGAGATCTTTTATATAGCTTGTTTGTGTGAGAAGCAAGCCATCTGCAACATAAGATACTTCAACACCAAGGAAATAATGATGTTGTCCAAGATCCCTGAGTGAAAAGGTAAGAGACAGGTTATGAATAACCTCAAAATTGGCTGTAGAAGAGATGCCAGTTAATATGATGTCATCAACATATACAAGAACTAAAACAGTAGCCTGGGAATTGGATTTGATATACAAACTGGAATCAGCCTTTGAGCCATGGAATCCCATTGTATGATGGTGGTTTTTAGGGTATCAAACCAGGCCTTTGAAGCCTGTTTGAGCCCATAAATAGCTTTGTTAAGCTTACAAACATGTTGTGGTCTTGAAGGATCCTCAAATCCTGAAGGTTGAGACATGTAAATAGATGTACTTGGATCAAGTTGACCATGAAGAAAAGCATTGTCTATATCCAATTGCCTTAAAGGCCAACCTCTGGATAGAGCAATAGAGAGAATCAACCTGATGGTAGTGGGTTTAACCACTGGACTAAAGACCTCTTGATAGTCAATACCAGCTAATTGACTGAATCCATGTACAACCAATCTAGCTTTGTATATTAGTATTGAACCATCCGAGTTTTTCTTTAATTTAAATACCCATTTTGAGCCTATGAGATGTTGATTTGAATTCTATGGAACAAGATCCCAAGTATAGTTTGAAAGAAGAGCTTTATACTCTGAGGCCATGGAAGAATGCCATTTTGAATGTTGGAGAGCTTGTTTATAAGTTTTAGGTTCTGTAATGGCCAAATCAAGAGCATTTGTTTGTGATAGCAAAGCAGAAAGATAGGATTTAGGTTTAAAAATTCCATCTTTTTCTCTAGTGACCATGTGATGTTGATTCTCATAGGTAGAAGGAAGGACACAAAAAGCAACAGGAGGGATATCAGATTGATTATCAGGGTCATAAAAAGAGGGATTTACAGGTGAGCCAGTTTCAGTGGGATTGTTTTCATGGGAAGCAGATGGTATGGAATGATCTGAAACTGGTGTATTTGGTTCTGGTTGTGGGAGATTATGGATTTTATTAGGGATATCAAGTGAAAAAGAGCATGATATGGGATTGGATTGTGGGATATTATGCTCAGAATTAATGGGAGAAACAAGTAATTGTTTAGCTGGAAAAACAAGCTCATTAAAGAAAACATGTCTATTATAAATGACCTTACCATCAGGAAGCAAAAGCTTGTATCCCTTGTATTGATTGTTGTATCCGAGGAAAATACAAGGTTGTGTGTGATCTAAACTCCAACTTATCAGAGTTGTAGGGCCTCAGATGAGGATATGCAAGACAACCAAAAACTCTTAAATAAGAGTAATCTGGTGTCTTTCCATGAAGAAGAAAATAAGGTGACTTGAACTTGATGGTACTATGAGGTATCCTATTTATCAAGTGAACAGCAGTGGCAAAGGCATCCTCCCAAAATTCCTTACCAAGACCACAGTGAGAGAGAAGGCTAGGCCAGACTCCACAATATGCCTATGCTTCCTCTCTGTTGCCCCATTTTTTTCTAGAGTGTATGGACATGAGATTTGATGTCTAATGCCATTAGAAGTAAAACAATCAATAAGAGGTTTATACTCTGTGCTTCCATCACTTTGAACAGCTTTAATTTTCCTGTCAAATTGGTTCTCAACAAGACATTTAAAGTTCATAAAAGCATGCTGAGTCTCATATTTATGTTTCAAGAAATAAATCCAAACAAACTTGTTGTAATCGTCAACAAAAGAGACATAATAGTTACGCGGATAAATCCAACAGCGCGGATTTTTCTTGTGCGCAAAGTTACGCGGATTTTGTGTCCTTTATCGAGGTGGACTCCTACCTAATATGAGATTAGGGTTTCTTATATGTCAAAACCTATATAAGAGGGTCCCTAACAATGTAATTATGTATAATCCCCATCATCGTGAATTACTAGAGTCATAGAATAGTCCAGAGCATGAGAATACTGAGATACGCGTGTGCGTTTGTAAACTCTCTGGGGTCGATTATTGAGTATTCTAGTGAGATCTGCAGCGGCGAGAGTGGACGTAGCCCTTGTTAACGGGTGAACCACTATAATTCTTGTGTCGTTTAATTTCTCGTACAATTTTCGTGTTTGTTTATCGTTTCTTGCCGCGACGGAATTGGTGCAAATCCCAACATCTTGGAACTCATGGTCTTCAATTCAAGTGCTCAACCAACTGAGCTAACAATCATTGACAGGTATGCCATAAGTGCAAGAAGAAGAGACATATAAAATCGGAGTGTTGCGTTTTGAAGAACAAAAGAAAAACAAAAATCATTTCGGTAATCGAAATTTTGGATGAAGTAATGACTTTGATCATGGATGTCTGAATACCCATAATTTCAAAAAATAAATTATAAAAAGAATCAAACAATCTTTCTTAAAGAAAATAAACTAATGATTTATGGTCTAAAACGTAATAATTGTATCAAAGACATTTTTAATAGAAAACAGCCACAAATTGTGAGCTTATTAAAGTCATTTTATTTTTATTTATTCAAACTGTGAACTCATTGGTGGTGCATTTGAATATGTGAGAAATAAATCAAATAATAATCAAAGGCTTGGAGCTTAATTATATTTTTATTTGAGTAAATGAGATCACAATTTATTTATAAGTAATTGTTAATTGTAAATCAAATTCTGTTTTTTAATCGGAAATGTAAATACAATCCTTAAGGTAAATTTATTTACACTTCCAACTTTACTAAACTCACTCAAAATTATTAAAAATGTTTAAATTTATTAAAATAATAAATAAAATACCTTTAATAGCATTTTACTTCTCGCATTCCTATTCGTACCTTTAAACGGTAAGAACCTTATCCAAAATTAAATAACTTAGTTTTGACAAATTATATTAAAAAAAAAATCAAGTGCCTATTTTAATCTTTTAATTTATAAAATAATTATCAAATAAAAAAAACTACCAATTCAATTAATTTAGAGCTAATGATAATTCTAAAAAAATCATATTCAATTATTTCAATATTTTTAATCATAAATTTGTTTCAATTTCTCTAATCAAAATTTTAATGATGGCCCAGTCTAGTTGGCATGACCAATGGGCCAAGCTAAACCACAAAGTTCAAACGCCCCCTTTATAAAATCGGGAGGCCACCATTTACTGCGGTGGCTGAAGAACGAAGGAGAGAGTGTGGTAAGATTTTTTTGAAGGTGCAGCGACCAAGATTGGAGACGAATAGAGATAAAATTTGGAATTGAGTTATTAGGGTTTGAGGCTGAGTTACGAAATTATCTCTATTTTACAAGTTTCTTCAACTAGATCAATGGTTGAGTTTTCAAATCGATAAATTTGGTTGATACATTAGATGTTATTTTTATCGTTGGACAGACTTCAAAGTAGTACTTGGAGAAACAGATGGTAGAGGTTGAGAGTTGAGAACAAATCGATAAATTATAAAAATAAAATAAAAAAATCAAGCGCCTGTTTTAATCTTTAAATTTATAAAATAATTATCAAATAAAAAAAATTACCAATTCAATTAATTTAGAGCAAATGATAATTCTAAAAAAATCATATTCAATTATTTCAATATATTTTAATCATAAATTTGTGTCAATTTCTCTAATCAAAGTTTTAATGATGGCCCAGTCTAGTTGGCATGACCAATGGGCCAAGCTAAGCCACAAAGTTCAAACGCCCCTTTATAAAATCGAGAGGCCACCATTTACTGCGGTGGCTGAAGAACGAAGGAGAGAGTGTGGTAAGATTTTTTTGAGGGTGCAGCGACCAAGATTGGAGACGAATAGAGATAAAATTTGGAATTGAGTTATTAGGGTTTGAGGCTGAGTTACGAAATTATCTCTATTTAATGTATTGGAGAATGGCAATTTAGTCTATTTATGTAAAAAAACATGTTTTGTGAATGAGTGGTAAAAAAACACTATTGTTATCTATGTTGGTGTATTTTTAATCATTATCACTTGTTATTTTGTAACAATATATTGTTTTAGTCCCTTAAAATTTTGCTTGATTTACTTTTTGGTTCCCTTAAAAATATTTACATTCATAAAATAAAAGGTTTTTTTTATAATTTTATCATTTCAATACTCATTTATTTTAAATTATTTTTATTAATTTTTAATCTAATTTTTTAATTACTTACACAACAATATTTATTATACTCTTACTTTATACTATCTTTGTTAATGAGAAATAGACACCTTTTGTTTTGTATTTTACAAAAGAAAATTGTTTATTCCTTGTGAACGGAGGTAATTTTATTTAACACAAATTTTATTTTTTTTTTAATTTGTGTCAATTTCTCTAATCAAAGTTTTATTGATGGGTTAGCCTGGTTGGCATGACCAATGGGCCAAGTTGGGCCACACAATTCACGGCCCAAAAAGATACTAGCATTTATAGCCCGACTCGATAGGCTGATGGACCAAATGGGCCGGCCAACAGGCTAGCCCGATGGGCCGGGCAAGCCTGGTTGTTTTTTATTTTTATTTTAATATTTTTAATTTTTAATATATTATTTATAAAATTATTAATTTAATATTTTTTTATAACTAGTATTATAGTTATTTTTATTATTTGATGCAAATTTATTTATATTTATTATCACAAAAAATTATTATACATTTATTTTATATTTTTAATAAGTTTGATAATTATTTTATGTTAAAGAAATAAAAAAATATATCTTAAGTTTTAGTAACTAATTATTTATATAATAATTTATAAACACCGGGTCATTTTAGCCCGGTGACCCGGTAGGTGGTAGCCAAGTTCTAGATGGAGTGACTATAATGCTTAAGAATGGATTTAATATACTAAAGTTAGATTAATAAACAATTAAAACCTCTCATTGAAATGATTAGATTTAAAAAAAAACATGTGATAATTAACAATTATACTTATAAAATATACCTTTTATTATTTTTATATTTATTGCTCTTCAATTTTATTGAAAATTTGAATAATATATTTCAAATAAGTAAATTAAAAATATTTATATCGCTCAAAATTATAAAAGTCCTAAAAGATTCATACAAACAAGAAATTTTATTTATTTATTTATTTTTGTGAGTTATTCCACAAGAATTTTAAAATTAAATGTGTTTGCTCTATAACAATTATGAGTCTCTGTCTCCAGAGAGCACAATTGCATACAAGGTTAATTTGCTCAATTGACCCGACTCATAAAAGTCTAGCCTCAACTTGACCCGCAATAGGACAGGGAATATATACTATATAACTTAAAATTATGAGAGAGAATTAGGGCTTTCAACCACAACTTTTTATATAAAGGGGGCGTTTGCATTTGAAGAAATTCATTAATTCATTGTAATTCATAATATATATGATCATGAAAGCTTATTATAATTTTCTTTTGGGTTTAGTCTTGTGCTTGTTATTGTCTCATTTCTTGGAGAAGCTACTTCATCAGAAGAAGATGTAAATGTTGGTTTTGGCGACAACGTATTTTTGTACTTGTGTTTTTGTCTTTGTTGATTTTCAGGATTACAGGTTAGGAATCCGAAGTCAACAACCTTGAGCATGGAAAATGGAGACTTGAGTCTCCACTTTTGGAATTGCATGGAATCAGCGACACTCGGGAAACTTCTTGTAATCGTTTTGCCTACCATACTCTTCAAGTGTAATAGTTTAGTTTTATTGATCAATGAAATGAAAACTATTACATAACTTTGTCTCCACTTTTTATTCTACAAATTGTGTGAGTGTTTACTTTGACGCAAGCTGCTGTCTGTGAGTTCAAGACCAATTTCACGAAAAATTGGTATCCTACGCTGAAGGCGTAATTTCATTTGGTATCAGAGCGGGACGTCATACGTATAAGACGTGATCCGTTACTTGACTTCATTTTTCCGCCATGATGGAGTCGTCTATGTTTGTTCAGAAACCGATTATGCTTACTCATCAAAACTACTCAAACTGGAAAGCCAAAGTTTCGGCCAGAATTAAGGGTTATGACTCTAGAGCTTGGATGGCTGTGCTAGAAGGATGGGAACGTCCTTATACCGAAGACGCTGAAGGTTTGAGAACTCCGAAACCGGAACGTAGTTGGACGAGAGAGGAACATGACTTGTCTACGGCTAACAGCAAAGCTCTAATTATTATGTGTGAATGGCTGGACCTTAGTATGTATCGGCTGGTCAAAAATTGCACATCTGCCAGAGATGCATGGGAAACTTTACAAAGAACATGTGAGGGAAGTCATGCAGTTAAGCGATCGAAAATCCGAACTATCACTGCCCAATTCCATCAACTTCGAATGAGGGAAGATGAAGACATAAATGACTACTTGGACAAGATCATGAGATATGTCAACGAGGCGTTCGAACTCGGAGAAATCTTTCCAGCTCCCATGGTCTATGAGAAGGTCCTATCAAGTGTGAGCACCAGATTCGAAAGCAAAGTGCTAACTATCGAACCTCGCAACGATGAGAATCAAAACTGGGATTATGCTGACTTGATGGCTGATTTGAGAAATTATGACTTGACTCTCAAAGTTCGAAGTAACCCAGATATGTCACTTGTCTACGAACCGATGACTGCTCTCAAAATTTCTGAGAAAGGGAAGAGTTCAAGAAGCTCGAACTCTCGAAAAACTCATGTGAAAAATGAGAAAACTGAAAGTAGTTTTTCTGCTGATCTAGGTGAATCTGATGATGAGGAAGCTGAGGATATTGAGAGACTGATGAACTCTAACAATCCGGACAAACTTGCTGCACTGACTGAGATAGTCACTTATCTTGTGAAACAAGAGTTTAAGAGGAAGAACCGTGCCCGTAACTTTCGAAAAATTCAGAAAAGTTCTAACTCATATCCGAATACTCATGACAACCGAAATCAGGGATCATCGTCTGACAAAAAGTTCAAAGGGACAAAACTTTCACCATACTCCTCTACTAGCAAAGATGTTTCTAAGATGCAATGCTATGAGTGTAAAGGATATGGACACGTTAAAAATGAATGTCCGAACTTACATCGTAAGAAGAAGCTACCAGTTAGCTATGTTGTGATTGACGATGAGAATGTCATTTCTGAGAACGACGAGTCTGAGGACAATAATTCTGACGATGATGAAGACAACGCTCTAGTTGTCACTTTTGGTGAAAACTTCGACCTCGAAAATGTGGAGGTTGAAAACTTTGTTTTTGATGGTTTTCTGAAAGATACTGCAACTGCAGACAACATCTTTCGTGTAGCGTCAGTGAACCGAAACTTCTGTGATGATGATATTTTTTCGGATGTTGAATCCGTGTCTGAGACTGATGAGATTGTAAAGACATCTGAAATGTCTCAAACTGAAGATGTATGTGTTGAGTTACTCACTCTAAGAGAGAGTCTTTCTGAACTCAAAACTTTGTATGACACTGTTGTCACTGAGAATAGCACTCTGGAAGTGTCTTTGAAAGTTCTTACAGAATCTTGTAACGAACTCTCGACTGCTAACCGGAAGATGTATGATAGCGTTGTTGAGTTGAAAAATTCGGTTGAGAAGACAACGGACGAGAAAAAGAGGTTGAACAACTCTTTAACAATACTTAAAATCAAATTTGATGACCTCTTCGAACAAAAGCATAAATACTACAAAGAAGTTGTCGAACTGAGAGAAGTGTGCGAGAGGTTGAATTCTGAAAGCTCAAAACTGAAGACCTCGCTGAAAAGGGAAACATCTGAAGTTAAGAAACTACAAACTTTGTTCAAAAATTCAGATGCTGAGAATGATGAACTGAAGTTATCACTGATAAAAGCTCAAACTGAACTTGCCATGACTGACAAGGAACGATATGTTTTGAAAGAAAAACTTCATATGACTGATGAGCTATTGAAGAAAATGAACACGAACTCTTCTGTATTTGACAATGCCGCTTCATATATGAATCCTAATCGATACGGTCTTGGATTTCAAAAAGTTTTTGAGTCTATTTACTCTACGCCTGAGAAGAAAAATGTGACATTTATCAAAGCATCAAATGATCAACCAGAGGATGAACTTAAAGCTGATTCTGAAATATTGAAACGAAAAGAGATTGCTGAAGGAAAGAAGATTGTAAAGTCTCCTGAATCTAAACCTCAAAAGTCAGTCTCGACTTCGAACTCTAAATCTGAGACATATCAATTTCCAAGAAATATTGTGAAACATCCTCGTGGTATTCTACCATATGAGAAAACTTTGTTGAAAAAGTTGAACAAAACTCAGAGTGTTAAGCCGAATGTAGGACACTCTCAATCTAAACCTGTTTTTGTCAAGACACCTGTGAAAGTTGAAACTCGTCAAAAAAGAGATTATGTCTGTCACTATTGCAATGTGGTTGGACACATAAGACCATTTTGCTACAAACTTAAAGCTGACATGAACCGTGAGTTGATGACGAAAGATGAAAAATCACAAATTTCTCAAAAACTGAAAGTTGAGAAAAGTTTGACAAACTCACGAAATGTTAATGTGAAGAAGGCTGAGGTTGCTAAGAATATGAAGAAACCCATTTCTCCAAACTTGAAAGTTAAAACCTCTAATGACAAGAAGAGATGGGTGCCTAAGGCTCAAAAGAGTAAAGTGGAACTTAACTCTATCTCCAAAAGTTGTTGGCAACCAAGAGAACTCATTTTCTGCAATGTTGCACTTAACGCATCTGAAACTGGAACCAAAGGAATTTGGTATTTTGATAGTGGATGTTCCCGCCATATGACTGGCACGAAAAAGTTTCTGAAAAATTACGAGCCTATGACTGGTGCTCCCGTGGTGTTTGGAGGGGGAGCGAAAGGCGTCGTAAAGGGAAAGGGGACTCTACAAATCAAAGGTTTACCTCCTATCAGAAATGTATTCCATGTAAAGGGACTTGTTGCAAATCTTATCTCCATCAGTCAACTGTGTGATGAAGGACTGAATGTGAGTTTTGATAAGGAGTCGTGCAGAGTTTTTGATGGTGAAGGGAAGTGTATAATGGAAGGTCCACGTGCTAAAAATAATTGCTATACAACTGAGTATAGTTGTTTTTCTGTGACCGTTCCTGATGAAGTTGATTTGTGGCACCAACGTCTTGGCCACACTGGCACTCGAAATTTGAGTAAACTGGTTAAGGGGGAGATAGTTCGAGAAATCTCTCAACTCCCCAAAATCGAAAAGCGAGTGTGCGGTGACTGTCAGAAGGGAAAGCTGACGAGAACTTCTCATCCTGCACTGCCAACCTTAATGAGCACTTCGGCTCCATTTGAATTGCTACACATGGACTTAATGGGTCCAATGGAAGTCAAAAGTATAGCAAAGAAAGAATATGTGTTGGTTGTTGTTGATGATTTTTCTCGTTACACTTGGACGAGATTTTTGGCTACCAAAGATGAAACTTTTGATGCCTTCAAAGGCATTGTGAAATGGATCAAAACGAATCATGAGGCTAAAGTAAAAAGGATCATAAGTGATCATGGAACTGAATTTCAAAATGCTAGCTTCAATGAATTCTGTATGATGAAGGGAATTCATCATGAATACTCGGCCCCAAAAACTCCTCAACAAAATGGGATTGCCGAACGAAAGAATCGAACGCTGCAAGAAATGGCACGTGTAATGCTTATCTCGAAAAATCTTGCACGAACTTTTTGGGCAGAAGCTGTCTCCACTGCTGGATATATTTTGAATCGGATAAGTATTCGATCTGGGACGACCGCAACTGCCTATGAACTTGTGAATGGCAAGAAACCTTCAGTTGCACACTTTCGTGTCTTTGGCTGTACTTGCTATATTTTGAAGGATCGTGATCCTCTGAAGAAATTTGAAGCCAAAGCTGATCGTGGTATCTTTGTTGGTTATAGTCAAAATAGTCATGCATATCGTGCCTACAATCTTCGAACTAAGAAAGTCATCGAAACTGTGAACATAAACTTTGATGAACAAGACTTTCTTGGGAAAAATGTTGAGGAAGACTGGGTTAAAGAAGGAATTTTGGAATATCAAAATTTTTCTCCAACACCCGCAACTGCTGTTTCTGAGAATGTGAATCATGAAAATTTTACTCCAAACACTTCACCTGAAGTTGGAGATTCTAGCAATCAAGACAATGATACTTCTTCTGAGGATGATGAAAATGAAGAAGTTGAAAATCCTGCTGATGCTCCAAGAGAAGCTCCTGGACATATTCAAAAACGACATCCTCCGAATCAGATAATTGGAAACTTGAATGAGCGAACTACGCGCTCAAAGAAACCAACAAATTCTCCAAATGAACTCTACAACATCTGTACTTCTGCAATCTATAATGAAATCGGCATCTCTTGCTTTCTCTCTGAAAATGAGCCGAAAAATTACAAGGAAGCCATGAAAGAAGATTTTTGGATCATGGCCATGCAAGAAGAGTTGAATGAGTTTACTAGAAACAATGTTTGGTCCTTAGTTCCCAGAACGTCACACATGAATGTAGTTGGAACTAAATGGATCTTTAAGAACAAAACTGATGAACACAACCAAGTTGTTCGAAACAAAGCACGATTTGTCGCACAAGGCTATGCCCAAGTTGAGGGTATTGATTTTGATGAAACCTTTGCTCCAGTTGCACGAATTGAATCCATCAGACTCTTAATTGCTATTGCATGCCACCTCGGCATCAAACTTAGACAAATGGATGTCAAAGCTGCATTCCTAAATGGAGTATTGGAAGAAGAAGTGTATGTAGCTCAACCGAAAGGTTTTGAGGATCCGAAGAAACCAAATCATGTCTACAAACTTCACAAAGCCCTCTATGGTTTGAAACAGGCGCCTCGCGCTTGGTACGGATGTTTGACGGACTATCTTCTGAAGTTCGGTTTTGAACGGGGCTCTGTGGACAAAACTCTTTTCATTAAACGGGATGGCAAACACATGATGGTTGCTCAGATTTACATTGATGACATTGTCTTTGGCGCTACTTGCTCTAAACTCGTGAAAGCTTTCACGGAATCTATGTCTTCAACATTTCAGATGAGTCTTGAAGGAGAGCTACATCAGTTTCTTGGGCTACAAATTTCTCAACGACCGGATGGGATCTTCGTTTCTCAAAGCAAATATGCGAAAAACATGGTCGAAAAATTTGAGATGCATCACGCTAAGCCCGCTAAAACTCCCATGGCGACGACTGAACGGTTATCTAAATCTACTAAAAGTCGAAGTGTTGATCAAACTCTTTTTCGTTCCATGATTGGTAGTTTACTTTATCTAACCGCTACTCGCCCTGACATTATGTTTAGTGTTTGTATGTGTGCTAGGTACCAAGCTGATCCAAAGGAGGACCATCTACGAGCTGTCAAACGGATTCTCCGCTACATCTCTGGAACTTCTGAACTAGGATTGTGGTATGCTTGCGACACTTCATCAAATCTTATCGGTTACTCTGATGCGGACTGGGCAAGCGACACTGACGAACGAAAAAGCACTTCTGGATGTTGTTGCTTCCTTAGCAACAATATCGTGTCATGGCATAGCCGCAAACAAAATTGCATCGCGCTCTCAACTGCCGAGTCTGAATATGTTGCAGCTGGAAGTTGTTGCACTCAAATGCTTTGGTTGAAACAAATGTTAAATGACTATCTCATCGAGAGTGCTCCATTGGTGCTGTTTTGTGATAATCAAAGTGCTATCAAAATCAGCGAAAATCCTGTCCAGCATTCAAGAACTAAACACATCGACATTCGACATCATTTCATTAGAGATTTGGTTGATCGTGATATAGTCAGTCTACAACATATTTCAACAGAAAAACAGCTCGCTGACATCTTTACCAACCCCTTGACTTTGAGAGATTTCAAACTCTAAGAAATTCTCTCTGCATGTGTTCTCTCTAAGAGTTCACGAAAATATTTGAAGTCTGAAAGAGTAGTTTCTTTACTTCTGAATACGCACTCGGAATTGTCGTGGATTAGTCTAGTCAGACAAACATGGATTCGAGGCCGCTTTAGTCTTCAGACCCAAGTGTATTTATTCCGCTGAATGCAAACATGTGAACTTGGCATATAACTCCCATAAGCTATCATCTGCATAGATCCATAATACCAAGTAACGGAGGACGCCGGATCACTTTGTCCGCCGGCTCCCCTCTTCGAAAGGTAGCACATGGACGCCATAGTTTAAGATGCTCTTCAATCACGCTTCGGAGATGCGGGATGATCCTCGCTCCCCTCTGACTGATGTAATGAGCATCTGTTGCATTTCATATAAAGCTAAAAACTCGTATGGAGGACGCCGGGTCACATTGTCCGCCGGCTCCCCTCTGATGTAGTAATGCTAGTCCCAAGTGGAGTGCCTTAAAAGTTCACCTTGCATTCATGAATTAAAATCTTTTGTGCGGTGCAAACTCTTCCAATATGTTTCGACGAAACACGACTGCATCCTTGTGATTGTGACGAAGGACAAGTAAACATGTCTATCAATATACTTCGGTCCATTCCACCAGTTTTTAATATGAGAGTTTTTCCATTATATCTCAAAGTTACTATCACCTTGTGTGAAAATTTTTGGTTTATGGAAAATGATGAAATGTGGATTCTTTTCTGGGAAAATATTTGCTCTTCATTGCCTAATATCACCCCTCGAATCTCCACTAAAATGGTTTTGAATGTTTGTTGTGTGTTGAACACTTGAATGTCTAACTCGGGATGTGTTGTTTTTTATTTTGCATTTTTGTAGTTCATATCCAGCGCTACGTGGTTTACCATCTCTGAAGTCTAAATTTTGAGTGTGGTGACGGCCAGCTTGCAAAATTCAAGTACCAGAATTTTTGGACTCAAATTCCGGAGAATGTCAAAATTGGAGACAACACCAAATCCGGAGACTCCAGTCGCCAGAAAAACGGCGACTCACACTTTGGCGCAAAATTCGGAGACTCGAACTGTGCCACAAAAACGGAGACTGCCAAAACCGGAGACTCCACAAAACGGAGAATCTCCAAAACGGCGACTGGTGCCAAAAACGGTGACTGGTGCCAAAAATGGCGACTGGTGCCAAAAACGGCGACTGGTGCCAAAAATGGCGACTGGTGCCAAAAACGGCGACTCACCCACAAAACGGAGACTCTCCTTGTGGCACAAAACCGGAGACTAAACTTATGCCACAAAAACGGCGACTCTCGTTTTTTCCTTAGCCGATTTTTCAGCGTCAACGAAAAATTGACAACTCAAGTTACTCAACCAATGGCTCTCAACTTCGTTTCTCAACCGATGGCTCTCAACTTCGTTTCTCAACCGATGGTTCTCAACTTCGGTTCTCATGCCTTGGTTTGATTTTCATTTTTTTATTTTTATTTATTTAATTGTTTATTATTTTTGGAAATTATTATTTTAATAATATTTTCAAAATTAATAATTTTTTGTTCGTCTTTTTGACCTAATTTTTCTTCTTGAGATGAGCTTTTTGCAGGTCTTGGACTGGGCTTTTTCATTCCGACGGGCGGCCCAAAATTCTCCTATATATAGATCCTTGAGAATCGATTTCATTTACGCTTACATCAGAATTCTCTAACTCTCAAGCTCTCGATCTCTCAACTCTCAACTGCAAGTTCGGCGTCCGAAATTCTTAGTTCTTAAGTTCTTGTTTTTCCGTTGCATCCGGCAACTCTAGCTTTGCGCATCCGGCGCCCTGTCCTTGATTCTGTAGTTGAACTTCCTTTTCGTGGTTACCTATCTCACAGCTGCTAACTCTCAGTTACTTAACTTCGAAATGGCTACCAAGAATTTAGATGATATGATGGCTGACATGACTGTCTATCTGAACGAACAGTTTGAGAAAGCCGCGTCTCCTAATTCCAAGAAAGCGGCATATGAAGAACTGAAAGCTCACTTGGACAAAGTTGAGCGACGCTCTGGCAAGACTGTGTCTGTTGAACCTGATTTGACTAGATCCGCAACTCCCGAACTTTCAACTGCCCGTCAGCCGGGAAAAGACCCTAAGTCTGGGCAATCTGGAAAAGAGAGAGATACTTCCCTTCGCATCTACAAGGGCATCGTTTCCAGGGCTGAATACAATAGGTTACTCGCAGCTGGCGAGATAAATAGGGATGGAAAGAAGGTGGTGAAAGTTCCATCGACTGCAACTGTGACTGCAGTCCAAGATCCTAAACTTACGAAATCATCGCTTCCAACTGGGAGTGGTGCAGGAAAGAAAGCTGCAGTCACTGGGAGTGGTGGTAAAACTTCAACTCCTAAGAACTCTGGTGGTGGGTCAATGGCAAAGCCCAAAACACACAGCTCACAGAAACCGCCCTTGGCACCTCATTCTTCGGGATCAGCTGGATCCCAAAGATCGACTGACACGTTCAAGTACGTTTCGGAATATTCTGAGTGTCCGAAAGCTCACTCTGATGATTTCTTCACCCCAACTGCTGAACGTCGCCACAAACTGATTCAGAAGTTGCCTATTCACACTGATCGAACTATTCTCAAGGATGACTATGAAAAGCATGGCATCACGGAATTTCTGACAAGGATGCACATGCTCAAATCCGTGAACCTAACCTATCGTTACTCCATTCCAATACTTTACAAATTTTATGCTAGCCTGTCTCCAGAATTTGCTGATCCGAAGAGTCGGATGTTTGGATGTTTTGTGTTTCGTCGAAAGTTGTACAAGTTCCGGCCGTTCTCCATTAACAAATTTTTGGAAAGATTGGAAATTGATTCCAGATGGACATCACCGACAGCTGAGGAAAGGCTGAAGACTTGAAGGTTGGCACCTTCATCACCCAGAAAAAAGTTAAGTCCGAACTGCCACCGCCGTCCAAGCTCTCAGCTTTCTATGGCATCCTGCATCGTCTTGGGATGTCAAACTGGATTGCCAATCAGGACTCAACTGAGATGAACCCTGACTTAATGCATCTCATTTTCCGTCTCAGCTGCGGCGAACAAGTTAACCTTGGCAAGATCATTTTTGCAGACTTGTGTAAAATTGCCAAGACTTCTGATGAGACTATCATTCGGCAAGCTGAGTTGCCCGAGGAGAAAAGAATTCATCTCACGCATCTGTGTCTAATCTATGGCATGCTTCATGACCAAGACTTTGTTCCTGACACTCCACTTGAGAAAAAGATGAAGAAGAACGGGGCTGTCAAGATCACTGGAAAGTACTTGAGTCCAAACAAAAAAGTCATCGACTTACCGTGGCATGGGTTTGTTGACAGGAATGCACTTCCTGAAATTTTGACGCCGCCGCTCTCACCGAAGTCTGCCAGAAAGCGTAAGTCTGAAACTAAGAAAGCTAAGTCTCCTCCTGCCAAACGTCAGAAATTTGAATCGACGTCTGCAGCTGCTGAAGTTGAAGTCCAACCTGAAGCTCAACCGACTGCCGTTCCTCGCGGTTTTGGTCCAACTTCTGGAATTCCTTCTTATCAAAATCCTTATCATCCGATCCATAGTCACCGTGCTGTGGTTCCTTCGGCTGTGGTTCAGGAATTTTATGTGGATTCCTTAGCTGTTGAAAAGCGTCAGGCCGAACATGTTGTTGCGTACAACAGAATGATAGAGGCGCAGGACAAGCAGAAAAAATCTTTCAGGAAACTGCAACGGGAGATCCAACAAGGGGGAGGACTTGGAGATGTTGGAGCCCCAGATGCAAGTTTGAAAGATACATTTATTTTGAAGATGGTTAGGGACGCAATTCAGGAAGCTCATTCGCAGCTGTCCAAAAGCAAGCTGATAGAAGTTGTGAAAGATGACGGTGAGAAATCGGATGATGCCGAGAAAACAGATGATGATATTTTTGATGGTGTTTTTGAAGCTCCTGACAAGGGAAAGAGGAAAGTCGGTGATACCACAAATCCAGGGGCATCGTTCGCGATGCCGTCTGATGGTCTGAGAGACGAAGATGATGTCAACGTTGTGGACGTTGATGAAGCTGCTGGTGATGGTTTGGGTGAGCGTGAGATTTTCGGTGATTCGGAAACCGAGTCCGATGAAAGTTATGACTCCAGTTCTGATGATGGCTTCAGTTATGAAGACGACGAAGAAGAGTTGATCGGAAGTCCAGAACGCGATCTTTCTCCCACAGCCTCACCTGAAGATTAAAGTTCAAGTTCAAGTTTTTTTTAATTTTTGTTTTTTGTTTAACTCTTGAACTCGTTTTTTCTTGTTTTGTTTTGCATGCATACAACTCTGAATTTATTCGTCCATGCATGGTTTTTCATAATTGCTTAACTCTTGAATTCTTGTTTTGATACTTGACTTGAATTCTTATCTAAGTTTTTGATGATTGGTTTGAAATTTGTCTAAGTATTTTTATGGTTTTTCATTGATTGTATGATTGATGTTTTTCCATCTTTTTACTTAGTTATTTTTGTTGGTTTGTTTGGTTGAGGGGGAGTTACTTGTATCTCCTGTTTACTTAACTTTGTTTTTATGAGTTGTGCCAAAAAGGGGGAGATTGTAAATGTTGGTTTTGGCGACAACGTATTTTTGTACTTGTGTTTTTGTCTTTGTTGATTTTCAGGATTACAGGTTAGGAATCCGAAGTCAACAACCTTGCGCATGGAAATGGAGACTTGAGTCTCCACTTTTGGAATTGCATGGAATCAGCGACACGAGTCGCCGCTTTTGTGAAAATGCAAGGAAACGGCGACAGGAGTCGCCGCTTTGGGAATGTGCGAAAACGGCGACAGCAGTCGTCGCTTTTGGTGATGGTTTGGAAACGGCGACTGCAGTCGCCGCTTTTGGTTTTGGTGAAGAAACGGCGACAGCAGTCGCCACTTTTGGTGAAGTATGGAAACGGCGACCACTGTCGCTGTTTTGGTGCAAAGTGCGAAAAACGGAGACTACAGTCTCCGGTTTTGGGTTTGGGCGAACTACGGAAACGGCGACTGGCGTCGCCGTTTGTGATGACGCGTGGAACGGCGACTGGAGTCGCCGGTTTTGCGCCCCTACCTAAAAACTGGCGACTCAAGCTACTTTACATGGTTTCAAAGACGAAGTACTTTCAACGTGATTTCTTCACCAAATACACAGTTCAAGGAAATGAAGAATTGTTCCAAGTTTGCAACTTCAACTTTATCAACGACCATGAAGACGATGAAATTCTGAGGCTTCAACACTTAGAGATTTTCACGAGAAATTGAAGATGAAGAATTGAGATCGATGGAGTCAAGATTGAAATTGAAGTTTGATTTTAAAATTGAAGATTCAAGATTCGAAGATTCAAGAATCAAAGATTCAAGATTCCAAGATTCAAGAATCCAAATTCTACAATAATGATGTCATCCATGGAAAAGTGACATAGGCCAAGCATGCGACGAATGAGAACGTGCCACGTCATCACTCTCACATGTGTGGCTCTACTATAAATACCCATGGATTTGAGTTTCATCATTTGACGATTTTGAGAGAACGAAATCTGATTTTTAGAATCGTAGTCGAGCTTCGAGTTTGTGTAGTAGCTTTTGCACCTTGTGCCAAGATTAGAGTTAGGAGATTTAGCTCTAGGTACTCGTGTGCTAGATTGCAAGTTAGTGGGAGTTGTTGCGACACTCGGGAAACTTCTTGTAATCGTTTTGCCTACCATACTCTTCAAGTGTAATAGTTTAGTTTTATTGATCAATGAAATGAAAACTATTACATAACTTTGTCTCCACTTTTTATTCTACAAATTGTGTGAGTGTTTACTTTGACGCAAGCTGCTGTCTGTGAGTTCAAGACCAATTTCACGAAAAATTGGTATCCTACGCTGAAGGCGTAATTTCAGAAGATGACCGTGAAGTTCATATTATATACATGGGAAAAACAACTCGTTCAGTTATGAATGGCGATTCCTTCGATCCAAGAAATGACCATGCTCACCTTCTCAACGAGCTACACACAACAAGGTCCGATTCGATCGATCTACTCTTGATTTTTTTTTTAAGAAGGAACATTTTTACTATTCTGTTCGCACGCACTGCCGCAGGAATGAAAATGATGTAGTCATCTACAAAAGAAGCTTTCTAGCGATTGTTGTTCGTATGTCGAAGGAAAAAGCGCAATCGTTGGCACAACGACCTCAAGTGGTGTCCGTTTTTCCCAACCGAGCTTTGAAGCTCCACACTACTCGTTCGTGGGATTTCTTGGAAAACCAAAATGACAGTTATGGAATCACTCACACAGAGTCCCCTTATCATGTATCAAATCGGTCAATTGGAGCTCACGACATTATCATCGGCATGATAGATACTGGTGAGTCGAAACATAAATATATTTATTATCCTATGATCAACGAAAGTTTGCTCGTATTAATCTTGAAAGATGAATCGATTTAGGAGTCTGGCCTCAGCATTCGAGTTTCCGTGACGAGTGTATGGGTCAAATCCCCCCACACTGGAATGGGACATGTATGTCGGGCAAAAACCTCACCAACAAGTTCATCTGCAACAAGTAATCAAAAATTACACACACTATTTTCTTTGTAATTTATAGAATAATAAATTTACAATTTTTCGACTATATTAGGAAAGTGATCGGTGCAAGGTACTACGATGATCCTGACCATCCAGGTTCTATTACCACACCCTTGGACGAGTTTGGACACGGTTCACACACTGCATCGACCGCAGCTGGGATGCCGGTTCGAGGTGCATCGTTCTACGGCCTTGCTGAAGGGATCGCAACAGGAGGCTCCATAAGTTCCAGGCTCGCTATATATCGTGTATGTGGTGAAGAAGGTTGCCCGTCAATGGCTATGTTGTTTATGACTCGAATCAAGACGCAAAAAGAGGTCAAAATCGCCGGAAGGGGGAACCGCGCTCGCGTAAGGGTTTTCCGCGCCCGCCGAAAAGGTCAAAAACGGGTCTGGAAGTTTTTCGGCTTTTCGGCGCTCGCCGAATGTGCTTCGGCGCCCGCCAAAGTTTTTTCGCGATCGCAGAATGGAAATGGCGGTCGCCATTTTCTGGCCCAGCGGGATTTCTGCGCATGTTTGCGCTGAGTCTTTTTTGCGTGGCTTTTTTGCACTGGTTATTTGCGTGGGTTTATTTAATTAGGGAATTAGAAGTATATGGATTATAATTATATTCATTATTATTTTAGGAGTCATAAAATTAAGAAAAGGATTTATTCCTAATTCTAATTGTTACAAATTTGATAGATTTGCTACACCTATAAATTGAGGTTCTCCGGTAGACGAAAATCATAGAGTGAATTATTGTAAGCCTCAACGATGTAGTGGATTGATTCTTTCTTCCCGTGGTTTTTTCCTGTGTTTTGGGTTTCCACGTAAATTGTGTGTTCGTTCTTTTCGCATATCTCTTTTCTTTGTGACATCTCGTGTGTTTATATTCGCGAGCGCCGTGAGCGATTTGTGCTTTAAATCGCAACAAGTGGTATCAGAGCCTGAGGTCGCGACTTGGGTTTTCCGTGTTCGGTGGTGCTCGTGAATATTCTGGGAGATGGCGACGATGGTTGATATTCGGTGTTAGATCGGAACATGTGGTTCTCTTCATGGCGATTCAAGGTGGAGTTGGTTCAGTGGTTCTAACCAACATGGATCTTGATGATGTGTTTCTGGAGCATGGACGATGTCAAGCGCGATGGAGCCATAAGAGAAGGTTTGGAAGAATAGAAAGATATGAGGTATAATTGCACTCTATTCCTCCGGTGATTTGTTTCATGCGGTCGCGGCTTTGCGATCGAGGGAGACGATGAAGGAGGTCTTGAGTAGTGAAAACCCGGGGGAATGTCTTGGTGTCCAGGGTTGGGCAAAGATGAAGAAATTCCAGGGGGTTTCTCATTACTACAAAGAAAAAGGGAGTGGTGAAAATCTAGGTGAATTTCTTAAAGTTCAAGGTGGAGCATGGGAGAAATTCTAGGGGGTTTGTCACTACTGCAAGGAAAAGGGCCACGTGAAGGGGGACTGTCAGGCCCTGATGAATCGGAGAAAGGAATCGAAGGTGGCCGATTCCGGAGAATGAGGTTTTCCTGATGGGAAACTCCTGGTTGTCTCTGATTTGGGGAACGTATGAGGGGTGAATCTTGGATTCTGGTTGTTCGCATCACATGTGTCGAAACATGGATTTGTTTGACAGGTTTGATGAGAGTGTCGGTGGAACGGTGGTCATGGGGCATGATACATCGTGTGAGACACGCGGCATGGGAACTGTGAGAATCAAGATTGTCGATGGGCATATTCGAACCCTCGGTACTGCAAGGTACGTTCCGGTCCTGAATTGTAATCTTGTCTCTCTCAGACCTTAGATCCGAATGGGTACCAACTTCGGTAAAGGTGGAGTGTTGAAAGTAAATCGGGGCGACTTATTTTGCGAGGCGAGAGAAAGATTTGGTGGATTGTATGAGCTATGCGGCAACACAATTACCAAGTGGGCAAGTGCCTCTGCCCCAGGAAGTCATTCGCGGTAAGGTGAGTCGGGATCACCTTGGTTTTAAAAGTCATGCGCATGTGTGTTGGTGTCGGGGACACCGGGAATACTACCCCGAATAGTATTCAAAATTTGGATAATCGAGCTTAGGCGTACTATGGATAGCACTGAAGTAATAGCGAATGCAGGGGGTGCTGATAGTAGTGGGAAGGCGAGATTTGAGAATGGATATTGCGTGGAGGTCATAGAGCTTGGTGGTACCCAAGGGATGATCGATGCAACTTCGCATTCTTGTACTAAGTTTGGTGCGGTTCAAACTTAGGTTGCTCATGTTTTGAGTGAGCCCTACGGGGTTTGGTGGAAGGAAGAAACATTGGACTATGATCGTTGGAGGATGGTGCGGCATGGAGTCGCGGGGATTCTCGTCAAGGTGGAGATTTGTTGTTTATGACTCGAATCAAGACGCAAAAAGAGGTCAAAATCGCCGGAGGGGGGAACCGCGCTCGCGTAAGGGTTTTCCGCGCCCGCCGAAAAGGTCAAAAACGGGTCTGGAAGTTTTTCGGCTTTTCGGCGCCCACCAACGTTTTTCCGCGATCGCAGAATGGAAATGGCGGTCGCCATTTTCTGTCCCAACGGGATTTCTGCGCATGTTTGCGCTGAGTCTTTTTCGCTTGGCTTTTTTGCACTGGTTATTTGCGTGGGTTTATTTAATTAATTAGAATTATATAGATTATAATTATATTCCTTATTATTTTAGGAGTCATAAATTAGGAAAAGGATTTATTCCTAATTCTAATTGTTACCAATTTGATAGGTTTGCTACACCTATAAATTGAGGTTCTCCGGTAGACGAAAATCATAGAGTGAATTATTGTAAGCCTCAACGATGTAGTGGATTGGTTCTTTCTTCCCGTGGTTTTTTCCTGTGTTTTGGGTTTCCACGTAAATTGTGTGTTCGTTCTTTCCGCATATCTCTTTTCTTTGTGACATCTCGTGTGTTTATATTCGCGAGCGCCGTGAGCGATTTGTGCTTTAAATCGCAACAGGCTATAATCAAAGCATTCGACGATGTTATTGCTAATGGGGTCGATTTGATATCAATATCAATAGATTTGTGCTTTAAATCGCAACAGGCTATAATCAAAGCATTCGACGATGTTATTGCTAATGGGGTCGATTTGATATCAATATCAATAAATGTTAAAGTATGACTCGAATAGGAAGAAAAACGAGACAAAACGAATTATCCGGGTCCGTGCAAATATAACTTAGTCGTGCTTCTCTAATTAATTAATGGGTGGTCTACATCACCAGTGAATTAATTGTGTCATGCAAATTAGTGGAAATTGGGTACGGGCGTAATGAGTGGAAATTAGGTACGGGCGTGAGAGGCATGCATGGCGCATGTAGTGACTTACGAATTGGGATTTATTTGGTCTCGTTTTTTTAGTTTAATTGGTTAAGGAAATTAGAATTTATATTGGGTAATATAATTTTATTTCTTATTAATTTAGGAGAGTCATATATTAAGAATTATTCTTAATTCTAATTGTTTCCAATTTGATAGGTTTGCTACACCTATAAATTGGGGTTCTCCGGTAGACAAAAATCATAGAGTGCAATAGATCATATGGTGTATAAATTGGGGTTCTCCGGTAGACGAAAATCATAGAGTGCAATAGATCATATGGTGAATTATTGTAAGCCTCAACGATGTAGTGAATTTCTTTCTTTCCGTGGTTTTTTTCCCGTGTTTCGGGTTTCCACGTAAATTGTGTGTTCGTTCTTTCGTTTATATTTTTCTTCGCATCTCATATATATTTCGAGAGCCGTGAGGGATTTAGTTTCAATATCGCAACAAGTGGTGTCAGAGCATCGTAAAGAGCACAACAATAAGTGATACGAAAATCCTCGACTTCTTCGACGATCCTATTGCCATCGGAGTGTTTCACGCTGTGGAGAAGGGGATCCTCGTGGTGGCTTCCGCGGGAAACAACGGTCCTGATCTCAGGACAGTTCAAAACATCGCCCCTTGGATCCTAACTGTTGGTGCAACATCTATCAATCGCTACTTTGAAGCGCCTATTAGACTAGGCCAGGACGAGAAAATTAAGGGCGGAGGCATGAACGTTTTCGGTCTCAACAAAACTGCGGTTCAGCCCTTAATAGACGGACTCTCAGCCAAATCAACACATGCCGATGCAGGCAACGCAAGGTACGATATATATATTTAGTAGACATGCATTAATATATTATAAATATTTATTGAATTTGTTTGTTTTATGCTTCAAGCAAATGTGTTCTGGGTTCGTTAAATGATGCAAAGGTCAAGGGAAAGATCGTACTGTGCGAATTCAAGGCCGGCGAGTATGATCTATTATATGACATGATTCAGGAATTGAAGAAACAAGGTGCGGTCGGGATTATAATTATAAACGAACGATACAGGCGATGGCCAAACTATTTTGGGACTACTCCAGTTGTTGCTTTTGTCACAATAAAGGATGGAGCTCAGATACAATCTTATATAAACACCAAAAGCAAACCCTAGCAACAATCTTGCAAACTCTGGTGACGCTGAACGACAAGCCGGCTCCGGTTGTTCCAGACTTTTCTGCAAGAGACCCCATAAGCGAGGTCGGAAACCTTCTCAAGCATGATTCTACGGCCCCAGGAGTACGCATACTTGCTGCGTGGCTGCTTGACGATGACGGTTCGACTATCCCGGGTATGGAACCTACACTCTTCAGAATAGTATCTGGAACGCCCATGGCTTGCCCACATGTTTCTGGTGTAGCTGCAACCGTAAAGTCCCTTAACCCTTCATGGAGTCAGTCTATGATTAGATCCGCGATAATGACCTCAGGTGACATATATTATCTATCTATCACTTCTTCGATCTATGCAAACAAAACCGTAAAATATATTTCTTTGTTGTTTTATAATTTGTAGCAATCCAAACAAACAATCTACGTGCTCAGATTACAACAGAAAAACGGGTCTATAGCCATTCCTTTCGACATCGGAGCAGGGGAAATAAGTTTGTTTGGCCCGTTGTCGTCGGGGCTCGTCTACGAGACCGAAACCATCGATTACCTTCACTTTCTTTGCAACATTGGGTACAACACATCCATGATTAGACGCATTAGCTACGTACATTGACTTTGTGTTAGTGTAATATGCTACGCAGTGCACTGCCGCAGCGAGTCGCTAGGCAATGCGATGCAGCAGCATACTTACACGTTTTTCTCTTTCTTCACATTGTGTACTGTTGTGCATCACATATATTATGTGTGATCTATTTAGCATGTGATCTTGTTGATTCATGTGTATATATGCAACCAACACTCGTCGAGCATTGAATACCTTGGTGCTTCGTTGAGTCCTACTCCATGCTGCAGCAAGATGACACTCATGAGAATGTTTGCTGAAGACTCAAGACGCAACTGTTGCTGCAAGACCTCCTGAGGATATTGACGCAAGGTGTTGCAGCAGTAGATGAGGTTGGCCCTGTGCAAGACGTTGCAGCAGCGGTCAAACCAGAATCCCTATTTTCTTGCAACTGCCTAACAACTCGGTTTTCAAGGGATTTAGTTGAAAACTGAAGACGCACCGTTGCAGCAAGACTCGTTGAAGACGCTGATGCAAGGTGGTGCAGTATATGTCCTGTCTGCGCAAGGCGTTGCAGCATCAGTCAAAACAGATTTCCTTGAATATAGGAACCGCCTTACCTCTCGCTTTTCAAGGGAGTTGGTTACGGTTTTGAGCCTATAAATTGAAGGAGTATTCAGCACATTTCCTTATCTCTTCCATAACACATTTTACGAGTTTTAGAAATTCACTCGAGCTCTTATGTCTCGATAGTCTCGGTCTTTTGAGAATAGTCGAGCCTTTGTACTACGAAGAGTTGAATCTAAATTAGTTGTATTTCGTAGCAATTGTAGTGTTGATTGAGTCGAGATCCTTGAACACGAAACCAAAAGGAATACATGTGTATGTCCAAAAGGTTGTCGATTGTAGTTCAAGATCGATATTTGTAAGATACGATTCATCGTTCTTAATAAATCATTTTTGCCGTAAGGCACATTCGTGTGGGTATATTCAAATACCCATACAAGATTAATTTCGTTGTCTTCTCTTGTTTTTCATTTTATGTGTGTGTGTTCGTTCGTTTGTTTTTTCACGATTTTCATTATTCCGCTGCACTTTTTTAATATCGTATCAGAATATACATTTATATATTTCTGGTATTATATATAATCGACTCAAACAAAGTGAATCAAATAATAAACGAACGAAATTATTTTCTGCAACGCGCTGCCGCAACACTCAGTTGTTGCTGCTGCTGCAGCGCTGCGTAAGGAGTGCTGTGTATTATTCTCTATAATACCGCTGCGCCCCCCGCACTTTCAAGTGGTATCAGAGCAAACACTAGACTCAATTAGTGCTTCGGTCCTCTGATTACTCACACACAATGTCAGACCCCTCGTACATCGTTAGATCACAAGTTGTTCTCGATGGTACAAACTACGGTTTTTGGAAAACTCGTATTGAAGCGAGAATCAAATCCATTGACCGTAATTCTTGGTTGTCGGTCCTTAGAGGATGGAAACCACCTCAGTCCACTGAGGAAGGGTCAAAGCTTGAAAAAGCGCCTGAAAAATGGTCAAAAAATGAGATCGATGCTGCAACAGCCAATGATAGGGCTAGATGCGCGATCCTTGAATCCATTGATTGTGAAATGTATAAAATTGTTAAACAATGTGGTTCAGCCAAGGATATTTGGGACCAACTTCAACTTCACTGTGAGGGTGATACCGCAGTGAAGAAAACGAAGTTGCGCATGCTTATGTCTCGTTTTGAGAATTTGCGAATGCATGAGGATGAGTCCGCTAGTCAGTACTTTGGCGATATCATGGCTATTGTCAATGAGTGTGCTGATCTTGGTGGACCTATCTCCAATAACGCTGTATGCAGCAAGGTGATGCGGTCTTTGAATTCAAAGTTTCAAGCTAAAGTCACCGCAATCGAAGACGGACCGTTGGGCTCCTCGGAGGATTATGTCACACTCATGGCTGTTTTTAAAACATATGAGCTGAACATACAAGATCGTGAAAGTCATGGACAAGCCCGTGAGAAGTCTATTGCATTCTCCGCAACTGAACCAAGGGGCAATTCATTCACAAAGTCAGGCACTGCAGCAACACCTCGTGAGCAAAGTCCAGATCCTCTCACCGACGATGAGATCTATGAACTACTTGGATACGATGATGGTGATGACAAGTTTGATCGACTCTCAAAGAAGTTGGATCTTATTCTTGTACGATCTCTCAAAGGAAATTTCGATCCACGACGAAGGAGGAATCTATCCAATGCTGCAACAGGCCAAGAAAGAAGACTTGTGCATCAACGACCAAACTCAATTTTCAATTCGGGCCAAGAGAAGGACTGGTCCAAAATTGAGTGCCACGCCTGCCATGGAGTTGGGCATTATGCTACCGAATGCCCATCTAAAAATAGAAAAATTGAAAATCTTGTTAATATGATGGCATTGCAGGACCCTAAGGTTGAAGAATTTTACACTGAAACAACCCTTGCATCTCGCTTCAAAGGTCGATGCTTATCAGATGATGAAGATGATGATGCTGCTGCAACCCCTGCCTACCAGCTACAACATGCCAGCCCTAAAACTCCTGCAGCCATGGCAAGGGATTTCATGTGTCTCACTGCTTCCATTGAGGACTATGAACCTGAAGAAGTTTCAATCCCCATCGATCTTTTCATGGAACTAAAGGACCAATTGGACATTCTCCGAATGGAATCCAAGAAGCAATCAATGATGGTGGAGAGATTTAAATCTGATAAAGCCTCATCCGAAGAAAGATTCAAGAAGGAATCAAAGTTGACGGAGAGATTAATCAACGACAAAGGCGCATACGAAGAACGATTAAAGAAATTTGATGTGGAACTCACAAGGAAGGATCTAGAGATTGATAGGCTAAAGATCGATTTGGATAGGGCTAACGGGAAACTGGAGGTTGCCAACAACACGTTTGAGAAACTTAACACCGGCACCTCAAAGTTGGATGCGGTGATGAGCATATCAAATGTTGAAAGGCAAGGCCTCGGGTATCAAAAGACCGTCGATGACGTGTTCCCTCCAAAGAAGCTATCTTCTGGAATCACATTTGTAAAGTTCATGGAAGATGTCCCTGAGTTCCCAACAGCAAAAGAATCCACCGCAAGAGCAAGCTCGGAAGCCGTTGCTGCAACAGGAAGCAAGCCAGCCGCTGCTGCCACACGCAAGAGCAGAAATGCAAAGAAGGGTCATGCAGCAACTGGTAAGGTGAACAATCCTCAACATCTTCCCAAGCCCAGAAACAAACCACGAAGACGATATGTGTGTCACTATTGCCTTGTTCCTGGTCATATTCGACCATATTGCTGGAAGCGTGAGGAAGATATTGAAAATGGACGTTTCCTCGTATCAAATGTCGGTCCCTGGAATCCCAACAAGCGATTCAACATAGCCCGACCTCCTTCGCGTCAAATAAAGAAGAAAGTGACTCAAGTATGGGTTCCAAAAATTGATAATTTCGCGTTCGATGCTTCTGCAACACCTGCAGCCACTGCCGTAGGACTTTCAGACACTATCGATGGACTTTCAGCTACTGCCGCAGTACACTCTATCTCTGACATAGGACTTTCGGACACTGCTGCAGTACCTCAAAGCATTCCTTGAACGCACGATCGTAACACATTGCCGCATTGACATGTAAGCTTCAACTTTTCTTTCGACACTACCGCATCAGATTGTCTTAATAAAGAATGTAAAATCTTCCGAAGGCAGAGAGGATATCCAAAGCTCTGAGGTAACATAGACGAACCCATTTTCAAAAAAAAAAAAAAAAAAAAAGAAAAACAATATATATAAAAAGGGTTTAGATTCAATGTACTCAGTGTCTAGGATATTCAATACATTCACTTTCTGGGTCACGGTAATTTCATTAGGAAGTATGTAGCTTGTTTATATGCAGCGTCTTGCCGCATCAGGAGACTTTTCACATCTCCTGTGTTTTTGTTAGTTCTTCATTGAATAGTTTATCTTAAAAAAAAAAAAAAAAAAAAAAAAAAAAAAAAAAAAAAATCATTGCCGCAAGAAGCTTCGACGATGCAACAGCGTGCTGCCGCATTAGGCCCTGATACTTCAACATTTACGTCTGCGTTGCCGCAAGATATGTGCCCTACAGCTGTTCTAAAAAACAAGATGTATGGCCTGTACCTTTCATCACAAAAAGGGGGAGTGAAGTTCAGGAAGAGCAAGTGTATGAGCAAAGGAAGCCATTGCAGATGATGCATTAGCAAGGGGGAGCCACTGCAGATGATGCATCAGCAAGGGGGAGCCACTGCAGATGATGCATCAGCAAAGGAGAATCCATTGCAAAAGAATTTTCATAAATTTAATTATTCTTTTATTATTTTTATTTAAGTTAAAAATTGGTAATTCATGTACATTCTTTTTGTTAGGAAATATTTTAACTTAGAGGTAATTCACTAAGGGGGAGTGTGTTCTCCCTTAGTGATAATGCTAAAATATTATTTTACACTTCTAGGTTAAGAGAGTTTTCATTAATGGGGAGTTCTTCTTTTGCTCTTCCTCATGTTTTGTGAAGAAAGATAAAAAGGGGGAGTTTGTTAGTGTAATATGCTACGCAGTGCACTGCCGCAGCGAGTCGCTAGGCAATGCGATGCAGCAGCATACTTACACGTTTTTCTCTTTCTTCACATTGTGTACTGTTGTGCATCACATATATTATGTGTGATCTATTTAGCATGTGATCTTGTTGATTCATGCGTATATATGCAACCAACACTCTTCGAGCATTGAATACCTTGGTGCTTCGTTGAGTCCTACTCCATGCTGTAGCAAGATGACACTCATGAGAATGTTTGTTGAAGACTCAAGACGCAACTGTTGCTGCAAGACCTCCTGAGGATATTGACGCAAGGTGTTGCAGCAGTAGATGAAGTTGGCCCTGTGCAAGACGTTGCAGCAGCGGTCAAACCAGAATCCCTATTTTCTTGCAACTGCCTAACAACTCGGTTTTCAAGGGATTTAGTTGAAAACTGAAGACGCACCGTTGCAGCAAGACTCGTTGAAGACGCTGATGCAAGGTGGTGCAGTATATGTCCTGTCTGCGCAAGGCGTTGCAGCATCAGTCAAAACAGATTTCCTTGAATATAGGAACCGCCTTACCTCTCGCTTTTCAAGGGAGTTGGTTACGGTTTTGAGCCTATAAATTGAAGGAGTCTTCAGCACATTTCCTTATCTCTTCCATAACACATTTTACGAGTTTTAGAAATTCACTTGAGCTCTTATGTCTCGATAGTCTCGGTCTTTTGAGAATAGTCGAGCCTTTGTACTACGAAGAGTTGAATCTAAATCAGTTGTATTTCGTAGCAATTGTAGTGTTGATTGAGTCGAGATCCTTGAACACGAAACCAAAAGGAATACATGTGTATGTCCAAAAGGTTGTCGATTGTAGTTCAAGATCGATATTTGTAAGATACGATTCATCGTTCTTAATAAATCATTTTTGCCGTAAGGCACATTCGTGTGGTATATTCAAATACTCATACAAGATACATCGTTTGTCTCATTTATTGCTTTTACGCGTGTGTGAGTACGAAAAACGTAAAGTAGCTTTGTTCCGTTTTCATTCCGCTGCATAATCTTTACTAATACATTTACTCCTGATATTCCTCACGGAACAAAGTAATTTACATCTCAAACAAACGTTTTTTCTTTACTGCAACGCGCTGCCGCAACACCTAGTTGTTGCTGCTGCAGTGCGCTGCCTGTGCAGTGCTGCGTATTCTTCATAATACCTAAGCACTACGACTTTCACTTTGTTTGCCCCGGCAACTCTGCTCCTGATCTGATCTCCGATATGAACTATCCTTCGATCGTCGTTTCTGGTCTGAAGAAAAACGAGAAGAGAGCGGTGAAGAGAACCGTGACTAATGTCGGTGAAGAATACTCAACTTACGCGGCCACCGTGGTGGCTCCTTCCGGTTTTCAAGTCGAAGTGGTGCCGAACAAACTACAATTCACAAAGAACATTAAAAAGATAAGCTTCGAGGTGACGTTTACACTCGCGACAACTTCCGCAGTGGATGAAAACAAGTTCGGCACGTTTACGTTGTCTAGTGAAAAGCACAACTTTCGGAGCCGGTTCGTCGTGCGCAACGCATAAGGAAACCATGCATGAAAGCTTAATAATATGAATAAGGTTTTTACTATATATCACTAATAAAAATAAACACACGTTCGTGTGAACAAAATAGTTGTGTGGTTTATGTGAAAATAGCATTCTCGCATACATCGGTAACCGAGTCAGCTGATCATGCACTATGGTCGACCCACTCATGCAGTCATGCACTAGGGTCGCCTGGTCGATCACCTTACAATATCATTCTAAAAAAAGAAATATCAAAAAAAAAAAAAAAAAAAGCAATAATAGTATTAAAGACATTTTTAACAGAAAGCAACTAAAAATTATATATTGTCTTTTAACACTTTTTCGGTTGAGTCTGTCACACAAAGTTTGTTTAGTGTGATTTACCTGATTGAGCGTATTTTGCAGGCTACTACATCCAGCTCGAAAGTTTACTGAAAGCTCACTCAAACGAGTAGACGAGTAGTTGCTACGAGTTCTCTCGCTATAAAAAATATATATATGTGTAAAAATAATTTAGTGTAAAATCATTGTCTCTTTGAATTTTGTGGGAAATAAATCAAACAATAATAATTGCTAATTTGAAATCAAAATTTTATATTCCCATTAAAAACTTAGAATAACAGGAGCTACTCTATGGAGTATCTAAGAATAATATCACAAATAGTTCTGTAATATTGTTTGATTTTACAAGTAGTATTTTATCTATTTATTTCTTTCATTCCTTTTATTGGAACAAAATATTACTCTCTCTGTTTCAAAGTTATAGGTATATTTACTTTTTTTTACCGTCTAATAAATATGATAAACGGTATGCAAAAGTTATGAAAAAAATTAGTAAAATAAAATTTAATAGTTAAATTTTATTTTATTAATTTTTTCATAATTTTTGTATATTTTTTATCATATGTGTTGGACGGTAAAAAAAAATCAATATACTTATAGAACGAAAGAGTACATTTTTTAAATAACCAATATTACCAACAAATTAATTATCAAAACAGCATCTAGCACGTATACTTCACTGTATACATAAAATATCATTTTGTTTTCTAATTTTCATGCCAAAACTGGAGCAAATATTTTACTAGGCATCTACCTCTTTTATCATCAATATATAATTTATGGTCTAAAAAGTAATAATGGTATCAAAGACATTTTTAAAGTCATTTTATTCTTTTCAAACTGGGAACTCATTGCCATTGGTGCGTTAGAATATGTGGGAAATATATCAAATAATAATCAAAAATTAAAATCAATTTATGTCTTGTGATTTTTTACCTAAGAATCGTTATTTGCAGGATGCTTAATGATAGAACTAAGATCGATATACTACAAAAGAAGGCTTTAATATCGGTTAAAAATGATATTTAACATTAGTTTTCCAACTGATATGATAAGTGGTGTTGTTAAAACTAGAACTCTTTAACAACAGTTAAAGGACTGCTGTAAAATGCATATTTATTGACATTGGTCGTTTACGAACCGATGCGAAAAGCCTCATTGAACTTGCCCTCCCCGTGGACAGTAAATTTAAACCGATGTAAAAGGTTAATACTCTCTCCTCTTTTTTTTATAAGACGTTTTAACAATTTTTTTATTTGCTTAATATTGATCGTTTTAAAATGTATTAATCCTAAATGCATTTAATAATTATCTTATCATTAATAATAAACAATCTGTAAGGATAAATATGTTTGGGCATTACAATGCCTTAAATGTACCTAGGCAGAAGTTGTCTTGCTAACATATTTATTTGTTTTATTTCTTTCTTCACAATTTAAACTGTTGTAATCACTTGTCATATTAGTGATTTGATTTAGCATAGTTCATTAGTTGGAACGTGCTTGATAAACAATCAACATAGAAGCTTTCTGCCGCAGCACAGCCAGGCAGAGTCATGCCGCAAGCAGTGCAAAGCTTGGACAAGAGGTTGAGTCAAGATATCGAGCGAAGCATGAGCGTAGGGCAAAGGAATGCTGAAGTCCAGATAGTATGGAAGGCAGTGCAGTGTGGCAGAGCATTCCAGAAGAACTTCAGAAGGCATTCCTGCGGCAGCGGTCAAAGCAGCCTGCCCTATAATATCTCAACCGATTGTTGACCTAGCTTTTCAAGGGAATTAGTTGAAGACTCTCACCTATAAATAGAGGACGTCTACAGCTGCATTCCTCAACAATCCAGAATACAACACAACACCTTAGAAACACGTTTCCATCACAAGATCGATCATCGAGCTTTTAGAGCCGCGACTTCATTCGTGAAGCTCGTCGTGCCGTGTGTTCTCTCGTCCCTAAGAGAGTTCGTTTGTTCAGCTGATGATTCGATAGCTTAGTATAGGTGTTCAATTCAGTAGCTAGGTTTTGTTGTTGATTGTTCATACTCGTTGGATACGGTTTATACGAAGGCATACATGTGTATAGCCTTTGGTAATATCTTTGTAAATCTAAGAGTATCATTTTGTAAAGACTCGTTCTTTAATAAAGTTTCTGGTCGTAAGACCGTTTCGTATGTGTATAATTTAAATACACATACAAAGATTTAAATTTGTGTTCTTTACTTTTTCGTACGTGTGTGTGTGTTCGTTCGAAGTGATTTATTTTTATTAATTCCGCTGCAATTCTTATACATATATCACATATAATTTTAACGAGTAAACAACTTGGTTAATCTGGATAAAATACTTAAACTCAATTAAATCACGTAAAACGAACGTTTTCTGCACAAGGCATCGTGCTGCGGCATACGCTGTTCTGCCGCAGAACACTGCCTTGTCTAGGCAGCGCATTTTACTGCGTTTTATTTACTGCCTACGACTTTCAAGTGGTATCAGAGCGGGCACTAGACTTACTTAGTGTTTAAGGTCCGTCTGATCACGCACACTTACAATGGCAGATCCATCTTACATCGTACGAACACCGGTTGTTCTTGACGGTAGTAATTATGGATTTTGGAAAACCCGCATTGAAGCAAGGATCAAATCAATTGATCGCAGTGCGTGGCTATCCGTACTTCGAGGATGGAAACCACCTCAGGAGGAAATCCCTGAAGGCGGCACGATTGAAAAATCACCGAAGAAGTGGTCTATCGATGAAACTGCCGCAGCTACTGCCAACGATAGGGCAAGGTGTGCCATCCTTGAATCCATCGATTGCAATATGTACAGAATTGTCAAACAATGTACTACTGCCAAACAAGTATGGGATTTGCTGGCTCTTCATTGTGAAGGTAACAACGCAGTGAAGAAAACCAAGGTCCGTATGCTTATGTCTCGTTTCGAGAACTTGCGTATGAACGAGGACGAGACTTGCCTTCAGTACTTTGGAGAATTAATGTCCATTGTTACTGAATGTGCTGACCTTGGTTCACCCATTAGCAACCCGGCAGTGTGTAGTAAGATTATGCGATCGATGAGCAAAAAGTTCCTGCCGAAGGTCACTGCCATAGAAGACAGCGAAATGTCTGAAGAAGATTTTGTTTCATTAATGGCGATCTTCAAGAACTATGAACTGAACCATGAAGATCGTGAAACTCACGGGAAGTCACGTCCACGAAGCGACGAGAGGAACATTGCCTACACCGTGGCAGAGCCCGACGGCAGAGAACAAGGCAATAGTTCTCAAGGCAGCAGCCCCACCTCTACCAATGACTTGACCGATGAAGAGATCTACGAGCTACTTGGATCTGATGGTGGAGATGACCAGTTTGCATTCCTCGCCCGGAAAATGGATGTTGTACTTGTTCGCTCGCTGAAGAAGCCGTACGATCCCCGACGAAGGAAGTTTCCGGCAAGGTCACCACAAACTCAAGATCGACGACTTGTGATCCGCCATCCAAGCACGGGATCCACCTCAAGTTCAAGTCCAAATTCAAAGGACTGGTCGAGGATCAAGTGCCACGTATGTCAAGGGATTGGACACTTTTCAACCGAATGCCCTTCAAAAGATCGAGGCATTGGAATTTTGAATTCCATGGTTGCGCAAGAAGATATGGAACAATATTGCCTTGAAGACTCAACCACTGCGCTTACTGCTCAACTCGAAGGCACAACCCTATCTGACGCTGAAGATGACAGTCCATCCAATGTGAATGCACGACGGCATGTTGCATTCTTTGCCTCTGCCGCAGAAACGACAGAAAGCCCTGCCGCAGAGAACTGCCTGTGTCTTACTGCCTCAGTCAATGGCTATGAATCTGAAGAGGAGACCATTCCCATTGATATTTTCATCGAGCTCAAAGAAAGTTTCGATGAGCTACGCATGAAATTTACCCGGCAGACCAAGATGATAAAAATGCTTACGTCAACCAAAGCCGGATATGAAGAAAAAGTGAAGAAGCAGGTCATGGCAATTGAACAAATGCTCGTAGAAAAGAACACATTTGAAGAACGATTGAAGAAACTTGATGTCCAACTCACCAGAAAGGATATGGAGGCCGAGAAACTGAAAATTGACTTTAATCGTGTAAATGGAAAACTCGAAGTTGCTAACAATACTTTTGTAAAACTTAACACAGCAACAACAAAATTAGATGCCGTAATGAGTATTTCACATGTTGAACGGCAAGGCCTCGGACATCAAAAAGTTGTAGATGCCGTTTTTCCAAAGAAAAACCCAATGGACATGGCATTTGTAAAGGCATCAAATGACGTTTCAAACGCTGCCGCACAATCCTCAACTCCAAAAAGGGATGAACAAACCGAAGGCAAGGCCACTGCCCCAGCAAAAGACTGCCGCAGAAGGCCGAAGCAAAGGCAGGCACCATCAGGCAGGATGAAGACAAGAAAACCCCTGCCTAAGCAACATTTTAAGTCAAAGAGACGATATGTTTGCCACTACTGCCTAGTACCTGGTCATATTCGACCGTTTTGTTGGAGACGTGAAGAAGATCAAGCAAGAGGATATTACTTTCACTCCAACACTGGACCACGGCATCCCAAATACTTTTCACATTCTCTGTCCTCGCGACACCTTATCAAAAAGAAGGCAGCAATTATACGCAAATGGGTGCCCAAAACTAAACTCTCTACGAATGTTTGTTTTACAGGTCCCTCCGATGACTCCTCTGCCGCATCAAATGCCATCCAAAGTGCCGAAACATGCAATGTCATTTTCACTGCCCTCAAAGCTACCAAGGATGATAAATGGTACTTCGATAGTGGATGCTCGCGGCACATGACCGGAAATAGTGATCACCTCATCGACTACAAAGCTTTTCACGGAGGAGAGGTCACGTTTGGAGGAGGGTCCAGTGGTTCAATTGTTGGCCGAGGCACTTTAAATGTGAAAGGGCTGCCAAAGCTACAACAAGTGCTTCATGTTGAAGGCCTCATCACAAACCTCATAAGCATAAGTCAACTATGCGATGAAGGCATGAATGTAAAGTTTACTCACCAAATGTGTGAAGTGTTTGATAGTGCAGGGAACCCACTCATTCAGGGGGAGCGTTCCAAGGCAAACAACTGCTACTCCATTGGAGAAACATGCCTCTCTGCACAAGTCAAAGATGACATAGACCTATGGCATCAAAAACTTGGACACACAACTCTTGGGAATTTAGAGCGTCTAATCAAGCTCAATGCTGTTCGTGGACTTCCAGCTCTCCCAAAAATCCAGAAGACAACATGTGGACATTGCAAACAAGGAAAAATGACTCGTACAAGTCATCCAGCAATACCTGCCGCAGGACAGACTGATGCCTCTGCCGCAGGACTTGCCAACTCCAAGGCAGAACTGTATCAAAAGCAAACCAAATGCTTTGATCTCCTCCACATGGATTTAATGGGACCAATCGAGACTAGGAGCCACTCTGGAAAACGCTACGTACTTGTCGTAGTAGATGATTTCTCAAGATATACTTGGGTACGCTTTCTCCAAGACAAGAGTGAGACATTTGACGAGGTGTCCAAACTCATTAGGTGGATAAAGACCAACCATGAAGCCTCAGTAAAGAGAATAAGAAGTGACCATGGCACCGAGTTTGAAAACCAACGGCTTTCTCGATTTTGTGATACGCATGGCATTGCCCAAGAGTTTTCTGCCCCCATAACACCGCAACAAAACGGCGTGGCTGAAAGGAAGAACCGAACCCTCAAGGAAATGGCGTGTACCATGCTAATCGCCAAGGGCCTAAGCAAGCAATTTTGGGCAGAAGCATTCAATGCCGCATGCCATATCCTGAACCGCATCAGCATACGTTCAGGAACAACAAAAACGGCCTATGAAATTTTGAACAATAGGAAGCCTAATTTGAAATACTTTCATGTGTTTGGCTCTGTTTGTTATGTTCTGAATGATAGGGAACCTAGATCTAAACTTGATCCAAAATCACTTAAAGGATTATTTGTTGGATACTCTAGGAATAGTCATGGCTATCGTATTTTTATCATACAAACTAGAACCATCATTGAATCTGTAAATGTTGATTTTGATGATCTTAGTCGACTCAGGAAACCCAAAGAAGAGAATGTAGAAGGTCTGCTCGAGCCTGCCGCAGTAGCAGAAATTGAAGGAAGTTTCACTCCTACGCATCCTACTGCCGCACCCACTGGCTCGAATAATGATGATCAGCCCTCTACAGCGTCTCCCGAGCACTCAAATGATGATAGCTCGCCTCAACAAACAGATTCATCAGATGTCGAAGAAACACCAATCCGACGACGAAGGGATCCCCCAAGACATGTTATCCGAAACCACCCTTCGAGTCAACTGTTGGCCACACGCATGAGAGCTCGTCCATACATCAACTACCGCAACATGACCAAGAATGTAAGCATGTCTGCCACATGCATTGAAATAGGCATTGCCTCGTACCTCTCAACGATCGAACCAAAGAATGCCAAAGAAGCGTTGGCCGATGAATTTTGGTTTATGGCAATGCAAGAAGAGATGAACGAGTTTGAAAGAAACAAAGTTTGGAAGCTCATTCCTCGTCCCAAAAACAAGAATGTCATCGGGACAAAGTGGATTTTCAAGAACAAATCGAATGAGCATGGGCAGGTTGTGCGCAACAAGGCAAGACTAGTGGCGCAAGGCTATACGCAAGTTGAAGGCATCGACTTCGATGAAACTTTTGCTCCCGTAGCACGCATGGAGTCCATACGTTTACTTATTGCTATTGCATGCCACCTCAACATCACCTTACATCAAATGGACGTGAAGGCAGCCTTTCTCAACGGCATACTTGAAGAGGAGGCATATGTTGCACAACCCAAGGGCTTCGAAGATCCGAAACATCCTGACTATGTGTATCAATTACACAAGGCATTGTACGGCCTAAAACAAGCTCCTAGAGCTTGGTATGGCTGCTTAACTGATTTTCTACTCAGTTTCGGATTCACTCGAGGCACTGCCGACAAAACACTGTTTGTGAAATTCAATTCTTCCAATATTTTAATTGCACAAATTTATGTTGATGATATTGTCTTTGGATCCACATGTGAGAATATGCTTAAGGCATTTACCTCTGCCATGGCATCAAAATTTGAGATGAGCATGGTAGGAGAACTAACTCATTTTTTAGGGCTCCATATCAAGCAATCATCAACTGGGACGTTTATCTCACAAACTTCATACGCTAAGAATCTCATCAAAAGATTCCAACTTGAAGGATCCAAGCCCATGAAAACACCTATGGGCTCAACGGACAAAATCTCCCGAGGCACTGATACTGCCGCAGTGGATCAGACACTCTACCGATCCATGATAGGGAGTTTACTTTACCTTACGGCAACTAGACCTGATATCATGTATAGCGTTTGTTTGTGTGCCAGGTTTCAAGCTGATCCAAGGGAAGAACACTTGAAGGCAGTCAAACGCATCATACGCTACGTTGCCGCATCAGTCGAGTTAGGCATATGGTATACCAAAGATACCACCACCGATTTGGTTGGATTTTCAGATGCCGACTGGGCAGGAGACACGGATGAGCGCAGGAGTACAAGCGGAGGATGTTGCTTTCTTGGAAACAACCCATTTCATGGCAAAGCCGCAAGCAAAACTGCATTTCTCTATCCACTGCCGAATCAGAATACATTGCCGCAGGGAGTTGCTGTACCCAATTGATTTGGTTGAAGCACATGCTTGATGACTACCACCTGGATAGCAATGTTCTTACACTCTACTGCGACAATACGAGTGCTATAAATATCAGTCATAATCCAGTGCAGCACTCAAGAACCAAACACATCAGCATAAGGCATCATTTCATCCGAGATTTGGTGGAGAAACGACTCTTGAGGATTGATCACATCCCAACAGAAAATCAAATAGCAGATATCTTCACCAAGCCACTGAACTCAGATCGATTCATTGCTCTGAGAAAATCTTTGTGCATGTGCACCATGCCTTAGATGCTGATCTGCATCATGCTGCCGCACTGTCATGCCTACTGAACCTCTGCCACAGCATTCTGCCTTAGTCAATTTATGAGATTAAAATTTTCCGAAGGAAGAGAAAATACCCAAACCACTTCAGGCAACATGGTCAAACCCATATACATGTAATTAATACTCAATGGGTTGAGATACTATGTACTAGGTGACCTAAGTATTTGATAATCTCGTTTTTGACATTGGCATTATACCTAAGTGGAGTATAAGTACTTATGATGCAGCATGATGTTTCATTAGGATTAGATATTTTTATTCTTTTCCTAATTTTGCTTTGTAAGCCTCGATTTTTCACACCACAAAAATATTTTACTTATTTTTTCCAAAAAAAAAAAAATTGAAAAATGAAAAATAGAAAAAGAAAATACTCTAAAAACAGAAAAAGAGAAAAATTAAAAACAGAAAAATAGATAAACAAAAAAAAAAAAGGGGGATTTTGGATTTTCATTTTTTGGCAACAACCTGCCGCAGAGCCTTGCCCCACTTGACCGTTGGGCAGCACTTGAGTATGCGGCAGGCGACGGTTCAGCTTCAAAAAGTAACCGTTGCCTAGTTGCCCATCCCATCAACTGCCATCCGTTTCTTTCTCTTAAAACTCTTTTCAAGTTTTATTTTTAATATACTGAAATTCAAAAGCCCTAATCCTTCTCAAACTCTAACTCTTTCTCTATCACATATCCGATCAAGAGTTTGATTTTTTTCTGGAATTCTAAATCCCTAATTTTTCTCACAACGCACAAGTATAAAATCATCATCTTCCTTGCGTATTGTGTACTCTATTTTTTTTCTAAACCCTAATTTCACCAAGAACTTTGAATTCAATGGCATCATCTCCTTTCGCCTTTGCTCGCTACTTCTCGGACCCACGTCTGGTAGAGCTCATCAAAGAATCTCGCCCCGATGCAACTATGGAGGATATTCAGCCCGCGGAGTCTCTGCCCTTCATCAACCGCCTCATCGCCATCGACGCCGCCGCCGCAGCAGCTGCCGCCGCCGCAATCGACGCCGCTTCCCAGCCGCCGCACGTCGAGGCCGGAGAAGGATCAGGTAAGGCTTCTCCCATGAACATCTCCCCGGACCATGATGCAGGGGGAGAAGCTGCCGCAGAGGAAGAACCTGCCGAAGAGGAACGAGTCTACCCTGAACCAACTCCACTGTCCATCATTCGCCCTGAAGATGTGGACATCTCCGGCGACACTGAGCCGTCTCAAACCCCTCACCCGACGGTGGTTATTTCAGACGTCGACGATGTACTTGCTTACGAGGCTGCCCAGAATGAAAGATCCCTCAACACTTCTGATTTCAAGGGCCTTTTCACTCCTGAGCCATCGGTTACTGCCGCATCATCTGCCTTTCCACAGGCAGACCCTGAAGTGCAGCAGCAAGGCAAACAGATGCCCTACAACAGGAGGGACGATGACAATGATTTTGACTACTCTGAGCTCTACGACAACTACCCATCTCAGAAGAAGACCAAGGATCGCAAACCGACTCCTTATCCATCAACAACTCCACTCTCCGACGTGGAGGATTCCGACCACTCAAGTTAGCAGCATCGTGATGCCGCAGGCTCTGACACAGAATCAGACCCATTGCTGCAGGATCTTGCCTCAAGGAAGCGCAAGAAGGAGCAAGTGCCCATTACCCCTCGCCGTCCATCAACTCGATCCACCACTGCCTATGCTAAAGGCAAAGGCCCGGCTGTGCCCCTAACCTCAATGGAAAATCCCATTGACGTCGAAGCCACCACTGCTAAGAAATCCCGTAAAGGGAAGGAGAAAGCTGCCGCATCTAAACCTGACAGCTCGCATAGTGGTGATGCCGCAGCACTACCTGCTGCGAAGAAGGGTGGCAAGGCACCAAAGATTGATGCCCCCAAGGAGGATTCGGATTCTGATATGAAACCCGGCAAGGGGTACTCAAGGCGATTCTGGTCAGAACGCCGTTCACTGATTGGGCCCCAATTCTACTCCAACAAGCCCATTCAAACGGATCGATGTGTGGACATGCCGACTTGTGCCAGACACAAAGTTGATAAGTTCTTGAAGAGGATGAAGTTGGTCAAGGCAGTCACCTACGCAGCACCCTACTGCGAGGACTTGGTGCGCGATCTTTATGCTAACTTGCGCCCCTGCTTTGGTGATGATGGTTCCCGTGGCTATGGGAAGTTGTATCTCAGGGAGAAAATTTTTAATTTTACCCCTTCTGCCATTAATGCCTTCCTTGAGCGCTCTGATATCGAGTATCCTGCCGCACTTGCTGACCCTACTGTTGCCGCAGTCTCTCACCGCCTGACCAAATCACCACCTGATGCCGCAAACAACATTCCTTGCTCAAAACTCTCTTCGTTTTATTACTTTTTGTTTACTGTTGTCAGGCACAACTGGATTCCCACAACAAATGTGCACTTTGTGCATACCCAAATGGGGGAAGTCCTGTTTCACCTTGGTGCAGGTAGGCAGGTGAATTTGGGAGAGCTCATCTTTGAGAAGATTGCTTCACAGGCAGAGAACATCACCCAGACGCAGAGCCTTGCGTTCCCTTCTTTGATCTGGGAGATGTTGAAGAACCAAGGGCTTTCGTACAATAGTGCTGATCAATTGACTGCTGTGCCACATCCTTACAAGTTGTCTGTACGTGAGTACAATGATCTGCCGTGGACTGGTTTTCATGCTACTGCCGCAGTGCCTCCCACTCCACCTCCAAAGAAGGCTCCCAAGCTGCCGCAGGCTACTGGCCCTAGCTCATCTGCTCCACAGCCGGGTATTCATGCCCGTCTCCAGGCGTTTGCAGACCAAATTGCTGCAAACCATATGGTTATCATGCAGGACTACATGTCAAAAGCACTCGTGGATGCCATTACCTTTTTTCTTGAAGAAGAGGGCTTTCCTCCACAAAAAGGGGGAGTACCAGCAGCCGAGGCCAAAATGGCAAAGAGCACTGTCTTGAAGATGTTGAAGAAGCGCATTGATGCAGACCTCAAAGAAGTTGAAGCTGAAGAAGCTGCAGAGAAGGATGCTGCCGCAGCAGAGAAGGCTGCCGCAGACACTGCAGCAGAGATTGATGGTGAAGAGTGTGGATCGTCTCCTGAGCACGATGATTGAAGACTTCAAGGATTGCAGTTCTGAAGACCCGAAGAAAAATTATTTCTTCTTTTTGCTTTAAGTTTTTTATTCACTCTGAACAATTTTTTTAATTTCTGTCTATTTGGTTTTCGAACAGTTTGATTTTTAAGTTGTTATTTGTTTGAACATTTATTAGTTATTTCCCTTTTGAAAAATTTGGTGTGTTATTTTTAAGGCTTACTTAGTTACTTGTTTTTGTTCTATTAGTTAGTTAGTTGTTTAAATAAATTTTTATTCTACTTAGGAAGTATTAACTAAGGGGGAGTTTTATGCCTTAGTTGTTTTGTCAAGATAAATTCCATAAACTTCCAAGTAAGATGTATTTCATTGAGGGGGAGTGCTCATTGCGCTGCTGCCTCATGGTTTTGTGAAGAAAGATAAAAAGGGGGAGTTTGTAAGGATAAATATGTTTGGGCATTACAATGCCTTAAATGTACCTAGGCAGAAGTTGTCTTGCTAACATATTTATTTGTTTTATTTCTTTCTTCACAATTTAAACTGTTGTAATCACTTGTCATATTAGTGATTTGATTTAGCATAGTTCATTAGTTGGAACGTGCTTGATAAACAATCAACATAGAAGCTTTCTGCCGCAGCACAGCCAGGCAGAGTCATGCCGCAAGCAGTGCAAAGCTTGGACAAGAGGTTGAGTCAAGATATCGAGCGAAGCATGAGCGTAGGGCAAAGGAATGCTGAAGTCCAGATAGTATGGAAGGCAGTGCAGTGTGGCAGAGCATTCCAGAAGAACTTCAGAAGGCATTCCTGCGGCAGCGGTCAAAGCAGCCTGCCCTATAATATCTCAACCGATTGTTGACCTAGCTTTTCAAGGGAATTAGTTGAAGACTCTCACCTATAAATAGAGGACGTCTACAGCTGCATTCCTCAACAATCCAGAATACAACACAACACCTTAGAAACACGTTTCCATCACAAGATCGATCATCGAGCTTTTAGAACCGCGACTTCATTCGTGAAGCTCGTCGTGCCGTGTGTTCTCTCGTCCCTAAGAGAGTTCGTTTGTTCAGCTGATGATTCGATAGCTTAGTATAGGTGTTCAATTCAGTAGCTAGGTTTTGTTGTTGATTGTTCATACTCGTTGGATACGGTTTATACGAAGGCATACATGTGTATAGCCTTTGGTAATATCTTTGTAAATCCAAAGAGTATCATTTTGTAAAGACTCGTTCTTTAATAAAGTTTCTGGTCGTAAGACCGTTTCGTATGTGTATAATTTAAATACACATACAAAGATTTAAATTTGTGTTCTTTACTTTTTCGTACGTGTGTGTGTTCGTTCGAAGTGATTTATTTTTATTAATTCCGCTGCAATTCTTATATATATATCACATATAATTTTAACGAGTAAACAACTTGGTTAATCTGGATAAAATACTTAAACTCAATTAAATCACGTAAAACGAACGTTTTCTGCACAAGGCATCGTGCTGCGGCATACGCTGTTCTGCCGCAGAACACTGCCTTGTCTAGGCAGCGCATTTTACTGCGTTTTATTTACTGCCTACGACTTTCACAATCAATTTTATTATTATAATAATAATCTTAACAAAGATTAGAGAAGTTTAGGAGTTTTATATAAAAAAAAATGTCTTCAAAAATTATTTAATAATAATTTCTAGCTTTGAGTGAGATATAAATATTAATAAATAAAGTGTAATTTTGTTTTCTTAATTTTTGTGTAAAATGCTAAAACGCCTTATAAAAAAAGAGAAGGGAGTATTTAACATGGGTTTTTCATTATTATTAAAATTTTCACCTATAAAAAATAATTAGTAACAAGATCTCTTTACAGATTTGAATACCAATAAAAGAATAAAACTCGTAATAGCACTAAGGACCTGTTCTTTTGGACTGAAATCGGCTGAACTGAACTGAACTGAACTTAAGCGATCTGAACTGAACTGAACTGAACTTAAGCGATCTGAACTGAACTGAATTGATTTTTTATAAAAATAATAATAATTTGTATAAATTATTAAATATTTTTTTAAAAATATTAATAATATTATGACGGTAACTAGATTTTATATTTAAAATTATAGATTCAAATTATTTTTTGTTTATTTTATTTTAATTTATTTTGAAACGAACTGAACTGAACTGAACTGAAGCGATCTGAACTGAACTGAACTGAAAATAGCAAAATAAGAATTTAAAAATAAAAAGTATTAAAATTATTAATCAAACTCTGTAACTCGATCCAACTGAATTTAAATTTCATAATTTATATTTTATTAAATATTTTTCCCATTATATTAAATTAATAATTTTTTTATCTTAGTAATCAAATACTCCATTACTTATATAATTAAATAATTATTAAAATCAAATTAATTAATTATTAAATTATAATTTTTGATAATTAATTAATTTTATGTTATATTATTTATAATTAATTATATTGTTGATTAATTAATTATTAAATATAAATTATAAATTTATTCTTTATGTGTTATATTATTGATAATTAAACATTTTCTATTAATTAGTTATTAAATTAAAATTTAAATTGATGTGTAATAAATTATATTTGGGTTATATTTATTGAAAAAAATTAGTGATTAATTAAATAATAAATGTAAATTAAATAAATATTGAAATTTATTAATTAATAAATTCATGTTTAATATTTTTTATTAAAAGATTTTATCATATATATTATAACTTTAATGATTTTATTTGTATTTTTGTTTAATAAATTACATTATTGTAACTAATTGTATTTTAATAGAATAATAAATATTTTTTATGATTAATTTTTTTGTACTAATATAATATATTTTACTATATATTATTTATTTTATTTTTATAATGTGAATAGTGAATAGTATTAATAAACAATTACATGTAATTGATTTTGTGGTGGTTGGCTATGTTGGAATTCGATATCCCGGGTTATTAAAATTTGCGGAAACAATAACCCGATCAAAAACCTTCGCCTGAGTTCACGCGAGCATCACCACGCGAGCCGGGATACGACCGAACGCACAGCGGTGCCCGAAGGCACGCGCACGCCCAGCCGCACCCCCGAGGGTGCGTGCTCACGATCGCACGCGATCGCTTTGAGCGATCGGCTGGGGCTGCCCGGCAGCCCCCGCGGCGAGTCTGGCGACTCGCCGCCGCCTGGAGGTCCCCACCGTCCAGGTGGGTGGGGTGCGGCACCAGCCCGCGCCCCCAGCGATCGATCGTGAGATCGATCGCATCCCCGCGGCCCAGCCGCGGGTCTCCTCCGTGCGCACTGAAACCCTAGCGGGCGATCCCGCGGTCCGGTGGTTTCACCACCACCGCGTGATCGTTCGTCTAATCCGGGGTTCGATCCTTGGATCTTGTTTTTCGATAATTGATTCAATAAACTTGAATTAAATTGCGGAAATTTAATTCACCTTTCGATTCGTTGTGCGGAGAAACGAGATCTTATGATGACCTTGAGATCTTCCCACGTATTCCTTGCACTTGTTCGAACGTCGGGTGGGCGACGATCCTCCGAACACTATGGATCTCCTTCTCTACTTTCTCTCTCTAGAATTGTGTTCTTCAAGTTATGAGAATAGAGAAGACCATGTAGTGCTTTTATAGGCTACGTAGGGGATCTTAAGGAGGTGGAATATTGGGCTTTCAATATTAATGATTAAATTGAGTCCAAGTCCAAATCTATTAATCCATTAATATTAATTAATTCTATTTTCCACTATATAAAATTAATTGCACTCCCAATATTAAACCATATTATATCAAATAATATTTCTCCGGTAGTATTATTTATTCCGTGTATTTAAGATATAAATATCCATGAATAAAATTAATTTATTGCTAATTAATTTATTCATCTCTTATATCCGAGAATAGTACCATTCAACCTTAATTATTATGCGGAACAAATCCACCTGCAGGGTTTACATAATAATTCCTTATGAACCCATCTCGGGGATATTATCAACCCTTACGGGATATACTTTCCCGTCAAGTATTCACGGCATGCCATATATAAAATATAGTGACCCAACTTAACCGGTAATTAACCCAATAATTAAATCGGTTAATTCCTTTGGTAAATCAAAGTCACTTATATTAAATATACACACCCGCAATAGTATCGGGGATTAAGAATAAAATACTCTGAGATTTAAATCGATTATCCAAGGCAATCCTAATCGATAAATCTCAAGCGATCCGCCCAATACACCAAGTGTACAAGTATGATAAAATAATCAAGACAAATTATTTTCTCCCTCATACAACGACTATACCAATGGATTGGTCCGTGTCCATCTAGGTCGTGAGCAACTGTTCGATTAAATACGAGTAACCGATAGTATTATCTTCTGTGTGTCCATACAACACCATACTAACTACAACGTATAAAATCCAGGACTATAATTTGCATATATTTAATTATAAATAATTAAATGCAAATAATTGTTTATTTAATTAAATAGATTAGTGGCAATGGATCGTGAGTTTCCGTTACTTAAATCTAGACATTAAGTACACAACTCCAACAATCTCCCACTTGTACTAAGGTCTAGTCATTTCCTCCAAACTCCCGACTCCCATACTCATCACGTGCTTAAGTTGTACTTCCAAGAAGTACTATGTGAATGAGCAATCTAGGTTGCCGCTCTGAAGTTATCTTTGTGACTACAGCGTCGTCTCCCTTGACGATGACTCGTATCAGGTGGTACTTGCACTATGTGTTATCTTACACTTATGGACTTGTGATTTCTTACCATTTGTCATCGCACCGCTATTTACATAGCCTTTGGCAAATTAAGAATCACATCTAAGTCCCAGAGATTATCCCGGAGTTATACCAAAACTTCCGCTGCCTCTGAGGCCGCTATTTGGTTACCCATGACAGAGTCCGAAAAGCATCGTGCTTATCACTCTTCCATGTTAAAACTCCTTCTCCTTTAATAGTGAAACACATAGCCTGATATCGACTTACACCGGTCCTTATTCGATTAGAAATCTAAGAGAATGTAATCCAAAGGAAATGCTTGCTTGCTCCGTAATCCAGAACATAGTTTCCAGTACTTCGAAAGTACTTAAAATGTTCATTACATCAGTCAAGTATTCCTTTCCAGGATTACCTTGATATCCTCCCACTATACTAACCGCATAGCCGATATCAGGTTCTTGTTTTCAACAATGCATTTATTAAGCTTTCCTCACTGTAAGTGTAGGAATCCGCTTTCATTGCTTCTATCTCCTTTTGTGTTCCAAAACATATATCCTTAGATAGATGCATTCCGTCTCTGAAAGGTAACGAACCTTTCTCGGAATCTTGCATGTTAAAACGAACCATAATCGTATAAGATATCTAGAAAAGTACAATGTTCTTTTCTTGAGATCCTAGATCTTAAGAACATGCTCTAACTTCTTCTTTATCTCATATATCGATTTTTCTAGACAACCATCATTTTATGTCTGACAACATCTTTACATTGTTGCCAATGATAAAATGTTATCTACATAAAACCTCCGAGAAACACCACCTTGTTTCCATCACGTTTCCCATACACACGATTCGTCAATGCCTTTTGATGAATCCATCAAATGGACTTTCTCATCAATTTGCAAGTACCACGAACTCTAGCTTTGTTACAATCCATAAATGGATCAACTGAGCTTGTACTCTAAATGATCTCGCCTCTTAACAATAATCCTTATTGCTTTCTAAGAAGGCACATTTAGATCTAGTACTGCCTTCATGTAGATCTAGGGATCGATTTCATGTATACTAGGTCCAGAGTCCGAAGACTCACCTAGTCTTATGAATATCTCTGGTTGTCACACAACCTCCCACTACAACGGCATTCCGGTGTATTAACAGTAATAACAGTAGGTGCAGTTAGTGGTGTACCGCTACTCGGTTCGGCTGGTTCTAAGTCTTTTTATCGTTTTCTCTCATTCCAAAAGTATCACGTCATTTTGGGCTTGTGGTTCATCTAATAGTCTTCCTCTAAGAACTGAGCGTTAGAACTTATAACGTCCTTCTGGTTCATAGTACTATTGAACACACATCTTTTGTTCTTCCAAGATATTCTACAACCGCATTTGAATGCGCTGTTGTTTCCAAGACATATCCATAGAACATAGGTAGTTCCGTATAACTCATGCTTTTTACTACTTCTATAAGAGTTCCATTTCTTGTTTTTGACAAACCATTTCTACAGAGAACTGTATGGTGTAGTCTCTTGGGATCCAATCCCAAGCTCTGATCATACATCAGAGTCAATCAATTCTAATACTTGTCTGAATCTTATATCTTATATCCATAAAGGATTGCTTAGTCGTATTATCTTCCAAATTAGATTCTTAGGTCGGAAGGTCCACTCCTTCAACTTAATTGATCTTACAATCAATTTTCGACCTTTGAACTTCTCATTTTAATAAATATGACTTAGCATAAGAATCCACAAGTATAAATGATTAAATAAAGAAATCTCTTATTAGTAAAACGAGTTATATATAAAACGGTTCGTTGCATCGTGGTGGACTCAGGATTCATCATTTATATATTGCCAGCTAATGTACCAAAATAGATAATATCATTATTTATTCTTATAACCATCAAATGATTAAAAGAAATAAAATATCCATTTATTAAATCCAGAACAAAGTTCTTTCTAATTTGAAAGGTACATAAAAGCAATAACCCAAAATGAAATCCTATAAAATGTCCTCCACTGCAACTGCTGCCTCCTCTACAGCATTGCCCATGTAGACTACGATTTCTTCTTTTCTAAGTCGTCGGGTTTCCTGGAACCCTTGCATTTAGAATGCACATACCGTCAGTGGTTCTATATCTACACACCAGGTTCCGGTAGATAATACCACTGACTATGTTTTACGACTAAAGAAGATTTCGTACTTTCTTTGAGAGGATAATCAGACTTCCAGTACCCAGACTGTTTGCATCGAGAACTCTTGCCTCATGGCTTTCTCGTCCCATCTCGTGGTCCAAGTAACTTAGAACCACTGGGTTTCTTTGCTTTCTTTTCCTTTCCCCGATTTTTGCCTTTAGGTTCGAAACCTTTGGCATTGGCTACAAGAACTTGCTATTTCCGTCTCAACTCGTCTAAAAGGTCAATCATCTCAAAAACGTGTTTAAACGTTTCCTCGAAGCGACTGGCCTTTATGAGTATCCTCATCGCTTCTTGTCTAGCCGCCTATGTCAATAGGCTCGGGAGGACAAAGCTCACTGAGTACAACCTTGTACTCTTTAACAGTTTGGGTAATGTCTAGATCTCTATTCCAATCATTACATTTAGGGACTAATGAGTTTAAAATCCTTACGTATCACATAAAGTGGGTTCAAAGCCATTTCCTAATCTATGAGCACATATAACAACAAACAATCGATTTAATCTCCGATATTATCTCCCTCAAATAATATCATTAAACCACTAATCACATCTAAAATCCCATCAGATTGGCAAGCCACGTGGTGTGGACGTTTATCTACCCAAATGATTTAGCAATTAGATTTGCTTCGGTCATACATCACTTATAGCGTAACCTCGTGGGGAGGAATACTATAATGCGTATCTAAGTGTAAACCATTACTCAGTACTAAAGTAAATCGTTAGGAATTGCTTCATCACCGCAAGCCACGTGATGTGGACGTTTACGACAACTTCACAACTCTTCACAATTTCTTATAACTGTCTACATCAATTAATCCAAAATCCGTTAGTATAGCAAGCCACGTGGTGTGGACGTTTACTACACCAAGAGACTTTTATAATTGACTCCCAATTACAAGAATCCATTCGATTTTCGTAAATCAGGACGCGGAGAATCATAAGTGAAACTCGAAGTTTCTAACCAGTGATTCACCATGCGAACGACCCTATCTCTCATAGAATGAGGGAGCCGAGCAGACAATCGATCTAGTCATCAAATGACACGAAAGTCTCTAATTTGTGTCATCCACATGACCAAGTGGCTTTGGCTCCATTCCACTCCCCGGGGTGAGAATGAGTCGACTTGAAATCAGTTTCAGAAAGACAAATTAGGCATTGTTTGATAAACTTAATCAATGTTTCTCGTAAAAGGAATTACAAGAATTCTCCTCCAATGACTTATCTATACGAACTTCAAAAGTTCATAAAAGTCACCAAGAGAACAGCAATGGAGACCATGGCAATGTTTCCATTCCCTCTCCCACTTAGCTTTTTATAACAAAGGGATACGCTATCTAATGCATAATTAAATACACATAAGCATAATAACAAACATACAATTCATGCAAGTACGTACACAAATAATCAAATAATTGCTCAAGTAAAATTATTTCTCGACTATTCGTACCTTCATGAATTCCAGCACACTTGTCTTGAGCCTTCATTCTACGTCTTGAATACTTTGCCGAGCGACGGAAAAATTCTTTGATTTTCATATTTAATTTATTTTAAATAAAATCGAAGATTCCAATTCAAAATAAATTTGAATCAATCTAATGATTTTAAATAAAATACTCCAATTAAATAAAATCAATTCCATTGATTTCCATATTTAATTCTATTTTAAATAAAATCTAAGATTTTCCAATTCAAAATAAATTTTGAATTAATCTAATGATCTTAAATAAAATACTTAAATTAAATAAAATCAATTTTATTAAAATCCATTGATTTCCATATTTAATTCTATTCTAAATAAAATCCAAGATTTTCCAATTCAAAATAAATTTTGAATTAATCTAATGATTTTAAATAAAATACTTAAATTAAATAAAAAACAATATTTTAATAATTTCTCAATCCTATTTAGATTAGATCTCAAGAATCCTAATCAAAATCGAATTTTGATTCTTCTTAAGACTTCTAATCTAAGTAGGTATAGGATATCTAGAGAAACTAGGATTTTCTTTCCTAATTTAACTCTCCATCTAATTCCATTATTTAATTCCATAATTAAGAAATCTAATCCAAATAGAATTTGAATTAATTCCAAAATTAAATTAAATAAAATTAGAAAGATTAAATTATTTCCGGGAAGATCGATTTATCCAAAACGAACCGAGCATCGTCGATCGAGTCTCAAGCATGATCAACCACTACGAAACAATTAACTGGCTCCATGCATGCGAAACATGCAAACCATTAATTAATTCCAAGTGAATCAACAGCCATGCAAATTAACGCACTCACAAGGCCATGAATTCAAATCGTCCAGTCGCACATGAAAAAACAACAGCGCGAACGAAAAAATTCGATCGTCTTCTTCGGCGAGACTTGTGCACGAACCCGGTCGATATCCGGCATGGCGTCTCCTCCGACGACACACGCCATCAACCTCGTCACAGTCCACGCACGAGCAGCCCGCGATCAAGTCGAGCGAAACCCCGTTCGATCGATCGCGCCGGCACTCGCCTGGACCTTCGCCGGAGCAGCCGACTCCCGGTATGACGCCGCCACCGACGTAACGCCATCGACTACGCTCCAGCCACCTCGCCGCTGCTCCAGCCCGCACGACCAGCCTACAAGCCTTGGCGAACCAGCAGCAGCGATCATCCCGCCCGAGCTCGAATCCGAAGCCGCGTGCGTGTTGCTGCCAACGCGACTGCCGAGCACAACCGCCGGCTGCCGGCGAACCACCACCACTGGTGGCACACGCCGGCACGCCCAGCCACGCCCCTGCTCACGTCCAGCAACACCCGCAACCCTCTCCCGAGCCCACGGTCGATTGACAAGGTTCGATAATTCCGAAAACCCTCGATTTTTAATATTTAATTTTTCCGTTCAACAAAATTCATACGAGAGAGAAAAACAAAGACGTAGAACAATAATATAGCACAATAATTTAATAAAATTAAATTAATCCATGGCTATAAACAACGACAATCGATTATCGAAACAATTAACGAAAAACGTAACCGTACGCTCTGATACCAATTGTTGGAATTCGATATCCCGGGTTATTAAAATTTGCGAAAACAATAACCCGATCAAAAACCTTCGCCGGAGTTCACGCGAGCATCACCACGCGAGCCGGGATACGACCGAACGCACAGCGGTGCCCGAAGGCACGCGCACGCCCAGCCGCACCCCCGAGGGTGCGTGCTCACGATCGCACGCGATCGCTTTGAGCGATCGGCTGGGGCTGCCCGGCAGCCCCCGCGGCGAGTCCGGCGACTCGCCGCCGCCTGGAGGTCCCCACCGTCCAGGTGGGTGGGGTGCGGCACCAACCCGCGCCCCCAGCGATCGATCGTGAGATCGATCGCATCCCCGCGGCCCAGCCGCGGGTCTCCTCCGTGCGCACCGAAACCCTAGCGGGCGATCCCTCGGTCTGGTGGTTTCACCACCACCGCGTGATCGTTCGTCTAATTCGGGGTTCGATCCTTGGATCTTGTTTTTCGATAATTGATTCAATAAACTTGAATTAAATTGCGGAAATTTAATTCACCTTTCGATTCGTTGTGTGGAGAAACGAGATCTTATGATGACCTTGAGATCTTCCCACGTATTCCTTGCACTTGTTCGAACGTCGGGTGGGCGACGATCCTCCGAACACTATGGATCTCCTTCTCGACTTTCTCTCTCTAGAATTGTGTTCTTCAAGTTATGAGAATAGAGAAGACCATGTAGTACTTTTATAGGCTACTTAGGGGATCTTAAGGAGGTGGAATATTGGGCTTCCAATATTAATGATTAAATTGAGTCCAAGCCCAAATCTATTAATCCATTAATATTAATTAATTCTATTTTCCACTATATAAAATTAATTGCTAAACCCAATATTAAACCATATTATATCAAATAATATTTCTCCGGTAGTATTATTTATTCCGTGTATTTAAGATATAAATATCCATGAATAAAATTAATTTATTGCTAATTAATTTATTCATCTCTTATATCCGAGAATAGTACCATTCAACCTTAATTATTATGAGGAACAAATCCACCTGCAGGGTTTACATAATAATTCCTTATGAACTCATCTCGGGGATATTATCAACACTTACGGGATACACTTTCCCGTCAAGTATTCACGGCATGCCATATATAAAATATAGTGACCCAACTTAACCGGTAATTAACCCAATAATTAAATCGGTTAATTCCTTTGGTAAATCAAAGTCACTTATATTAAATATACACACCCGCAATAGTATCGGGGATTAAGAATAAAATACTCTGAGATTTAAATCGATTATCCAAGGCAATCCTAATCGATAAATCTCAAGCGATCCGCCCAATACACCAAGTGTACAAGTATGATAAAATAATCAAGACAAATTATTTTCTCCCTCATACAACGATTATACCGATGGATTGGTCCGTGTCCATCTAGGTCGTGAGCAACTGTTCGATTAAATACGAGTAACCGATAGTATGATCTTCTGTGTGTCCATACAACACCATACTAACTACAACGTATAAAATCCAGGACTATAATTTGCATATATTTAATTATAAATAATTAAATGCAAATAATTGTTTATTTAATTAAATAGATTAGTGGCAATGGATCGTGAGTTTTCGTTACTTAAATCTAGACATTAAGTACACAACTCCAACAGGCTAACTCTAAAAAAATTGGATGTACAAATCCTTATTATGCACATTACTATATATTTTCATTTTTATATACTTTTATTTATGTTTTATTGATTTTGATTTTATTTGTATATATTTTTATGATAATTTTGATATAAGAGAAACTAAAAAAGTATGTGTTTAATTTAATATACTAGTTTTTTTTTTTAATTACAATTTTGGATAACTTACTTAAATTAAATTTTTATTAATAATAAACATAAATAAAATGTAAGAGTAGTAGTAATTATCTTTTTAATGGTGTGCTCTTAATTATAATAGCATAAAAATTACAGCACTAATAAATAAATATGGTAAAACAATAAAACATCTAATTACATAGTAAATTTTATGAAGTATAAATTCTAATTACATCAATAAAAATTCACTTTTTCTTATTTTTTTTATATTTTATTGATATTGTGTGTTTGACTGGTCAAAATAAGTTTTCCACCTGCTATAACAGGTAAAAGGATCATACATGAAAATTTTAACAATTAAAGAACTACTAATGAACCGGCCTATAGAGAACAGGACCATTTGTGATATTATTTCTAAAAATAAATATAATATTAGTTAAAATTAGTAATAGAAACAATATTAAATAAATTAAAAAATGTATTATAAATTATATATTTTAAAATAAAATAAATTTGGGCCGGGTCGACCCCTCAAACTAAATTCAAATTTGGACCATTTGGCCCATCGACCCATTGGGCCGGGCCAAAAAGGCTCGAATATTTTAGGGCCGTGAATTGTGTGGCCCAGCTTTCCCATCGGTCGACTTGGCAAATCGGGTCGGGACCTGTTCTTTTAAACTTAATTTCACTGTATTTCAGTTTAGTTAAAATCGCTTAAGTTCAGTTCAGTTCAGTTCAGATCGCTTCAGTTCAGTTCAGTTCAGCTCGATAAATTTCGTTTCAAAATAAAATATATAAAAAACAATTTGAATCAATAATTTTAGGTATACAATCTATTTAGTAATAGAATATTATTAATATTTTTAAAAAAATATTTTACAATTTACAAAATATATTATTATTATTATAAAAATATCAATTCACTTTATTTCATTCAGTTCAGATCATTTCAGTTCAGTTTTCAGATTCATTGAGTTCAGTTCAGCCGGTTCCTAAGTCACAACTCTATTTGTTCTTAGGCACAAAGATGTTGATTTATCGAAAAATTATGGTAAGTGGTAACAATGTTAATGTAATTACATCCTTTAAATAATCTTACAAATAAGTAATTCGTTCTTGAACAAATGTCTCAATTTTTATTTTTATTCTTTTCCCTTCATTTTAAAATTTTGAAAAAAAAAAATTATAAAAAAATATTACTTGTGTCCTAGTTTTATCAATAGCTAGAAGAAAAGAATTTAATTTAAGTTAAATTCAAAATCATTTTATTTATACGATTTTGATGCATTTGCAAGTAATAAGTTAAAAAGTTTAAAAGTTTTCTATAAAAATTCATGCGCACAATATAACTCAATTTTTCTAATAGTAATGGTATTAAAATGACTATCAACAATTATACATTGTTCTTTTGTAGCAATATACCCCATCATTCAATTAAAAACTTTAACTTACTTCACGTTTTTTGTTATCTTTTAAAAGTATGAACATCCATAAATTATGTAGTACTAATATTTAAAACAAAAAAAAAACTATTTTTTTTCTTAATGGATGACGTAGTATATCACTTTAGAATTGAAAGAATATATTAAAGTTAGATTAATAAATAATTAAAACCTCTCATTAAAATGATTAAATTCTAAAAATAAAATAAAAAATTGCATGACATGTGTATCTAACAATTATATTTTGTGTATTTCTTATTTATTTTTAACATTTTAATAAAACTCCATTCAATATTTCATCAATACATGTGTATTTTCCAAATGAAACAATAAACTACACAATGAAAACTCTAAATTAAGATTGTTTATTAATAAATAAAATTGGAAATTTAGAAAAATTTGAATAAATTTTTTTAAATTTATTTTAAAATAACAGAACACGTTTTAGAAAATATCCTAGTGCATCGCACGGGCTAAAAATTCTAATTTGTGTCATTTTCTCTAATCAAAGTTTTAACGATGGGCTAGCATGGTCGGCATGACCGATGGGCCATTTTGGCCGGGTGACCCGGTAGGTGGTAGCCAAATTCTAGATTCTTAACTAATTATTTATTTAATTATTTATAAACACCGGGTCATTTTGGCCCGGTGACCCGGTAAGTGGTAGTCAAGTTCTAGATTCTTATGGAAATAATATATTAAAGTTAGATTAATAAACAATTAAATCTCTCATTGAAATGATTAGATTCTTAAGAAAAACATGACATGTGATATTTAACAATTATACTTATAAAATATACTTTTATTGTTTTTTTATTTATTAATGCTGTTCAATTCTATTGAAAATAATATGTTTTAAATAAGTAAATTAAGAATATTTATATCCCTCCAAATTATAAAAGTCCTAAAAGATTCATACAAGAATTTTTTTTATTTTGTTGTGAATTATTCTACAAGAATTTTAAAATTAAATGTGTTTTGCTCTATAACAATTATGACTCTCTGAGCGCACAATTGCATACAAAGCTAATTTGCTAAATTGACCCGACTCATAAAAGTCGAGCCTCAACTTGACCCGCAATAGTGACCCGCAATAGGGACAGGGAATATATACTATATAATTTAAAATTATGAGAGAGATTTAGGCCTTCAACGACAACTTATTATATAAAGGGGCGTTTGAATTGGAGGAAATTCATTAATTCATTGTAATTCATAATAAATATGATCATGAAAGCTTATTATAATTTTCTTTTCGGTTTAATAAGTCTTATGCTTGTTAATGTCTCATTTTTTAGAGAAGCTACTTCATCAAAAGAAGTTGATTGTGAAGTACATATTATATACATGGGAAAAACAACTCGTTCAGTTATGAATGGCGATTCCTTCGATCCAAGAAACGACCATGCTCACCTTCTCAACGAGCTACACACAACAAGGTTCGATTCGATCGATCTACTATTAAATTCTTTTTTTAAGAATGAACATTTTTATTATTATGTTGGCACTGCCGCAGGAATGAAAATGATATAGTCGTCTACAACAGAAGCTTTTTAGCGATTGCCGCTCGTATGTCGAAGGAAGAAGCGCAATCGATCGCACAAAGACCTCAAGTGGTGTCCGTTTTTCTCAACCGAGCTTTGAAGCTCCACACTACTCGTTCGTGGGATTTCTTGAAAAACCAAAATGTCGGTTATGGAATCACTCACACAGACTCCCCTTATCATGTATCAAATCGGTCATTTGGAGCCCACGACACTATCATCGGCATGTTTGATTCTGGTGAGTTGACACACACACACACACACACACACACACACACACACATATATATATATATATATATATATATATATATATATTGTCCTATGATCAACGGAAGTTTCCTCGTATTAATCTTGAAAGATTGATGGATTTAGGAATCTGGCCTCAGCATCCGAGTTTCCGTGACGAGTGTATGGGTCAAATCCCTCCACGCTGGAATGGGATATGCATGTCTGGCAAAAACCCCACCAACAAGTTCATTTGCAACAAGTAAACAAAAATTATACACTGTTTCATTGTAATTTACAAAATACTCAAAATATATTTCGTAACAATTTTTCGACTATATATATTAGGAAAGTGATCGGTGCAAGGTACTACGATGATCCCGACAAACCAGGTTCTATTACCACACCCATGGACGACGAAGGACACGGTTCACATACTGCATCGACCGCAGCTGGGATGCCGGTTCGAGGTGCATCGTTCTACGGCCTTGCTGAAGGGATCGCAAGAGGAGGCTCCATAGGTTCTAGGCTCGCTGCATATCGTGTCTGTAGTGAAGACAGCTGCTCGGATGCGAGTATCCTCAAAGCATTCGACGATGCTATTGCTGATGGAGTCGATTTAATATCAATATCAATGGGTGATACCAAATTCGACGACTTCTTCAACGATCCTATCGCCATTGGAGCGTTTCACGCAATGGAGAAGGGGATCTTAGTGGTGGCTTCCGCGGGAAACAACGGTCCTCGTCTCGGGACAGTTATTAACGTCGCCCCTTGGTTCCTAGCTGTTGGTGCAACCTCTATCGATCGCGACTTTGAAGCGCCTATTCTATTAGGCCGCGACCAGAAAATAATTAAGGGCGGAGGCATTAATGTTTTCGGTCTCAACAAAACTGCGGTTCATCCCTTGATAGACGGACTCTCAGCTAAATCAACAAATGTCGATGCAGCCAACGCAAGGTACGTACGATATAATTATAAGTAGACATGCATTATACATATTTATTGAATTTGTTTGTTTTTTTGTTTCAAGCAATTGCACTCCGGGTTCGTTAAATGTTGCAAAGGTCAAGGGGAAGATCGTACTGTGCAAATTCAAGGCCGGTGGGTTTGATCCATTATATGACATGGTTGATAAATTGATGGAACAAGGTGCGGTCGGGATTATAATCATAAACGATATAATGAGGCGATTTCCATACAATTTTGGGACTACTCCAGTTGTTGCTTTTGTCACAATAAAGGATGGAGCTCAGATACAATCTTATATAAACACCACTAGGTACGTACGTAATTAATAGGGTAAATCCCATCCAAATATCTTATATATACGATCATCGTTAGCTTACAACTACTTTCTAAATATTTTTCAAAAGCAACCCGCTAGCAACAATCTTGCCGACTCTGGTTACACTGAACGACAAGCCGGCTCCGGTTGTTCCGTACTTTTCTGGAAGAGGCCCCATAAACGAGGTTGGAAACCTTCTGAAGCCTGATGTTACAGCCCCAGGAGTAGGAATACTTGCAGCATGGCTGCCTCTAGATGACGATACGACTATCCCGCCTCTAGGAATACTCTTCAACGTAATATCTGGCACGTCCATGGCTTGCCCACACGTATCTGGTGTAGCTGCAACAGTAAAATCTTATCACCCCGAATGGAGTCCCTCTATGATTAGATCCGCCATAATGACATCAGGTGACATGAATCATCGAGAATCAAGATATATTATCCATAACTTCTTCGATCCTTTCAAACAAAAAAAAATTATATATTTCTTTGTTGTTTTATTTTGCAGCAATCCAAACAAACAATCTACGTGCTCCGATTACAACAGACAACGGGTCTATAGCCACCCCTTACGACATCGGAGCAGGGGAAATAAGTTTAGATGGTCCGTTGTGGCCGGGGCTCGTCTACGAGACCGAAACAATTGATTACATTCACTTTCTTTGCAACATGGGGTACAACACATCAATGATTAGACTCATTAGTTCAATTAACTTTGTTTGCCCTGGTAACTCTGCTCCTGATCTGATCTCCGATATGAACTATCCTTCGATCGTCGTTTCTGGACTGAAGAAAAATGTAAAGAGAGCGGTGAAGAGAACCGTGACTAATGTCGGTGAAGAATACTCAACCTACACGGCCTCTGTGGTGGCTCCTTTCGGTGTCAAAGTCGAAGTGGTGCCGAACAAACTACAATTTACGAAGAACATTAAGAAGATAAGCTTCGAGGTGATGTTTACACTCTTGACAACTTCGTTTGTGAATGAAGACTTGTTCGGAGCGTTTACGTGGTCCAGTGGGAAGCACAACGTTAGGAGCCCGATCGTTGTGCGCAACACATAAGGAAACCATGCAAGCTTATGACAAGTGAAAAGAACACACTTAATAATATGAATAAAGCTTTTACTATCCGCGATAAGAAAATAAACTCACTCATGTGAACAAAATAAATGATAACTATCTGTGTGGTTGTTGTGAAAATATCATTCTCAAAAGCAGAGACATTGCTCCTCCAATGGGGCCATCACCTTACAATATCAGACAAATATCAATAATGTCGGTTATTTTTGTACAAATTATCAGACAAATTGTCTAAGTCTACGTGTACTTCTACCTCTCACCCAAAAACAAGGTAGAAATCATTGGAAGTGTGCTGATGTGTAAAAGTGAGGACTTCCTGAAAATTCTGAGGTAGAAGAACTTCTACCCGAGTAGAGATAAAAAATAACATTATTTTATTATTATTATTATTATTATTATTATTATTATTATTATTATTATTATTATTATTATTATTTACTATTATTAATTAATAAAATCAATATTTTTGTTGTAATTTTTGAAATAGTTAAAATTTTAACGTTAAGAACTATTTTGTATTTTAACGCTATTTTGTATTTTATATAAAAAATAAGAATTTTGAACTATTAAATTTTCTTTTTATATAAAATATAAGAATTTTGAACTAATTAAATCCTATTTTGTTTTTTATATAAAAAATAAGAATTTTGAACTATTAAATTTTCTTTTTATATAAAAAATAAGAATTTTGAACTAATTAAATTTGTAATATGGATTATTTGTATTTTTATTTTATATAAAAATTAATTTAAATTAAAAATTTTGAAATAGTTAAAATTTTAACGTTAGCTGATTTATTTTATATAAAAATTAATTAAAATTAAAATTTTTGAAATAGTTAAAATTTTAAAGTTAGCGTATTTATTTTATATTTATATAAAAATTAATTAAAAATAAGAATTTTTAAATAATTAAATTTTAAAAGTCAATATATCTGTTGTTAGTAATTTGTATCCGTTATTTTACGTAAATAAAATAAATTATATCGGTTTAAAATATATATAATATTTTACGTAAACAAATTAATTATATCAGTTTAAAAGATATAAATTAATAATTAATAAAACAGATTAATTATTTTCAGATAAAGAATTATATTAATGCTGAAATATTAGCGTTAGATTATTAAACGTTGCATATAATAATAGTTGCAATAATTGTGAAACGTTGCGTATAATATTTGAAAATAATAATTGCGTAATCTGAAATAATAGTTGCTGAAACAAATTGCGCCCTTATGAACGGTTGTGTTCTGTGTATAAATATAAGTTTGTGTAAAGCACAAAAATGTAGAGTAAAAGAACACAAAATACAGTACAAAAAAGAGTACTGAAATAGACCAATAGAAAAAGAATCTTCAATAAGTTTCTCAAATGAATTTTGTGCCTTGTTGTATCCTGTAAACAAATTTCTACATAATGGAAATATTGTTTTTCGGATAGTGATCAACACGCCTCAAGGCTTTTCAATTTCTGTCTCCTTATACATATAAAAAATACACAACATCTGTTGTGATTATTTCCCTAAATTACGGGGCAATTATTCTTTCGCAATCAATTTACTTTATTTCATCTAAAAATCATTTTTTTTACTTTTACTATTATTATTATTATTTAAATATAATAATAAATAAAAAATATAAAATAAGTAAGTGGTGGGACCTATAAAATTTATTTTTGGGTAGAACGGTTGTATGTGTTAGAAGTTTTTTTGGGTAGAAGTAGAAAAAATATGAGTTGGCGCACACGTGGCCTACTCATCACCCAAAACTTAAAACCACACTGGAGATGCTCTAAATAAAATAAAATCTGGACTAGAACAGTACTACTGATCTTTACAATTCCAGAATAAAATAAATAAATAACATAACCTTTAATTGCGGGTAGTCGAGACGCTTTCTCTATCCGCAAGACTAAAACGTCTCGTGTATGTTACGGTTTTGCGAAGTTAGTCCCCAAAGATACAACGACTTTCAATCATCTACTAGTCTGAAGAACATCAGCTAGAAGCTCCGGCGAACAAGGGAAGAGCGGGAACCGAGCATATGCAAATGCAAAAAAAACTAAATATTGCCTACACAATATTCTTACTTGTAGGATTTGGTAATTGAATCCTTGCGTTTCTTATTCACAGAGTCCCAAATATATACAATATACAAAGAGACATAATACCGTAAATAACCTAAGGATAAATATGCAAAATATATACATACTATATTTACGCTAATACACCCCGTCAGTCGAAACGGGAGGTTCTCGGACATTGAGACTGTCTCGAAAATCTTGAAAAAGTACGCGCGTAAGACCTTTTGTAAATATGTCAGCAATTTGGTATCGTGATTGTACGAGGATGATACGAACCTGACCTCGTGCGACTTTTTCACGTACAAAATGAATGTCCATTTCTATGTGCTTTGTGCGTTGATGTTGAACCGGATTCTCTGACATATAAATTGCACTAATATTATCGCAATATACAAGAGTGGTTGTATCAATGAGAACGCGAAGTTCGAGAAGGAGATTACGGAGCCAACATGATTCGGAGACGACATTAGCGAAACCTCTATATTCGGCTTCAGCACTAGAACGAGAAAGTGTAGGTTGTCGCTTGGAAGACCAAGACAATAGATTGTCGCCTAGAAAAACACAGTAACCGGATGTAGATCGACGAGTATTGAGACATCCTCCCCAATCGGCATCTGTGTAGGAAGTGAGAGTAGAGATCGAAGATGTATAGAGTTGAAGTCCAAAGTGTAAAGTTCCCTGAATATATCGAATGATTCTCCGTAATGCAGCCATGTGAGATTCTTTTGGATCATGCATGTAGAGGCAAATTTGTTGAACTGCGTAGGAGATGTCGGGCCTGGTGAACGTAAGATATTGCAATGCACCAGCTAAACTTCGATAATTTGTCGGGTCAGGTACATGTGGACTAGCAGATTGTCCAAGTTTACCATTTGTGTCAACTGGTGTTGTTGTAGGTTTGCATGCAGACATGCCGGCACGCTCAATTATTTCCTCAGCATATTTCTTTTGACTTAGGAATAGTCCAGTCCTGTTGCGTGTCACAGCGATCCCCAAAAAATAGCTTAACGGACCAAGATCTTTCATGGAGAATTCTGAGGCTAACCGATTTATAAGAGATGTGCGAACTGATCAGAGGAAGCAGTGATAATAATGTCATCAACGTAGAGTAGTAGATAAGCCATTTCAGAGCCATCTTGATAAACAAATAACGAGTGATCAGTTTTGCTGTGATGAAATCCAATCGTAGAGACATAATCCGTAAAGCGTTGATACCAGGCACGCGGGGCTTGTTTTAAGCCATAAAGTGATTTTCGAAGTAAGCAGACGTGATCAGGATGAGATTTGTCTCGAAAACCAAACGGTTGATGTATGTATACGGTTTCGTTGAGAGTGCCATGGAGAAAGACATTTTTTACGTCCATTTGGTGTATGGACCATGATTTTGACAATGCAATGCTTAGAACTGTACGAATAGTGGAGGGTTTCACAACCGGGCTAAAAGTGTCTTCGCAATCAATACCAACCTGTTGAGACCTGCCATCACCAACTAAACGGGCTTTGTGCCTCTCAAAAGAACCATCAGAGTTAGTTTTATGTTTAAATATCCACATGCATCGTATAATATTCACACCATGAGGACAAGGGACTAAATCCCAAGTCTTATTACTAATTAAAGCGTTAAACTCATCTATCATGGCGGCTTTCCAATTCGGGTCAGAAAATACTATTTTTGGATTTTTTGGAATAGGTGATGGAGAGATAGACGAATGGAGATTAAAGAGACGACGAGGACATTTAATTCCGTCCATTCCGCGAGTCCGCATGGTACGGTTATTGTGTAAACTGAGGTCGGGATTGTAATCAGACTGTTGGCCATTCGGTTGGTTCTGGGAGGGTTGAGAGTGTGGTGTATTCGGAGTTGTGATGGGATGTGGAAGGGTTTGTGACGTGTTTGCTGGAGTGTGTATGGGGGTTGGTGTTTGTTGGTTCTGTATAGATGTGTGTGTGACACTAGAGGAATGAGATGTTTGGGGTGGAATGTGTGGGGTAACAGGAGATGTTGGAGGTGGAGTGAGTACGTAGGGGAACATGAGACGTTTTGGGTGAATTTGGTGGAGCTGCGTGTGTTGGTGGGGAGTTATAAGGAGGGATTATAGTAGGCGAGTCGAATGTATGATAAGGAATGGGACTCGGATTTTTAAACATGGCGTAAGGAAATTTAGTTTCGTCAAATATTACGTGACGAGAGATGAGAATTTTTTTGGAGACGGGGTCGAAGCATTTATAACCACGGTGATTTAGGGGATAGCCAAGGAAGACACCGGGAGTAGAGCGATTTTGAAGTTTGTTTATGGAAGAAGAAGGATGAAGTGGGTAACAAAGACATCCAAAAAAATTTAGATGAGAGTAGGAGGGAACACGAGTATATAATGCGTGAGTAGGGGAGAAATTATTAAGAAGTTTAGTAGGAAGAATATTTAGGAGGTATGTTGCCATTTGTAAGGCGTGATTCCAAAATGAAAGAGGGAGAGAAGCATGAGCAAGGAGAGTTCGCATTATATTATTAATGGTTCGAATCTTGCGTTCGGCTTTTCCATTTTGTTGTGAAGTATATGGACATGAAAAACGAAATTGTAATCCATTTTGTGTGCAAAAATCACGAAATTTGTTGTTGTCGTACTCTGTTCCATTATCACATTGGATAGATTTTATGGATTTTTGAAATTGAGTTTGGATGAGGGTATGAAAGGTTGAGAATATAGAAAAAGCTTGTGATTTATTTGTAAGAGGAAACGTCCAAAGAAAATTAGTATAGTCATCAAGAAAAAGAATGTAATATTTGTAACCTGTAGAAATTAAAATTGGTGAAGTCCATATCGCTGTGTATAATATCAAAAGGAGATGAAGTGTGAGATAATGAAGTAGAAAAAGGAAGTTTAACTTGTTTGCCAAAAACACAAGACTCACAAAAGTTGGACCCAGAAGTGGGTTTACACGATATGAGTTGCGATTTATTTAAAAAATGTAAGGTGTTGGCACCTAGATGCCTTAGTCTATTATGCCATATATTTGGTGAAATTGCAGCAAAAGTGGACGGAGACGTGGGTTTGAGACTCGAGAAAGAGAGCGGGTAGAGATCCCCAGTGCTATTACTCCTCATGATAGGGTTCCACGTCCGAAAATCCTTCACAGAAAATCCAAACGGGTCAAATTCGACCGAAGCGTTGTTATCAAGAGTAAAACGACGTACTGAAACAAGGTTTTTAATTAAATGTGGGGCATGAAGAACATTATTTAATTTTAATGGAGGTAGGGGTGGTTTGAGGTTAGTTTGTCCTAAACCACGAATTGGAATTTCCTGTCCACTACCTACGATGATATTTTTAACAATTCTTAAATCAGAATAAGACGAGAGATTACCTTGAGAAGGTGTAAAACTGTACAGGTTCAATAAATATTTATATAGGACACGTAGCGTAGAATTTCCGACAAAATGGTCCGTGACGTGGCTTCGTTCTCAACCCAAACAAATCGGTCTTTCTACTCCGATTGTAGAGCAATTCGTTTCGAGTTGACTTGTAACTACAATACTTCAAATTAGTTGACTTGTTTAATTAAACACTCTATATTATTCCAAATATAAATATTTTAAATTAATACAGTGTACATATACCAAGTATCGTCTGGAGGTTGGAGAGTCATTGTGTGCATTGCTTCCTCAATGTTGGTAGGGGCGTAATCATGAAACTGAGAGGGAGTTTGTGCCACAAATGACTGTTGCGGACGAGGACCAAGTATTCCCGAACCAGGTTGCCGAGGAGCAAGCCACGAAGTAGTCGGGTACGGACATGGAGGAGGAGTCCACCCTAGAGGGGCCCAGTTGGCCCAAGGGTTGTAAGAGGTCCATGGGTGTTGCTGCTGCCACGAGGTGGGTTGTGATGGAGTTTTATACTTAATGTCTAGATTTAAGTAACATCTGAACTCCGTCTAAAGCATTTATCCTATTTAATAATAAACAATCATTTGCATTTATATATGCAAATTATAGTCCTAGATTATACACGTTGTAGTTAGTATGGTGTGCGTCGTCACACGAAAGATCATACTATCGGTTACTCGTATATAATCGAACAGTTGCTCACGACCTAGATGGACAAGGACCAATCCATCGGTATAGTCGTTGTATGAGTGAGAAAATAATTGGTCTTGAATATTTTATCATACTTGTACACTTGGTGTATTGAGCGGATCTGCTTGAGATTTATCGATTAGGATTGCCATTGATAATCGATTTAAATCTCTGAGTATTATATTCTTAATCCCTGATATTATTGCGGGTGTGTGCATATAATATTAGTGACTTTGATTTTCCAAAGGATTTGACTGATTAGAATAACCGGTCAATTACCGGTAAAGTTGGGTCACTGTATTTTATGTATGACATGTTGTGAATTCTTGACGGGAAAACATGTCCTCGAAAGGGTTGATACTGTCCCCGAGATGAGCTCATAAGGATTATCATGTAAACCTTGCAAGTGGATTTAATCCGCATGATAATAAAGTTGAGTGGTACTATTCTCAGAATTAAAAGAGATGATAAATAATATTAGCAATAAATATAATTTATTCATGGACATTTATATCTTAAACATGCGGAATAAATAATACTACCGTAGAATATTATTTGATATAATATGATTTAATATTGAGAGTGCAATTATATTTATATAGTGGAAAATAAATATAATTAATAATATTAAGGATTAAGAGATTTGGGCTTGGGCTCAATTTAATCACTATTATTAGAAGCCCAATATTCCACCTCCTTAAGGTCCCCTACGTAGTCTATAAAAGCACTACGTGGTCTTCTCTATTCTCATAACTTGAAGATCACAATTCTAGAGAGAGAAAGAAAGAGAAGGAGATCCATGGAGTTCGGAAGATCGTCGCCCACACGACGTTCGAGCTAGTGCAAGATCTCAAGGTCTTCAATTAACTTCTTCGTTTTACCGAACAACGAGAACGAGGTATAAATCGTAAAACCCTCTCTATGATTTTAATCGTTTGATTATCGTAAAAATACCGTAGAACAAGATCCGAGGTACGAAACCATGAACGAGGGACGATCGCGTGGTGGTGGTTGAACCACCGGACCACGGGCGATCGCCCGTTAGGGTTTCGCGCGCGCGGAGGAGAGATGCCCCGGCTGGACGCCGGGGCACGCGATCGATCCGGTGATCGATCGCTGAACCGCGGGCTGGGCTCGCGATGGCCTGCTGGGCAGGCCGGTCCTCCAGGCGGCGGCGAGTCGCCGGACTCGCCGCGGGGGCTGCTGGGCAGCCCCATCGATCGCACAAGGCGATCGATCTCTTCGATCGCACCCCGCGATCAAGATCGATCGCGAGCCCCACGTCGGGGCTCGGCTGGGCGCGCGTGGGCTTGCCCACGGATGCGTGTTCGGTTGAGCTCCGGGCTACGTGGCATGCTCGTGTGATTCCGGCGATGGGATTTCGATTGGGTTGTCGGTTCCGCAATTTTGACAACTCCAGATATTCGATCTCTAAAGGATTTCGGTCGGAATTAATTAGATAATTTATTTAATTAAATTTATTAATTCCGGGATATCTATTTCCAACAGGCTGTTGTTGTTGACCCGACCAAGCATTGGACCAAGGTTGTTGCTGCCCTCGACCCATTTGGCCAGATTGATTGGTCCCTCGTGCTTGACCTCGTTCAGAATGACTATGGGGTTGTTGTGGCGCATTTGGGGAGAAACGACGACCTGTCGACTTTGTGTTGTTCTTGGGGGATCCATTTGGATTCCCATTTCGAGCATGTGAGTTATTAGTTCGCTTAGAACTGCTATTGGAGCCTGAATTGCGAGGTTGGTGTGGAGAGGAGCCATTGTCTGAGACCATAAACGTGGTGTTATTCCCAGACACCGTCGTTTGAACTTGATTCTCTTTGCGGGCTTCTTCCATTAGCAAGCCATCACGAGCATCATAAAATGAAGGTAAAGGCTTCTTTTGTCCGATTATAGTAGCAACCATGTCGTAGCTTTCGTTCAATCCTCCTATTAAACGAAGCACCAATCTATCCTCAGTAACAGGTGATCCGACGTTGCGAAGTTGATCGGCAATGAGTTTTAGTTCCGTACAGTAGGAACTAATATTGGCAAACTCGTCGTAGCGAATTTGCGAGAAGCGTTTCTCTAAAATCATGGCACGTGTGCCTTTGTTGTTCTGAAAAATGTTCTCCAGCCTCGACCAAGCTTGCGCCGCTGTGGTGTTCGACTTTAAGATGGTGTTGAGAAGATCTTTAGATATCGTGGCGAACATCCATTGCTTGACTAGGGCGTCAAGTCTTTTCCACAGAACTGCGTCAACTTCAGAGGACTTGGAAGAATTTTCCGATTCCTTCTCCGTGTCTTTAGTTTCGGTGGTTGTACTACCGGATGGATCGCTAGGTGGAACGAGATGATCATAGACATTATGTATAAGACAGTGGTTTGTGAACAATTCGGTCCACGGAATGTACTGCCCGTTTTCCATATCTAAGATTATGGGAACAAGGCTTCGAATATTTCCGACGGAGAAGGCGGAGGAAAATTTTTCGGCCATTGTAGAAGTTTAGGAGAAGGTCTCTCACTACAAAAAAAACTGACATTCCCTACGGCCATTCCCGTAAGGAAATTCGCAAAAATCCGTAGGGAACAGGGTTCCCTACGGCATCCCCTACGGGAATCACGCCGTAGGGGATTATCCTTCCCCGTAGGGAGCTCCCTATGGGCCTGTTCCCTACGGCATCCCCTACGGGAATCACGCCGTAGGGGATTATCCTTCCCCGTAGGGAGCTCCCTATGGGCTACGGCTCTAAGCCGTAGGGAATATATTTTCATTCAAAATTATCATTCAAAATTATGAGTCGGGTGGCTCGAGCCACCATCCCAACCCACCAGCCCGAACCACTAACCCGAGCCTACCACCCTAAAGCCCGACCAAGCCCAGCCCTCAATAGGGAGCTCCCTACGGCTCTAATTATTTATGTATATTGCATGACCCAAAGTTTGAACCCTGGACCTAATGAGTGAAGAGGAGGGAGATAACCGCTGGGCTATCTGAGTTATATGCACAATTTTTAAAAGATAATATATATGTATTCATTAACTTATATTTATTATGTAAAAATGTAATAATAAAATAATATATATATATATATATCAAATTATAAATATAAATATTGGTTTTAAAAAAGATAATTTAAAATAAAAGAGCATTTAAATATATTAAATTAAATAGAACTCACAATCTTTTTTTATTAATTTTTAAGAACTCTTATTTTTTTTTTATTTTTTTTTTTTTTGTGTTTACATGTTTTACTTGGATTTAAATATTATTTAGTAGTAGTTTTTTAAATGTGTTTAGACTATGAGCCCGTTTGGGCGAGCTTATTTAAAATAGCTTATAAGATGTTGTTGTTTTAAGAGCTGATAAGCTGTTATGTCTTATTTAATAAATAAGTTGTTAAAACGTTTGGATAAAATAGATATATAAACTTATAAGATGTTAATTTGTTTGGCAATTTAAGATCTTATATAAATAAAATTATCAAAAATAAATTGTTATATATGAAAAAAATAATTAAAAATAATTATATAAACTAAATAATAAATTTGGAATTTTTGTGTATATATAAAAAGTAATAATTTTAAGGGTATTTTGGTCTTTTATTGTTTAAGTTACAAGAGCTTATAAGCTGTTCTAAAAAAAGTACCTCCCCCCTTACTTTTTTTTAAACAGCTTATAAGTTGTTAAACCGCTTATTTTTAAGTTTTTTAAGACCTTTTTCTAAATGTTTACCAAACAAATTTTAGGAGCTTATAAGCTCTTAAACAGCTTATAAGGTGTTTTAAGGAGCTTATAAACTCCGCCAAACAGGCTCTATAAAACCTTTTTTATTATTTTTTTCTTAATTTTTGCGTAATTGCGATATTATTTGTAATTAATTATTTTTATAAAATTGCTTAATTTTTTGAGTAATTGCGTAATTTTTCTAATTACTTATCTTTATAAAATTGTACAAAAATTATTTTTATAAATGTAATTGCGTAGTTGCATAATTGCGTAAACATTTTAAAAAAGCTTTAATTGTAATTTTATTATTTAGTAAAATAGTGTTTTAAAAAATACATTTAAACAATTTAGCGTAATTTTATAATAACATTTAACTAATTTATTATTATATAAATTAATAGTTAAAAAAAAAAAAACAATTCCCCGCAAATGCCGTAGGGAATAAATTTCTCTACTCTCCTGCGGTAAATAGCCGTAGGGGACCCCTACGGTAAATAGCCGTAGGGGACCCCTACGGGGAAATTACCCGTAGGGGATTTATTACTCGCCTATGGGGTATGCCCGTAGGGAGTATTTCTCTACGCCTAGCCGTAGGGAAACTCAAAAAATGATTCCTGTAGGGCCTCTTGGAGGGCGCGAATGCGCGCGCAAAACCCCCTACGGGGATCCCCTACGGGAGTCACCCCTACGGCTGGGCCGTAGGGAATGCCGTAGGGAAACTCAAAAAATGATTCCCGTAGGGAATGCCGTAGGGAAACCCCTACAGGAAAAAGGCCGTAGGGAATCCCCGTAGGGGTTCCATGGTTTTTTTTGTAGTGTCTGATACCACGTAGGATTTGGTAATTGAATCCTTGCGTTTCTTATTCATAGAGTCCCAAATATATACAATATACAAAGAGACCTAATACCGTAAATAACCTAAGGATAAATATGCAAAATATATACATACTATATTTACGCTAATATTACTATATGAGAATGCACTTAGAGAAAAGATGTGGGATATGTTCAATGTAATGATAAATCTCTCAACTAAGATGCTTTATTTATACTCATCAGGAGATAGTATCAAGTCTTTGAGCTGACTATTCAAATTTCGTACAACCAATATTGGACTGACTATTCAAATTCCATACAACCCATTTAAACTATCCCAAAAGCTTAAGTCAACTAAAATGTTTCAACTATTTGCGAATAGCATTAATTTGTCACATTTCACTATAAATTTCAATACTATGAATAACTTTTCGTTTGTTCCGTAATATAGTAATCTCGATGTGTTTTAAAACCATATATGATATGAAATTCAAATCTTCTCGAGTCAAAGTCACTAATTTTTTATATGATTTTAAACTTGTGTTTTTAATCAATTATTTCAAAAAATTTAATAGTAAAAATTACATGCACGTTGTTATATGTTTTTCAATTAAACGATATAAAATGATAATTTTCAAATAAGATCATTTCATTTAATACAATATATACATTAACATCAATAATAATCGTTTCAATTTGAATATATAATATCTACTAATATGGTATAGGATTTAGTCGATCGAAAACAAAAAATATCAATTAAATCAATTTTTAACAATCAAATTAGATGTTTTTTTACTCATTACGATGATTATTTTTTATTATAAATCAAAATATCACTTATTAGTTCAACAAAATTGAAAAGCCACGCAGCCCACGCTTAAATTGTTAATGTTTTTCATAATGGCACAAAACATATTTGATTTAGCACGTATTTTTTCTGTTTTGTTGAGCTAATAAGTGATATTTTGATTTATAATCAAGAATAATCATCGTAATTAGTAAAAAACATCGAATTTGATTGTTAAAGATTTATCTAATTGTTATTTTTTTGTTTTCGATCGACTAACTCCTATACTACATTTGTAGAGATTATATGATATTCAAATTGAAACGATTATTGTTGATGATAATGTATATTATATTAAATTAAATAATTTTACTTGATAATAATCATTCGATAACGTTCAATTGGAAAACATATAACAACGACGTTCATGTATTTGTTACTATTACAATTTTAGAAATAGTTGGTCGACAATATAATTTTACCGTTATATCAAAGATTAGCGACTTTGACTCGAGAATATTTAAATTTCATATCATATATGGTTTTAAAAAACATCGAGTTTACTATATTATGAAAAAAACGAAAAGTTATTCAGAGTTTTCTACCAAAAATTATGAAGTTAATAGTGAAATGTGACATATTAATACTATTCGCAAATAACACAATTTTAACTAATAAACTGCTTTTAATCGTGATTATTTCGAGTGTACAATGATACATGATATTTAAGTACATTGAGTCTAGTTCATTATGCAACTGACAGAACTTAATTTGGAGATTTTTACAAAAAGTATTAGAATTTATGGTAAAATATGACAGTTTTTTCGGATAGGCACGAACATGAGCACGAAAATTCAATTTTCGTGCTCCTATAAGCACGAAACTCAACACAAAAATTGAATTTAGTGCTTCCCGGAGAACGAAACACAACACGAAAATTGAATTTCGTGCTATTAGGAGTACGAAGATTGAATTTTCGTGCTCATTTTCGTGCTTAAGTATAAAAACTGTCTTATTTAACAAAAAATTTTATAACCTTTTGTAGAAATCTCCAAATTCAATTCCGTAAATTCCATAATAAACTAGACTCGATGCTCTTCACAACCATTTGTCACACATGCTCTAATTAATTACCAATATAAATAGTTTTTTAATTACATTTGTACCATCTATAAATATCTCTAGTTTACCATCTTTCACTATTAACTTCATAACAATTTGTAGAAAATTTTCCCCTGTTCATAGAGTTCCGTCGCTTTCCCTTGCTCATCGAGTGCCCGGTCTTGTGCTCGCTCATGCCGATACTTCAAAGATCTTAGATCCGGTAGAGATTGGTTGATAGGAATGATGCCAACTAAGTAGAGGGGGACCAGTTGATTGGCTTCCGTATCGAGATCAGTTCCTTCTATCGGTAGGTATGCTTCCCTCGCACCCGGCAACATTGACTCCAGTATTCGCTCCTCGATCCACTTCTTCCTTCCCTTCCTCACTCATATTACAGTCCTAAAGGGAAGGACATAAATGGAAGAGAATAGTATAACTTTTCGTCAGTTTTCTAATATACTAGACTTGATGGACTTCAAAACCATATATAATATGTAATCTAGGTCTTCTTGAATCGAAGTATTTTATTAGTTAAATATGGATTACTCGCAGAGATCATTAATTGGTCATCTTTCACCATTAATTTCATTAATTTTTGTAGAAAATTTCAAAAAAAAAAAAATAATAATTTCGTTGTGTAGATCACTGAGTCTATTTTATTATGGAATTTACAGAACGTAATTTGGAGATTTCTACAAAAAGTTATAGAATTTATGGTAGAGTGTGACAGTTTTTCTCCCAAACACGAATATGAGCACGGAAAATTAATTTTCGTGCTCTCAGAAGCACGAAAATTCACAAAAATTGAGTTCGTGTTAGACGGAGCACGAAGTAGATAGAATTTCGTGCTGAGCAGAGATCGAAAAAGACGAAAAATTATTGGTTCGTGAAGTAATTATTTTTTCATGATTTCGTTTTATTTGAAAAGCTTTATTCAAAAATCTTTTTGTTCGTAATCTCTTTACGTTGAATATTGCTGGTTAATGACTACGTCGGGATTGCCCTCCTCTTAATTTTTGTTTACATATAAGATCGACGACGGATTTTTTAGATCGAGAAATATTCATTTTTTATTTTAATTGAAAATGAGAAGAAGACTTAGTGAGTCCGCATGCAAAATCATTATTTATTTATTTTTTTCTTTTGTCTTTATATTTTTAGTGTGGAAAGTAAATTTATGTTTGTCTTTTCATGAAAAAATGTTTATATTACTCGTACTATTATATCATAGGTAATAGAACACTCATTAGTCATTACATGTCCCTCTAAAAAAGTGTAAGAACGTGATCCAAAATTAAAATCGCATACGTTTCCTTTACTACTGGGCCTCAAGAGCGGCCCAGCCCAAACACACATAAAGCTAGCTAATATCCAAAAAACTAGCCCAAAACAATTTCCAGTAAAAAAAAAAGAGAAAATGTCACCACCACCGTCAGCCACCGATAAACCTCCGTCCGCCGCCGCCGAAAACCCTAACTGGTGGTGGTTCACATGGGAAGCCCAATCGCACACGTCGATACTTCGCTTGCTCTTATTCAACCCAAACAAGAACCCCTCAGCTCAGTTCAGAGACCTGAAACTCGCCCTTCTCCCACAGCAATCTCTCCTTACGGTGTCGTTTCTGGAAGGCGAATCCATAACAGACACCTCCGTTCGGGTCCCTGTCCCTCGGGTCCTGGTCGACCCGGAATCCCCTATACATTTCAAGGCGCTCGACGACCATATCGAGGCCAAACTCGTTTTGCTGCTGCCCGTTGACCATCCTCTCGTTTCCGGTTTCGATTCGATTCTTCGTGCCGATGAAATTGCGGATGAATTTCGCCCGTTTTCATTGGATTCTGGTGAGTGGATTTTTTTTCTTTGTTTGTTGATTCTTGCTGGGAATGTGACGTCCGATGTTGAGTAGTATTTATGCATTTTTCGATTGTGATATGCTTATATTTTTATTTCAGATATAAAGAAGTTATCTTGTATGGAAGAGGTACACTTTTACTGCAGAAATTGCTGGAATAAGTTGACGAATGGTCTCAGGTTGAAAGGCGGAATAAATTCAATAGGCCTCTTTTGTATATGCCTATTTCTGTTATTCAACTTCGTGTTTTTATGTTTAGATATCGGACTGTTAGTTACTTTCTGCATTTTGTTATAGTTGTTTTAAGGAAATGCCATCTGTCAACTGGCGAGATGTGGCCGACAACTGGTTCGGAAACTGCTGCTGCTCGTTCGGAGGTGTTAGCGAGAAGCTGGTCTCGGAATACGTGAAATCCTACACTTGCACTCCTGGTGTGTGCCTCCTAAACACGACATCTGTCCTTTTATGCAAAAACGATCTCTTGGGATGTGAATTTCCTGACGTGCATCCCGATATAAATCTGGAAAATGGGACTTCAAATGATTTAGCTGATGGTGATAGTTTATCATGCGCCCTTCAGTCATTGCAAGTTGAAGAAAACGGTCGGGATTGTGATGATGGATTATGCTGTTCGGATGCAGTGCCAAAGAATGAAGGCAATATTGAACTTCTTGGAAATCAAAGAGTGTTTCTCGATGGTTTTCTTGGGAATGGTTTCATGGTTAATTCTTCAGGGCTCTCAAAAAATATTCGGTGGGTTGAATTCTTATGCCCGCAATGCTCGTGCCTTGTTGGGGCTTATCCTTGCATTGATGATAACAAGCCTTTAGATGGCGGGATTCGTCTTTTCAAATGCCACATTTCGACTTGCTTTGGCGGAAGTGGGTCTTGTGACATATTTAGGTGAGTTCCATGAGCTATAAAAATTTGTTATTCTTTCTTTTGAAATCTTCGTGTCGTTTTTGTTTCTCCACGTTTAATTCCCAGTATTATCCATGAGCTATAAATTTCCACGTTTGTTTCTTTTGATATGTTAATTTTTCGTGTAACATATTATTAATATAACCATAGGTGATAAATCCCAATCAAGTAGTGTTTTGGGTTCGTGTTTTTACATGGGTATTATTACACGAGAGACATGAATCCGAACACGGCCTGAAACACCTATAATTATAAATGGATCATTTTGAGATGTTTTAATGTGTTTAATGGGTGTTGAAAAAACCAACTAATTCCACCGAAATATGTAATAAACGAACAAGATTTCCATTTCTTATGATTAGTTACAGAACGGAAATAGCTGGTTAATTCCTGATGCGTAATTGCACTGTAATTCTTTCCTCTGATCAGGAATTACACCCTCGAGAGGATGTTTGCGAGTCAGTTGCTGGAAAATGCAGAAGACGAGTTATCATTCAGGACAGTAGTTAGAGACTTGCAAACCAAATCTCCGGCACTGCAAATTGTTTTACTGAATCCAAACACATGGGTCTGTGCTGGAAGCTTAAACCCCGAAAAACCAGCTGAGAAGTTGGTTATGCATCCCAGCATCAAATTATTGTTTTCTGCCTCTACTCATGGCATGGAATTTGATTCAAGGTAAACGTCTCTTTTCCTTCGGAACACCTTTTACAGAATTTCTTGTTAATTATAAAAATGCCTATGACGTTTACTCTTATTACTCGTTTCAAACATTATTTGGACTTATTTTGTAATTCGGGTGAACCTCAGGGGTAGTTTTATGTAATTTTACGAAAACCATCTGGATGAACTGATATGTTTTCTATGGCGCCATGAATGTTTACATAGGAACCTAGACGAGTGGGTGCAAAAGAATCAAGCAGACGAGATTTACATGTTCTCGTCTCAAATAAGCGAATTGACTCGAGTTTTGGAGGTGGCCAAGAATCGTTCTCCGCCATCGTGTACTGTGTTACAGGGTTTGTTTTTGTCATCTATGAGGAGATGAAAGCTTTAAAATTACACCTCTGTTATTGCAAGCTTGAAGACTAATGTATTTGAGTATTAGTTATAGTATAAACGGGTTGTCGAACTGTAGTAGAATGTTTGCTATCCGTCCGTCTAATGGTTAGACGGGTTAGACTGATGTATTTGACTTTGAGTATTAGCTACTTGTAAAAGCGTGTCAATTTTTTTGAGACAGAATTTGGATAAAGGATTCGATTCGATCTACTACGCTAATTTCTCTTGTTTTCCAAGATGAAGTATTTAATTTGACAAGATAATTTTCTTTTTATCGAGTTTATCTAGGAAAAAAAACTCCAAAACAAGATAAACTTGGAAACAAGATTATCCAAAACTCAATTACAATACAATGCTTACATCCTTGCTGCCACGTGACGGGCACGTGTCCTTACATGCTTCGTTCTGTCTAAATTCCAAGCACCGCTCAAACCACGTGTCCCCATGGTACATTTATTTAATCCGTTTAATCGCGACACGTGTAACTCTCACAATCAATCCACTTTCGAGTCACTACTTCTCACTCCCTTATATAATCCCACGCAACTCCACCACTAATTCATCTCACAATCACTTCTAAACAAAAGCAAAAAAAAAAAACTCAAATCTTTTCACTACAATCAAACATGGCACAATACGGCGGAGGCATCGGCGATACCGGGAGGCAGACCGACGAGTACGGCAATCCCATCCGCCAAACCGACGAGTTCGGAAACCCTATCCACCGCGGCGCAGCTGACAAGTACGGCGCCGGAGCCGGCGCCGGCACCGGAGGAGGGATCGGAACCGACCCCTACGGCGCTATTGGTAGCGCCGGACATGGTGGGCCCGGCGCTCACGGTGTTGGGACCGGGACCCACGGCATAGGGACAGGGGCTGCTGTTGGTGGGCTGGGTGCCGGAGGGGGCGGCCGCCACCGCCGCTCCGGGAGCTCCAGCAGCTCGGTAAGTTATTAAGGAGTGAGTTGACTTTCGGTCAAATATGTGAAATTAGGGTTTTGACTTTGACTATTAATTGTGTTTGTTTGTTATGCTGCATGGTGATTTTTTTTTTTTTTTTGTGCATGCATGCAGTCTTCGGAGGATGACGGGTTCGGTGGGAGAAGGAAGAAGGGTTTGAAGGAGAAGATAACTGAGAAGTTGCCGGGAGGCCATCGCAAGGAGGAGTATCCGCCGAGTGCCGCTCAGCCCGGCTATGACGAGGGCACCGAGAAAAAGGGGATGATGGACAAGATCAAGGAGAAGCTCCCCGGAGGCCACCGTAACTAGAGGGATTCGATCATCTACATAATAATAATTATTATTATTATAAGTTGTATGTGTAATAAAATGTGCCACTTCTCGGCTAGTCGGGGGAGTTAGTTGGCGAAATGTGTGTTGTAACATGTTGTAACGTACAATGATGTGTATGGTTTCGAAATATTTAATTTTTTTTAAATAATTTTGGTTCATTTACTACAATTTTAAGAGTTAATACATAAAAAAAAAAAAAAATCGTTTACCATTAATTTTTGAATAACATTGACCACCAAATCCACTTAAATTTATCCCATTAAATTCAACCCATTTATTTCGAGCCCACTTCTATTATTATCTCAAATCCATTAAAGCCCTTAAAATTGTGAGGTCAATACGTATACCTCAATTATTAATTTATTTTTAAATATATGTAAATTTTATTATTGATAAAATTATAATACTACAAGAGAAGTTGGTACTCACTTTCATTAGTGGGTCAATTTGAACTTCTTTGGATAAGGTCAAAAAAGTAAATAATTAATTCGAGTGAATCGTCTTGGTGGGAGTTGAACTAGTTTAAGATAATTATATTATTTTAGAAATCGCATTATTTAATTAAAAGCTCGAATTATTAAAAACTTTAGACAGTGAATCGAATATATTCTTGAAGTATACTATCACAAATAAAATAGCTCCATTTTGCATTTAATCATTTTAAGTTTTTGAAAAATTAAATTTTATCATATTTAACAATTTTTTGTTAAATTTTGTTTGGTTGTACTCAATGCTTACAACTGCTTACTTTAGTGTTTTGTTAAAAAAGTGTCATACAAATATAAAAAAATTGAATATATTTTATTTTTTAAAATTATATTTTCGTGACACTCACAAAAAATTTAATTTTTCAAAAATTTAAATGACTAAATATAAAAACGAGCTATTTTACAAGAAATTTTGTGATATTATGTCTATAATCTTTAATATTCTAATTTTTTTTTTCACTTTAAACATTACTGATCATGCATTAACTTAAAAGTACATTTTTCTTAGTCAAATATTTTTTTAATAAAATTTTAAAATAAGTAGATAAAATAAAATATAATTGTATTTTAAAGTAAAAAAAATATGTCAATTATAATAATTAACGAAACATGTTAATATTCGTACTCTCTTATTAACACGCACCTTCCATTATTGATTAAATGAAAATGTTATATTAATTAATATTGCAATGATTGAAGCAATAGAGTTAAATTTTATTGATCTCTTTTCGTCCTAGAGTGATCATATATTTTTATTTCATAATTTACAAATAAAATATGATCACTTATTTAGAATAAAAGTGATACTCATTTGTACATGAGAAATAAACACATTTTTTTTAATTTGTATTTTACAAAAAAAATGTGTCTAATTTATAATTGAGTTCAAGATTCTTTCTCCAATTGAAATGGAATATCTTAACCGCTGTCATTTGTAGTTTTTTAGTATAAATATGATTGAAATATTTTAATATTTCTAGTTTTTTAGAAATTTTTAATACATCAAATCGACATTCAATTGTAGTTTTTACTTTTTCTGTTTTAAAAAAGAAATTGAACTATCACCATCTTAATTTATAAAAGAAATTGTGCAATTTATTTGAAATTGAGGGATGAGTATTTTATTTTAATTTTTTTACTTTACAAACCTAACCGCTAAACTGACGGTCGGATATATACGAAGGCTATTTTTTTGAAGTAAATTTATGGGCGTGAAATCCTGAGTGCCACGTAGGGGACACGTGTCGAATGACAAGCACCACGTCGCATGCAAAAAATCTTTATTTAATCGTTGATTGCAACACGTGTAATCCTCTCCGAAGTCCTCCGTCGAGTCACCGCTTTCTCATCTCGACTATATAGTTAGATATAATCACTCTCACAAATTCATCATCAAAACAAAATTATCAATCAATCCGAAAATAAAAACAGACAGATAAGCGCACGTTAGCTGAAGAGAGTTAATACCATGGCACAGTACGCTAATCAGACGGACGAGTACGGCAACCCCATCGTCCATCCCGGAGGAGGAGCTGGAGCTGCTGCCGCTCAGTACGGCGCCGACTCCGGCGGAGGAATCGGGACGGACCCGTACGGCGCCATCGGGGGAGGAGGAGGGCAAGGCGTTGGTCAACGTGGGATCGGAAGTACCATTGCCGGCCTTGCTTCCGGCGGCGGCGGCGGCGGAGATCACAAGCACCACGGAGGAGGAGGAGGGGTTGGAAGTGCGATTGCTGCTGCTGGGCTAGCCTCCGGCGCCGCCCACCACGGCGGCGGCGGGCACGGGACTCACGGCGGCGGAGGGGTCGGGAGCACCATCGCCGGGCTTGCCTCCGGCGGAGGCGGGGGCCACCACGGAGGCGGAGTGCACGACACTCACGGCGGAGGAATCGGGAGTACCATTGCCGGGCTGGCTTCCGGCGGCGGCGGAGGCCACCACGGTGGCGGCGGAGGAGGAGGATATGGGACTCACGGCGGTGGAGGGGTCGGTAGTACTATTGCTGGTCTGGCTTCAGGAGGTGGGGGCCACCACCACGGTGGGACTTACGATGATGAGGTACATAAATTTTATTAGTAGTAAATTTTGTTATATATTAATTAATTTATTATTTACTTTTATTATTTATTGTTATTATTAATTAGTTGTACGAGGATGATGGGCTAGGCGGGAGAAGAAAGAAGGGAATGAAGGAGAAGGTGATGGAGAAGTTGGGCGGTGGCAGCACTGCCACCGGGACTGTTGGTCACGGCGGCCCTACTGACTATGGCGTCGAGCATCAGCATGAGAAGAAAGGAGTGATGGAGAAGATCAAGGAAAAGTTGCCATGTGGCCACCCTTAATTTTATAATTATTAATTACTGGCTAATTAATTATCATCATCATCATCTAATTATGTATGTGGATCGAGGTCGATCGGGTTCTTTAATTGTGCTGTGTTTTCAATTTGGGTGTGTACCACGTCTCGTGATGATCAATAAATTTGTAATAGCAGTAATATTACACTATATATGTTGTGTGCAATGTGATTTGTTTGCTTTAATCTTGTAATTGGGTTCAACTAATGTTAATCTTGTCCGATTGAATGCTGAGGCTCGACCGAATTGATCAGTCTTACTCGACCCAATTGAATGTGATCATCAGTGGATTAATGTACCTGATTGAATGCAAGGATCAACCGAATTGAATTGAATTGTACGTCCCAATTGAAATGTACATCAAACATGATTTTAAAGAACGATGTGTGTATACAGAATAATTTTTAAAACGTTACACAAGAGAAAATGTTTGATTAACTTGTAGCACAGTAAATTTTACATTTTCTTCAAACTTCTAATCTATTTTTCCAATACATTGATTGGAGTATTACTTTCGTCTCAGTAAATTATGCAATATATGCTGTTGTAATTAATAAAGAGGCTGGGCTGGAGACAACGCAGCCCAATATGTAAAAGCCTGCAATCAAAAATTATACCCAAAGCCCACTCATTATAGCTGGCGGTTGCCGGTTGGCTCAAACTTCATTTGCATCGCCGAACTCCCGATACGACGTCGTTTCGGACTTGCTCTCGTTCTTTTCCTCGTCAAATTCACCACCCTCCTCCGAATCACGAAAGGTCTAGTCGATTGACATTGAGAAGAAAGAGCTGAAAAACTAATTATTTAGAATGTACGATTTCATTGCCGCTGTAATTTCAGGTAAACCTGCCAAACATAAAAATAAAAATTAGGGCTATTATTTATTTTATTTTTCAATTTGTGCTCATTAATTGATGCATTTTTGTTTTATATATTTCATTTTCAGCTGTTATTTTTTTCGGTGCATTTGGAGCTAATTCGGTGTCTGTGCCGAGTACCAATTGTTACGCCATCGATAATACCAGTCACCTTCATGATTTTGTATCCTTCATATGATATAGATGTTTCAGAAGTTATTAATGTACTACATTTTAAAAATATATATATTTTTGCTTTCCCTCTGTTTGATTTTGAATTGTTTTTCCGCTTAGTATCGACTTAGAGTGTTTTGGTTGGACAACTTTTCGAGTATGACGATGATAAGGTAGTGTTTTGGTTTTGAAGTATTCTTTTCATTGATATATTCTTTAGGGATGTTTTGATTACTGACTAAGCATTGTATATCGCTATATTCATGTAGGATCCTGATCTGGTCGTAAGGTTCTGTAAAGATGTCGAGACTAGATCACAACCGGTAATTATTATATTAGTTTTGAAGTAGTAGTTCAAGTAAGCATATGGTTTTTGAATATTATTTTTCCCACCGATTTCAGTGAGTCGAGATATTCATTTTGGTTATCTTGATATAATATGCTTCGATGCTAACCATGTGTTTTTGCACTCATAGGGATATGTTGATTTTGGAAGATTTGACAAGTTCAATCCTTTTACTGCTGCCAGTTCAGGACAAGCCAACTTTGTGCAGGTGAGTTTCAGTTCATTATCATAAATTTCAGTTTATTTGCTTAAGTTAACACAAAGTGGTTATTTGCACGCATTTAGGTCTTTGTAAGACCCTTATATATAAGACTTGCATGGAATGGTTTTACTCGATGTATTTCCTATAATTTGAACTAAGATTGTGATGGTGGTTGTCATCTGGAATATCTGTATGTTTCAAGTGACTCGCTAGTTATGAAATCATTTTTTATGACTTCTAAAAAGACTTGCTTTTATCTAAATTTGTTGTGTTACATTTCTAGGAATACTATAATGGTGACCTAATGAAGTGTGAGAAAAGTTATGATAAATTGGGACGCACGGCTCAGGTCAGATGAATAGTGGTTGTACAAATTTGGTGTTCTTACTGCAGCATACAATATTTTATTTAACAAACTATTTTTATCAACATTTTTCAGGTAAATATCATTTGTGGAAGTTGTCCAAATGGACAATGTGTAGGTATGTGAAGTTTCATCTATTAATTTTTATTATCTCAGAAGAAATTACATCTGTCAAAGTCGACTCGAATGTAATATTATTATATTACTAGTTGTGTTTTTATGTAATTTTTAGGGGTATCATTTTATTGCAACAGAATTGCTTGTTAAAAAAATTGAGTCAGGTAAAAACAGTGTTTATTTTAACTACAATTTAGTTCTATAATACTCCAAATTGATACAAATTGAAACCAAATTGTATGACAGACAGGTCTTGTCTGTATATAATTCCTGAAAAATTGCAACTAAATTTATGATAAGTATCATATTTCTTATATTACTATTTTATACCGTGACACTTGGATTTGAAATTTTCAATTTTTTTTGCCTGACATTCCAATAGCAGTGACCTATTGTGCATGCTATTCTTGAGAGGACATTTGTGTAACCTTAAGTTTTTTTGTGAAGTATTACTTTTGTGGCTAAGCTCTCTAATCTATATTTGTTACTTTATACGTGCATATCTTAGGTGGACTCGGTTGCATCTGCAAGGTTGCCTATGAATCTACATGCAGGTTTTTTCATACAGTTTTTTCTTATGATTTTACATATCTCATATTCACCAAGTCAATTTAAGCCTAAATAAAGGACGTCAACCATAAACTAATGCACACATGAAACTATTATCATTCATATAATACACAAGCAGGGTTAACATTTTGATTTATTTTACTTATTTGCCTTTTCAGGAAATTTGAATTCCTTCTAAATTTATTTTTTATAAAAAAAAAACTTCATTTTAATGTTTTCACTAATTCTGATTATGTGGCGTTTTGTTTTGTACCTTCTTGAACAGAGTGATCATTGATCTAGCCATCCCATGTGTGAAGCCAGGATTGCGGGTCTTTGAAGGCTTCACAGTTGGTTTTCACCCAAGATCATGGGAAATTGTAAAGTAGCTTTCTATTCTGTAATACTTTTGCTACTTATTTAGTCAATCATGTTATAGATCACCGTATTTTATTTACAAATATGTTTTTTTATCGTAGGTCTATAATGGCTTGACTCAATTGGGTTACGAAAAAGCTTATGATGAATTTAGGTACTGATATTATCATTTTCAACTTTTTTATTTTTATTTTTATTTTGGCTTCAATTGAAGTTTTGTTTTAGATTTATGTAATATGTTCCAGTAGTAGAGTTGGCAAAAAAAAAATCCAGCATGTTTTGGGCCTATGAAATATTGTCCGTGTCGGTAAAATTCAGGCCATGTTTTGCCAGGTTGAGATTCTTCTTCAAATATAATTTTAACCCTCAAATTCCTTTCTTCTATATACAGCTTCAGAGCCGAGCAAGACGTAACCCTATACTTAACTGCAGTTGCTAACCTCTCGAATTTAGTACAAAAACCCACAGTCAAGGTTCGTTATTTTTTTCATGCCTAGCCATATCTATTTGCCTGAGTGCATAATACACACCTTAAGTGTCTTGCGTTTTTTGGGTCACTTTGTATTCCAGATTTCTCCGGAACAAGGATTAGTTGTTCAGTTGTCTGGCTCAGGAGCAAATGGAAAGGCACCAACTACTTTGTCTCCAAGTGTAATCTTTCTAGATTGGACATGTAAATATAGATTCCAGTAATTCTTACAAAATTAAGGCTGATCGTGGTGTGAGGGTCCCCACTCATGTTCTGAATTTCCTCGTGTTCTTAGGTGAAAAGGCTCGCGATACACCTTATGAAGTCGAGATCACCATCCCAATAGAGAATTATGATCCGGTTCAGTTTACTTTTTCAAAGTTGTGCGGTGAGCATGAATGAATTTCCCAATAGTAGACCCTGAAAAAAAAACTGTGCAATTTGTCCAATCGCAACAAATTTCCCCGACTATTATTATATTATAATGAAAATTAATATAGCCTGAACACTTATATCACTTTTGCCTTCTTACATTTGTGTTTCATTTTCCCTGTAACCTTATAGAGCGCAGCGAAGATGAAAGTGGTGAGTCTAGAAAAGGATGGGCTATATTTGGAATCATATCATGCGTGTACGTCATTTTTCTTTTATCTGTTGAACTATAAAGTATAGCATCTGGTATAACACGGATCCTTTAGCTAACTTGTGTTGTTTTTCTTTGCATGTGCGTGTGAACAGATTAATCGTAACACTTACACTGTCCTGCATTGGAGGATTTATTTACCAGACACGAGTGAGAAACCTGGTAAGTAATTTACATTAACACCTCTTATTTGTAGATTCAGCATCGTTCATAATGATTTCGGTTACTCTTCATGATTTAAATTTTGTAATCTACATTTGCAGCGCGGGCTTGATGCGATCCCCGGAATGGCGATACTATCAGCGTGTCTAGAGACCGTATGTATACTTCACTCGTATTGCTGTAATTTCCACACCCTTGAGCTTGAGTCCAATCACAGTATTATGTATGTATATATGCAGGCAAGTGGAGGTGTGCATGGCTATACTCGACCCGATGACGCGAACAATGCTTTCGCTAATCAAGCTTCGTGGGACCCAGAGCCAAATCCGAATCAAGAAACCCGGAGAACCAGTGAAAGAACGTACGGCTCAATTTGACTTGGTTGAACAATTCACACATTGTCATTTTTTCTACCATCTATTATTTTCAAAGGATTTTTTAATTTTTGTTGTGAAAGGAATCGTGATTGCTATCGATTCTGGACATTTTTTAATACTATGTAATTAAATTAGGAAAATGAAGAGATGAAAAACAATTAAATTAGCCCTTTCTTTGACAAAATCGTAAGAGTTGTTGACCTGCTTTGTGGACATAATGTATTTTTTTACTATCATAGTATAATGCATGCCCTCTTCGAGCTAGTCAACCTTTGACATGTCAAAGGGAGTCGGAGAAAATCACTATTCCATACAAAAACTAAACGAAAGAAAAACTAGAATCATGAGCTAAATTGATCTGAAGCGAAGATTTGAACAAAATAGCGTTTATGTTCTTTGTAAAATCGACTTTTTTGGGTTGTTCGGATATAATTATGGAGCAATGTTTGAGTTGCAATCTAGCAAGAAATTATAGTAGTAGTTAAATGCACATTTTATGGTCAATAAATTATTTGAAACTAATCCCATTTTGGTCAACAAAGCAGGTACTTCTAATCCAACTATTATTACTCACTCTCAACCTTATACAGACTTGGTCTTTTCCCCAAAAGGCATTGCCACCAAATACTTCCTTAACAACCCTTAACTATCAATACTTGTCATCTTTTGATTTCTTCCTATTCGATACCTCGGTGCAGAACTTCGAAAACTTACTATCGGTTGGAGTAAAAACACAGGCTTTTCAAGGTTTCAATCTCATTGAGAAAGTAACCAATTCAACTCAAAATCACACCAACTCCAATATTCTATGGCTCCCCTTTTACACCCATTCTCCATAATAACTCTATAAATATAATCCATACTTCATTTCAAATTTCATTCCACAACAAACATCTTCATTCCACAACACATTTCCTACAAAATGGCCAAGTCCCTAACCTTGTTCTTCGGTTTAACTCTGCTTGCTTTCGCACCCCTTTGCTTCTGCGAAGATAAGCTGCATGGAGGCTATCTGTACCCACAATTCTACGACCGTTCATGCCCTAAAGCGCACGAAATCGTGAAGTCCATTGTAGCAAAAGCAGTCGCTAAGGAAGCTCGTATGGCAGCCTCGCTCGTTAGGCTTCATTTCCACGACTGCTTTGTCAAGGTTTGTCACTAAAAATCGAAACTTTATATCGATAATCTACATTGCATAAACTATTATCCACAAGGTACTAATTTTTTCTTGATAATATGAAGGGCTGCGATGCATCGATACTCTTGGACACTTCCGGAGGCCTAATCAGCGAGAAGGGGTCGAACCCTAACCGCAACTCGGTTCGCGGGTTCGAAGTGATTGACGAGATCAAGTCCGCGCTCGAAAAGGAGTGCCCTCAAACCGTTTCATGTGCCGACATCATGGCTCTAGCTGCAAGGGACTCCACTGTTCTTGTGAGTCAAAATTCAAAGTTTTAAAAATATAAAAAGTACCCCTCAGAATTCATTAAGTCTTACAATCTCGTCCCTCCACGTAGGCCGGCGGGCCCGACTGGGCGGTCCCACTCGGAAGAAGGGACTCGAAAGGAGCAAGCTTGAGCGGCTCGAACCAGAACATCCCTGCTCCTAACAACACTTTCCAGACAATCTTGACTAAGTTCAAGCTGAAAGGATTGGACATTGTCGACCTCGTCGCATTATCCGGTACGAGTGGATCTCACAGTAATTTAACCGAACATCAGGGGTTTTTTTGCAATTAAAAAAAATGTATTTTTTTTTTATCAGGAAGCCACACCATAGGGAATGCAAGATGTGTGAGTTTCAGGCAGAGGCTATACGGCCAATCAGGGAATTCGCAACCTGATGTCACCCTCGACCAATCATATGCCGGTCAGCTTCGGGCAGGGTGCCCGAAATCAGGCGGGGATCAGAATCTCTTCGTCCTGGACTTCGTCTCCCCTGCAAGATTCGACAATAGCTACTTCAAGAACTTGCTGAGCTTTAAAGGGCTCCTGAGTTCTGACCAAATACTGGTCACCAAGAATCAGGAGTCGCTCGAGCTGGTGAAGAGATACGCGGGGAACAACGGGCTTTTCTTCGAGCAGTTTGCGAAGTCGATGATCAAGATGGGAAATATTTCTCCATTGACTGGTAACAGAGGAGAAATCAGAAAGAGCTGCAGAAGGATCAATGCTTAAAGAGTACACACACATATATATATATATAAATGTGTTATGTATGAATGTTTCTTTGTCAAAATTTATTGTTAAATGTTTTTCATATGTTTTCTTGAATTTCTTCTCTTGGTTTATGAGAAGAATTCAACTATTTATATCCTGTTCTTGTTATGTGGAGTGAGAATTTACTTTCCTACTTTCTTCTTAACAAAATTTATTCATTTTACGACGATTATCGCAAAGTTTAAGATCGAGTCGAGACTCGATTATAACTTTGATAATTGAAACAGAGGTGAGCACGAATCGAGCCGAGCCCCGACCCAAAACTCGTGCTCTTTGGTCGAGTCGAGTCGAGTTTTCGAGTTCTATTTTTTTAGTCAAAATATAACAAAATAACTAATTTCGGACCCGACCCGTATTCGACCCAACCCGCCCGAACCTGATTCGGCTTAAGCAGTTAAACCCCCAAATCAGCATCATCTTCTTCGTCTCTTCGAATACAAATACCATAAACCCTAAAAGGAGTCAATTTTGTATCTCACTATGAGACACAGCTACACTCGGTTCGTTTCACAAGCGCTCACCCGCATCGCCAGACCTAATCCCCAAATCGAAGCGCCGGCGATAAATCCCAATTCGATCCGGCGATTCTCGGCTTCGGTTCAGGAGTCCAAACCGAAACCCGCCCCGTCCGCGGTGGTTTCCGGCATCGCAGATGAGATATCCGGCCTCACGTTGCTCGAGATCTCGGACCTGACCGAAGTTCTGAGGAAGAAAATGGGGATCGAGGAGATGCCGATGATGGCGGTCATGATGCCCGGAATGGGTTTCTCGCCGGCGAAGGGGAAAGTCGGAGGAGGTGCGGCGAAGGAGGAGAAGAAGGAGGAGAAGACCGCGTTCGATTTGAAGCTGGAGGGAGGTTTCGACGCGGGTGCTAAGATTAAGATTATTAAGGAAGTGAGAGCTTGCACGGATCTAGGGTTGAAGGAAGCTAAGGATTTGGTGGAGAAAGCTCCGACTCTGTTGAAGAAAGGGGTGAGCAAGGATGAAGCCGAGAAGATCATCGAGAAGATGAAGGCGGTTGGGGCGAAAGTGATCTTCGAGTGAGGTAACAATGTCGGTCATTGTTTTCGATTTCTTGGCTTGAAGAGGTTTGCTGTTTTGTTTTTTTGTTTTTGCTATCTGCATATTGGATTCATAGTATTGAAGCATTTCATTAGACGATTGCGAATGGTGTTAGCAAGAATCATAGGAACTATCGTCTATAGTTTTTGTTTCAGATTGATTCCCAACTAAATAGTAAACACCAGTCAAGATCCCATAAGAACAGGATTAAAATTTTAGTATTTGGAACAAATGTTGTGTGAAAATTGTTGGAAAGTAAGATTCTTGAGGTTTTGTGAAGAAGAAACGAGGCATGATAATGTCAAAATCGTGCCTTTCGTTTGTGGTAAACTGGTAATTGTCTGAATTTATTATTACTAGTAGTTGAGTGTGTACCAAAAGATTAGCACCACCCTTAAGATGATTAGGTGATATAATGTTCTGTGAAATGTTGAGTTGTTTGTGTCGGTCATTCTGGGGAATTATACGAGGGGTGATTGTAAAATCATCTCGACCAGAAAGTGTACTTCCAAAGTTATGTGTTTTCCCCTTCGGGTTTTAACGTATAATTTATTCAAACTCCGGTTAGTGTACTGTTGCCTATAGCAGCCAAATCTTATTAACAAACAAACAAATTTTGAGAAAATTATCGTATACTTAAATCTAGTTTTCGTTGATGTAAGTGGTAACCATGCATAATACAGAGTACTGCACGAACCAGAATTTGTGTAGAGTTGAGATTGATTGGAGTTTGTATATATTCGTATCGTACTTTCTTATCCAAAAACCTCGAGACACCTTCTGATACTTGCATATTTGTGTATTCTTCTTCTCAGTTATTCTTGCTGCAACCCAGAAGGGGCATTTTGGGTGATGATAACGATGAGGGTTTTCAGAATCGACTCTTACTGTGTTTAGTTAATAACTTTTTATTTGTTAGAAATTAATTTCTTGCAAGGGTGCAACTGAGAAATACATGTGAAGTCTTTGTTGCAACTCTGTTATAAATTTCTTCTTAGTGCATTGGATTAGTGAAACAAAGGCTGTAAGACGTTCTTTTAGATATCATTAGTTGCAAAATCAATCTTCATTATATTGCAGAGTTCATATCAAAAAGTAGTAAGCTCAACATAAGCTTGATTTCAAATTAACGTTTTTCAATTGTAAAGTCATGTTTAAGCAACTTAACTAAAACATTTAAATTGTAGCAAGTGTATTGTTTTGGTCAGGAGAATTAATTAAATAATGTTTTATTAATTTTTAATAAAATGAAAGGTAAATATATTTTTTAATTAATAAAATAAAATAATTTAAATGTAAGAATAAATTTATTTTTTAAATTAAAATTAATTTATTTCTATTGTGTGACTATTAATATCAGAACAGTAAATATATGTATATTAATTCAATTGACCAAGAAGTACCAAACAATAAAGAATTTACGTATATATATAAACATAAAAGCATGAGATGACACAGCATGAGTAAATGAAAAGTGAGTTCTGTGATATGCGCAGAAGCGGAGGAGAAGACAAATTCGATAAAAGTGTGTGGCAATTGTTGCTCCCAATTTGGCCTTTGTATTTATTATGACCTGCTAAATTTTACTAGTAAATTTTCAATTTAATGATTTTGTTGACTTTTTATTTATTCTCCCTTCCCTTGTACTCTTTATATTTAATTATTATTTTTATTTATGTGCATAGATTGTCATATATATATTCGAGCACGAAAATATTAATTTATTGAATTTATATTAAGAAAAATAATTTTCAAAAATAATTATACTAATGATATTTATATTATATTATATATTGTCAAATCAACAAGATCCAATCTCCCTCAATCCTCACCTCACCCATCCTCATTTATTTCTCCTACCCATCACAAAATGAATGGATAATTAAACCCATCAATGATCAATCAATTAATTAATAAAAAATAAAAAAATACACTCACCCTCCTTATAAAAAATGAATTATTAAATTTATATTCAATTTATTATTTTTAATTTTATAACATTACTATTCATCTCAATAAATTATGTAAACTTCCTTTATAAATTGTAAATTGTAAAGCAAGTCTGCATAATTTTTTGATATTGAAGTAATACTATTTTAGTCTCAATTAAATGTTCACACTTTTGTTTTTTTAGTTATTTCACATATATTTTTACACAAAAAAAATATTATATATTAATATTTAAATTTTAAAATATAATTATATTTTATTTTATTAAATTACAAAAAAAGTGAACATTTTTTTCAAGAGACCATTATATTTCTTTATAAATAACCTATACCAAGAAAAATTGCATTTTTATTTTTCCTCACTCACCCTATGCTTCTCTCTCTCTAGAGTAGAGTTTGAACTGCACGTGTGCAGTGTATAGCTCTCACCCCCATCATCATCAATTCATACCTCCTTCTTCTTCTTCCCTTCAACAAAAAAAATTATTATTTTTTTTATCTTTGATCAAAATTGAAAATGGAAAGATTAGTCTATTTTTTAGCCATGGTTACTTTTGTGTGTTGTGTGTTATTGTACAAAGTGTGGAGGAGGAATCGATTCGTCGACGATCACAACGTCCGACGAATACGAGGTTCCCGGGGTTGGCCGGTGATCGGCGAGACCTTGGAGTTCATAGCATCCGGCTACACATCTAATCCGGTTAGCTTCATGGATAAACGCAAAGCTTTGTAAGAACACATTAATTAATTCATTAATTATGCCCTTTTTCATATGTAATTTTATTATAATGATTTAATTAATTATTAATTGTTGCTTTTGAGAGAAATGAGATTTTTAAAAGACGTGTTGAGATTTCGTCAATTTAAGGCTGCGATTCTGATTAGTTTATTACATTTACTTAGAAATTAATTATTTCGACAATAATAATGAATAATTTTATTTATTTCTTTATTTGATTTTGTAACTTGCCATCAATGGGCATGCAGGAAGGCCAATCTTAAATCCATATGGTCCTCAACATCTTTTTCTAACCAATTTAATTTCCAAAACAATAAATAAAAAGAATTAAATTATATATTTATTTAATGAAATTATTTTTTAGGTACGGAGATGTCTTCCGAACACACATACTCGGTACTCCGATCATCGTTTCGACCGATCCCGATATGAACAAAACCATCCTCCAAAACCACGGCCAAGTTTTCGTCCCTTGCTACCCGAAATCGATAACCGAGCTTCTCGGAAAATCTTCCATCTTACGAATAAACGGGCCCTTGCACAAACGAGTCCACGCCCTCATCGGGGTTTTCCTCAAGTCGCCTATCTTCAAGTCGAACATCACCCGAGAAATCGAGAACATCGTCAAGCTCTCCCTATCCACGTGGGCCCACAACCCCGATCGCCGAGTTCTAGTCCAAGACAAGACTAAAATGGTTCGTTTTTTACGTTTGTTTATTTTGATTCATAAGAACATGCATACGCATGATTATTTAGGCACGTGCGAGCACGTGCCTAAATGTTGTATGGATCATTGTGTGTCTGAATTGTGATGACGTGGCAGATTACGTTTGAGATTCTGGTCAAGGTGCTGATGAGCATCGGCCCCGGCGAAGAAATGGAGTTTCTAAAGAGGGAATTCGCAGAGTTCATCAAGGGTTTGATTTGTTTGCCCGTAAATCTCCCCGGAACGAGACTCTACAAGTCGTTGAAGGTATGTGTCGCGTTGGAAAGATTTATTTTTACAGAAGAATATATTCGACTCATTATAAATGTCAAGTCGTCGATTTCTCTAAAAATTATAGCTGTTAGATGAAGCTGTTTTTAACATGGTATTAGAGCCTCCGGCTATTCCGAGGTCATGTGTTCGACTAATTATCCACTTGTTAGACTTTCTCAAATAGGTTGAAATTGGCCAACAAGTGAAAGGAGTATCGAAAAATATATTTGACCCACTATAAATGTCAAATCACTCAAATTTTAGTTCGAGCTGTTAGATGAAGCGACTTTTAACGTTTTTCGACATTTGAACGTGACTAAACGACAGGCGAAGAAGAAAATGTTGAAAATGGTTAGTAAAATCGTGGAGGAGAGGAAAAAAACGGAAGAGAAATCTTCATCGCTCGACGCTATTGATGTTCTGATGCGCGAAACCGGGGAATCGTCGTTGTCGTTGGATTTCATCAGCGGGAATATAATCGAGATGATGATTCCCGGAGAAGAGACTGTACCGACTGCCATGACCCTAGCGGTTAAATTCCTCGTCGACAACCCCGTCGCGTTATCTTATTTGTCGGTACGTTATATATATACATATCATTGTTTGATATGTATAACCTAATTATTACTACTATGTTATAGAAGTATGTAACAATATTTCTTGTTAATCGAATCATGAATTCAAGTGGGTCAACAAAAGTCAACGTCAATGCATAATTTGTGGTTGTGGGCACAATGTGATCACGTGGGAGATGGCAATGTGTGCTGCCCACATGTTCTATGAATTTATTTTCATATATTTAATACAATTAATTAATTAATTAATTGTTTTAATTAAAAATTGCAGGAAGAAAACATGGAGCTCAAGAAGAGAAAAATGGAGTCGTGTGAAGAATATTCTTGGACTGATTACATGTCACTAGCATTCACCCAGAACGTAAGTAATATATAACAATTTCATAATTTCATTTAAATAAAATTTTATCATATAGTTTATTTTGTAGGTGATAAGCGAAACTCTTCGTCTAGCAAATATAATAAACGCGATTTGGAGGAAAGCTCTCGAGGACGTGAAGATAAAAGGGTACCTAATACCGAAAGGGTGTTGCGTATTAGCATCGCTCAGCTCGGTTCACATGAACGAAGCCAATTACGAAAACCCTTACGAGTTCGATCCGTGGAGATGGAAGGTTCGTCTCGTCTCGTCTCAAAATATAGAAATGTCGAATAATTTATAAGAAAATAATGAAATTTTTATTTAATTTGCAGAAAATAGGAAATGCTTCAAGTAGCAACACTTTTACGCCCTTTGGGGGTGGGCAAAGGCTGTGTCCCGGCCTCGAACTGTCGAGGCTTGAAGTCGCGATTTTCCTTCATCATCTCGTCACAACTTATCGGTAAGTTCGTTTAATTTTTTGATTGAAACGAAGATCACATATAGTATAAGTAAGTTTATTATTGAAATTCATGATTTTTCTCTCGTTTTTTGTCGTCGCAGATGGGTTGCCGAGGAGGACGAAATCGTCTACTTCCCGACGGTGAAAATGAAGAGGAAGCTCCCCGTCACTGTCACGCCCCTACCCGCAATGAATTGGAGCTAACAAAAGTCGGTTTGGGAGTTTGGAAAAAAATATTTTTAATTATGTGTTTTTTTGTGTTTTAATGTATTATTGAAATCAAATGTTATTATGGAACATGGGAATATTGCATTATGGAGTTACAAGTGTGATGTTGTCGCTGTCCGTAGGCCGTGGTACAATAAATTTAGCAAGTGGAGAAAATATTAATTAGTGTTTCAAAGAAAAAAATTAAATTTTTTCTTGTCTTCGGATCGAAAGCGATAAGTTTTCTATTTTGATCGCATTATTTAATAAATACTGTATAGTATTTTATGGTTGTAATGAATTTGTGCAGTTATAATTATTGGTGTAATGATTTGTGAAGTTGTAATTAATTCCTCCGTCTCATACTATACTTATGACAATAGTATTGGACGAAGTTTAAGAAATAATATTAGTATATTGTTATTGATTAAAGTAAAAGGATATTGTGATTTTTTTAACGAGGGAATAATTTTTGTTGGGTAAAAGTAATGGTATTTTAATAATATTATATTGTTTTAAGGGGGTATAAAATGTAAATGATAATTTCCTTTTTTGAAATTTGACAACTAGTACGAGACTACTCGGAAAAAACAATGTGATATAAAATAAAAAGTCTCATTCGTACGGGGGGACGGAAGAAGTGTTAGTTGGATAAGAACGTTTTTTGAGGTGGTGGTTAAGTAGAGCCAAAAGTTACAAAGGTGGTCCAAGTCCACATGCTTGTACGATTTTATGGTTACACTATCAATTATGTTTTGTTGAATTTTTATTTTATTTCGATCAATTTGGAACAAGAAATTAAGTTACAGTTTGTTCTTTTTTTTTCTCTCATTATTCATAAATAAAATAGAGTGATGCATAATGAGTCTCACAAATATTTTTATTGAAAGTCCAAGCTTGAAAGAGAGATCATATTGTGGCGAACTTTCGAAGGAGCTCCGATTTTGCTTCACCATAGCACATGGGAAAATATTTGGAAAAACAAAAGTTGGGCTAGTTTGTTGTATATTCGAACGACAAATAAGTTGAAACGGCAAAATCAAGCCGTAGTAGCTGCTGCACTCTTCTTCGACTCCTCAATCCGTTTAAGCTCAACCAATCTTTCTTGCCACGCTCTTTCTCTGGCGACTGCAGCCATCTTTCGGTCGACCCTTTTCATTATCTTTTTCCTTTTGGCCTCCTGCAATTCAGCCTTGCGCTTCCTTTTCTCAGACTACACCACACAACAGAAGAGTCGGTTTAAGAGAACATGGAATCAAGTACTGTATATTATATGAGATTTTATTCTGTTTTACAGGCAAGGGGGAAACCATATACGGGGGTAGGGTTTAATACGGAATCAAACCTCGATGATTTTTGTAACTATTCGCATATGCAATTTTGTAATTAGGCTAACCTCATGTGTGTAAATTTATTTATGTAATTCACCGATTAGTAACTACCATTAAAAAATGTAGACGGAAACCTGAAACCTGAAACCTCAAACATATCAATCACTCACAAATCAAGCTTCAGCCTTTATGGGGGGTCTCCAAGGGTTCGTTTAAAGAAAATAATTTTAAAAGCATATTTTTACTACCACAAGATACGTTCACATGTCTCCTGACACGGAGAGTAATAAAAGGTGAAACTAATGACTTTTTGAACAAAAAAACATGCCATTTTAAGTTGGAGAAGTAAGATAACTTTGAACGAAGTAAAAAAAAAAGAAGGGTAAAGCTACAATTGTCTTTTGTAGTGAAAAAGTAAGGGTAGTTAGTTATTTCATTTTTTTGAGTGTGAATGTTAGTTATTTGGGGACGCATCGAAAACGGAAGTATGAATGTTTTCCCGGGACGGGAAGAGTATTAGATAATAAACCAAATTCCCCAAATTTTTGGTCAAAAAAAAAAAAAAAAAAAAAACTATCCTGAGATGTAATTTGGGGTAGCTTTCAAGAGCATAAAGCCATGAAACAAATCCGAACAAAGTTATTATATGTAACTATCTTCTACGTTAAATAAAGCAGAGAAAACGAATTACACTAAGCCTATAGAAAACCCTCAATCCATAAGGTAATCTTAAGTTCACAGAAAAAAATACACATTCACGCATGTTGAGATTTACCTATTTGGAGTTCGACTTAGATCATTCACTCATTTCTGATCAAACTTGACCTCCACCACAAGCACAAATACTACATAGACTCACTTCAAAAACAATTATTAAATTAAGTCTACTCTAAGTCTTTAATAGGTCTACAGTAATCGCCTCATATTATACTTCATAATCATTATAATGTACACTTATTATGTGTACTCAGTTTTTCACCCAAACATGGAAAAACCCGAGTTTTGTTCGATTCTTAGCAGGCTATATTTGAGGCTGGCTCGACTTACCATGCAACTTATAATGGAACTTAAGTATGGATGTGATTTTATAAATGCATGATGTTAACCAAATCAACCTTAAGCACTAACTTGAAAAAAAAAATCTAATTTCAAATCCTTACGAATGAATGAACTCCAATAAGAAATAACAATTGTAATCACGAGGAGTTCAATTCTCAAACTAGAAGTGAATATAACTGATCATAATTTCCATCTCATAGCATTGGAAAATATATTAGTAACAACATTGAAAAATACCAAACGTACCATTATAAACGATCGGTGCTGTTTGATTCGCTTCTTCTCGTTCCTTCTCTTCACGCTTCCTTCGTTTGGCTGGTTAGCAAGTATAGGTTCACCAGGAACACATTTCACCCACGCATAAGGACCTAAACGAACAATTATTCCAGAGAAAATCATCAAATCCAGTTCCCTTTCACATATTCAATAACAATTATTCCGAACAATGTGAAAATACAACCAAACCCTAAAAAACCTAAAACCCTAACCTGGAGGTTTCATGCTGCCCCTTTTTCGGCGAGGCTTGTCGACGGGTCTCCGTTTGGGAAACCTAGTGTCCGTGAGGCTATGAAATGCGCTTGACGGAGGAATCCATGGTAGGTTGCGGCGGATGGGGGCGAAGATGTGGCGGAGCTCCGGCGGAGAGGTAGCGCTGGAGATGGTTCTAGCCGCCGGAGAGAAATGAGAGGCGGGTGAGATGATTCGGAATGCGGGTCGGATAATGGATCGAAGAGACCCGAAACCCATTGTCTACTGAGTATTTAGATGTTAGGGATGGCGTGGCTTGGAATGTGAAAATTGGAAATGTAGCGAGACTGAGAGAGAAGAGAGAACCAAAACGACGACGTAGAAGGTCGTTCTGGGTTAATTCACTACTGGTCCCTATAATATTTCTATTTTAGGTTAAAGGCCCTAATTTAATTGGCAGGCCGAGTCTAAATTGACTCGGCCCAGAATAAGGTTGGGCTAGACGAGTTGGGTCACGGGTTGATCGGCAGCCATGACCCACTTCTACTCTCGTGATCTTACCGCACTAATTTGAATGCGATGTTAAAATAAATACTCACTTTATCTTTTTTTTACTGAGTAATTTACAAAGGAAGTGTAACTATTAAAAAAAATAAAAAGAGTGCAGTTTTAACAGCTCTTTATTTGTGAATTCTTGACAATTCAATCTCAATATAACAATAGTTAATTATGACTTATGAGATTGATTAACCACCTTGGGTTATGAATTCGTAACAAAGGACGATCGACTCGACCGAAGCATGATGCATAACATAAAAAACTTAACTCTGATACTATATTGAAATCATATATAAGTATTATAAATGCAATTTCACACCAAACGTCCAAAAACAGAAGATGAAGACTCGATTTACTTCAAAAAAATTTCAACCTAAAATCAATTGAGGATACGAATAACAACCTCCTAAACTTATTCAACGAGCTTCATTCACATACAAAATGCAATATAGGACATAAAAATGAACATACATACACGATAAAACTTTTAACACATTTCCGAATGGATTAATAAATAAGAGAGAATACAAATGAAGTTATAAATCTTGGAATTTCGTAGCCCACCGACTTCAATCCGTTTATAGAAGAGCAACGGCTACAAATGCGACCGTTGCCGGCGTTAATCATTTGGCGGCAAGTGGCCCGTAAATTAATTAGAACCCTCATTTTATTGATGGGCCCACAGCGCGAAACATGGCCCAGGAAATAATAAGTTCATTTTGACCCATTTCGAACGAATATGGGCCGGCCTAATAATGCTTGAATGTTTTATTGTTGTTATTATTAACAAAAGCAAAAAAATTGAAATTAATGACATTTATGTACTCGATTTAATGCATTGTGAACTGTGTCGGTGAGGTTGGAATCATAGATCTGCATAGATGTTACTACGTGCCTTGTACTCTATTCGGACGGGATACTTGTGTTTGTTGATAAGAGAGCTCAAATTGATGAATTTTGGACAAAACAAGCTCGTCTAATTTTGAAAATTCCACGAAAATTCAAAAATCAATGAATTTTCGACAAAACAAGCTCGTTTAATTTTGAAGATTCCACGGAAATTCAATGACTATCAAGGTGAAATTCAAAGACCCTAGTGATCCGACGGTTAAAATACTTAAAATACACAAGAGAGTGGACTAATTGAAACTTGAGAATAAAATTATGAATTAGGTATTAGGTTTTTGTCCTGCTAAATAATGTTCAGATTTATCAAAGCTGTCATGTTCCCCTTTTCCTGTAGCTCACTTTCTTTTTTTCCTTTTTATATTCTCGTGACATTTTTTTCTTTCTTTTTCTACAGCACTCAACATTTTCATTTTTCATCACTACAAATTTGCCTTTTCTTTTTTTTGTCAGTGCTGAGCTCACACAGCCCACACAGTCAGTCACTCACTCACTTACTCACTCTGCCTTTGCAAAAAAGAGCTGTACATATACATACAACAACTGTATGTATATGTACATGTGTGAGTGAGAGCTGCATTCACACACATTCACATTCTCCCGGTCAAAATCTGCCAAATCCCTTTCTGGGTTTTTTCTTACAGCTCAAAAAACACAATCTTTCTCCTTCAAGATTCTTTTTTTTTACTGAAGGGGAAAAAATTGTTAGTTTTTTGAGTTAAAGATATGAAATTTAACTCATTTCCGAAGTGGGTTTTGTGGGTTTGCATTGGCTTACTGTTTCTTGGATGTGGGTTTGTGAAGTGCGGCGTCGGTTATGATAAACGGGCACTGATCATTAATGGGCAGAGAAGAATTCTTATTTCTGGATCCATACATTACACCAGAAGCACACCTGAGGTACTGAATCTGTGCTCAATTTTCAATTATATACATACAATATATATACATATGTATGTATTTAGGTTTTTGTGTTTTTATGTTTTTTTTCTAGATGTGGGAAGATCTGATAAACAAGGCTAAAGATGGAGGTGTTGATGTGATTGATACTTATGTGTTTTGGAATGCTCATGAGCCTTCTCCTGGCAATGTACCTGTTTTTTCTCTCCTCATTTTCTTGTTTTTTTTTTCTTCAATTGATTTTTAGTTAATGTTTGCTACTGTTTTTGGTTGTTTGCTCAATTTCAGTATGATTTCGAAGGGAGATATGATCTGGTGAGATTCATAAAGACGATTCAGAAGGCAGGGTTGTACGCTCATCTTCGCATCGGGCCGTATGTTTGTGCAGAGTGGAATTTTGGGTAATAAGTTCGTCAACTCCGTTTGAGACTTAGACATTCATCGTAGTAGTCCAACATTATTGGAGAGAGTTTGGTCAATATTAGTTACATCTAGATCTAGGGGTGTAAATGTGTCGAGTCAAACACAATGTTAAACAAGCTTGTTTGAGTATAACCCGTCCTTTAAAGATGCGTTTGAGCTTGTTTAATGAATTATCGAATTGACATGAGTTAAGCTAACACAAGTTTTTGACAATCGATCTCAAGTGACTTGGTTTGATTTTAGATTATGTACAAACTTCAACAAAAAAACGGCATTAGAAAACCCAAAGAATCTAGGAGTACCATTTTATTCAAAAGCCGATAATCACTTGTTTCACTGTTTTTAGTTTTTGCATAATAACTTTTTCATCTCTTATTGATCTTCTGTCCTTTTTGTTGTGTTTGTGTTCAGAGGATTTCCTGTTTGGCTGAAATATGTACCGGGGATCAGCTTCAGGACAGACAATGAGCCATTCAAGGTGTCTTTTTTTTTTTTACCATAAGATTTGAGGTTACAAATGCCCAACAACGAATTCCTTGTTGATCTTCGGTCCTGCTAAGTTACTTTTACCATCAGTTCTAATTTTCTTGCAACGATTTTATTGAATGTCAGATGGCTATGAAAGGGTTCACCGAGAAAATTGTCAATATGATGAAGAAAGAAAATCTTTATGCATCTCAGGGTGGGCCCATTATACTCTCTCAGGTTCTCCTCTTCAGCTGCTCTTCATTATTCAGTTAAACGACCTTGTTTGTGTTGTTGAGTGCGAATAATGGTGTTATTGGGCACAGATCGAGAACGAGTATGGTCCACTAGCTAAGCTATACGGCGATCCAGGCCATAAGTATGCGAATTGGGCTGCAAGCATGGCCGTAGGATTGGATACGGGGGTCCCGTGGGTGATGTGCAAGGAGGATGATGCCCCTGATCCTGTGGTGAGTATAGGCTTTGATCAATCTTCATATCTCTGAGTTAATTTAATACAAATGAAATACATTTTAAAACCCGGAATTCGAATTCAATCGTCAGTACTTGAATCTTGATCAAACTGACTATTATATGTTTTTTTTTTGGTTAAGATTAACACATGCAACGGCTTTTATTGTGATGCTTTTACCCCAAACACGCCCGACAAACCTATGCTTTGGACCGAGGCCTGGACTGGCTGGTAAGTTTTTTTTTTGTCTAAAATGATTTTCACTTAATATTGGTAGAAGCTGTGCAACTTATGATTTTCCCCCCCTTACCATGAGTAATTAGGTTCACAGATTTCGGTGGCCCAACCCACCATAGGCCAGTCGAGGATTTGGCATTTTCCGTAGCTAAATTCATACAAAACGGAGGCTCGTTTGTTAACTATTACATGGTTTGATTCTTTTCACCGATCTCGACAATTAATCACTTTATATATATATATATATATATATATATATATATATATATATATATATATATATATATATATATATATATATATTGTTAGTAATTAGCAAAAATTTAGAGTTCACTATTCCACCTGAACAGTATCACGGAGGCACCAACTTCGGTCGTTCGGCTGGAGGGCCTTTCGTCACTACAAGCTACGATTATGATGCTCCTATTGATGAATACGGTAACATTATATCCATTGAAACTATCTGTTTTTTTTTTCTCTTTTCTATTTTGAGGTGTTACTACATTTTCGTATTAAACTTAATAGGTATACTCAGACAACCCAAACACGGCCATCTAAAAGAGCTTCATAAAGCTATTAAATTATGCGAAAAAGCTCTGCTTTCGGGGGATCACACTGTTAATTCATTAGGAAGCCTTCAGCAGGTATATATTTTTTTTCTATGCTTTTCTGTTTCGGATGTAATCGATTTTACACGAATATCCTCTAAACGATTTCCTTTTCTTTTTCAGGCTAATGTATACTCTTCGAAATCAGGAGATTGCGCTGCCTTTCTTTCAAATCATGATTCTAAATATGCGGCAAAAGTGATTTTCAATAACATGCATTATAGTTTGCCTCCTTGGTCGATAAGCATTCTCCCCGATTGCCGAAATGCAGTCTTTAATACGGCCAAAGTACGTAACAGAATCTTAGTGAATTTCTAAATACCAAAAACTTACCTCGAGGTTCCGTCTTATTACGAAAGAACCGACATAACTTGCTTGTCTGAACCACAGGTTGGAGTTCAGACATCACAGACAGAAATGGTGCCCACAAACACTAAAATATTATCATGGGAAACATATGATGAAGATTTATCTTCTTCAGATGACAGATCAGCATTCTCGACACTCGGTCTCTTGGAACAAATTAATGTCACCAGAGACACTAGTGATTATCTTTGGTACACAACTAGGTGAGCTAACAGCAGGTGCTAAATGTAATGCGAGTGGTGTAGCCTCAAGGCTATTTTTTTTAACTATCCGTTTTTTGGGCCCATTTTTTCTGTTTGCAGTGTTGATATTGGTTCGTCGGAAAAATTCTTGCACGGTGGAGAGGTTCCGACTCTTATTGTTCAGTCGAGCGGTCACGCTCTGCATGTTTTTGTGAACGGAGAGCTCTCGGGTAAGACAAGTCCCATTGCTATTGCTATCTTTTTTTTCACTTCATTGTCAATCATGTTTGTACTACTGTTCTACAGGTTCAGTTTTCGGGACCAGAGAGAATAGGAGACTTACATTCAAAGAAAGCATCATCCTACGTGCTGGATCGAATACGATCTCTCTACTAAGCGTGGCCGTTGGATTGCCAGTTAGTTTCTAAAAATTCTTGCTTTTATCGTTGAATTCCTGTGTGTGGTTGTCACTTGTCTGACATTTACATCGTTTCGCCTCAGAATGTAGGCGGACATTACGAGACATGGAACACCGGAGTCCTGGGCCCGGTCGCCTTGCACGGACTTGACCAGGGAAAACGGGACTTGTCGTGGGCAAAATGGACATATCAGGTAAACATCTCAAATTCCACTATATGTTCTTTATACATTACTCACTCTCACGAAACACCTCTTCGAGCAGGTTGGGCTTAAAGGAGAAGCCATGAATCTCGTCTCCCCAAACGGCGTTTCCTCAGTCGACTGGATGAAAAACTCACTAATCGCACAACAACATCAGCCTTTAGCTTGGCATAAGGTACAAAAAACGTGATTGCGAAGTTTCAACTGAAAAAAACAGTGAAAAAATGTCTGTCTAATTCCAATTCCTCTTTTGTTTAACTAGAATTGAGAATCATATGGTGCTTTAGATTCGAATTCGGATTTGGCATCCACACTAATAAATCACTTCTCAGTTTCACTTCTCCTTAATGCATAAGCGTTATGAACTCTTATCGCAACTTTGCAGGCTTATTTTGATGCACCCGATGGGGACGATCGTCTGGCTTTGGACATGAGTAGCATGGGCAAAGGTCAACTGTGGGTCAATGGTCAGAATCTCGGAAGATATTGGACGGCGTTTGCCACTGGTAGTTGCAACGGGTGTAGTTACACGGGGTTGTTCAAGCCGTCTTCAAAGTGTCAATTCGGGTGTGGAGAGCCTTCTCAAAGATGGTAAGTGTCTCCAAAAACTTGAGAGTTATTATAATCGGTTCCTATCGACTAAAAGAAATTCTTTCAGGTATCATCTACCTCGATCTTGGCTAAAACCGACTCAGAATCTCTTGGTGCTTTTCGAAGAGCTCGGAGGTGACCCCACGAGAATCAACCTCGTGAGGCGTTCGGTGAGTAGCGTTTGTGCAGCTGTTACCGAGTATCATCCGAATATCAAGAGCTGGAGAGTCGAAAGCTATGGCAAAACACAAGACTTTCAGAAACCGAGAGTCCGACTTCATTGTGGGCCCGGGCAATCCATTTCTTCGATCAAGTTTGCGAGCTTTGGAACTCCGTTGGGGACCTGTGGGAGCTTTCAGCAAGGAACTTGCCATGCTCCTAACTCACATGCCATCTTGGAGAAGGTATATTTCTATTTCTACCCCTACATTTGTTTATAAATTACAAAACTACCCCTAAATCAATCTCCTTAACATCGCAGCAGTGCATCGGGCAGCAGAGGTGTTCGGTCGCTATATCAAACAGCAACTTCGGGCGGGACCCGTGCCCCAACGTCCTGAAGCGGCTATCAGTCGAAGCAACATGTGCCCCTTCGGGTAATCACGCATAATCATTATGTAAAAGTCGAAGCAAAGCTTTCTTTCGTATATTTTTTCTTTAGGTTAGTATTGTAAGAAAAGCATCCATCTTCTCAAACAGAATACTGCATAGCATTATATTAGCAAACCCAAGAGGTTGCATTTTATTTATGAATCAAATGTCATGAACATGATGAAGTAATTGTAATTGTTACTGACCAATGGAAGACAGAGACGAGAGGTCTCTGATTGGTCGAAATTGGAATAATACTTATTTCTAGGCAGTAGCTAGGTGCTTGTCGATAGCCTTTTGAAGCTCTTCTTTCTTTGCTCCGACAACCCTCTCCAGAATTTTCCCTTCTTTGAGGAAGATGAAAGTAGGCATCGCCTCCACCGCCCAGTCGGCAGCCACTGACTGCGATAAAAACAACGAATGTTACCAAACATACTTCGTTTTTTCGTGTTGAGCATGTGAATGTTAACAGTAGAATGAGTTCTTGATCAAATTCATCACAATCAAAATACTATGTGAATAGTGTGTAATTTCAGGAAAAGAAAGGGGCTTTTTTGTAATAAAAGACTAAATAACAAGAAAAATGATTACTATGTGAATGTTTACAGCAGAATGAGTTCTTGATCAGATTCACCCCCAATAAAAATGCCATTTTTTTTAGTGGGGAGTGTTTTTAATTTCAGGAAAATAAAGGGGCTTTTAAAAAAAGGCTAAATAACAAGAAAAAGGATTCCTATGCGAATGTTTACAGCAGAATGAGTTATTGATCAGATTCACCCCAATCAAAATGCCATTTTTTTAGTGGGGAGTGTTCGTAATTTCAGGAAAATAAAGGGGATGTTTTGGAATAAAAGGCTAAATAACAAGAAAAAGGATTCTGTTTACAGCAGAATGAGTTATTGATCAGATTCACCCCCAATCAAAATGCCATTTTTTAGTGGGGAGTGTTTGTAATTTCAGGAAAATAAAGGGACTTGTTTGTAATAAAAGGTTAAATAAACAAGAAAAAGGTTTCTTATGTTTACCTTCAATTCATCAACATCCACCTTCAAGAAGGTTACATTGGGCAGCTTCTTAGCGAGCTCTGCGAAGAACGGAGCGATGAAACGACAGGGCCCGCACCAGGAAGCAGTGAAATCCACAACTATCTGCACGATGAATTGTAATCGACTAATCGTAAATCATAACGAAAAACCAATTTTTCTCGTGCCCGGATCCATACATACATGTTCAGATCGCTCGACAATTATGTAAATCAACGAATAAAAGAACAGATCTTTCGTCACATACCAGTTGCTTATCAGCATTTCCCTTCTGAATCTGCGCGTCCCAAGCTTCTACGGTGTGGCATCCGATCACTTGTCCTTCAGACAACATTTTTGTTTTTGTTTCTGAGTTGTGTGAAAAATATACAATGCAAGAAATTCTTTTATACACACACAAGAAATCAAAAGAATTTTACCAATAAATTACGTATATATAATTATCATAATACTTTTTAATCCTTTTTTGCATAATCAGATTCTGTGATCTCTAAATATATATTGATCAATAAAAGGAATTAATGTTTTAATATTTTTTACTACGTATTATTTATATCAAATAATAATAATACTAATATTGCTTATTATTTTATTATTTAAATTAATTGTATTAGATATTGTATAAATTTATTAACAATTATGGAGTAATCTTTTATACCATTAATTTTAATTTTAAAAAAATTTACCAAATAGTATTAAAATTTAATTAAAAGACAAATTGTGAAATTATTATCTCATTTTTTTCATAACTATAATAACTAATGTCAATATAATTAATAATTAATTAGTTTGGAAAGATTCATTTTATAAGATTCATGCAAATTTTATAATAATATAAAAATATGTTAATCAATAGTAACAACAATACAAACACTTACAATTGGAAAAATGAATAATTAAATATAAGATATTGGTAAGCTACTATAAACAAGTAAATAGTTTGATGATAAAATCAATGATGGGTGGAGGCCTTCCTTCAGTTCATCTACATAAGTACTCACAGTGAGAAAGTTTATGAGTTGTTCTTTAACCAAGCAAGAAAACACAGACAAGGCTTACATCGATAAATCCGTTTCAATCGAGGATTCATGGGTTTGTTTGAAATTCTATAATAAGACGAGAACCTCAATGTGAAAACCCAAACTACAAGGTACAGCGCTCTCGAAGTACATAACAAGGTGTTAACGTTTTCGTTACAATAGTACCTGAAAAGACAAGGCTCGCGGGTTCAAGAAAATACCAGGAAACAGACAGTGGATTGAGTCGGTTAAGAAGAACAATTAATTACCTTCACGTATACGACTACTACTGCACTACATCATCATCTAGTGTCATCAATGGCAGCACACAAAGCCTTCCAGATCGGAACTAACATGGTCACAGGAGGATATAATTCCTGGACAATCAAGTCAACACATACGGATTAAGAACTTTGAACTAAAGTATAACAAAAAAGGCTAAATAGTCATTTCAGTCCAGTAACTTTTGGGAGTTGGCACTTTTAGTCCTTTTACTATTTCATGTGGCAATTTCTGTCCAGTAACTTTCATAAGACTTTTTAGTTATCGGATACTTCGGGTATTGCAAGGGTGTTTTGGAAATCGATTACATCTTGATAAACCCTCTAGGACTAAAATTGCAAGAAAATGAAACTTAGTGGGGCAGAACTGCAAATATGCAAAAGTTATGGGATCGAAATTGCTAACTTGCACACAATTATGAATTATGATAATAATAATAAATAAATAAATTAGAAAACCCTTTTACCTTAAACACAAGCAAAAGTTGTTCCTCCCCATCTAGGATTAGAGATAGGCTCCAATAGCAGGTAACTGGAGTCACACATTCATTCAGGACAGGTTTCAATATCTTTCCGATTGGCACAAAGTGGCAAACTGTTTTTCCACTGACTTAAACAAATGGAATATAATCAGAATTCAGAAGTATGAAGAAAAAACGAGTACAGTACCAAACATCGCGATGTTAAGATGATCAATGACAAAGCACAACGTGTAAAACTAGGCAACTGCATCGGGCCATTTCATGATTTGAATTTTGAAGATTACCATCACCAATGGAAATACGAAAAAGAAAAAAACTCGAGTGATGAAGAAACTATGCTGTCACAAAGGTTAAAGGGTAAGGAATATATAAACGAATGTATACCTTCTGTAAGTGGTCTCGAGCTGAACCCCAAAAGCTGGCAATATCACGACAGACTCTGTTACAAAACACAAAGCAAATAAGGTAACAAAAAGTCAAACTCAGAGTATGATTCACTTCAATATAGGACACAGGTACTCGGTTTCTCGCCTACTCACCTTTCTCAACTTGCTTTCTCAGCGATTGTCTCAAAAGGAAACCAGCTAAAGTAAAGCTCCATATAACACTAACAACCGGCTTGCCCAGCATAAATACTTGAAAGAAACTCGTTGAATTCTACATATTATATAGAGAAACAATTAATGATCTATACATGAAGCTGTATCATTGACTTTGATAATACAGACTCAAAGACATGAAGAATTGGATGGACTAATAAAAATTAAATATACCTGCAAGAGTAGGAAAATAAAAATGCCGACGATGGCAACGAGCAGAGCGTGTGTACATAACATGAACGCTCCCGAAACTCTTCTCGCAACGATGATACGGTGGACGTCAATGGCTTCAAGTGAGCCCTTCTTCACATCGTGTAAATATGTATATCGACCTTTTGTGATGAAGAACGGTTCCATATCAGATTCTTTTGTCACACAATCTGAAAATGAAGTTGGGAAAGATTTCACTTTTCAAGATGAAAAAAATGAATTTACTCTTTTTTTGATTTGGGACATCCTTACATGTATAAATCCTCTGATGAACCACGGCCAAATTTTTATTTAAAAAAAGTAAAGAAAAAAAATGAGTAAGCCCAATTCATAGTTCATGAACACAAATTCAGACACAGATAATTGCTAATGTACAGAGCTTGCAGAAACCCTAAAGCACCCAATGGAAATGTGATATCACAAATTGCAGTTGAGAAATTAGGGAATTAGGTTTAGCTATGAATTTTGAGCTTACGTGATTGATTGTTGACGGAGCTTCCAGAAACCGGTCGGCGTGGAGAGCGGTTCGTCTTCTTTATTATTTGTTCATTAAAATAAAAGTGTGTTTTTTTAAATTTTATTACTATTGTGGAAAAATTATTTATTGGGTTCGATTGGGCCATCGGTTCGGGTCAAATTATGTAGCCCACCCGACCCAACAAGTTGACTCTTCCTAAAGTCGATCGGGTCAGTCACCTGTAGACGAACGACACTGTAATCTCGGAAGCAAAAAGACGAGCCGGAGATGAATTTGGAAAGCTCGTCGCCTTGAAATTGAATCTCGCCGTTTTAGCTTTTGAACGGAAGTGAATATGAGGAAGCGAGATTTAGCGATTCTGATGTTGGCGGCTTTCGCCATTTTCTTTTCTCTTCAGGTATCCGCGCGTGCAAAACCATGCGTAAACCCTAGCAGCGATTTCCTCCCTTATTTCGTACATTCATTGTGGTTTTGTTTGATTTCTGATGAATAATATGTAGCACGAGGGTGATTTCTCGTTCAAAGAGGCCTGGTTCCATCTCTCCGACGAGTATCCGATTAAGTACGAGGGCGATCGTCTCCCGCCGCCGATTGTAGCCGATCTGAACGGGGATGGGAAAAAAGAGGTTCTCGTGGCTACGCACGATGCTAAAATCCTGGTAATTTTTTTAGTGTTGTTTTTTGAGTGTTAAGTGCCCTTGTGCTTTGCTTGTATCTTTTTAGAAGTTCGATTTATTTGTGAATGGCTCGAAGGAGGTGTGGACCGTTTTCGTGTTTGGTTGGGGAAGATTGATGGTTGAATATCTTTGTTAGAGCAAAAATGGGTTCGGTTTTTGTTGGTTTTCACCGACATAAGTAAGCTCCGTTTCAGAAATGAATAAAAAGTTGCTTTGCTATTACTAGGTCTTGGAACCTCATTCTAGGCGTGTAGATGAAGGATTTAACGAGGCGCGTGTGCTGGCTACAGCCTCTCTTTTGCCCGACAAACTCCGCATAGCTACAGGGAGGCGTGCTGTGGCAATGGCTACTGGATTTATTGAAAGGAATTACAATAAAAGGGAGCCAAGGAAGCAAGTGTTAGTAGTTGTGACATCTGGTTGGAATGTGATGTGCTATGATCACAACCTGAATAAGCTATGGGAGGTGAATCTGCAGGTGTGTACTAATGCTAGATAAATGTATCTTTTTATAAAATTATAATCTTCTATTAAGGGAGGGGTATAAGTTTTAAAGTCATTTATTAATCTTTATTTGTTCGACAGAATGATTTCCCTCATAACGCCCATCACAGAGAGATTGCTATCTCGATTAGTAATTATACATTGAAGCATGGAGATTCGGGCTTGGTTATTGTTGGTGGGAGAATGGAGATGCAGCCTCATGTATGTTTCTTACACATTTCAAGCCTATTTTATCTAATAAAAATTAAATTAAATGGATTTATGTATATATTTATGTAGTTTTCAAGTTCAAATTTTTTTTGGCTGAGATGAATTCAAGGTCATTGTATTAATTTATCCATACTACTGTAAATACACATATAGGAATAGGATATAACCATGAGACGCACACATAAAATGTGACTTGAAAGTTGAAACATCTCAAATTCATGTAGAGACATTGTGGAAGTATTACTGTGCACTGTGAATTTTTTGGATTATGTGTCGAGATCTCAAAACGGCTGGTGGGTAGACAAAAAACCTTCAACCCAATCCCATCATGGGTTAGGGCGTGTGGGTGTGCGACTGTGCGGGGTGGGACTATTTTGTTTTACAGTAGCATTGATCCTCATAACTAATTTTTTGAAGTGTCATACTCTATATCAACAACAATGTCATTTCGTGTAAGAAGTTATGCATCTAATTTTATGCAATTGGGTATATTTCGTGCTCATGTAACTTCACAAATCTCGATTATGTCCATATGAAATTCTTATGAGAGTCGTTATGCTATCAAAACAGAAATGATTTTACCTCGGACAAATATGCATTTTTTGCAAACTCCCAATCATCACAAAGAAACCAAAGTACTCGCTTGTTCTTCATATGTACCGACATGAATTTCAGGTGCTAAAAGTATCACATTGTTTGTGTAACTTGCTTTGTGCAATCCATATATCTCTGAGATATGGGGGTGGGGAACTCATTTTCAGTTTCTAGCATAGGTTTTAAATTCCTGAAAAAGAATTCAAATTTTCTGAAAGCCTCCTCCTGCACATTGTCTATTTTTGCCCCTTTTGATTTTTGGAGACACTGATGATTTATTTAAAGATGGATCGAGATTTTTATCCTGTCATCCTTTGTCACATACTTCAATTTGAAATGAGTTCTTTTGATTTGGTTACTAAAGAAATAGATTTGCATTTTTCTCAACCTTCTCCGTTCTCTGTGAAAAAAATACTGTATTCATTACTTATTCTTTTAAATTAGCTTCCTCGTGTAAATAACTTGTGTACTTCTCCATTTAGGATGGTGCATCAATTGATTCGATTCTCGACTTGGTTTTAGAATTAATTTTCTGCAGGATGATATATGCCAATTCATTATTTTTCTCTACAGATGCATATAGACCCTTTTGAGGAGATTGAAATTGCAGAGAAGAATGCGGAGGAGCATAGACGAAGTGCCACTGAAAAGGATGTAAGCACAAATGCACAATTGCCATCTTTCTGATGCTAAATTTGGATTGATGTGATTGTAATATATCCTGAATAGTGCAATCGAACAATGAACTAAACTACCCCGGTTTCCATTTAGGATATCTCTTCCCTCTTTCCGTCCTTAAATTTCCTTCAGTTGGTTTTATCCACATTTTGGATTTCTTTTTTGTGTTCTTTTGGAATTATTATGCCTGGAAGTTTCAAAAGAAATTCCTGGAACTATTCTAGGACAGTGCAAATATTTTTCTTCTAGTTATAATGATGAACACATCTAGATCAAAATTAACAGTGGGTATGGAAGGAAACCTTCTTATCCATATATTTTTCTATGGCTAAAGTGCTAGGTAAATATAGATTGAGATTATTCTTGATGAGGGCAGATATTATACATCCTGATGAAATATTGGCTGTTTTATGTTCTCGAATGATGGAAAGTAAAACTTTTTCAAAGTATTGTTTTTTTTTTTGTATATTGTCTTGATACCCGAAATGCTAGTTCTCTGTCAATGTTCTAATATGCATCATATTTTGGTAGTCATGTTTTTCAGTTTTCATTGAATATGCATTATCATTATTTGTTTTCCTTTCAGGCATCTGATAATTCAGGAACTGTAGATTTACGACACTTTGCTTTTTATGCATTTTCTGGTCGAAGTGGTGAGATACGATGGACCAGAAAGCATGAGGTTATCTTTATATTTTATAATTTAGATATTTACATTCTCCTATTCTGCTTTCAGAACATTAAAATAATGAGACTTGTTTTGTTTGTATTGTTTTAAGTGTCAGTCAGTGACCAGAACCTTAGAAAAGCCTCTATCTGACTATTCAAATTCATTTGTTATTTGTCTGACCAAGACGATAGGAATGCTTTTTCTGTTTTCTATCTAAAGATGAGAACAACAAATCTAATTTAATATTCAAATATTTTTAATTGTAGTGTCAGTAAAAAAAACTAACGAAATTTTTGGATTTGATCATCAAATCAGGGAGACATGGATTAGTATCGGTAAACAAATAAGTATTTCCAGCGTTTCATTAGAGTTGGGGGAGAATTTATGAATAATGTATTCTGTTGTGTAAAGGGGGTTTGTAAATGAAATGAGACCCTTTCAGTGGGAGTTACAGTGGGACAAGAGAAAATTAAAGTGTCGCCCTTGCAGTGGAACGGAGGGAGTATATGATATTACAAGATTGACTATATTATGATCTGGGCAGTAAAAATGTTTACTAAAGTGTGTCAGTGGTATATCCTGAATTATTTCCTTAAACTGCATTTCAAAGACTTCCCTCACTCGGAATGCAGAAACTCGTATCAATTCCTGTTTCGTTATAATAAACCCTTTTACATACCTTTAAAGTATAAAAATATAGACCAGCCAAACTATCTTAGATAGTTAGATGTTAGATAAGCTGATGATGAGCTTTTGTATGTTAACCCTGGTCATATTTTTTTAACGTGCATATATTTTTTTTCTTGCAGAACACTGAAGCTCAATCATCTGATGCATCACATATGATTCCACAGCACAATTACAAGCTTGATGTTCATGCATTGAACACTCGTCATCCAGGAGAGGTATATACTGGTTTCATTGAATTTTTTCTTTAAGAATGATATTAACTTTTATGTCTCTTGGTGAAGGAAAATAAATTATGTTCTACAGTTGAAAGACATTGTGAGGGACAAGTCTGGAAATATACTATTGCAATTGTTATCAAATGTAGTAATTTTTTTCTTATTTACCTCAGTGTGCTCTTGGAAAAAATCTCTGATTGCCCTGTACTATTTTTAGTCTAGTTTTTAAATAAATGGTTCGTGGGATTGAAAAATCTAGTGTTTAGATTTCTATAAGTTGATATAGTAATTTAGTCTACTTTTGGACTCCAAATGACTTGTATTTTTAAATTTTAGTTAGGATATTAGTTGCTATGACTCCAAAAACTTGAGCCCAATATGAAAAATATGATCTTGTTACCTACAAATTTCGGTTCAAGTATATTAAGGTCAGAAAAATGTTATTTACCTAGGAATTTCTTTTGTTGGAGTTTTGAGTTAATTAATTATTCCACTCTTTGACTAATTCCCAATTTCCTTAATTTAATTGTTTCCTACTGTAGTTTGAATGCAGGGAGTTCAGAGAATCTATCCTCGGAGTCATGCCTCATCATTGGGTAAGTAGTTCATAACTCTCATATTTATTTTTGGTATATGTCAATTACAATGTATCGAGTACTTGGTCCTACAATTTTTGATCCTAGGTACTTAGTATAACGGTTGGCGTGTGCTTTAAGTTTAACCCGAGACATTGCAATTGACATAGACAAAAAAACATAACTCTCATAGTTCAGAGTAAGATAGTTGACATATGAAACCTAGTTGTGAGCCTGATGTGTTTTGAATTATATATCTTATCAGGAGCGCCGGGAGGACACCGTCCTGAAGCTTGCGCATTTCAGGCGTCACAAGAGGAAAACACTCAAGAAAATACCCGGAAAGACCACCAATTACCCTTCTAACAAACCTGAAGAAAAGCAATCTCCCGGAAAGGATGTGACGAAAAAAGTCTCGAACGCGATTGAGAAGGCAGTTAATATTGCTAAATCAGCAAAGACAAAGCAGGTGAGAATTTTAAAAGTTTTTCACCAAGTAGTAGTAATACATATGGTCTCTCATCCTTTCACTAAGCAGGTGAGATAGCGTAGTCTTGTTGAAACGAGAAAAATGATCTTAAAATAGTTTATCCTATGATCACACATTTTTCGGTAAACTTAAGGAATACATGCAAACTGATAAATGAGTAGTCTACTGCCAAACTGATGTGTTCGTTTAATTAGTTTCTTATTTTGTCATTTGGACATTTGGGCTTTATAGTTTTTGCAACCTTTGTAAACTACTTATGTTTTTTTTTATTATTATGCAGCATATGCCATATGTGCCTACCATAACAAATTACACTCAACTCTGGTGGGTACCTAATGTTGTCGTTGCTCATGAAAAAGAAGGGATTGAAGCCATTCATTTGGCATCTGGGCGCACATTATGTAAGGTAAAATTTCGTAGCTATACATCTTATTTTTTGTAGTACAGAAGCTATTGAAATTATATATTTTTGTGCACCAGATTATTTTTCACTTTATTTTACCCTTAAGTTGACTTGAATCAGTTGAGCACCTGTTTTTGAAGTAATAATTTTTTCATCTTTCTGGCTACGAGTCTTGAGTAATGCAATGCCATGGCTGTAATCTAATGCATTACCTGAAACCTTTTGACTTGTTTTTCATAATCGCGAGAATATAAATAATGTGTTAATGTTATTTGCTTTATCCGTTCAGCTTCATCTTCAAGATGGTGGCCTTCATGCTGATATTAATGGAGATGGCGTCCTAGATCACGTTCAGGTTATCTTCTAGCCCAAGTTTAAGTTGTTTGAGATCTTAAAATCAGTGCACTATGAAGGAGGTAGTTTTTTCCGGTGAATTTCTAAGATGTTTTAAATAGTTAATATCAAAATGAGTTTTGCCTTTGGTTCAGAATATTGGATTTCAATTTGATATTAGAAATGCTGAAGAAGACTCGTATATTCACACCCTACGTAATTAAGTCCACACATGCATGCACTGAAAATTTTGTTTAATACTATTAATACAAAAGCAGAGCTAGTCGTGGCACATTAAATATTGTTAATTTATCAAATAATGTTTTATGCTTAATCTCGTCTAAAGGTTGTTGGAGCAAATGGTGCTGAACAAACTGTTGTGAGTGGGTCAATGGAAGTGCTTCGTCCTTGTTGGGCCGTTGCCACATCAGGCGTCCCAGTTCGGGAACAACTCTTCAATGCTTCTATATGTCATCATTCTCCGTTTAATATATTCCAACACGGAGATTTCAGCAGAAGCTATGGTCGGCATGTGGATACAAGCTCATTGGAAGTTGCAGCACCCATTCTCATCCCGAGAAACGATGGCCATAGGCATCGGAAAGGAAGCCATGGGGATGTTATCTTCCTTACAAACCGAGGCGAGGTATACTTTATACTTCTCAAATCCCTCTCATTATATATACAGTTCTATTTTTGGAGTTGTGCGGTATTTGTTGAAAAAACATCTAACTTTGAATTGCAAAACAACCCTTGATTTTTTTATTCAAAACACATTTTGCCCCAACTAGCGGTTGACGAGGCAGGATTTGCAAATATCATCAACTGTGTTAAAATGCACCCCTAAACTTTTTGAAATGTTACAAATAGCCCCAACCTTTTGTTTTGACTCATTAGACAACATGAGTCAGATTTTCCTTTTAATCTTCGAAGATAGCTTGGTATAATTTTGTAACTTGGTTAATTCTGAAAATATTGGACCTTCTCATTACAGGTGACATCGTACTCCCCAGGTCTTCACGGCCACGACGCCATCTGGAACTGGCAGATCTTGACCGGTGCCACCTGGTCAAACCTCCCATCCCTGTCCGGTTTGACCGAGCCCACTGTGGTCCCCACGCTGACTCCATTCCCCCTCCGCCAGCACGACAGCCAGGAGCTGATCCTCGTGGCTGGCGATCAGGAGGCAGCTGTTATATCTCCCGGAGGAAGTATTCTGGCGACCATAAATCTCCCGGCCCCACCCACACACTCGTTGGTGTCCGTTGATTTCTCAAACGACGGGCTGACAGATATCATCCTCTTGACTTCAAACGGAGTTTATGGTTTTGTTCAGACGAGGCAGCCAGGAGCAATGTTCTTCAGCACGCTCGTGGGTTGTCTGCTTGTCGTGATGGGAGTGCTGTTTGTTACTCAGCACTTGAACTCCTCCGGCAAGGGAAAGCCGAGAGTGTCATCCGGTCAACAGCTGTGAGGACCTTGTAACTTAACTTTTATTGTTTTTTTTTTTTTTCGGAAAATATGAAAAAATTGGAAGCCGATATTTTGACACGATGGGAGTTTGATGATATATAGAATGCTTTCAGGTTCTTGCTAACCGCCTTTTCTTGTAGCATTTTTTAGCTTGTGTACTTGGAAGAGATTTTTATGACTTTCTCGGTATTAACTTTTGATGATTCATTTTGTTAGTTCTTACTAAAAGTTTGATGCAAAAAAAGGAGTTTTGTTGCGAGCTTATTGGTCGACGAGAAAAATGGATTTGCCCTAGCTAGCTAAACGGCTAAACCAGTGGATAGTCTTGAAACAAAGTGATAGCAATTTTGTAACTAACCATTTCTTTTAGTTTGTAATTTAGTGTTTAGTACAGTAGTACAGTAATTTTTATTTTTATTTTGTTGCTCGAGAAAAAGCTGAAATTAAGGCATGAAATCTCGGTATTCTCAAATAGTAGCTGGGTTGTACGGACGCTTTTTTTTTTTTTTTTTTTTTGTTTTTTGGGAACCGAAACTTTCTCTTTCGGCTGCTTGTTTTCTCAATAAAAAGTAACGGATAAAATTGGGTTTTAAGATATGAGCATTTTTCATTCTCGTAAAATTGGAGTTGTACATATTTTCATCAATTTAATAATTTTTATTTTTATTATATTATAAAAATTAACAGTGTATTGATTGCAATATTTTGTTATTATCTCTTTATAATCAAGAACCTATTTACTACAAGTAATTATAATATTTTTTGGGCTACTCATACACAATTGTAGTGGTAAACAATTTAGGGTTTAGTCTAATTAACATACCTTAAATTAGTGATCACAATTAGCTAGGGTTTTTGTGTACAATTATATTTGAATTAGGGTTTAGACCTCCCAATATGTGAAAATGGCTAAAATCAGTAAATAGTTCTGTTCTTAAAAATTCCCATCTTTCAATTTTTTTTGGCCACCAAACAAAAATATACATTTGTTATATTAGGTCTATATCTAATATCTATTTTTAACTCTGTTAGCTATAGGTCATCATACATCCAAGTTTCTTTTTATTTATATTTAGTAAAATATATTTATCTGAATCAAGAAAATATTCCAATTGCTTCTGCTCATCTTTACAGTTGCCAATTTTACATTTATATACAGTATATAAAAGATTAACACCTTGATACATTCCTACAAAGTCTTCTTGCATGATAATTAGTACTGTTTTTGGTCATAACATTAGGCCAGTTGATAGGCTGTTTTCTCGACACACCGATCGAACAAATTAGATTCATCGATCAAACGAAGATTAATCGTATCGTGTGCTCCATTAATGTACAAGCATCATGAATATAAACATACAAATGTGCTACAAAACCCTAATAAATCTACCTTTGATCGATTTTACAGACAATATATATATATGTAACATATTGAAACCCTATGTTCACTTTTAGCGTAAAAAATCGATATTTTCAACATACTTATTCGTTGATCAAGATCTCGGTGGCAGAAAGAATTGCGTACCGGCGCCCATGAAGCTGCTATTGTTATTGATCGGCGTGTATAAAGAAGTGTCGAGAAAATTGGCTCCGGCCGAGACCAAAGTGTTGGTCCGCGGATTAATTATTAGATTCGATGAAGTCGTCTCCCCGCCGGTTTCAGTGCCTTGATCGTAGAGAACCCCTTTGAATATCCGGCCGGAAATGTTGACTGCCGTTTGATACGCGTGCCGATCGTCTCCGGCTTTCACCCACCGGAACACCGCCTCCGAGCTCACTTCCGACGGAAGATGATCATTATTCCCAACTACTTCAAACCCTTCCAACAAATTAATATATATATATATATATATTTTTTGATTTTATTATTTCAATCAATAATCGAAAAATTAATTAATTAATTAATTAATTAATTTTATCTTACCCCGATTGTTATTATCCTCGTCGCTCTCTCTTGGCCTTTTCCCGCTCTCCTCACGGCTGATTTCCCGCCTCTGCCTCTGCTGCTGCAGCTGCTGCCTCTCCCGCCTCTTGGCGGCCGGGACCCACGTGCTCCGCACGTGCGTGGGGCACTCGAACCCCCGGCTCTTGCAGCACGTGCGGCACCTCACGTGAGCGCAGTCCTTCTTCGCCTGGTTCCCGCAGTCCTGGCAGCTCATCCCGCCGCCGCCGCTCCTCATCATCATGAACCCGGCCGAACCCATCGGAGACGACCCGTAGTTTGCGACGCCGGCGGCGTAGAGATCGGCGGCGCCGCCGCCGCGGTGGAGGAAATCCTCTTCTTGGGGGTGCCAGAGATCGAGGCCTCGGTAAGTGGTGGCGTTCTCCTCGTTCCGGAATAGGAACCAGCTGTTGTCGGGGTTTGTCTCCGGCGGCGGGTCGCCGCCGCCGCCGCCGCCGAGTGAGAAGAAGCCGGCCATTTTTTTTTTTTGTTGGCTAATGTTGCGAGTGGAGGAGACTGTCCATGGAGATTGATAATAACTTAATACGTAATTAATATTAATGCGCCTTATTAATAATTTAAATAATCATAATATCTCCCTCATTTGAAAGGGGGGCGAAAATTAAAGAAAAATAATTACTAGTGTATTTTTTATTTTTTTTTAAGAAAGTTGATTGTTTATTTGAGAATTGAGACATGTGTAAATATATTTCGGTAATAAAATATTTAATTATTGAAATATAAATTTAATGTGTGAAAAAGCAAAATAAATAAATATAAATTAATAGAAAAATGTTTTTGCTCGAAACAAAGAGAGTAGTACTAAATTCTTATGAAGAGGAATCCGCAACCGCTACTAATTGATTGCCCCTCTGAGTAAACCTTTTTGACGAACTAATTTACTAGCCCTATTTCGTAAAATTATTCATTTTTTAGATGTTTCAATTAATTATGACCATTTTTAAAAGAAAATAATTATTGTATTTTTAATCTTTAAAATACAATTTTAATTCTATTTTATTTATTTAATTTTTAATTTTTCTCACAATAACTTTATTTTTTTAATTTAAAGTATATTTTTCTTTTAATTTTTGATAAAAAATAACATATTTCTTATTTTTTACCCATGAGTTTCCATGAGTTTATCACCGTGCATAATTCTTTGAGAATTACTAATGAGAAAATTTGAAGGACTCGAAGTCTGGATTATAAGTGAGATAAATGTTTAGTGTTTAAAAGATAAAATTATAAAAATACTTTATATCAATGGAATCGAAAGTGATCAAGCAATTACCGGAGAGAGAGGGAGTAATAATTTTGTGCTGTCGATCACGTGTTATTTGTATTATTATTCTAGCTATAGTTAGGCAGCAGTTATTAATCATTTAGAAATAATAGTTAAATCCCAACAACATTATTTGGGTAATTAATTAAAAATAGGGTAATTCCGTGTGGGCAGATTCTGCCCATGGGCAGAACGCCCAATTTTATTTATTTTTTTTATTTTTTATTTTTATATGACTTAAAATATAATCATTATAATATATAGGTAAAAATATAATTTTTATTTGTTATTATTATAGGTTAAAATATATTTTTTCTATTTAATTGATTTTTTTAATATAAATATAAGAATATGCATTATCTTTAACAAATTATTTTTTTATTTAATTTTTTTTGTACAATATATATTTTATATAGTATAATTAATTATATTACATGTAAAAAATTTAATTAAAATATTATTAGATTTTATAAAATAAGTTTTTAAGTAGTTTCTGCCCATGGACAGATTCTGCCCATTTAGCATTGTCCTTAAAAATAAACTCGAAAAAATATTTAATTTTTTTTTGTCAATTATTCAGTTAAAAAGAGAACAATTAATTGGGTTTAAAAGTAAGTGTTCATTAATTAGGGTTTATTTCAAAGAAAGGGAGGGGACCATATATATATATATATAGGGGCATCTTATTAGTCTTAATTAATTAATTAAGGTTTGATTATTAGGGACAGCGAGCCAGCAAGGTGGAGGGGTATGTTGGTCATTTAACTCCTGACCGTAATTCCATTTATGCTTTCACGCCGGCCTGAGCTATACTGATAGGGATATTTATCCGTTTTTTTTTAATTTGTATTTACACGTTTTGTCACTAATTCTAATTGAATTAGTTTCGGATGAAAACTCTATAATCAAAATCAATAAAATTAAAAATAATAAAACCAAATGAAATAACATTAAAATGGGTAATTTAATATTTGATTTTTTCAACAAATTAGAGAATTAATGTTAGCTTAGGTAGGGTTAGTTATAATAATACAAACAAATTAGGCACAATACTGTACTAGTATTTCTTTAATTATACTTATAATTTACTTGCTAATAGTATAGGAGTATACATGTTTGGTGTGTGCGCGATTATTTAACATCATTTAGAATTTGGGTTCAGGTTTATTCATTAGAGACGAAGGCCAAGTCCAACAAGTAGTGTATGAGCAAACGCTAGAGGAAATCAAGAATCAAAAGAAATATTTAGTCTCGACTCGCAACCTGTTCGACCTTCTCATTAATCAGAAAGCACAAAAATATCCCAAGATCATGAAACTGCCTCGCCAACAGATGAATGATCAGGCAAACAGGTATCAATTAGGCAATTAATTGGGTCATTGAATTCGAAGATTAGTTAAATATTTCGAGAGATGAGTTTGAGAAATGGGGCCGAGTGCTGGTACGATACCAACGAGCTTCCGTTTCTTCCCCAAAAAGGTTCGTGTGGCTCGCCTCGATCATCTGTGTCTCCCTCTCTTAAGCACATAACTTTGGATCAATCAAACTCTAAATTCAGTTCTATTTGATTACAGAATGCTTCAGATGATTATTCTTATACTAATAAATCATTTGCTATATAACACACACAATTAAACATTTATAAATTACAAAAACTACTCTGAGATTTAGCTTAATTCCAAGGGCTTATAATTAGCAAAATTAATCACAATTAAATTATAGCTTAAAATCTCATAGCAGTAGGTATTGTAATTAATTAATTTAAGCGTCGAATAAAAAACTAAAAATTGGGCGAGAATTAATTTGCCTTGTATAGCTTGTCGTATTCCTCGAGCTCCTCATAGTACACGTCCCAAACGCACCTCACGCATCCGCTGCCGCAGCAGTCCCCCGGCAAAGGTTTCTCCGGCGGAGGCGGAACAGGCGGATCCGCCGTCTTCTTTTCCGATCCGATCTTTTCTTCATCTCGTCTTTCACCGACGGTCAACGCTTCCGTTTGAGATTCCGTCTTCTTCGGTTCATCGGCCATGAATTTAGGGCTAATCGAGGTGATATGATTTTTGAGTCTGAATCGAAACGCGTTTTCTGCGGCGACGCGTTGAAGGAGGGTTGGATCGATTAAGCGCATGGAAAATTGAGCTCGCTTCTGGACATTCCGGCGGCAGAGAGGCGGCGATGGGCGAGGAGATGTTATTGATAAGGTCGTTTCCATGTGTTTTTATAGAATCGGAGTTTATATATTGGATTTGAGTTTGACCAATCGGGGAGGGCATTTTCTCTTTCCCTGTGAATGTTGGCAGAGAAAGGTAAAACCAATAGGATGTTGCCACGTGTCCGATACCCACAGTGAATTATTGTGAGCTGAATAAATCCGGTCCGGTCCCGGTTCACCTGGTTCGGTTTATTGTAGGCTACCAGTTACTACTTACTACTGAAATGTCAGTTCGACCAGCATATGATCGTAAATTCGTAATCATCGAACCATAATAAAACAAACCAAAAGGAATTATTACTATTATTATTATTATTATTATTATTATTATGAATCAATGACATAGTTTTTTAACTGCAACACCACAAAACACTGAAATAAATCTCATAAAATAAGCCAACATTCATACATAATCCGTTGTAATTCTTGATGTATATCTTTGCTTGTGTGTATAGTTCTAACGAGACCGGTTTCGCGTGAATATTCGCCTCAGACCAGACAAAAGAAGCAATAAGCCAACATAATCCATGTTGTAGCCTAATCTTATGAAGTCCAGCTTAAAAGCATTCCATGGAGGGTACCTAGCCTCGAATTCAGGAAAGAAGCTTCTGTCAAGAACTGCTTTCTCGTGGCTGAAAGTATCGAAAGAGTACTTTCCGTGGTATCTTCCGAAACCACTCTGACCAACGCCTCCAAAGGGCAATGTATCACATATAAACTGCAATACAAGTAAAGTAAAAATATGGAGGATTGATGGTTTTTCAATTTATAATAACAATGAAAACCAAGGATGATTTTCTAATTAAACAGACTAAGGCATTCTGAGCATACCTGAATCATGGTATCGTTGAATGTCACACTTCCAGATGATGTCTCTTGCAGAATTTGGTCCTTGAGTTTCTTGTTCTTAGTGAATGCATAAATGGCTAGAGGCTTTGGTCTCTCGTTGAGGAAGTCGATACTGTCTTCGATTTTATCAAGCTGCAATGAGAGTGTTTTTAAGATCAGAATTGAAACCTCTAATTATTTTGGGGAAATTACAAAAATTACCCTCGAAGCTTGATCTAGTTAAAAAACAAGATAAAATTTCACCCTAGAAAGTAAAAAAAAAAAAAAAATCACTAGTCAATTGCTAGAAAATAATTGAATATTACTGTAATGATCGGTAGCAATGGTCCAAATATTTCATCTGTCATAATATGCGCATCAAGTGGAGGATTCAGTAAAATGGTGGGCTCGATAACCCTGTAAATATGCAATAAGATAGTTCTATTAAGCGTTCTCTAAAGCTGAAATTAAGAAGGAAAAAAAAAATCAGAACTAACAAATTTTCTCGGTCTATTGAACCACCATAGACGATAGAAGCTGCCACACCAGGCTCCTCAAGAAGACTGCATATCCTATCAAAGTGATGCTGGTTCACAATTTTGCAAATATTCTGCAAGGCTTTCAGATCTTCACCGTAAAATCTTTTGATGCTACTCTTAAGTAATTCGACCTGATTGGTAAAACGATTGCCATAAATTATAGGGTTCCATACATTCGGTTCGTCTTACTGAGAAAAATGCTGCAAAATAGAGGATAGGTTAAGGAGTAATACCACTTGTGGAGCAAGATATTGTTCGACAAGAAGATAATCAATTCCTATGCATGCTTGTCCAGCACAAGGTCCCCACTTTCCTCCAACTAGTCGCTTCACGGACACCTAAACATAAAAGCGTGCACAAGTAAGAAATAATAAAACATTCTATATGCCATGAAGCTATTGGCATATTTCTTCAGCGTACCACTAACTTGCGAAGATATAGCATTCGGGAAAAAAAAACACCTAAAGATTGTTGCAAATATAAACTTTTGAGGTATAGTGGAGTATATTTTTTTTAAAGTCAAAATTACAGAGAATAGCCCTCACAATGTGTTGCAAAAAACATAAGTAAAGATGAGTTGTTTGTAATATCTAATAAGGGGTTATTTGAAATGTTAAAATAGCTTGATATTTAACGGTAATTAGGTTAAACCTAAGGGATATATTTAACTATCCCAAAGAAAAGGGTGGTAAATAGATGTGTCTTCACCCTCTTAATTATTTACTTGTAATAATGAGAGACTGTATTTCGACTATGTTCAGTAAAGCATAGGAACTAGTAGCAACCTTTAAGTCTGAGTCAGACATAGAGTCAAGAATGACAGGGCATTTTCCACCCAGCTCAAGAGTCACGGGGGTCAAGTGCTTTGCAGCTGCAGCCATGACTATGCTTCCTACTCGTGAACTCCCTAGATCAACAAAAATTGTGTTTGAGAAATCAAGAAATTAACAATGGTTGTATATTTCTATTTTAAACAAAGTGGTAATACAATAAAAATGGCAAAGTTGCAATTTTAGCCACACAACTTTTACGGTTTGACAGTTTTAGTCCTTCAACTATTAAACATGGTGATTCCGGTCCTTGGCAATTATTCCTTCGGTTAAAATAGCAATTCCTAGCGCATTTTTGGATATTTGGGTGCTTCGGGAGATACATGTATAGTGAACAAGACATTGAGGATCAAATTTTCACTAAGTTGAAATTAAAAGGAACAAACTTGCAAGCCCATTATTACTTTTCTACGGTATACAAAGTCGTAACACATGGCAAGATACCTGTGAAGAATATTTTGTCCCAACGTTGCTGCAATAGTTTTTCAGCAACATCAGTTCCACCTTCAACGATTTTAATTGCTTCAGTGTCCAAGTAAAGAGGAAGTGTGCGTTTTAGTAATGCAGAGCATTCGGGTGCTAGCTCGGAAAGCTTTACTACCACCGTGTTCCCGGCAGAGATTGCTCCGATTAAAGGATCCAGAGTAATACCTGAATGATGATGAGTTCTTATTATAATAGGGCATTCGAAGTCTCAAGAGATATTCAAGCTTATCGTTAAAATAAAGGGTTTAAATTATTCAATCCACGTAAAAAATGCAATCTACTGAGCCATGGATAAGTAAAACATGAAATCAAGAACTACATGGAACTTACTCATGGGAAAATTCCAGGATCCAAATACGAGTACAGTACCCAGTGGCTCTGGCAATACTTGTGCTCTTGATGGAAACAAAAGTAGTGGCAACCGGCTCTGAACAAAATATGTCATCCCAAATTACACGGTCTAATATCATTTTTTTTTTGTGATTCAATTTATCTTTAAGCAGTATAACAAAAAAATAACATAAATGTGTCGGTCCTAGCTCCTACGAGATTGCCCCCATCTGAGTTTCCTAGTTGTAGTAATATACTATAAAACCAAGGGAAAATGTAATTTCAATCTGCATGAATGTATAGACATGCATTGAACAAGAATCAAACTCTATACTTCACTTATAAGTTGTCGGCTATACTATAATTTATGCGGCTAAAATATCATACTGTAATTGATATAATAGATAGAGTGCTATAATTATTTTAAGTCGACAAATAAACGTGCATGTGACGAGAGGATATATTTTATGTAGCAAAAATATTTTCTATGAATTAAAACGCATATATTGGTAGGTATAAGTAATGAGTGTCAATCTTACAAGCCCAGCCCCACAAACTAGTACTATCTATCATTGATACGTCTTTATCCGGGACCAATCGATAGCTCTAACTAGGGGTCGTAATCTAAGGTTTGTGATCCTACCTTTTTGGGAGCCATCCATTTTTCGACGTGAAGCAGAGCGTGATCAGCTGATTTCTTCAACACTCCGATCTGAGATACGAGATTTCGAGAGAAAAAACCAAAAACATACTTAGAAAAGTCCAGAAAAACAAACAACGGGCTCGTTAGATTTATCGCATATAAACAACCATTTCAGAGCAACACAATACTTATGTAGCCCCATAGGGACACCATCTAGTCTCTACCAAATAAACACCATAGAGACCAAAATACCCCCATCTGTTTCTTGATGGAATTATAAATCAAACTGAGATCATGTCTCCCATGGATGTTTGACCAAACAGAGTAAAATCAATTTAAAATTCATTATCATATTCAGAGAATGCAAATGAAAAGAAGAAGAAAAAAAAATCCAATCCCAAATTTCCAGTAATTTTCCCTAAACTAATTTTAAAACAATTATACAGTTAATAAAATAATACGCAGTAATAAACCTCATCGCGATAAGCTTCGACGGGATGCTTGCCCAGATCATGCAGAAGAGCTTCGAAGATCTGCGCCTCGTTCTCCGCCAGAAATCGGAGAATCGATCGGAGCTGCGTCTTTCGCCACTCGACCCCCTTCGTCTTCCCGCTCCTGAAAGTTCTTCTGAGCACCGACAAATCCGAAATCTCCGCCATAACCGCTCGCTCCGAATCCTACCCCCACGCGAACAATTATAGTGCAACATTTTTTGCCCCCACCTAATTTCGTATTAAATGCAGTGGAGGTACCTAAACCCTATCCCCCAATCTTAGAAAAGCTCCAAAATTGAAGGATGTGCATTGCGTGCATACGCCGGCTTATCCAGCTCGGCGAATACAGTTGGGCTCACGCATTAACTGTGTAATTAAGCCGACGAACAAACTAAGCGTTGGAAACTTGAATCCTGACAAAGACGATTCGACCCGTTTGCAAGTAGGGGCCCGGTGCCCATTTTGGAAAAAATAAAATAAAAATTCTGAATATCGAACTTTTCCTTAAAAATACCCTCCCTTAAAAATAAATTAATATAAATAAATAAGCATTGAAAAGATAAATTGTAAAAAAAAAAGGGGAGTGAAATTTGCACTCCCAAAATTACAATCCGCACTCTTTTTTATTATTTTAATAATAAATTATACAATACATTTCATTAATACCCAATTTGCCCACAATTGTATTTTTTTTATTTACGTATTGTTTTCCCAATTCTCTCTTTCTCAAGTCTCGATAACATCTTCCTCCTTCAAAACAAGAAAAGCTCTGCAATTGTAATTAAGATTAGGGAAATATCAACTACGGACGACGGGCGCTTAGGAATTTTTTTATGGATTCTGATAACATGGAAGAAGAGTTGCAATCGAATCATTCATCTTCTATCTATGCAAATCCCGTCAACAATGGTAAGATTTCTATTCAATTCACCCACCTCAACTCTTACCCACACCCACCTTTAATTATCTTCTGTGATTTTAATTTTTTTTTTGTTCAATCTCGTTGCCAATTGTTTGTTTAAACCCTTTCATATGCTTAATATTGTGAGAAAGTTGTCTCAATTTTTTTTATTTTTTTTTACTTGAAGGCCCTTCTATGGTTGGTGTTTCTAATGAATTTCTATCATTATCAAATCAAACTTTTGGAAATCGAGATGAGCTTATTAGCGATGTTCGTAAAATAGGGTTGCTACAAGGATATGTTTTGGTAATAAGAAGATCCAAAAGTAATAACTATGTTATTATGGGTTGTGATCGAGGTGGTTTATATCGTACTAACTCTTCACTTGTGAAGAAGAAAAATAACTCGGCTTCTCGCAAAATAGATTGCCCTTTTAAAATTGTGGGAAGACGGAACAGTGAAGGGTTGTGGAAAGTCGAGATAACCAGCTTAGAACATAACCATGAGCTTTCCATTGACATGGCTGGACATCCATATTGTCGTCGATTTACTGAAGATGAAGCCTTACAAGTTAAACAAATGAGCCGAGCCGGTATAAAACCACGTCAAATTATTTCTTCACTTAGACAAAGTAACCCAAATCTGCTAGCCGTTTCAAGAAATATATATAGTATGACGGCTCAAATTAAGAAAGAGAGTCTAAATGGAAGGTCAATTATTCAAGCACTATTAGACGAGCTTGGTGGTGCTGGTTTTTCTCATAATCTCAAATATGACGACAAAGGACATTTAACTCATCTCTTCTTTGCCCATCCCATTTCAATTGAGTTGTCAAAAAGTTATTCCAATGTTTTTGTGATGGACTGTACTTATAAGACAAATAAGTACAGGATGCCGTTACTTGAGATTGTGGGAGTGACAAGCTTTAACAGTTCATTCTATTCATGTTTTGTTTTTATGCAAAAAGAAGAACAACAAGATTATATATGGGCTCTTGAAATGTTTAGCAGTATGTTGGGAGATGGAAACCGTCCGGTGGCGATTGTAACCGATAGAGAGTTGGCCTTAATGAAAGCTATTCAAGTTGTGTTTCCGATGACTTCTAATCTTTTATGCATATGGCACATCGAAAAAAATATTCTTGCACATTGCAAGAGTAAGTTTAAGGAAGGTGCGGATTGGGAAATTTTTATGTCATCTTGGAGTACTCTTGTGAAGTCTTGGGACGTGCCGACATTTGTTGAAGGTTGGAATCGTTTTCAAGTTGATTACAGAGAGTATGTTTCTGTTATCACTTATCTTGTCAATACTTGGCTCCCATGGAAAGAGAGGTTTGTATTTGCATGGACAGGACAAATTTTACATTTTGGTACTAATGTTACATCTAGAGCCGAAGGTGCACATGGAACTTTAAAAAAGTATCTTCAAGTTTCTACTGGTGGTTTACGTGAAGTGAAGGACAATGTTTATCTTGCTATTCAAAACCAGTTTCAAGAAATTAGAACTCAACTTGCAAGTGAAAAGATTAAAGTTTCTCCAAGACTTTGCATCCCATTCTTCAAAGAAGTGATTTATAAGGTGTCTTTCTATGCTTTATTTCAGTTACACAAGCAGTATGTGTTGGCAAACACCAAAGATTATTCTACTCAATGCAAGAGGCAATTTTTCAAAACCATGGGTCTTCCATGTATGCACATGATCAAACAGATGAATATTGAAGTGTTGCCTCTAAATCTCATTCATAAACAGTGGATAATAAACACAAGATCTTTCACTATTAATGGTCATCACGCAAGCTTAGATCATGAAGATCCATTTATCGGCCTTTTATCTGATCTTAAAGAGAAGTACGTAAAACAACCGATTGTGCAAAAAGAAAATACTATCAGACAAATTTCCCAAATTTTGGGTACATCAAGTCCTCTAGTATTTGAACCTACTCTTCAACCTCACAAAGGGCGTCCAGTAGGATCAAATAAAAGAAAAGAAACAAGCTCTACAAGGAGAGAACCTTCTTATTTTGAGGTCGTGGAAAAAGTACCTCGAAAATGTAGTAGTTGCGGAAAGGTTGGTCATTATCGAAATAGATGTACATCCATTAACCAGTCTACTGCAGTTGAAACCCGATTAGATGAAGCTTCCATCCTTTTTGAGTAAGTTAGAAATTTTTGTTCAAATTTTTTCTTCCAATTGGGCTGCGTAATATATTTTTGCTTTTGTTGTATCATTTTTATTGTTAATATTTGTTTTTGTTTTATTTTTTTTGCAGTAAATGAGAAAGTTTGTCAAACACCACCAGTTCATAGAAGTTTATTCATCCGGTCGCAAATTGGAGACATTTCTTTATCCCGCAATAATTTCATCATTAATCACTCGACATTCTTTATTTTTTTCACTGAACTTTTTAAATTTTAATGTGAAGTATTGACTTTTGTAGAGCTTTTTAAATTCTAGTGTAAAGTTAATTTTTGTAGAAAATTGCAGGTTGTCTTTGTATGAAGTATTAACATGCTTATTTTGTTTCGAAATGAACAGAGGATTGACGGAGAATTTTGAAAAAAAATAATGTTATTTACGTGGGATAAAACAATGAGTCCCGTAAATTTTAATTAAATTAAAAATAAAGAGAAATAAATAAATAAACAATTAGTCCCTTAAATTTTAATTAAATTAAAATTTAAAAAGAAATAAATAAATAAAAAGAGCTGCGAAAGTTATAGAAAGAGAAGTTAAAAAATTTTGGAAGAAAAAAAATTAGAGGGCAAATAGGGTATTGATGATATGTATTGTATAATTTATTATTAAAATAATAAATAAGAGTGCGGATTGTAATTTTGGGAGTGCAAATTTCACTCCCCAAAAAAAATTATGATTGTCCAAACTTTTATAGAATAATTAAAAAAATAAGTAAAAAAAAAAAATTATGATTGTCCAAACTTTTAAAGAATAATTAAAAAAATAAGTAAGTAAAGTCACGAAGGAGGGAAGGAGTAACCGGAGTATTGAATTTTTGATATGATATATAAAAAAAATATTAATATTTCAATATATTAACTATGTAATTAACCTAAAAACTATATATAGAAAATTTATCATACTAAAAAAATAAGATATTTATTACTACTACTTATTACATAGATTGATGGGGTTCATTTTAAAATTAATTAATTAAATAATTACTATTTTAATTATTATTAAATTGAATTATTAATTAGGAAAATATATTACAAAATCTTCTAAAATGATAAGTAAATAAAATCAATATAATCATACAAATATTGAATATTCTCCAAAATCAATTAAATTGTTTTCCTTAAAATATAGATAACAAATAAATAAATAAAATATATATTAAATCTTAAAAAACATAAATAAAAATAAAAAAAACGTAAGAAATAAAAAGAAAATATTTTATTTTTGTAAAAATATTTTGCTAAAAAAATTAATTTATACATAATTATAAAAATTACAAATATAAAATAAATTAAAAATAATTAATTAGATTAGTAGAATTTTACAATTTTTTATTATTAATTTAAAAATATTACGTAATCAATAATTAAAATAAATTAAAAGTAAATTAAAAAAATAATTAATTAAATTAGTATAAAAATTCATTATTTTTTTGAATTAATTTAAAAATATTAAATAACTAATAATCAAGATAAATTAAAATAAATAAATAAAATATTCAAAATATGTATTAAAAGAAAATAATTTTATTATGTCAAGTTTTTAAAGAAAAAAACCTAAATCGTCTAAACCAATCATTTTCATTCCATTATTAAAATTGTGAACATAAATAAATAATATATTTGTACGTAAAAAAATATATTTTTTAAAATGATCAATTTGATCAATTAAATTATAAATGTAAATATAAAATAGAAGCATAATAATAATCCGTAATTTATTAAACGAATAATAATGTTAAGAAATGTTTTTCTAATCAATATATTTTTATTAATTTAATAAATATCTAATGAACATAAAAAAATAGGTTTTTTTAGGTCAATTGCAATGTCCGAGTTTGAATCTTAAAAGTCTTCAATTTAAGTGTTCAACCAAGCTAACAACCGGACATAAAGACGATTTAGGTTTTTTTCTTTAAAAACTTGACCTAATAAAATTATTTCTTTTAATACATATTTTGAATATTTTATTTATTTATTTTAATTTATCTTGATTATTAGTTATTTAATATTTTTAAATTAATTCAAAAAAATAATGATTTTTTATACTAATTTAATTAATTATTTTTTTAATTTACTTTTAATCTATTTTGATTATTGATTACGTAAATATTTTTAAATTAATAATAAAAAATTGTAAAATTCTACTAATCTAATTAATTATTTTTAATTTATTTTATATTCGTAATTTTTATAATTGTGTATAAATTAATTTTTTTAGCAAAATATTTTTACAAAAATAAAATATTTTCTTTTTATTTCTTACGTTTTTTTATTTTTATTTATGTTTTTTTACGATTTAATATATATTTTATTTATTTATTTGTTATCTATATTTTAAGGAAAACAATCTAATAGATTTTGGAAAATATTCAATATTTGGTATGATTATATTGATTTTATTTACTTAACATTTTAGAAGATTTAGTAATATATTTTCCTAATTAATATTTCAATTTAATAATAATTAAAATAGTAATTATTTAATTAATTAATTTAAAAATGACACGTGTCGTATTTTGATTGGTGGTGTACCGGAGGCCCGGTACACCTCGTGTAACTGTATCATCTTCCAAACTACTTACTAGGAGTACTACTTACTATTCATTTTAATTAGACATTACTACTAAGTTACTACTAGGAGGATTGAGTTTTGTATTTGAACATATAAACACACTATTTTTTGTTGGATCTCACAGTCACACTCTTGATTCGGGTTACAAAAAATTGACTCCATTTCAATCCTCAAAAGTTGTTTCAATCTTGGTACAAAAATTCAATTTTGTTTTGCTTTAAACAGCCCCCGCCAAATCAAACTTATTAATTCCCAAATCATATATGTACTACTAGTAATTCTTGAACATCTTCTAATCCCTATCCCAAGAGTCAATTAAATTGACTTTTATCATATCTCATCATCTTCTCTATTTTTAGAAGATCGTCTCATTCAAGTCCATCGATCATCTAAGCTCCATCACCACAACCATCAAGACACCTTGTTCTTTTTGAAACGACACCCATGTATCGTTCTTCATCTACCACGTAACGATTATAATAGACTGACTTTTATCTCATCATCTTCTCTATTTTTAGTCACAAAGGGGCAATTCTAACAACAAGTAATCGCCTTCTTCATGATATCGCACCTACACAAGGGGCACGTATCCTTCTTCATCAACCACGTGACGATGCAATGGTAATGAAACGCGTGTTTGCAAACGAGAACCGATATGTGGTCCCCGACCCTCGGCTCTCGCAAGCAAACCGCGCAAATTCCCATTATACCCTCCCCTGCATCCTCCTCCTCCACTACTCTCCTCCTCATCATACAACGCAACAAGTAACTTTGTCTGGCAAAGCAAAACCCACCGACATTCATGAAATCGTAGAACCGCAACGGGACGAGGCTCTCGACTCCGATCGCCCGGTCGAGGGCGGCGGCCGCCCCTTCGCCGACCAGCTCCACGGTGCGGACGTCGATCTCCACGACCACCGGAGCGACGAAGCGACGCGGAGGGCTAGAGATCCGACCGACGGCGAAACAGTCGAGCGCCTTGCGGACGAGTTCCTCGACCTCGTGATCGAGCATCCAGTACTCTCTCAGCCGGGGGAGCAATCGGAATCTCAGATCTGATTCCGGTTCCGACGATCCCGATGCGTCGAACTTGTGTAGGGACTCCACATACAAACGGAAATTCTCCCGACCTAACATCATCTCGTCGCTGACTACACCCAACTGTTTTTTCATCTCGTCGCCGACTACGCTTTTGAGAATGAAATTGGTTCGGATCTCGAAGTTATATGCGAGGGACTTGTAGTCGACATCTGCGACGGAGTAATCCATCCACAGCCGAATGTCGTGCTCGTAGCCCAGCTCCCGGCGGCGGTCATCCATACCTAAATCCCCAATTCCGTTTGGTTAAGATTTAAGAAATAGGAATGTACACCCCTAATTCATTTAAGTCTTATTTTGCTTTATATATATTTGTAAAAATAGTATGAACTTAAAAGTCTTAAATATGCTTACTAATAATATATTCATTCTACAATTTATAAATTTATAAATACACATACATTTCAACTATAATATATAGATAAATTTAATGTTAATTTATGATAAATTAATTTATTAAATTATAATTTTAAATTTAATAAACTGCTTTACGGGAACTGGTTTTTTTTTATGTTTATTAAATGTTATTAATTTTAAAGTGTTTTATTTAAATATTAATTTAAAAATACGAAAATAAGTAACTCTTTTATTTGTTTTTGATTTTATTTTTTCATTTTTTAATGTTTTTTATTTTTGTAAAGTAAAAAAACAACTCCTAACTCAAAGGTACAGTAGTATTATTTGTTTATTTATAGTGAATAATTAATAATGATACGGTCAAAGTTGATTATTTGTTGTGTTGACTATATAATTTTACTTTTTATCGACTCAATTTCAATAAAATTTCGTTACTAAGGTAATGGTGCATTCTCGTTCTGTTTATGCTCGTAATGTAATTGAAGGTTTGTAATATATTTTTACACATACACACGCATGTGTGTGTTTGTTTGATTATATTGTTTTGTGGTTTTGTTTGATAGCTAAGGCTTTACTAGAGTATAAGTACAGCTTAGACGACAGCCCTGGCATTGTTCTATCAGATTGGATTGATATCAGCCCCTTGCGATACCATCGGCTGCAACAATGTGCGTGGATTATAAATTCAATTTCTATTTTTAATTAGTATATCGACTGACGACGTATTTGTTGTTCGTGTTTTTTGACGATAGTAATCTAGAATACAACGAGCTGCAAGGTTGCATTCCCCCGCAATTGCAGCACAACAAAAATTAGTGAGTGTTCGGATTATTCGCCAACCAAAATCTGAAAATTACAAAAGCCCTCTCAATTGTTTTCAGCTATTTATGAAAAAATGAAAATTGCAGAAGATTATACTTTTGATCAATTATAATAATTTTTTTAATTGTAATATTATATATTACGTATCGAGAGCTGTTTACATCAATCCGTTGTAGTCTAGTTGGTTAGGATACTCGGCTCTCACCCGAGAGACCCGGGTTCAAGTCCCGGCAACGGAATCGTTTTAAGAAACGAATCAACTTTTCCAATATTGTAGTTCCATTGTTCTTTCTTCATGTATTGTGTTCGATGAGGCAGGTAGGGATTATGTCAATTTTGATTGAAAAAATTCAATTTAATTGTTTGCTTGAAAAAGACAAACCAACGTCACCAAATCCTCATTCTCTCTGTTTAGAGAAGCTTAATTCCCAAACCATATAGTACTAGTAATTCTTGAACTCTAATCCCTACCCCAAGATCCCAATTTGATTTCCAGAATGTCTCCTTCGATCATCTAAGCCAATTTTACGTTCTCATAATCAAATAAAAATGTTGTTAATTAGCCCGTGCTGATCGATTATCTATCTGATCATAGCAATGCAGACAACACTTAAGTGGGTTAATCGTCATAAAACGGCACCGGCACAAGGGGCACGTATCGTTCCTCATCAACCACGTGACGATGCAATGGTAATGAAACGCGTGTTTGCAATCGAGAACCGATATTTGGTCCCCGATCCTCGGCTCTCGCAAGCAAATCGCGCAAATTACCATTATACCCTCCCCTGCATCCTCCTCCTCCACTACTCTCGTCCTCGGCAATTGAAGCATCAAGTAAAAATTCTTGGTCCAGCAAAAACCGCCCACCTCATCGAAATCGTGAAACCTCAACGGGACGAGCCTCTCGACCCCGATCGCCCGGTCGAGGGCGGCGGCCGCCCCTTCTCCGGCCAGTTGCACGGTGACGACGTCCATCTCCACCACCACAGGGGCGACGAAACGCCGCGGAGGGCCGGAGAGCCTGCCGGAGGCGTAACAATCGAGCGATTTGCGGACGAGTTCCTCGATCTCGTGATCGAGCATCCAGTACTCTCTCAGCCGCGGGAGCAATTGGACTCGAAGATCCGATTGAGGTTCGGAAGATTTCAATGGGTCGAACATGTGAAGGGTATCCACGTATACACGGAAATTCTCGGAACACAATAACATCATCATCTTCTGACCTAATTCGTGTTTTTTTAGGATGAAATTTGTTCGGATCTCGAAGTGATATGCGAGGGATCCTGTGTCGACATCTTCGACCGAGTAGTCCATCCAGATCCGATAATCGTGCTCGTAACCCAGCACCCGCCGCCGATCATCCATTGCATCTTGCTTAATTAATAATAAATAGGAATACATGCTATATCTTATATTTATAGAAAGATTTTGTCACCAAAATCATTGCTTGTTGTTCACGCAATCTATATTTTTAAAATAAATAAAAATATTAATAATTAATAAATATTAATAAATATTAGATTTTCCTCTCTACAATATACAAAATAAATGTATATATATATATATATATATATATATATATATATATATATATATATATATATATATATATATATTAAATTGTTAAAAAACCATAAAAAAAATAAAAAAAAAAACATAAGTAAGAGATAATTATATATATTTCATTTTTCAAAAGTAAAATTAATAAAAAAAATAATGTATAAATAAACATATTAAAAATAAATATGAATAAGATACATGTACTTGGTATTTGTTGTTTTAAAATAATCTATACATTCAATAAAATAAATTATTATGTAAATATGAAATAGAAATGTATTTTTTTGTAAAGGTGAGATGAGCTAACAGACTATCTATGATCGCCCAAATGAAAATGTTTTCATAATTAGCAATTTATATATTGAAAGAATAATATATAGTAATATTATTCATATTGTTAAATAATTCTATTAATTTTTTATTTTATCTATTAATTTTTTATTTTATCGTTGTTCGTTTACAAATGTCAATGATTAATTTTATATTTTATTAATTAAATTATATTTTTATTTGTTCTAAATGTTTTTCAAAATAAATTAAAAATAAAATAAATAAAAAATAATTTTAATTAATAATTTTAATTATACAATTTAATTAATGTCATAATTTTATTAATATTTTTAAAAAAATATTAAATAATTTATAAAAATTATTATTATTTTTATAAAAAATAATTCATGAACTCTAGTCCCCTATCCCAATAGGCAAATTGACCTTTTATATCCCAGCTTCTGAATATTTAGATTGTCTAGTCCAACTCGATCATCTAGTTAAACAAATGTGTCATTCAAGTCGATCGATCATCTAAGCCAAAATTTACGTTTATGTCAACCAATCGCAAAGATCTCGATCGATCGAATCCTCAACAATGTTCATAATCAAAATGTTCATCGATCGATCAATCATTAGTCGTCGTCGTCAGAGCAACATTCGAGCCAAGACTCGATCACGTTCTTGCTAAAACTGCACCGGCACAAGGGGCACGAATCGTTGTTCATCAACCACGTGACGATGCAATGGTAATGAAAAGCGTGTTTGCACGTCCGAGCGAGAACCGATATTTCGTCCCCGATTCTCGGCTCTCGCAAGCAAATCGCGCAAATTACCATTATACCCTCCCCTGCATCATCCACTACTCTCGTCCTCTTCATACGACGCAACAAGTACCCTTCCTTGTTCAAGCAAAACCCGACGGGACGAGATTCTCGACTCCGATCGCCCGGTCGAGGGCGGAGCCCGCTCCTTCGCCGGCCCTTTCCACGGTGAGGACGTCGATCTCCACCACCACGGGGACCACGAAACGCCGCGGTGGGTCCGTGATTAGACCGACGGCGAAATAATCGAGGGCTTTGCGGACGAGTTCCTCGACCTCGTGATCGAGCATCCAGTACTCTCTCAGCCGGGGGAGCAATCGGAATCTCAATTGGGCTTCCGGTTCCGGCGATTCGGATGCGACGCAGAAGTTAAGGGTCTCCACATACACACGGAAATTCTCCGAACTCAACATCTCGTCACCTAATTCATGTTTTTTAAGAATGAAATTTGTTCGGATCTCGAAGTGATATGCGAGGGACTCGTCGTCGGAGTCGTCGGAGACGGAGTATTCCATCGAGAAGCGATAATCGTGCTCGTAGCCCAGCACCCGGCGGCGGTCTTCCATACCTAAATCCCCAATTCCTTTTGGTTAAGATTTAAGAAATAGGAATGTATAGTATATTTATATTTATAGAGATTTAAATCTTCATCTTTTAAAACTAATAAATACTTTTAAAGGTTGAAAAAACATTTTAAATCTTTTAAATATTATTTTTAAGACACATTAAATTGTATTTAAAATAACTTAAAGAGTTTTGTTCTTTTAAATATTATTTTTAAAACACATTAAATTGTATAAAAGTTACTATTTAAAATAACATAAAGAGTTTTTTTAAGTCAATTTGAAAATTTTAAAAATTATTTTATAAACGTAAAATTATTTAAAACATATTTCAAATTATCTAAAATTTATATTTACAAAATTTAAAAAGTATTTAAAAGAATTATAAGATATTTTAAATGTTTAAATAATATTTCAAATCACCTAAAAATAATTTTTAAGAAATTTTAAAATGTTTAAAATTAATTTCAAATCACTTAAAAAAATATTTTAAGACAATATCAAAATATTTAAAAGTTATTTCAAGTCACTTAAAATTTTAAAAATTATTTTACAAAATTAGAAATAATTTTAATACACTTTAATCACTTAAAATAAATTTCAGGACATCTAGTTTTTATAAAATAAATTGTGTTATTTTATAAAAAAAGTTTGACGATAAAGTGCTAACATATTTCAAATATAATAAACTAAAAATTAAAATAAAAAAAGTCATATTTTTCATTCACAAACTCACTAATTAATACTTATATTATTGATGAATCTGAGGTATATGATTTCATAACTTCACAAGCTTGTAGATCTCCGAACCGCTTTAATGTAATCGATTTTATACTTTTGATTATCAAATAATTTGGGGTTGATGATTTCACAACTTTAAAAACTTCTAGATTTCTTACTGCTCTCATAGTCTCATATCACTAGTGGTTTATCGATCAATTTAAAACTCATAATTTTTATGTATTTTTAAACACAACAAACGAGCCTATTAGCTATTTAAGTATCAATTACGATTATTTGATTAAAAAATACTACTTGTTATACTCTAGAAGGGTTGAAACTTATGACCTCAAATTGGAAACTCTAATTAAAAAATACTACTTGTTATACTCTAGAAGTGTTGAAACTTATGACCTCAAATTGGAAAATCTATAGCTCCAGAAGTACTCATCTAGGCTAAGATTACTTTTTATTGTACTAATGTACAGTATTTTATCATAGTGTACTATTCATAACTAAGATATTAATTAAAAAGCTAAAATAAAAAAATAATTATAGTTATATGAATTATCAATTAAATTATCTTAGTAATGCACAAATAAATAATATTTAATACAAAATAAGTAGTAAAAGGATGGGAATATATTGGAAAAAGCGATTTATTCTGTTCACAATGTTTGGCTATCCATGTGATAACAATAATAATTCGTGGATCCCTCCAATTGCTGTTTTTTTTTTGAAGTAGAAACTAAGTAATACTATAATTAACTCATAGTGGTAGTTTGCTGTGTCAATCATTTTATGAGAGTTTGTAAGAAAACAACAATTTAGGGTTGACGATGAATACTTATATTTGAAGAATAAAATATTTCGTCAACAGATTTAAATTGACATCACATCAATATTTGAGTGACTATAGTTTGCGAATTTATATAGTTTTTCGCTCATAGCGAGTTATTATTTGTGATGTGTATTAGAAAAGGTTTGGAAAAAAGGATAAACACTGGTTGGTGAGTTATGCTTAGCTGCATTGTGCTGTGAAGGTAGATAGATAGAAGCATCTTGAAATGATTAAAGCATGAATAATAATTGTAGAAAAAATACTCATAACACTATTTAATACTATAGTAATCTATTTGCTGATAAATTAAAATATTACTATCTTTTTCCATCTTTTGGGGGGGAAATTACTTGTTCCTTTAATTCAATATATATTTTTAATTCATAAAATTCCTAATGTTTGATAGCTTCTCATGTATTGAAAGAGCAATAAATCATCAAATCACTCCAGATCTCTCTACCTTTGAATATTACTTGTAAAACTATTTGAAATTGTAATGTCACATATCTTTTATAATCAAATTACCTTCTCCTCGTTCGATTTTTTCTTCGATCGACTAGGAGAAACGAATACCATTCCAATGAGCTAATTCAAAACAATGCTAGTGACGCAAGTGAATCGATCAAACTACCCAACTACGACATCGTTTCATTCCGCAAACTATCAAGATCAATAGATTATAATAGTAGCTAGTAACTTCAACATGTATTTATAAAAAAAAGTTGGCCTTTTTTTCACTAGTACTCTGACATCTCTGCCTCACCCCTGAACTCCATTAATCTAAGAAGCATTCATTTCATTTGCATTTTATTTCATTCATTCATTCTACACACAATATGGCATCATCATCCTCATCTCCTTATCTCCTCCGTACATTCCTCGCAATCTCAGCCGTCCATTACTTCCTCTCCGCCCACGCGCGCGCGTCCACCCATTGGCTCGACGTACAACTCCTACAGCAGCTGAAAGGTACAATCGACCCAAGCACGATCCCCCCGGGCTCCTGCGTGGCCTCCTGGGACTTCGCCGTCGACCCCTGCGCCGCCCTCTACTCCTCCAAATTCACCTGCGGCTTCCGCTGCGACGAATTCGACGCCGCCTCCAACTCCTCCCGCCTCACCGAGATCGCCCTCGACTCCGCCGGCTACTCCGGCCCCCTCGCCCCCGTCTCCTGGCCCGCCGCCGCCAGCCTCCAGACCCTCGACCTCTCCAACAACGCCTTCTCCGGCCCCCTGCCCGCCTCGCTCGCCGGGCTGACCCGGCTGAGGCGACTCGGTCTCTCGCGGAACTCGCTCGCCGGCCCGGTCCCGCCCCAGCTCGGCTCGCTCACGGCCCTCGAGGAGATGTACCTCGACGGAAACTCGCTGAACGGGGAAATCCCGGCGACCTTCGACGGCCTGATGAATCTGAAACGGCTCGAGATTCAAGGGAACCGGTTCTCCGGCGGGTTTCCCGAGCTGAGTCGACTCGGTAGCTTGATTTTTTTGGACGCCAGCGACAACGAGATCTCCGGGGAGTTACCGGCGACTCTCACTCCGGGACTCGTGGAGCTTGTCGTGAGAAATAACCGGATTGGAGGGGATTTTCCGGCTAGCGCGGTGGCGAATCTCGCTTTCCTCCAGGTGATTAAAACCCAAAATATTTTATTAATCAACGGTAATATTATTTATTTATTTATTGTGAATAATTAATTATGATACGGTCAAAATTGAATATTTATTGGGTTGACTATATATTTTGTGCAGAGAAACTTTTGTAGTAAAAGATTTATTCATTTTCAATTTATTAGTCTTAAGAAGCTACTTATTCAATTTAATCTCAAACAATTAAAAAATGTGTCAATTTAGTCAAAATTATTATCCAGTCACGAAAACTATTATCCAGTCAAAATTGAACTTTCTGTTGAAAAAAAGAATAAATTGTGGAATTAAACGAATTTTCTCTTATATTTTTGTGTGTTATGGACTCAATTTCAATAACATTTTGTTACTCAGGTGGTTGACTTGAGTCACAACATGCTCATCGGGCCCGTCCCGGCGAGCCTGTTCGTCCACCCGTCTCTCGAGCAGCTCACATTATCGCACAACCAATTCGGCTCAATCGAGCCCCCCGTTGACTTCGGGCTCTCGAGCGGGCTCATCTCCGTTGACCTGAGCAATAACCGAATCAACGGAGCATTACCCGAGTTCATGGGCCTAATGCCTCGACTTTCCGCGTTGTCGTTGGAGAACAACATGTTCACCGGATTCATTCCGGGCCCGTTCGCGTTGAAGGTGCTGGAAACGGGCCCGGGTCAGTTCGAGAGGCTATTGCTGGGCGGGAACTATTTGTACGGGCCGATACCGGGCGGGTTCTTGGGTCTGAAAGCGGGTACGGTTATGATCCGACTGGGGGATAACTGCTTGTACAGGTGCCCGTTGAGATTGTTCTTTTGTGAGGGAGGGGTACAAAAGTCATTGACGGAGTGCAGGGCTTTTGGGCCCGTCGGGCCTTGAATAGTGTGCCTTGCTTTGTATTGTATGGTCCTACTAGTTTAATGTATTAGAGGTGTGTAGTAGTAGTGTACAATATTATAATAATTTATTTATTGTTTATTTATTTGTGTGTGAGATTTCTATGTTGATTTTTTTTGTTCTTTTTTTGATTTGATTAATGTTACAATTTGAAATTTAACAAATGTTGTGGCGCAAGTCAAATTATGATAGTGTTAGATTGGGTGAGTTCACTCACTCAGTCCTCGTGATAAAAAGTTTGTGTCTTCAAGTGCAAAGCATTGTACGTAACTTGTTAAGTGGGCCCGATACTTAAAGTTCGGATGATTTAAAGATTTGGGCTCGGATTTGAAGCACATTGGGCCATTACAGCTCACCACTTAAAAAAACTCAGATTATTTACGCAACCCTTAAATTGAATTCACCACCCTAATTAAATGGATAAATACATATATATTACCAATAATACCCCTTTGTTTTAGTTGTGTCGAACATTTTTAAACAATGTCTCCCTATCACAAAAGTTGTAACACTTTACTTTTTGAGTTGTCTCACAATAGTCGATACATTCAAGAAAAAAAAGAAATAACTTTTTCACTTTAAAATACTATTTTACTCCTATTTTAATAATCTACTTTAGAAATTTTACTCACAACTATTTTATTTTTCAATTTAAAAATACATTTTTACTCTCTAAATTTTTATCATCTATTTTTTAATAAAATCTTATTTTTAAATCTTTTATAAATTTTAACATTTTATTATGAAAATGTCATTACTAACCTCTTATAAGTTTTTTAACTATTATTTTATCCAACCAACAATTGAACATCTTATAAACTAACTTAAATTTAACATCTTAAATGCTATAAAATTAATTTTAAAAAAACAACAACTAAAACCAAATGAGTATTTTTTATCTAATAAATTAATTTAAAACGAAGGAGTATTTTTTTTATTTAATAAATAATTTTTTAAACTGTTTGAATAAAAAATCAATTTAAACTTATAGTATTTTTGTAATAACCCGAATTTTTAGAATAAAAATTAGTTAATTGAAATAGCTCTTTGTTCACATGTTAGTCGAGATTATTATTATTTTAATTGGGCTTCAATATTTTATAAGTTGGGCTTTTAATTATTTAATAGAATTTTAATAAAATGTATTTATCTTTCAATGGGCTGGGTTTATATTATAATGGGTTTGTCAAATTATATTTTAAATGTATAGCCCAAGACCTTTACATAGGCAGCCCAACACTTTAGTTTATAAGTTAACCCTACTTAAATAAATATTAGAACGAAAGATAAAAATAAAGAGAGTGAGAGAGAGGGAAGCGGGGAGCATGGGCGGACGACGGCAGAAGAGAATAGGAGGAGAAGAAAGAATCGATGTTCTACAATTTCAAGAAAGCTCTCGATACCTCAATCGTACTTCATATTATCAAGTCATATTATCAAGACAAGTGTTGACACAGTGGGACCAGAATATCACTCCAGACGGCAATCATTGATAACCAAACCGACCCATTAGGATCGGGCTTCGACCCCTCAACGGACCGGGGCGTTACAATTTTACTTCACAATTTATGATTTTATATTAAAGTAATTATTAAAAACGATGTGTTATAAACCAAAATAAAATAAAATAATAATAATAATAGAATAATTTTTAAACAATGTATAATAAATGTGGTAACAAAATACTAGTAAGTACTTTATTTTTTAAAAACATTTGTGTTTAAAGATTATTTTTAAATCTTACCTATTGATTTGAACCAAACTTTCAAATTATTAAATTTGAAAAAATGAGACAATTTTAATGGTTGGCAAAAGATGAAAAAAGGAAAATAATTAATACCAAAAATTTATTGCGACATTATCCCCATTCCCACTCTTTCCCGAAGGAGGACATTAATACGGTAATAATAATAGTAATAGTAGTAATAAAGAAGAAGAATAAGAAGATTAATTTGGATTAATTTATATGATAAAAGTCAAAATTAAGATCACGCGGGCCTAAATAAGAATCAAAAAGATTATTTGGTGGAGTATAATAATACGCGATGCAGACTAATGAAAGCTTAATTTACTTTAATTTCTTTATTTTTCCAATTTAAAAGTTCATAATTTCGAATATTTTTCAATGTTTCAATAACCCCAGCACGTGTGTGCATATTTATTCAAAATGAAATTAGTGAAACATTTTTATTAAATAAATTATACGAACAAAATGTTGTACAATAAGTCTATACCAACAAAAAAATAGAGTTCAACAATTTGAACGGGTTCTCGATGACTTAAAATCAATAGTAATATTTTTGTTGACCGAATGTTTTGATTTGACCTTACAAAAATCAAGAAAAAATCCTACAACCCTAATATTTTAGGATTATTTGTATATAAAGCAATTCCCTTTGTTAAAAGAAATTCACCCAAACTACACTCTAAGTGCAAGCATAAACACTACTCTTTCTGAAATCACTATCCAATGGAAAACCCCTCAAGAAAATCACTTGTTATCCATCTCCTAATTTTCCTCGCAATATTTCCGATAATTTCCGAGTCGTTCTGTCATCCAACCGACTCAGAGGCCCTCCTAGACTTCAAGCAACGAATCACTTACGACCCTTTTCAGCTTCTCGGCACATGGATTCCGAACACCGATTGCTGCACACAATGGGAAGGCATTTCATGCGATTCCAATTCGGGCCGGGTCAAAAACCTGACCCGCCCGGGCCTCATCTCCACCGGAGATGCTCCGATCGACACCTCGATGACCGGAAAACTCTCCCCTTTCCTCGGCAACCTCTCCTCCGTCGAGTGTCTCAATCTCGGCAGCCTCAAGAACTTAACCGGGCCGATCCCGCCCGAGCTCGGCAAGCTGGCCCGACTAAAATTCCTGTTTCTTGACAACAACAACCTGACCGGGCCGATCCCACTCACATTCCGATTCTTGAGTCAACTCAAGTCACTCTACCTCGGTCAAACTAACCGTCTAACGGGCCCTATCCCTTTCGATCTATTCCGAAACTTAACCTCACTTTCTGAGCTGGACCTTTCGTCGAACACCTTGTCTGGCCCGATTCCGTCTTCCTTGGGCGAAATGGTTTCGCTCACCTCTCTCGACCTCAGTGGGAACCACCTCTCCGGGAACATCCCGGAAACCATCGGCCGGCTACAGAAACTGAAGAATCTCGATCTTAACGACAACCTGTTAACCGGAGCGATCCCGGAATCCGTCGGCGGCCTCTCCAACGTCGTCTGGTTCCAGCTCCGTGACAACAATCTCACCGGAAAAATCCCGCTCTCCATCGGCGAGCTCAAATCGGCGACGGTCATCGATCTGTCGCACAACACGCTGACCGGGGAAATCCCGCCGGCGATCGGGAAATTGTCGAAGCTCGAAACCCTAAGTTTGTACAACAATCGTCTCGGTGGGAAATTGCCCGACGAAATCGGCGATCTCGCCGCCCTGAGTAGCATATACTTCTCGAACAACCGATTCTCCGGCGAAATCCCCTCGAGCTTCGGGAATTTGCAGAACTTGCAGGTCCTCGATCTGTCTGGAAATTCGATTTCGGGCCCGATCCCAATCGCCCTTTCCAAGGCGAAATCCCTTCAGGATTTAGTCCTCTCTTTCAACCCGTTACATCTCAGGATAATACCCGATTTCATCGGGAACATGAGTCTTCTCAAGCTGCAGCTGGCGGGTACGGGTCTCGGCGGCGGGTTACCCGGTTGGTTATCTTCGTCCTCTGTTTCGACTCTGGATTTGTCGAGTAATTCCCTGAAAGGGAAACTACCGGACTGGATCGGAAACATGACCAACCTCTATTCTCTAAATCTGTCGAGGAACGGGTTTCACTCGTCGATCCCGAACAACTTCAGCAACCTCGTCCAGTTATCGGAACTCGACCTCAGCTCCAACCGTTTTTTCGGTAGCTTAAAGCCGATTTTCTCCAAGAAGTGGGATTTCCCGCTCGGCCAATACGACTCGATCGATGTCTCCTGGAATAATTTCACTGGGCCGATAGACGAGGGCGTATGGAATACACAAGTTATGGACTCAATCGAGGCATTGGTCTTGTCTCATAATAAATTAGGAGGGAAAGTGCCCAAGTCTCTCGGAAAGCTGCAATATTTGGAACGTTTGGAATTGGAAAAAAACGGGCTTTCTGGGGAAATGCCGGTCGAGCTCGGGAAAGCAAAATCACTCAAAACCATTTTCCTGTCGGGAAATGGTTTGAGTGGTGGGATTCCGAAGGAGGTTTTGAATCTCGAGTATCTTGAGAGGTTCAATGTATCGGATAATCGTTTGAGCGGGAAAATACCGAGCCACAAGATTAATATTTCGGCCTCGGCTTTTGCTGGGAATGCTGGTCTGTGTGGGGAGCCGCTTCCGGAATGTAAGGGTAGCGGATTCTTCGGTTGAAGTTTTCGAAAGTTTATACTTACTCACAAGTCACGACGACTTCATTTTGGCTTTTGTCGAGAGCGGATTTTCAGAGTTTAATATAGTCGTGTTCTACCTTTTACTTCGAAAAATTAAGATGTTCTTATGATCGACAAATCATTTGAGCGACCCGTTCGTGTATATTTTTCGCTTATAAGGAGTTATATTATTTGTGAGGTATTAGAAATTAAAGGTTGAACTGGAAAAAAGGATCAACACTTTGGTTGGTACTTGGTAAGTTATGAATCAGCTGCATTGTGCTGTGAAGTAGTAGTAGATAGAATCATCCTGAAAAACAAAATACTCCTTTTCATGAAAAGTGCAATACTTTTTTTTAACTCGAAAATTGTTAAATTCCAAATGGGGGTGTTCAAGTGCGGTCCCACGCCTAGCGCACACACGAGAGCGGGAGCCCGAATATGCACTAGAGAGCCTCAATCTATCTCAAAACCATATGGTGCTAAGTAGGAGAACTCACTAGGCTTATATCATAGACTCCCCTCTCACAATTATTCGATGTGGGACAACTCACAAGTGGACTTCAACACACCCCCTCCACTTGTGAGTCCTAGTCAAAGGGTGGTTATAACCACTCACAAACATGATCGAAACCTGCTCTGATACCATGTTGAGATTTATGATGTACCTCGAGTGTGTGTTGTGTGTGTGTTCTGAAAGAGGGAAACGAAGAAGAAGAAAGAGGGAAAAGATATTTTCTAATAAAATTCTCCAAAACCCAATTAATGAAATACAAATGTCAATGCGCTATTTATACAAATAATGTCTCAATATAAAATAGCACTTATTTAACAAACATAAACGTTCCCACGCTTTTCTCTACTTCAAAACAACTTCAACACTCCCCCTCAAGTTGTGATTGCCCTCTGCTGCAATCCCAACTTGTTCACCAGAAAGATGAACTGAGCTGTCCCCAAAGCTTTAGTGAAAAGATCTGCAGCTTGCTGTTCAGATGGAATATACAATGTATGAATGGTACCATCCTGTATTTTCTCCCTCACATAATGGCAATCAATCTCCACATGTTTGGTCCTGTCATGCAAAACAGGATTTGCAGCAATAGCTATTGCAGATTTGCTATCTGTATAGATATTAGCAGTGGAAGTTGATATTCCAAAATCCTTCAGCAGCTGTTTGATCCATACAATTTCACAGGTAATCACAGCAAGTGCCCTGTATTCAGACTCTGCAGAGCTTCTTGCAACCACACTCTGTTTCTTGGATTTCCAACTAATCAAGGAGTCTCCCAGGAATAATGCAAAACCTGTAACTGACCTTCTACTATCAATGCAAGCACCCCAATCTGCATCACAGTATCCACTCAGTTTCAAAGAACTAGAGTTGGTGAACTGTAATTCCATGTTAATGGTTCCCTTCAAATATCTCAAGAGTCTATGGGCAGCTCCCAAATGAGTTTGTCCAGGATGATCCATAAATTGAGTTAACACATGAACTGCAAATGTTATATCAGGCCTAGTAATGTTGAGATAAAGTAATTTCCCTACTAGCTTTCTGTATGCAGTTGGATCATCAAGGTAGTTATCATCTTCTTTTGTGAATTTTGCCTTGGTATCCATAGGAAAACTCACTGCCTTGCACTCTGAGAACCCAAATTCTTTCAGTAACTCCATCACATATTTTCTCTGACCAACATAAATGCCCTCTGCATTTCTGTTAATTTCAAGTCCCAAGCAATATTTCAGTGTTCCCAGATTTTTGATATGAAACTTATGATCTAGATAAGTCTTTATAGACTGAATCTTCTCCAAGTTGTTGCTAGCTACTATCAGATCATCCACATATACAAGTAGTATCATACAGAAATCCTGATGATGTAAGGTGAATAAGGAGTAGTCAGCAAGAGATTGATGAAAACCATATTCAAGAAGTGCTCCAGTGAGTTTGCAAAACCATTGTCTGCTTGCTTGTTTTAAACCATATAAACTCTTAAGCAATTTGCATACTACATTCTCCCCCTGTTTTGCAAAGCCCTCTGGAAGCACCATATAAACTTCTTCAAGCAAGTCACCATGGAGAAAGGCATTATTAATGTCCATTTGTTCCAGGAACCAGTCCTGAGTGACAGCCAAAGCAAGTAAAGATCTGATGGTAGTCATTTTTACCACTGGGGCAAAGGTGTCTTCATAGTCTAGGCCCTCTCTCTGTGTGTAACCCTTAGCCACAAGCCTGGCTTTAAATCTCTCAATGGAGCCATCAGCCTTGTACTTTATTTTATAAATCCATTTACATCCTATAGGGATTTTGCCAGTGGGAAGGGTAGTAAGGATCCATGTCTTATTAGCTTCCAAAGCCTGAATCTCAGCATCCATGGCAGCTTGCCATTCAGGGCTTTGAACAGCTACTTTATAAGAAGTGGGTTCAGTGAGAGATAAATGAGATGCAGTGGCACAAACATAATCCTGCAAATGGGATGGTGGTTTTCTGAGTCTAGTGGATCTGGTAGTTGGAATGGGTGCAGAAGGAGCAAGGGAATCAGAACCAGAATCAGAAGGCACAATAGTGGGAGGTGAGGGTGCAGGTATATCAAACTCATAGTCATAATCAGAAGGATGAATGTAAAAGGAGGGATCAGGTGAGTCATTTTTGGATTCAGTGGTGCTATGAGTCAAAAATGGATAAGAATTTTCAGAGAAATGAACATCTCTGGAAGTCAGGAGTGAATGAGTGGAAAGGTTATAGAGTATATAACCCTTTGTATGAGGGGAGTATCCAACAAAAATGCATGAAGTGGCTCTGGGGTCAAATTTGGTTTTAAAAGGCACTGTAATGGTAGCATAGCATAAGCAGCCAAAGTTTCTGAGATGTGAATAACTGGGAGGTGATTTGTATAGTAGTTCATAAGGAGATTTTCCATGTAGATAAGGAGATGGCAACCTGTTTAATATATAAACAGCTGTGGTAACACAAAATCCCCAGAAGGTAAGTGGAACTCCTGATTGGAATTTGAGAGCCCTGGCTACATTCAAAATGGATTGATGTTTTCTCTCCACAACTCCATTTTGTTGTGGAGTATAAACACAGCTAGTCTGGTGTATAATACCATGGTCAGCATAGAAATCTGACATGAAAAACTCAGAACCATTGTCTGTGCGCATGATCTTAATGGAGACACCAAACTGAGTTTTAACCATTTTATAGAACTGGATCAATTGATTCCTGGTTTCAGATTTGGTTTTCAACAAACAAATCCATGTATATTTGGTAAAATCCTCCACAATAGTAAGGAAATAATGAAAACCATCAAATGTAGGTTCAGATAGGGGGCCACACAAGTCACAATGTATAAGATCAAATGCAGAAGTAGAAGTAGTAATACTCTGTGGAAATGGAAGTCTGTGTTGTTTAGCTAAAGGGCAAATCTCACAAACATCAAGATTATCACCAAGTATGTCAGGAATACTTTGTTTCAGTAAAGACATTCTAGAAAGGGATACATGACCAAGCCTAGAGTGCCAGAGATTCTTACAAATGGATACAGTATAGGTAGCAGATGGAGAGGGTCTGCTGCATAGAATATAAAGGCCATTCTTCAGGTTACCCATACCAAGCACTTGTGAGGTGTGAAGATCCTGGATAATACAAGATGACTCAGTGATAGAGATTCCATAAGACTGTGATTTGAGCAAAGCACTCACTGAAATCAGGTTGACACAGAAGCTAGGTACACAAAGAACATTATTGAGTATCAATTTGTCATTCAACTTTACTGAACCAATATGAGTAGTCATTGCTTTATTTCCATTTGGCAAGTGAATGTCTAGCACATGTGTCTTAACATCATGAGTGAAAAGAGCAGAGTTACTAATCATATGATCTGTAGCTCCAGTATCCAAGATCCATGTACAAGTCTCTGTTTGTGTATTGGACTGAGCAACTACAGAGTTAAAGGCATTATTGGTACCTGCTGAAGCCATGTTGCTAGTAGGGAAAGGTTGTGCCAAGTTTCCAGAATTGCCAGAAGTCAGATTCTGCATCATTTTCATGAGATAGTTGAGCTGTTCTTGTATGTCTTGATTGTTGTTTCCAGAGTTACTTGTCTTAGTAGCATCTGAGTGAGGTGTAGATGTGGAAACATTCTGAGTAGAAGGATTACTCTCAGTTCCATTCTTAGTCTTAGATTGAAGACCTGGAGGCAGACCATGTAGCTTATAACATTTTGCCTTAATGTGATTCTCCTTTCCACAATAGCTACATATGGGCTTTCCAGTACTGCTCCACCTATGTACAGTCCCTTTGATGTTACTAGAACCATACTGTGCACTTTTGTCTCCTCCATCACCATTAGTAGCACCTGTTTCAACTCCAGAATTACCAACATTCTTACTCACATTCATAACACCTGGACTAGGAAGCAGTCCCTGTGAGCCAATTACATTCTTATGTTTCTCTTCCTGTATAACATAGCTGTAGACTTTGTTCATAGGTGGAAGTGGTGACATCAGCAGAATTTGACCTCTAACACCAGTAAAATTCTCATTCAATCCCATCAGAAATTTTATAACTCTGTCACGGCTATGTTTTCCAGACTTTCCACAAGTACAAACCTCATCCAAATTCAATTGATCATACTGATTCCATAGCCTACTCAATTGACCGTAATAAGCAGTAACAGTAGATGAACCTTGCTTCAATGAGTATATATCAGTTTGCAATTCAAAAATACGAGGTCCATTGCTTTGTGCATACCTCTCCTCAATCGTTTTCCACATATCAGATGCAGTGTCAATGAACATGATGTCTTGAGCTATTTCTGGCTTACATGAATTGACTATCCACGTTTTGATCATGTCATTGCAGGAACTCCAGTGCTCGTACATTGGATCTGACTCGTCTGGTTGTGGAATGGTTCCATTGATGAGTTTGAGCTTGCGCTTTGCTCCCAAAGCCATCTCCATAGCTCGCCTCCACGCATGATAGTTGTTTCCATCCAGAAGTGGTGAAACCAGCACCGCACTTGGATTGTCGTTGTGAGACATGAAGTACGGACTCATCGAAGCTTCGATCTCCATGGATCTATTTGTGTTCATAGAAGGAATCATGATTCAATAACTCACACACACTTTTACACAGCTCAATTTCGCTCAAATTAAGAAAAAATATTGTTTTTTATTTTATTTTTTAACGAAAAAGTATGGTTTAAATATTTAAATATATTATAATTAATATAGCCATCATATATAATACTTATTATCAATAAATTACTCATGTTATAAATTAATTATGCAGACTACATTAGTGGTGAATATGAGATAAATTATCATTTAAAATATATATGTGTGAATTATTTACAAAAATTGAATTTGATATATTATTTATAAATTTTTTGTAAATAATAATAAAAGTGATGTTTTTCTTTGTAACATTAACAAAATTTCATTTATTTGGCAAATGAAATAAAGATGATAGTTTATATGCTACTCCTTTCAATTCTTTTTAATTGTCGTTCTGTGTTTTTTATTTTTTTTATTTTAATTGACATTTTGTATTTTTTGTACTTTTGTACCCTTATTTAATGAGGTATATTAATTGTGAAAGACAAAAAAAACACTAATGTTTTTAGGGAGAGAAGATAAAAATGATTTGTGTTGATTTATTAATTTATAATATAAATTAATAAGGTTAGATTAGGTATAATATTTTACATTAAAAACTGTGCAAATCACTAAAACGACAATTAAAAAAAATTGGAGGAAGTATTAACAAAAAAAAGTAAAATAAAGCAATAATCATATCAAATCACCATCTTTAAATGTGTGGTAAAATTATTCCAAATAGTAATTACCTTTTTTGTGAATTCCTCTAATCATAAGTTTTATCTATGCTTACATTTGGGAGTTCATAGTGCATTTAATAATTGTAAATTTAATATTATTTTATACAAGTGCACACACAATCACACACACCTTAAAAATTGTGTATTTAAAAATAAGTTGTGTAACACCTTAAAAACTGTTTAAAAAAAAGTAAAAGATACTTTTTTTTAAACAGCTTATAAAACCAAATTAACTCTAAAATTATTATATAATATATATATTAAATAATTCCAAATATATTAAGATTGGTATGTATTTTGGAGTAAAATATTTACCTTTTTTAAAAATTCCCTTTATTTTATTCACACAAATATATTGTAAATGTCTTTTTGAACAAAATATGATTAAATTTTAGATGAAAAATACTACACCAAATATAATTGAATCCATATCAACTTAATTTTTCAAGATTGAATTTTACTAAATTTAATAAGAATAAAAATAATAGTAAAATATCATTAAATTTATCTTACCAAATTATTGGTTTTTATTAAAATTTTTATTATTAAATTTGTGTAAATCAATCTCAAAAAATGAAATTAATAAGAATATTTTTTAAATTATTAAAATTGAAAAGATAAGTTAATTTTAATGGGTTGCTAAAAGATGAAAAGGAAAATATTTAATAACAAGTATTTATTGTGACATTATCTTCTTTAATTCTTATTGAAAAAGTATTTATTGTGACATTATCTCTCCTGTAATTCTTTTAGAAAAAGAATATTAATAATGTAAAAATAATAAAGAAAATTTAATCGGATTGATTTATATCACTTTTGTTCTTATATCAATTTTTTTTCTAGTTTGCAATAACCCAACGCATATTGAAAAAGTAATTAGTGGAAACACTTTTATTTCATAAAAAATACAATAAAATAAAATAAAATAACATCTATGAACAAAATGTAGTAGTATATATTTTTGGGTGTGAAATTTGCAACAATTTGATCATGTTTTCCGTACTCTTCCATAACGAAAATAATAAAATAAATAGTAATATTTCGTTGACCGAATGTTTTGAAATAAAAAATCACTTAAAATATAAAATAAAAATAAAATGAGATACTCCTAAAACCTAATATATAAAGCATTCATTCCCCTTTTTTAAAATAAATTCTCACCCAAATTTCTCTTTCTCAAATCACTGTAAAATGGAAGACCCCATTTATTAATAAAAAATTATATTATACTCCACCTTCCATCCTATTATAATATTAGTACTTATTATCTGTATTTAGAAATAACAGTAATATTATAATGAGTGAGTCTATAATGTATAAATTTTAAATAAGAATCATAAATTTGGTTAAGAAATCTAATTATATTTTAATTATTTTTTTGTAATTTAATTTGGTATAAAACAATCTTAAAAAATGAAATTGATCAGAATATTTTTAAAATTATATTATTAAATTTGAAAAGGTAAGTTGTTAATTTGAATGGGGTGTGACAAAGATGAAAAAAATGAAAATACTATTGAATAGCATGTATTTATTAGGACATTATCCCCTCCAAATCTTCCTTAAAAAAAGGATACTAGTATTTATTGTGACATCATCTCCTCTAATTCTTCTTAAAAATGGATACTAAGTATTTATTGTTGTGACATTATCTCCTCAATAGTAATATATTCGTTGACCAATGTTTTGATTTGAAGAATAAATCACCGCAGTAATTTTAAATTTCAAATAAAAGCATTATTTATATACTTAGTATAAAGCATTCCACTATGTTAGTTCTCAAATCACACTATCAAATGGAAAACCTCTCAAGAAAATCACTTGTTATCAGTCTCGTAATTTTCCTCGCAACCTTTCCGATAATCTCCGAGTCGTCTTGCCACCCGACGGACTCAGAGGCCCTCCTAGACTTCAAGCAACACATCACTTACGACCCTTCGAGCCTTCTCGGCACGTGGATTCCGAATACAGATTGCTGCACGGAATGGGAAGGCATTTCATGCGATTCCAATTCGGGTCGGGTCATAAACCTGACCCGCCCGGGCCTCTTCTCCGACGATTACGCCCCAATTGACACCTCCATGACCGGACGACTCTCCCCTTTCCTTGGCAACCTCTCCTTCCTCGAGGTTCTTAATCTCGTCACCCTCAAGAACTTAACCGGCCCGATCCCGCCCGAGCTCGGAAAGCTGACCCGATTAAAAATCCTGTGGCTCGACGAAAACAACCTCACCGGGCCGATCCCACTCACATTCCGATTCCTGAGTCGACTCGATTTTTTCTCCATCAATTTCTCTAACCGTCTCACCGGCCCGATCCCATTCGATTTATTCCGAAACTTAACCTCACTTTCTAAGCTGGACCTTTCGTCGAACACCTTGTCCGGCCCGATTCCGTCTTCCTTGGGCGACAAGGTTTCGCTCACCGATCTCGACCTCAGTGGGAACCATCTCTCCGGGAACATCCCGGAAACCATCGGCCGGCTGAAGAAACTCAAGTCTCTCGATTTTAAAAACAACCTGTTAACCGGAGCGATCCCGGAGTCCGTCGGCGGCCTCTCCAACGTCGTCTGGTCGACCTCAGTTCCAATAATCTCACCGGAAAAATCCCCCTCTCCATCGGCGTGCTCAAATCGTTGAGGTCAATCGATCTATCGCACAACGCGCTGACCGGGGAAATCCCGCCGGCGATAGGGAAATTGTCGAAGCTTGAATACCTATATTTGGACAACAATCGGCTCGGTGGGAAATTGCCCGACGCAATCGGCGGTCTCGCCGCCCTGAGTAGCATGCAGTTCTCGAACAACCGGTTCTCCGGCGAAATCCCTCCGAGTTTCGGGAATTTGCAGAAATTAGTGGGCCTCGATTTGTCGGGAAATTTGATTTCGGGCCCGATCCCAATCTCTCTTTCGAAGTTGAAGAACTTGGATTTAGTCCTCTCTTTCAACCCGTTACGGCTCGGGAGGATACCCGATTTCATCGCGAACATGAGCATTTCCAGTCTGCAGCTGGCGGGTACGGGTCTGGTCGGCGGGTTACCAGACTGGTTATCTTCGTCCTCTGTTTCGACTCTGGATTTGTCGAGTAATTCCCTGAAAGGGAAACTGCCGGACTGGATCGGAAACATGACCAGACTCTATTCTCTAAATCTGTCGAGAAACGGGTTTCACTAGTCGATCCCCTATAGCTTCAGAAACCTCGTCCGGTTATCTGAACTCGACCTCAGCTACAACCGTTTTTCCGGTAGTTTAAAGGCGATTTTCTCGAAGAAGTCGGATGTTACCGGTACTTACTACTCGATCGACGTTTCCCGGAATAATTTCACCGGGCCGATAGACGAAGGCGTATGGAATACACCAGTTATGGCGTTAATCGATACGTTGGTCTTGTCTCATAATACGTTGGGTGGGAGTTTGCCCAAGTCTCTCGGAAGCTTGGTTCATTTGAGACGTTTGGAGTTAGAAAAAAACGGGCTTTCAGGGGAGATACCGGTTGAGCTTGGGAACGCAACGTTGCTCAACACAATTCTCCTGTCGGGAAATGGTTTGAGTGGTGTGATTCCGAAGGAGATTTTGAATTTCAAGTATCTTGAGAGGTTCAATGTATCGGATAATCGTTTGAGCGGGAAAATACCGAGCCACAAGATTAATATTTCGGCCTCGGCTTTTGCTGGGAATGCTGGTCTGTGTGGGGAGCCGCTTCCGGAATGTAGCAGCTTCTTCGGTTGAAGTTTTCGAAAGTTTATACTTACAAGTCACGACGACTTTATTTTATTGTCTTTCATTGAAAGCGGAGATTTTTTGAGTTTATTGTAGTCATGTTCTACCTTTTACTTGGAGAAATTATGATATTCGTATGATCGACAAATCGTTTCTCAGCATCTGACATGAAATCGTATCCGAAGAAAAACTCTAATACTCGTATTGATTTATAGGTTTAAGTCGTCGGCGGCGTGTTCGATTCGCACGATTTCGCACGATTTACAGGTAACGAATCGTAGTATTGATGCAAGAGAAACAAAAAATATGACAGTGTGGTAGATTGAGTCATTGATAAAAAGTTTCTGTCTCTTCAAGTTTACAAAAGAATGTGCCTTCTTTTATTTCTCACTTAGACCATCTTTTATTTCTCACTTAGTCAACAGAGATTCCACTCGGGATTGGCTTGTTTTGTCCGCCAAGGCATTTGTATTATATTTATCCGGGTAAGACGGAATCTTCTAAATCCTCCCTGGTTGAGAGTGACCTTTTTTTCTGTCTTATCGTCTTTCGTCTTTTATGGCAGCGCCTTTCTCAACGGTCTTTGAGAATCGTTCATTGGAGATGTCGAAGTTCCCGAGGATCATGGATCGCTTCCCTGCTGGGACGTCGCGCAAAACCAGGTATATGAACCCGAGCGCCCTTGAAAAGTAAGTCTCGGATTTCCGACAATAGTTTCTCGATCTTTGTTGTTTATCAAGTTGATATTTTTTGACTCGGAGGTTCGTATAGGTTTTCCGGGTTCGAGCCGAAACTTCCACATGAGCTCCTCCAATTTATGTCGAGCCAGGGCCCCTCCGTTCCCGTCGCCCCGCCTAACGTTTCCGTGGCGAGGGCCATCAACACATTGGGGCGGTCTTGGACTAAGGACTTGGACGGGATGGTCAGACGCTTTGATCAGACCTTCATGTTGGCTTCCATGCTGTCGAGCTAGACGGTCGTGGTTGTCTCTGCTGCTAGCGCGTGAGCGAAGAAGTACGCGGCTGAAATGGATTCACTTGCCTCAAAGATTCGACACCTCAACGATCAGAACAGAGAGCTTATCGGGGCTCTGACCGCGGGCTCCGGGGACCGGGATCACTGGCGCTCCGAGGCCACCGCCCGTCGAGAGGAGATAGAGCTCAAGGATGGCGAGGTATCCCGAGCGCTAGACATGCCCAGAACCGGCCCGGAAACCGTGAACCGGGCTGGGATCCGCCGAATTAGAACCGGCTCAGCCGGGTCCAGAACCGGGACCCGTGCAACCGGGTCCAAAACCGGACCGAGAATCGGGTTATACCGATCCGGTCACGGTCCGAATGAAGGGGGACCGGCGGCTCCCGATTCACCCGCCCGCCGGTTCCCCGTATAAAAAAAAATGATTTTTTTTTGTAAATGAAAAAATGCTGGACTCATTAAATGTGCTGGGGCAAGTGAGTTAAATAGGGAGTAACGCCCATTATAATCGAGAGTAATTCGCATCATTTTGTTCAGAGGAAGACTCAGACAAAATTTGATATTTAGAAACAGTTTTTTAAATTATGTTTTAAATATTTGACAATTTATAATTTCAAGGTTTTTTTAAAATTACTTTGTAAAATTTAAATGCAACAATACTAAAATAAAAAAAATATATCAAAAAAAATATTTAGTAAATATTTGACAATTTATAATTTCTATTTTATATTTAATGACTTTTTTTTATTAATCAAATATTTTTAACTTTATTTAAAATATAATATCAAAGCTTTTTTCAAATTATTTTGTAAAATTTAATTTTAACGCAATTATTAATCTAATATTTTTAACTTTGTTTAAAATATAATATTAAAGTTTTTTCAAATTATTTTGTAAAGTTTAATTTTAACGCAATTATTAATTTAATATTTTTAACTTTGTTTAAAATATAATATTAAAGTTTTTTCAAATTATTTTGTAAAGTTTAATTTTAACACAAAAATCTTATATAAATGTACTTCCAATTCATATCTCGTAAATTCCGCGCGTAACTAATATATACAATTAAAATATATTAAAAAAAAACAAAAAAATTTTAAAAAAATACCCGCCGGACCAGACCGGGAACCGACGACGCTGGGACCGCCGGTTTTGGGACCCGAGAACCGGTTTTGGCCGGTTCGGGTCCGGTTCCGAGATCCCCGGTTCGGGACCCGTCGGATCCGGGAACCGGCGGTCTGGACCCGGCTGAGCATGTCTAGATCAGAGTCTAGTGGATGTTCAGATGGTTCATATGTCTGATCACTGGATTCATTGTCGAGTTACTGACCTAAGGACATCGGTCATACAATTCTACACATTCGTTTACGACCATAATACGATTATCGAGAGACTAGAGTGACTAGAGTTATGGGGATATCTTCTCTCTATCTCTAAGCCACAAGATTAATATTTTGGCCTCAACTTTTGCTGGGAATGCAGGTTTCTCTAAGCCACAAGATTAATATTTTGGCCTCAACTTTTGCTGGGAATGCAGGTTTGAGTGAGGAGCCCCTTCCGGAATGTAAGGGTAGCAGCTTCTTCTTCGGTTGGGCCGTGTTTGGTACATCAGACAAGTTATCGGACAGATAAGTTAACTGAGACTATTAATCTTAACTTGGTTAGATAGGATACATATTCTCTTGTTTGGTTCACTTTGGAGCTCTTTCAAAAATAAATTACTGTTCAAAAAATTATTATAAAAAATATTCTCTTTTTATTTTTTACACAGCAAATCCATGAGAAAGCTTCCACCTCCACTTTCGACTTCAACCTCCACTTTCACTTTCGCATAAAGCTTCGATGTCGCCGCCGCTGCCGCCGCCGTTATCTTCCCACGCCGCACGAAGCCCTCTTTGACATTCTCAATCGCCTCTTTATCCACAATTTCTATCCACGATTTCTACGAATTCGGCGTCTTGTCCTTTGTCTACAAATTGCGGGCCACCATAAGCCACCAAAAAACGATTTGAAGGAAAAATTGACATTTGAAATTGAAGATGCAATGAAAAGGAGAGAATTGAATCTGAATAAATTTGCGTTGCTCGAAATTAGGTTAACTGGAACCCCACAATTATTTTTTAGCTTTAAATTCTTGAAGGGTAAAATCGTAGTTTCAGGATGAATATGAATTCCTGTTCAAACGAGATTCATTATCAGCCACATTTGGCTGATATCTCCTTTGAAAGTGAACAAGAAATAGAAGCGGGCTTACTATCTAACATGGGCCCAAACATACATTACCAAACATGATATAAAAAAGTTAACTAAACTATCTTTGAGTTAACATGGCTACCAAACAGGCCCTTGAAGTTTTGAAATTAGTATAGAAGTTCATAATTTTTTAGAATTAATTTAAAAATAAAATAACTCAAATATTTAAAATATTGATTAAAAGAAAATGATTTTATTAAGTGATTTTTCCTTTAAATTAATAGATTGATAATCTAAACAACTATTTTTATTTAATTATTAAAATTGTTAACAAAAATGAATAATATATTTATACGTAAAAAGGTATTTTTTTAGTGTTACAATTCAATCAATCAATTAAATTAAATTATAAATATAAATATAAAATATAAATTTAATAATAATGTAATTTATTAAGAAAATAATAATGTGTTAAGAAATGTGTTTTAATCAATATATTTTTATTAATTTATTAAATATCAAAATAAAAATATTTGATTAATTTTTATTGTTTTATTTTTATTTGATTTAAAACTAACATTTTAGTTTGACTAAAATAATGTGTCTATTTATTAGCTTTAATTATATACTTACATTTTAGTTTGAATGAAATAATGTGTATCGTTTTATTTTATTATATTTTAAAAAATGATTCTAAAAAACTATTTTATTTGAAGATTTTAATTAAGTTAATTTCTACATTTCGTATTTTATGACAATTGCTTGAGTGTCACGGAAACATAATTTTTATATTTTTAAGTGATTAATTTTATGTTAGAAAAAATATAAGTTAAAAAAACCGAAATTCAAACTATTCATTTTTTGTGATACCAACCCATTTGAATTAACGTTTATGTATTTTTCACGTATGATTATTGAACGAAATTTCACTAGTAAAATGTCAAATATACTAATTATTTATTTTTCACAAAATTATATAAAGAACTAACATATTAAAATAAATAATCTTATTAAATTATTGTTTATTCGTATAAAATCTTAAAACATACATATATATTAAAATTGATAGTACTTATCAATTATCAAATAAATAAATAAAAAGTAGTAAAATTATATTTTTTATGTAATTGAATATAAATCGAACACGTAAAACAAATCACAATTTTGTTATTTTCAAACCATGTATTAAGAAAATCATCATTTAGTAGTATTAATACTATCAAAATTATATTAATTTTACATAACAAAAGTCTTTTTTACAAAAAATTCAATATGTGAATTGAATTCATAAAATTAAAATTTTATTTGTAAATGAACAAATTTTAATAATTTTTTTAATTAATTAATTCAATTATTTTAGTGAGACAAATTTTAAATTTAATAATTGTTTAATGTAATTTACTTAATTAATTAATTAATTATTTGCTTATTACATATTTCGTGCAACCTTTTAAATTAATTAAACTTTAATTTAATTAATACATTAATCTTTGTGAATGATTTATTTAATTATTATTTTATCTAATTGATATATTAATTATTTCTTGATTATTATAATAAATTTTATTAATTTTACAAAAATATTTTACTTCCATATCAAATTTATGCAATATCTATTCATTAGGAAATATTATTCTAATTTTTTTTTTCAGATTTTCTAAAGATATTTAAGATTTATTTTCTTAATTAATAATTTATTTTAATAATAGTTAATATATTATTTATTTAATTAATTAATGTTATAATTAGACATGTGCATTTTGATTGGTGGTGTACCGAAAGATCGGAACATCTGATGTAACTGTAGTCTTTTCCATGAATGAGAGTATTTTGTTAATTCAGTTGGTACTTGAATTGAGAATCATAAAGTCTGAGTATTTAAATTTTTTTAATTGACGTATAAAAAAAATATATATAATATAATCATAAATTTGGTTAAGAAATCTAATATATTTTAGTGAAACATTTTTAAATTAAATTTAGTATAAATCAATCTCAAAAATATAAATTGATAAGAATATTTTTAAATTATATTTTAATGGTTGTCAAAAGATGAAAAAGGAAAATATTCCCATTATCTCCTCTAAATCATCCGAAATAAGGTTAGTAATAATGTACGGAGTAATAATAATAAAAGTCAAAATTAAAATCACGCCTAATTAAGAATCAAGAAGATCATTTGGTATTATAGTAAAAAAATTACAAAGCTTAATTTACTTAAATTAAAAAAACAATGTACAGTAGAGTATATATATTTGGTGTTACATTTGAAACAATTTGATCTTGTTTTAGACTATTTTTATTCTGAAAATAATAAAATCAATTGTAATAATGTTTTGATTTGACATTCCAAAACAAATCACCAACAATTTAATATAAAAATAAAATGATACTCCTTCCTTAAAATTAACAAAGAAAAATTATTTAAAAGCATTTTCTAAAAAAATCGTTCACATTTCTATGTCCATTTCTTAAGAAAAATATGGAGGTAGTAGTATAAACTACTATAAAGCATTCCCCTTAGTTATAAGAAATTCACCAAAACTACTCTATTAAGTGCAAAAGCTTAAACACTTACTCTTTCTCAAATGGAAATTCACTCAAGAAAATCACTTGTTATAGGTTTTGTAATTTTCTTTGCAACTTTTCCGATAATCTCCGAGTCGTCTTGCCACCCGATCGACTCAGAGGCCCTCCTAGACTTCAAGCAACGAATCACTTACGATCCATCCGGCCTTCTCGACACATGGATTCCGAACACAGATTGCTGCACGGAATGGGAAGGCATTTCATGCGATTCCAATTCGGGTCGGGTCATCAACCTGACCCGCCCGGGCCTCTTCTCCGACGATTATTCCCCAATCGACACCTCCATGACTGGACGACTATCCCCTTTCCTCGGCAACCTCTCCTCCCTCGAGATTCTTAATCTCGTCACCCTCAAGAACTTAACCGGCCCGATCCCGCCGGAACTCGGCAAGCTGACCCGACTAAAATTCCTGTTCCTCAACCACAACAACCTGACCGGGCCGATCCCACTCACATTCCGATTCCTGAGTCGACTCGAGTCACTCTGCATCGGTGAGTCTAACCGTCTCACGGGCCCTATCCCATTCGATTTATTCCGAAACTTAACCTCACTTTCTGAGCTGGACCTTTCCTCGAACACCTTGTCTGGCCCGATTCCGTCTTCCTTGGGCGAAATGGTTTCGCTCACCGATCTCGACCTCAGTGGGAACCATCTCTCCGGGAATTGCTTTGTCTAAATGCTCGAACTGTTATAGAAATTGGACTATTAGACATTTATATAAGTGGGTCGAATATATTCTCCAATATCCACCAATGTCACTGTTGCTTTCGGGCTGACGAGGAGAGTAGGATCATGATCTCGTACCAATACCACCACCACTCCAAAGCACACGGCAATGCAGCTCGGTACGACCAACTTCAGGAGAGGCTTCCACCCTGTGAAGCACTCTGTCGACAAGTCGCCCCACATCTTCTTGTGCACTCTGGAACAGAGGAGTGACAGGTTGACCGATTGGGCGCGGAGGTAAATACGCAGTGGGTCCAGGATCGACTGAGCGAGCAAGTCGAGCATGGAGTAGAAAAGGTAGGTTTGCGCTTGGACGGCGACGGCCTCATCCTGCCGTATAGGAGGAGGAGGATGTCTTTAATGTTGAGCCAGAGAAGGGAGATTGGGAGGTAAGGTGATGATGAGGAGGAGGAGCACGGTGCTTTGGAGAGCTTTGGAGAGAGAGGCCGAGGATGGGCTTGGCCGCAAAGGACTACATCTCCATGGCGAGGTCGGAGAGGATGGAGTAGCCTCCGGCGATGTTGGCAAATCCGACGGCTGAAAGTTAAACTTGGTGGAAAAAGGATTTGTGTGTATATTGAGGTTAGATTTTAGATTTGTAAATATAGTAAAAATTTCGTACATTCATATCGTTGGGACCGAAGAAAAATATTACTAAAAAAAGTTATTCTTATATAGAGTTTTACAAAATAAAAACAATTTGTTCTTTTACAAAATAAAAACAATTTTTTCGTATAAAAAATAATATAAATATACAAATAACATAAATGGTATATTATCTATTTTAAGTTCACATAACAAGAATTATTCTTTGTACCCGGTACATAAATGATATGGTATTCCTTAACCAATAAATGTTCGACATGTGGTAAGTTAAAAATAAATAATAGATGATTAATTCTTAATATTTTTAACTCTCTTTTTACTCCGTTAAAAATGAAATAAATAATATAAAATAAAAATAAATTAAACATCCAAAATTAAAACCTAAATCTAAAAAAATTAATCTCAATTCGCATAACTCGAAAATTCCAAATAGTCCATGGTTGTCTAAACTCAGGTGGTTCGTCTGGAGGTGGTGTAGACGATGATGATGAAGATTACTCAAATCAAAATTTGGGAACAGTGGTGTAGACGATGATGATGAAGATTACTCAAATCAAAATTTTCCTCCGTGCCAGTGAGGGTGGTCTGGGTATTCGTGATCTCACTGCTCAGAATCGGACCCTTATGACCAAACACAACTGGGCAATTCTGAGTCAGGATCCGGAATCTGTTTTGGTCAGTTGGATTCAGGAGAATCGATTGAGGAGGCATTCTTTTTGGAGTGCTAAGATGCAGAGGGCTTGCTCCTGGAACTGGCGTCAGCTTCTTAAGTTACGTCCAACTGTGTTACCAGCTATACAGATGCAGGTCGGGGATGAATCGCAGTTTTACCTTTGGAGGGACCTTTGGCATCCACTTGGTCGATTGGAGGACGTGTGTCAGTTAGGATCGTGGATTAAGAGGCTTCCTAGGGTTGCGTCTCTGAGTATGGTCATTGTTGATGGAGAGTGGAGGTGGCCTGCAGACTTTGTGGCGGAGTTTGGTGACATTGGCTTGCCGAGTATAGATATGAGGATAGTTACAGTGCGATGGACACAACATCGATCAGGGAACTACACCTCCCATTCGGCATATACTATTTTCCGCCCGGAGGGTCCCAGAGTGTCGTGGGCTGCCCTTTTAACTGGACCAGGCCGTATACCACGACATTGCTTCATTCTTTGGATGGCTATCCGAGGTCGGTTGCCGACTAAGAATAAGCGTTAGATTGGTCGGGGGATGATTCATGTGTGCTATGTGGTGAGGAGAGTGCAGAGACACACTGTCACCTTTTCTTTGATTGCCCCTTCTCGCGGGATTGCTTGCGGAGATTGAAGGTGGAGGTGGGATTTCTATGGCCACGGGGTAGTTGGCATAGTGCTGTTTTACGGGCTTCTAGTCGATGGCGTGGGAAGCACTTGATATATTGCACGTATCGTGGACTTCTCGCTGCTCTGATCTACTTTATTTGGCTCGAGAGAAACACGAGGATTCATGAGGCTCGTTCGGTGTCGCCTGGAGTGGTAGCATCTCAGGCGATTTCTATCATACAGGAGAGGATTCGTTCGTTATGACTCCCTGATTCTCTCCAGGCACGTGCTCTGAAGAGAGTTTGGCATATAGCTTGGTGATTGTGTATGTTTTTTTATTGCTATATGTTTAGGTTGGATGGTTGGAGAGCTAGTCTGTTAGCTCGGTGATGCGGTGGGATTTTCATTCCCCATGCGATGTTCTGTATCATACGTTTTTCTTTTCTATGTAATTGACTTTTACCCAAAAAAAAAATCAAAATTTGGGAATACACCAAGACGTCTTTCTCATGATTAAATCGACAAAAACTGAATCGAATCACCAACAACATCCGCCATCCGTAATGTGGTTCAACCCTTCAATTTAAAACAAATGTCAAACCAAATCCAATTATTTGTCGGAAGTTTGAAGATGAATTGAGAAGACAATTTACACACCAATAAAAAAAATGTTCGGGTGGCCATCGTTCAGAGGTGCGTCGCGTCGTTCACCATCGTCGGCAAGGGCCTCCACCATAGATCCGTCTCTTGATGGTCGGTGAACGACGGAGCTGCCAACTACAAACACCCCTCGAGAACTGCTGTCGAACAACGTGAGTAAAGAGAATTAAAAATAATAGTAAAATATTAAAAATCGTTATATATTTTATAAGTTACCATTTACCACATGTCAAACACTTACTATTTACAATGGATGTGTTTATTAAAGCATTAAGTAGTTGAATCTATTTTAATGGGGGTGCTGAATAAGTGTTGAAAATGAGATGGATTATTTGAAGTTGAAAAAATTAAACCGGTTGAATTTTGATGGCATGGAGCTGGTTTCGACACTTGTCACAACATGAGTAGCTCAAGCAGGGAGAGCGACACTCTCCAAGAGAGTGTGTGTGGCATGTTGGCAGCCCACTCTCGGAGAGAGAATCTATAAATGAAAATTATTTATAATATTTGTTTTTTTATTTTTTATACTAAAATTCATTATTTTTTACTCTTTATACATTAATTTAGATAAAATAAATAAATATATATATATATATATATATTAATTTTTCACTATAATTTATTTATTTTAACAACTAATAATTGTTTTTTATTTTATTTTTAAAATAACTATGTCTATTTTTTTCATTATTACATGCATAATAAAATTAAATTGAGAAACCATTTTATACAATTAATTATTTTAATTTAAATTTTAATCAATATTTTTTTATTGAATTATAATTAAAAAATAAAATTACAAAACAAAATAAGAAAATAAAATAAAAGTGGTGGGGTAGGGTGTTCAATTTTATTAAATAAAACTATTGTAGAGTATAAAAGTTGAATTAGTGTTGAATGATTATATGGAAGAAAAAAAAGCTAATGTGGAGTAAAAAGCAGTGTGTTGAATATCTAAAATATTGTAGATAGTGATATTGGTTGGGAACATCACATCATCAATCAATGTGGTGACACGGTATATAGAATAACTCCTCGCCAATTTAATAGTTTTGACTAAAACTAATTGAACATATATGTGGAAATATTGTGTCATTTTAAACATGTTATTGATTTTGATAAATAAAAATATTATTAATAAATATTATTATTATATATTAACCATTTATTACTTTATATAGAAGTATAAATCATTAAAGCGGGAAAAATATAATGTTGAGTTTATTCCTATTTATAATTAGTCTGTTGGGACTTGAATTTTTTATTATTCTTATTTATAACTAATCTCAAGTTAGGATTTCAATTTTTTATTACAGAGAGTTTATTTATATATAGAGTTTCTACTGTAATTAGTATCATCGTAAATATAAATAAATTGGTAAATTTAGAGATTTTTGAGGTGTAAATAAAATTATCCATTTTTAAATTTTAAAATTTGAAAAGTTGAGTTAGTTTTAATAAGGCGCGTATTTAAAAGGTGAGTTGACAAAATAGTATTTAATAGTAGCGTGTACTTATTGTGACGTCATCTCCCAAACTACTGGAAGTGCAAGCTTAAATACCTTAAAAACACACTACTCTTCCTCAAATCACTATCAAATGGAAAACCCCTCAAGAAAATCACTTGTCATCTCTCTCGTATTCTTCCTCGCATCCTTTCCGATAATCACCGAGTCGTCGTGCCACCCGACCGACTCAGAAGCCCTCCTAGACTTCAAGCAACGAATCACTTCCGACCCTTCAGGCCTTCTCGACACATGGATTCCGAAAACCGATTGCTGCACGAAATGGGACGGCATTTCATGCGATTTCAACTCGGGCCGAGTCATCAACGTCTTGTGCACTGATGACGGCCCGGTCGACATCTCGATGACGGGCCGACTCTCCCCTTTTCTGGGCAACCTCTCCTCCCTCGAGTGTCTTAATCTGGGCCACCTCAAGAACTTAACCGGCCCGATCCCGCCCGAGCTCGGCGAGTTGGCCCGACTAAACACCCTGTTCCTCGACAGCAACAACCTGACCGGCCCGATCCCGCCCGAGTTCGGCAAGCTGACTCTACTAAACACCCTGTTCCTCGACAGCAACAACCTGACCGGGCCGATCCCACTCACATTCCGATTCTTGACTCGACTCGAGGTACTCAGCCTCGGTAAGTCTAACCGTCTCACGGGCCCTATCCCTTTCGATCTATTCCGCAACTTAACCTCACTTTCTCAGCTCGACCTTTCGTCGAACACCTTGTCCGGCCCGATTCCGTCTTCCTTGGGCGACTTGGATTCGCTAATCTATCTCAACCTCGGCGGGAACCAGCTCTCCGGGAACATCCCGGAAACCATCGGCCGGCTGAAAAAACTCAGGACTCTCTTCCTTAACGACAACCTGTTAACCGGAGCGATCCCGGAGTCCGTCGGCGGCCTCTCCAATCTCGACTGGTTGAATCTCGGGGGAAATAATCTCACCGGAAAAATCCCGCTCTCCATCGACGGGCTCCAATCGGCGACGGTTATCGATCTGTCGCACAACGCGCTGACCGGGGAAATCCCGCCCGCGATCGGGAAATTGTCGAAGCTCGAAACCCTAAGTCTGGAGAACAATCGGCTCGGTGGGAAATTGCCGGACGCAATCGGCGATATCGCCGCCCTGAGTACCATAATCCTCTCGAACAATCGGTTCTCCGGCGAAATCCCTTCGAGTTTCGGGAATTTGCAGAAATTAGTGGGCCTCGATTTGTCGGGGAATTTGATTTCGGGCCCGATCCCAATCGCTCTCTCGAAGGTGAACCTTCAGGATTTAGACCTCTCTTTCAACCCGTTACAGCTGGAGAGAATACCCGATTTCATCGCGAAGATGAGCCTTTCCAAGCTGCAGTTGGCGGGTACGGGTCTGGGCGGCGGGTTACCCGGCTGGTTATCTTCGTCCTCTGTTTTAACTCTGGATTTGTCGAGTAATTCCCTGAAAGGGAAACTACCGGACTGGATCGGAAACATGACCAACCTCATGTTTCTAAATCTGTCGAGGAACGGGTTTTACTCGTCGATCCCGAACAACTTCAGCAACCTCGTCCAGTTATCGAATCTCGACCTCAGTTCCAACCGTTTTTCCGGTAGTTTGAAGGCCATTTTCTCGAAGAAGACTGACTTCCCGTTCGGCAATTACAGCTCGATCGATGTTTCCAGAAATAATTTCACAGGGCCGATAGACGAAGGTGTTTGGAATACACCGGTTATGGAATCAATCGAGTCATTGGTCTTATCTCATAATACATTGGGAGGGATCTTGCCCAAGTCTCTCAAGAACCTGCAATATTTGGAACGTTTGGAGTTGGAGAAAAACGGGCTTTCAGGGGAGATACCTGTGGAGCTCGGAAAAGCAAAATCACTCAAAACAATTCTTCTGTCGGGAAATGGTTTGAGCGGTGGGATTCCGAAGGAGGTTTTGAATCTCGAGTTTCTTAGGATGTTCAATGTATCGGATAATCGTTTGAGCGGGAAAATACCGAGCCACAAGATTAATATTTCGGCCTCGGCTTTTGCTGGGAATGCAGGTCTGTGTGGGGAGCCGCTTCCGGAATGTAAGGGTAGCAGCTTCTTCGGTTGAAGTTTTCGAAAGTTTATACTTACAAGTCACGACGACTTTATTTTATTTTGTCTTTCATTGAAAGCGGAGATTGTTTGAGTTTATTGTAGTCGTGTTCTACCTTTTACTTCGAAAATTTTAGATATTCTTATGATTGACAAATCGATTTCTCACCATTTGACATGATGAAATATAATCCGAAGAAAAGCTCGAATATACAAGATAGCCCTTGTGATCAACCGATGATATTGCTATGCGATGAAGCTGAACATCAGAAACAATCTTAGGGGAAATGACTTTTACTCGATGATGTCCACTATGAATTGTTGTATGTACTTCATTCAACTCAACAATCCACGGACTCGTCTCATTGGTCTTGTTATTATGAACAATTAATCTGGCTCTCCTTGGTGGGAGCTTGCTAGGAATTGCTGGCCCTCCTTTGGTTCTAAGCAACAATATTGATGGAAAAGGGAAAATAAATAAGCGGACAAACAGGTGCCACTATATTTTTATCTGGTCCCAACAGAACAACTTCAATAAATCTCATGCCATCTTCTAGTTTCTGCACCATCCAAATGATGATTGTCATGTACATCTACCGATTTATCATACATAGTCTCTTTATCACAAGCTGGCAAGCTTTCACAAAGTCCTTCCATACGAACGTCTTGATGCTGCGGGGTAGTGACATCAAGATGCGGCTCATTGGTAGTGGCTTGATGAAGTGACTCTCCGTCCTAGATCGGCTCGTCATCCCAGATCGACGTTGGTTCGTCTTCTGAATAAGTATCCCAAATAACATAACCAACATCGTTCGGGAGTACAAGTAATAAGCCACAATCCTTTTACTTATTTGTATCCACATCACAATTTTCAAAGTTGTTTCAATTTTGTGAAAGACTTCTATACTTATTTGTATCCGCATCACAATTTTCAAAGTTGTTTCAATTTTGTGAAAGACTTCTATACCCTCTCCAATTACTAATGAAAAAGAAGTAATTATGAAAATGAGTATTTTGATTTATTAATTTATATGTTAAATTTTATAAAATATACTTTCTAATTAAGGATAAATTTTTTTAATCGGGTTGTATTAATTTTATAATTATAAAAAAGAATAAAATAATTACTATTCTACTCTTAACGGTTAATAAATAACCATTACTTATGTTTAAATAAAAAAAGTATTTTTAGAATTTTACTTAAATTTATAATTAAAAAAACTAATTAATTTAATTATAACTAATTATTTAAACTTACATTTTTTAAAAAATCAGCCATAAAAAAGGGACTTAGGGAGCGTCCAGTGAAAAAATGCTCCGGACAATAAGCAGTCCACTTTCTCACTGATTACATATAAAAATATCTAACGTGGAAGATATATATTAATTTCTACCCGCACGCTCATATTTTTAATCTATACATTTTTATTAACATTTTTATTAATTGTATAAATTATTTTTTACGCAATCATTTTTATTAATAAAAAATAATTTAATTTACACATTTTTAATTCTTTTTTCACGCAATAATATTTATTAATAAAAAAATAATTTAATTTACACATTTTTAATATCTAAGTGATTTTATTTCTCTTGTAAAATTATTGTTTTATATTTATTTATATTTTATATAAAAACATTCAATTATATTTTTTTCAAAATTTATTTTATATAAAGAAAATCACACCAATTATATATTTTTCAACATATTATTTAATATATTTATTTATAATTAAAACTTTTAAAACATGATTAATTCAATAATTATAAATTATATTCTAAAATTTTAAAAATATCATATTCTAAAATATATTAAAAATACATATAATTGTAAAATATTATACAACTACTAAATAATTTTCAAAAAATTTATATTACTAATTTATATTGTACAACTAATAAAAATGTTTAAATTAAATTATTTTTTTATTAATAAAAATAATTGTGTAAAAATAAATTGTATAATTAATAAAAATGTGTAGATTAAAAATAAAAAAATGTGTGAATTAAATTATTTTTTTATTAATAAACATGATTGCCTAAAAACAAATTGTAAAATTAATAAAAATTTGTAGATTAAAAATTAAAAATGTGTAAATTAACTTATTTTTTTATTAATGAAAATGATTGCGTAAAAAATAATTAAAAATATGTAAAAAATTGTAAAATTAATAAAAATATGCAATTAAAAATATGGGCAATGGGGCAGAAATCATTATATATCTTTCACTGTTAGATATTTTTATACGTAATCTAACTGTGAGTAATAATATTCTCAATTATTATTACATTTACAGTTTTTAGTTAAGTGTAATAATTTTAACGGCTTTACATTATTTAGGATAATAATATATTGTAGGGGTGTTAAAAAAAACCGTCAACCGCCCGCAAAACAAACCGGATTTCGCCCAAACTCTTCGGTTTAATTTTGAAAAAATTATCCGTCGGTTAGAAATTTTAGCACCCGTCAAAAAATATGTGGGTAGCGGTTTCTTTATATACTACCCGCAAATAGGCCGACCCGCCCATATAAAAAAATAAAATAAAAATAATAAAATAAATAAATATATATATATATATATTAAATAAATAAATACTATATAATAATTTGGTAAATTTATTTGTTTCTTTCTTCTTTAACTTTTCTCTTGTCTTCATTTTTTTTTTTTTAATTAAAGTTATTTATTTATTTGTTTGTTTGAGATGGACAATAACATAGTAAAAGTCTTATAAAAAACACAACTATTGCTTTTCCTAAACCTTTAAAGACACCAAGTTTTTCAAAGGCTAATTCTTTCAAGAAAACAAAATACTAGTACTACTATAATATTTCACTAGTAACTAATGTCTGTAATGGTGAGGACACAACAATAATGAATTTGAAAATCGAAAATCATGGGTGTAACAACATTTCAAGAGATTCAAGAAAGAAATAGAAATTAAAGCATCGTGTAATTTATAGCTTCCGTGAATATGCCGTCCATTCGAAATTGCACGGTTCAAAATTTTTGATAAATCACTTCAATTTACATATTTAAACCCGCTATTTCGCCAGCCATCCGCCCGCACCTGTTTTGGCCCGAGCGCATGGTTGGAGTAAAAACAAGAGTGTGTACGGTTGATAAAAGTGACAACCCGCCATCATTGAGTCGGTTCATTATTTAAATATATAACCGCTCAAACCGCCCGTGAACACTCCTAATATGCTGTGACATTATATCCTTTAATTTTTCCGGAAATCCTGTAGTAATAATTTAATAATAATAGATAATATTTATTTGGTATTTATCAGTTAATTGATTAAAAATCAATTAAAAACTGAAAAATAAAAATAATCGAAACTGACAAACAAAATTAGTTTTGTTCAATTTTGATTTAATCGAATTACGTCGGATTGGTTTTGTCTACTCGATTTAACCAAACTTTTGAGATGCAATTTTTATGAATAAAAAGGAAGATTTGTAAGTGGCGGTCTCATAATGACCCAATGTGCTTCAAATCAGGCCCAAATATTAAAATAATCCGAAATTGTAAATCGGGCCCACTTAACATCAATCGGGCCCACTTAACTGAGTGAGTGAACTCGCTATCTTACATCAATACTAAATAACTCGTGACTTGTAAATCTTGCGATTCGAACATGCAAATGACGACTTAAACGGATAGATCAATATTTTTGTTAGATGTTATTTTCAACACCCAATTCTTTATAACTCGTTTATATAGTCTCGTGACTTGTGAGCAAGAGTATAAACTTTCGAAACTTCAACCGAAGAAGTTACATTCAGGAAGCGGCTCCCCACACAGACCAGCATTCCCAGCAAAAGCCGAGGCCGAAATATTAATCTTGCCGTTAAAATTGAGATTCCTGAGTTTCTTCAGCCGGCCGATGGTTTCCGGGATGTTCCCGGAGAGCTGGTTCCCGCCGAGGTCGAGATAGATTAGCGAATCCAAGTCGCCCAAGGAAGACGGAATCGGGCCGGACAAGGTGTTCGACGAAAGGTCGAGCTGAGAAAGTGAGGTTAAGTTGCGGAATAGATCGAAAGGGATAGGGCCCGTGAGACGGTTAGACTTACCGAGGCTGAGTACCTCGAGTCGAGTCAAGAATCGGAATGTGAGTGGGATCGGCCCGGTCAGGTTGTTGCTGTCGAGGAGCAGGGTTTTTAGTCGGGTCAGCTTGCCGAGCTCCGGCGGAATCGGGCCGGTTAAGTTCTTGAGACGCTCGAGGGAGGAGAGGTTGCCGAGGAAAGGGGAGAGTTTTCCGGTCATCGAGGTCTCGATCGGGTCGTCTTCGGTGTACAAGAAGCCCGGGCGGATAACATTGATGACTCGGCCCGAGATGGAATCGCATGAAATGCCATCCCATTTTGTGCAGCAATCGGTTTTCGAAATCCAGAAGGCCAAAATGGTCGGAAGTGATTTGTTGCTTGAAGTCTAGGAGGGCCTCTGAGTCGATCGGATGGCACGACGTAAGGGCGAATTTTTTGAGTTTATTGTAGTCGTGTTCTACCTTTTACTTCGTAAAATTAAGATATTCGTATGATCGACAAATCGTTTCCCTTATATTTCCTTTGATCAAAAGTAAGAAAAAAAATATGAAGAATAAAAAATTTACATAAATAGGGGTGTTCCGAGAATCGAACTCGGGACCTCTCGCACCCGAAGCGAGAATCATACCTCTAGACCAAACACCCAATAGTGATATCTAAATGATTCTATTTATACATATCCTAAAACTAAAAATAATTTTTCAAAAACAAAATTTGTTCACTTTCACAATTAAACTACTATGTGAAGTAGATAAACAAATTACGGGAAGACCCGAACACTCATTCTTGAGACATCATATATCAGAAAAAAACAATTGGTTACGAAAGAGCACGTACACACGTGAGTATCGATATATCTTTCGTGTGCTTAATATATCTGGTGAACGATTACGCTACTTTCAATTTCGTGCGCCTAACAATCAAGCTAGCCCTAATGTCAAACTTGCTTCAATTTCCTTTTTATTGCTCAACTGCATTATTCTGCATGCATTTAAAACTACCTTTAGTACGTACGTACCATACTCTCTGTCATCTTCGATTTCAATGTTGCAACAATTTGTTGCATACATTTATGGTTATTCGATTTGGTGGTGCACCATTTGTGAAAAATATATGTCAAAAATAAATGGTATATATATGCACTTTAGGTGTAACATGTCATGCTTTCTCGGTACAAAGTAGAACTAACTATTCAATGCGAAGTAACATTATTTTTCAAAATGAAAATTATAAAAAAGTAAGAAGTTAAAATAAAATCATAATTAATTTATACTTTTTTAAAATTGTATTCCTATTACAAAGAATCATACTTTGATATTGCAATCTGAACTTTTATGTTCAAAAGTCATGTTCTTTTAAACGAAATGAATTAGTACATACCAAGATTTCAAGGTAAAGTACTTTTATTATTATGTTTGTTAATTAGTTTTTTTTATATATACTATACTATATTTCAAAGTAAAATTCATACTTCGATTCTGCTTTATTGAAAAACGTCGGCATATATCACTTCACATATCAATAATAATAAAAATTGTTTATGTTAAAGCGCCTCGTCGTCTAAATACAAAATTTTGAATATATATAGCTAGGTTTTGTTTCAAAATTCAAATTAATTCCATGTAAGACAATTATAGTAGCATAGTAGTAGTAGTCCTTGCTTCCAAGGCATGCCATCCATCCATCATCTCTGATCCAATGCCCTACCTTATTTTTGTCCTTTAAAACATGACCTTATCATTAGAAGCCAACAACCATACTCGATTGTCAACATTGGACTTCATCACACTCTCTCCCCATAATCATCGTCGGTTTTGTCGTCATCCTCGTCTTCGTCCTGATAATAGTATTAAAAGTGATTTTCAAATGCAAATTTTCAAATTTAACAAAGTGGGAATTGGGATATGAAGTATTCCATCCTTCCAGAACTATTTGTCAGTTTTATTTGCAAAAATAAACTGACAAACAGTTCCGAAGCAGTATTTTCTTTTTGCTTGGCATTGAAATAAAGTGATTTGATTTGCATGCAAAACAATGTTAGTTTAGTGTTTTACACGTACGTAACATGATGTGTGCTAGTGTGTTACACTCACCTTCTCCAATATATTCAAAAAACGCAACGATTTCTATATACACATGCATGAATATGATATGCATAGCTCATATCTTGTATAAAAACGATCGTTTTCTTAACATCATTAAATCAAATTTGCTCACGTCCAAACATCGCAGATCGAAGATCAACGTCGAAAACCGTATAACCTTAACATTTGGTATAGCACATGAAAGTTGATTAAGATATAGAGGTGAAATTTATATGTATATTTATATCCTGCTGTCACACTATCATCCAATTGGATTGATTATTGATGCAAAATTAGTTATTTATTAACAAAAAATGATAATTGAGTTTTGCCGTTAGTAGGGACAGTAGAGGAATTTTGGAGAAAGCGGGAAAAGGGTCACAACTAAAATGTTGAGCTACCTTTGACACCGCCGATGATTGCGATGTGATTTTCGTGATTCATTTTTTGTAATTCCTAAATTGCCCTCCCCATATTTATCCCTTAATAAATAAATGGAGTATATAAATTATAAGTAGTCTTTGCGTGATAATTACTGCATCCCATAAAAAAAACATTTTCTTATTTTATTTTATTTTCTTAATTCAATCAACACAACTTTTTCCAACAAATCATAATGTGCAATTTAAGCAAAATTTTAATTTCAATATATTAAATTACAAATCTGCGTAATCCTGAACCCTATATTGTGTATTAATTCCCATATATAAATAATAAAATAATGCAAGTTCAATTTTTCATTATTATTATTATTATTTTCCATTTATTTTTTCGGTGTATATTATAAGGTCATCACTGTGTGTCTGTGTGTGTGAGCTTTAATCATCTTCCTCATCCTTCTCTCTGTCTTTCTCTCTCATTCAATGTTTCACCGAACCCAACACAATAACCCTTTTCTCTTCACACCTCGTATTCAGGTTTTTGTAATTATTTTTTTAAATTAATAAATTATTGTGCGCACCACCTGTTTGATAATTTGCGTGAGTGGGTTTTGTTTTGTGTAATTTGCAGGGGATGGAATTTGGGGATAACGGTTCCGGCGCGGAGACCACGGCGGCGGTGGAAGACATCTGCGGGGTTAACGGCGGCGGACCGGGGGACGACCTTTTTGTCGACGAGCTCCTCGATTTCTCGAATGGGTTTTCTGAAACTGAGGGGACACCGGAGGAGCCGCCGGAGAATGGAAGCGCCGGTTCTGGTAACGACGCGCCTCCGCCTCCGGATAATTTCTCCCTCTCCACCGGTGACGATTTCGGGTCTCTCCATGAGAGCGAGCTCAGTATTCAGGTAATTACAGGTTTTATTATCTGAAAATTAAATAAAATAAAATAAAAAATCAAATCGAAAAGGTTAGGAAGACGATGATGTTTATGCAGGGAGAGACTTTGGAGAGTCTCGAATGGCTGTCGCATTTCGTGGAAGACCCGCTCCCCGATTACTCTCTCGCCGGAAAATTCACACCCGGGCCGGCGGCGAACCATTCCAAACTGGCGGCGCCGGAAGAAAGGCATCAGCGTTTCGTCATTCCGGGTCTGACCAAAGCCCGAACCAAGAGGGCCCGGACCGGCGGCCGCATCCGGCCCGTTTTATCCCCCTCGTCCTCGTCGTCCTCCTCCACGACGACCCTCTTCTCGCCGCCCAAAAAGCCGAAGAGGAATCCGGCCGACGGAGGAGGCGGAGCTGCCGCCCTGCGGAGGTGCACCCACTGTGGAGTCACGAAGACGCCTCAGTGGCGGGCCGGGCCGTTCGGGCCGAAGTCTTTGTGCAACGCCTGCGGCGTCAGGCATAAGTCGGGCCGTCTTCTGCCGGAGTACCGACCCGCATGCAGCCCGACTTTCTCGACGGAGCTGCACTCAAACAACCACCGGAAAGTGTTGGAGATGCGTCGGAAGAAGGAGGCGGAGACGGCGGAGGCAGGCGGCGGTGGTTCAGGTTCCGGTTCGGAGTTATTAGTTTAATTATTAGTAGGTAGGAAAAGGGCAGAAAAGAACAATGTTCCAAATTTCAATCGGTAGTCCATAGAATAGGAAATGGGGAAAAGGGAAAAGTTTGCAAACCCGGTTTAGGTAAAGTGGACCCGGCCGGTTCAATGAGTGTATGTAACTTAAGGACCAATGTTATTGTGAGGTAGGTTACAAATAGAATTAAAAAAAAAAAATGTCCCCTTTATTTATTGTAATGTCAACCTAATTTTCTTTATTTATTTACCAACTTTATTTCAATGGTGAAAATCGGAAAATGACGTGGGAAGAAAGAATGAACCACATTCGCGAGTCGAATTCGAGCGGCTCGTCAAGTGTGTTTCTTCTAAACCCTAGAATATGAGTCGTCGTCCGCCTAACGCCTACGTCTACTTTGTATAGACTCTTGCATTCTTCATATATTATCAAAAATGAATTTGTGTAAATTTTTTCGTGGGTTGAGACCGAACTTTCAATTATTTGATTTATCGTTCTAAAGTACACTTGAGTGCTAGCTTGTAGACACATGCATGGAATGAATTGGGCCGAATGGAGCACACGGGCCTAAACGAGATGTCTTGAGTTATGCAAGCCCTAAACTCTCTGGGCCTACCTTTTCATTTGGCCCATAATTCTTTATCAACTTTTAACTCATCACAAATACTCGCGCCTCTCATTCCCAAATCCCAATATATTTGGTTTTGACATTTCGTATTATTTGAAATTTATGCAACATTTTACATTTTTCAATAATAATTTACATTATTTTTTTTGAAAAATTATTTCAATCTTAATTTTTAATTTCAAATCAATTAATGAATAGTGAAATATAAAGTATTTAATTTTAGAAAATAAAATTTGTCAAATTATTACAAAATGTTTTGAATTAATTTGATTTTAAATAATAACAATTGAAAATAACATTAATTATGAAGGTAGCATGAAATTATCAGTGGTTAAAAGGTCAATCAATTAAGAGGTTTATCCATCTGTGTTGAAAAGGCCAAACTACTTGTCTTCAATTATCCATTTGGAAAATTAATTCATGTCTATTTATAGATTGCTTTAATTTTCTTCAAAGAATATTCATAATTAATTAGTTCAAGATTATATCCTAAAACTATTTTATGATTAATTAATTAGGTTCTAAATCAAATATAATTCATTATTTAGTACATATATTCGAAAAAATAAAGAATAAACGAATAAGATAAACTTATTTTCAATTTAATGCAGATTCCCACGATAGAACTAGCAAAAAAAATATATATCTAACAAATAGGTATTTAGTTATCAATGTACATTATGTTGTGCGAATTTTTTTAGGCCAATTAATTCAAGTAACAAATCGATATTTCTATCAATCAGACGAATATGGTGTTTGACGGAGCTTATAAGACCTCCTTAAGATGTTTAACCACTCATAAGCTTTTTGATCGCTCATAAGCTCTTATAAACTGTTTGAAAAAATAATAGAAGTATCCCTACTTTTATTCCAAATAAGATCTTATATTAAATTAATCCTTCATATTTTTTAATTTATTTTACCAAAATGTCATTACTAACATTTTATAAGTTCTTTCATATTATTTTATTCAAACACTTAACTTCTTATTTGCAAACTTAAAATTAACATCTTAAAATGTATAAAAACATTTTATAAGCTTAAAAAAAAAAAAAAAAAAAAAAAACTCACCCAAACATCTTACCTAGATCTATTAATTTTGCTATTGGAGACTAAAAAAATATTTGAATATCTTATTAATCATGCTATAAAACCATACAGACAAATTATTTATAGAATTAAGACTCTTGAATGTAACCTATCTCATTAAATATTTATAAAAAAATTATCATTATTTTTAAAAAAAAAAACTATTGCATTTTTTTAAATCATTTAGTCATTTTCACAAGTCACTCAATAGTAGTGGGTCCTCCATAATCATCGTATAATCTTATCGCTTGAATATTCGATTGGGGGAGGGGAAAGAGTCTTTCTGTCTTTGGTCCCCGTTTCAAAAAATTTACGTAGCTTAATTCATGCTCGTCACAAGAATTGTTATATTTATCGATTCATAATAATCGATCTTGCCCTTTGTATTTAAGGAGAAAAAATGTTCTGTTATTATAAAATAAGGGGAATGAATACATAATATCTAAGAAATATAATAATAATAATAATAATAATAATAATAATAATAATAATAATAATAATAATAATAATTTCTTATTTATCTTCAAAATTAAATTCATAACTTTGCACATATTTTATTGAGAGTAATTTTGGAAAATATACAATTCATTAAATTGAAACACTAGAACGAAACAAAATAAATAAATTTATAATTTAAATAATAATAATGAGCATATACTTTCTTAATTACAAGTAATAATAATGAGTATATATTCTTAATATTTTGTTGGGGGAATATATCATTAATTTAATTTGAAACACCTAAACAAAAATATCTATATATATATATATGAAAAATAATAATGAGTATAAATTAAATATGGTAACCTTTCTTAATTACAAGTACATAATATTGGCCTAACACTAATTAATATATGTGCATGTCATTAAGTTACGTGGTACTACTATTATCTACCAACCATAAGTGAAGTGTGTGAGCCAACAACCATTTTTCTCTCCTACATAAAACCTCACATTTTAGTTACTAACCATATAACAAATAACAACCCTACCATAGCAATTACACATCATGGAAAAACACACACAAGCTCTTACCCAAACCCTAGACCCTAAACCCCTTCTAGCCATCTTCTTGATCCCTCTCCTCACCATGCTACTCTTATCGCGAATTCGTCTTAAAAATTACCCTCCCGGGCCCCGCGGATGGCCCGTGATAGGCAACATGGGCTTGGCGGCCCAATTAACCCACCGAGGCCTCGCCGACCTCGCCAAAAAATACGGCGGAATCCTCCACCTCCGCATGGGCATCCTCCACATGGTCGCAGTCTCGACTCCCGAAGTGGCCCGAGAGGTCCTCCAAGTGCACGACGGAATATTCTCAAACCGGCCCGCAACTATCGCCATAAGCTACTTGACCTACGACCGGGCCGACATGGCCTTCGCTCACTACGGGCCCTTCTGGCGCCAGATGCGAAAACTATGCGTCGTGAAGCTCTTCAGCCGTAAACGGGCCGAGTCGTGGGACTCGGTCCGGGACGAGGTCGACGCCATGATACGGGCCTTGGCCAAGAGGGCCGGAAAGCCCGTGAACGTCGGCGAGCTCGTGTTCGGGCTGACCCGGAATATCATTTACCGGGCCGCGTTCGGGTCGAGCTCGCACGAGGGGCAAGGAGACTTCATCAAGATCCTACAAGAGTTTTCGATGCTTTTCGGAGCTTTCAACATCTCCGATTTCGTGCCGTGGCTCGGGTGGATGGACTTGTCGGGCTTGAACGGTAGGATGGCTAGGGCACGGGCCTCGCTCGACGGGTTTATAGACACAATAATTGATGATCATATGGTGAAAAAGAATAGGAAGCCCGAAAGTGGAAGTGGCGGGCCGGGCGATAGTGATATGGTGGATGAGTTGTTGGCCTTCTATAGCGATGATGATGAGGCTGAAGTGATTGAGTCGGAGGATTTGCAACATTCCATCAAACTCACAAGGAATAATATTAAAGCTATAATTATGGTAAGATTACTTAAAAAACCTTCTTCTTTTTTTTTTTTTTACTATTTTTATATGTTGTACTAAAATGATTATATATGGAGTATATATTATATAGTAATACTACTATATACTTGGTGGGTGTTTGAAATACTAAACAAGAAACCTTAATTTTTTAAATTATTTTTTGATGTAAAAATGTGGTTTTGTGGTGAGTCACTTTCATTAGACTAATTAGACTAATGATATACTCCTTTCCCGTTCATATCAATAAACCATTTTATTTTTTAGTTTTTCTGTCTAAACTCAATAAATGAATGAATATTCTTTTTGTTGGCTCAATTTTAAAATAAATATAAATAATTCTATTAATTATTCAGGTTCTAATTTTTTCACGTACAATTTCAACATTATTTTATGAATGAAAATATTTATTTTATTTTCAGGATGTGATGTTTGGTGGGACCGAAACGGTAGCGTCGGCGATTGAATGGACCATATCGGAACTAATGAGAAGCCCAACGGATCTCAAAAGGGCCCAACAAGAACTGACGGACGTAGTGGGCCTGGCCCGCAAAGTCGAAGAGTCCGATTTCGAGAAGCTCACTTTCCTCCAATGCTGCATCAAGGAGGTCCTCCGCCTCCACCCGCCGATCCCCCTCCTCCTCCACGAGACCGCCGCTGACGCCGTCGTTTCCGGCTACCACATCCCGGCGAAATCGCGCGTGATGATCAACGCCTGGGCGATCGGCCGGGACAAGGGCGCGTGGGAGGACGCCGACGAGTTCAAGCCGGCGAGGTTTCTGAAGGACGGCGCGGCGGATTTCAAGGGGAGCAATTTCGAGTTCATCCCGTTCGGGTCGGGTCGGAGATCTTGCCCGGGTATGCAGCTCGGGCTTTACGGGCTGGAGATGGCGGTGGCGCACCTGCTCCACTGCTTCGATTGGGAGCTGCCGGACGGGATGAAGCCTTCTGAGATGGATATGGGCGATGTGTTCGGGCTCACGGCGCCACGCGCCACCAGGCTCACCGCTGTGCCGAGCCCGAGGTTGGTGTGCACGCTCTACTGAAGGTTGTGGTGGTCAAATTGAGCCGTGGTTATTATTGTTTTTATTTTTATTTTTAATTTGGGTGTACACGAATAAATTGAAAAAAATGTGGTTGTTCATTTGATTATAATACTTAAATTGAATATAAATACACTATTTTTATTTTGATAATATACTTTTTTTCACAAAATACAAGAGTAATGAACATTGCGAACTCGAGTCGAATTCGTCGCTCACTCGAGTCGAGATTTCAGCTTCATGACATATAATCTCATGATATAACATTGTGAACTCGAGTCGAAATGATCATAATATTAAGGAAAATAATAAGGAAAGAAAAAAACATTACACAGCTTGTTTCCAATGTTAGGTATCAAGTACTGCACAAGTTAAATGAACCAAAACATAAACCTAAAACGTCGAACATAAGGAGACCAATACAACCGAAACTTCAATCAATGAATACAAATGTTTGCAAGTGTATATTTTCTTTAAGCTAAGGATTTTACACGCAAAAACCAGTATAAAACCCTTCTACGAAAAGCTGTGAAGCTGTAACCGAGCTACATTAGAATACGGATTACAGCTAGACCAACAGCAGCAACAGAGGCTAATGAACCAATGCAATATTTGATCACTTCATACTTGGCCGCTTCTAATTGAGCCCGAAGTGCGTGGATTTCCTGGAATCACACAAACAATCGGGTAAAGGTTCATAACACATTATATCCTTTAGGTTCGATCTGATTCCAATGAACACCATGTATCTTTCAGAATTATAATAAGTGCTATTTGTTGGAGATAATGTTAATTACATTTTCACACCTGAATAAAGAGGTTATTTGCACTTCGCCCACTAATCATTTTTCTTTGCACTAGCACGTTTTTCAAAATACGAGTATCATGACAATTTGCAAACATTTTTTTCACTCCAATTCCTCAACAATTCTTTTTTTTTTTTTTTCTCTTTGCACCCCATAAGCTCATATCACAATAAATTTGTCAATTTGCCAACGTTAAGAAAACAAAGCAAAGTCCATAGGATTTATCCCTCAAGAAGAAAAATATGTTTAGTGGTCAAACTGCAAAAGACCATATGGTGCAGGGGGTTTGATGTAATTAACTTTAAATGTATTTCTCCTCTAAAAATGCACCCTCAAGAATAGGCATATGTGTACGGAGTATATTTTATTATAACCATGTATCGGACAAACATATGCGATGCTAGTAATATGTACTCACCCGATCAAGTTTGGTAGTGAGGTTAGTGGTTTCTTGATTTTGATTGTTCAGATCATCCCGAATTCTCCTGCACAAATTGTGCCATGAAAAAGAGCACTATTAGTATCAGTATGTTGAACTTTCAAAAGTTTCAATATGACTCATTGGTCTAATGAATAATGACTGTAATCAAGCCCAGTAATAATGGAGACGGCTTATCATACCCCCTTTCAAGATTAAGATCCAAACGCTGCCCGGCTGTGACTTTGTCAATTTCATACCTGAAAGATCCAACATGTTTCGTCAATCGGGATGAACTATCAAAAGAGATTGTTCAAGGCATAGTTTATTTATCTACAGACCTTAATTCAGTACGCATCTTCTCTATGTCACTCTTGAGTTTCTCAGTCTCGTGTTGCAACAGAGAAAAATGATGATCCTACATTTGGAATCAAATAAATCAGCCATGTCTCTTACATCATACTGAGTTGGTCACGCTTAAAGTGCTCAAACACATTATTCACAAATATTATATACAGAGAGATAACTACAAAGAGTACCCCTGAGATTTGGAAAATTACCCCGAAAAAAGCTCTTTCAAATTCACAAAAAACACCCTGAGGTTTGATCTGATTCAGTGTTAAAAAAAATTGGCTTTTGAGGGGGTGATGTAAGCCAATAAAATATCAGGGGTCATTTGTGTAATTGTGCAAGTTTGAAAGTTAAACAGGTGTCTTCTTAATTAAGTCAAATATTAAGGTTGTTTTTGGGTAATTCTCCATAAATAGGAAAATAATATACGACAGACCAATAAGCAACTTCCAGTCACGTAAAATGACACGAAACAAAATATACTATAATGTTTTAAAATTTTGAAGTGATTAACTGTAATATTTTTATACAGGTGAATTGGGGTGGTGAGAGGGGAATGCCTTTTGCTTATGAGAGAATCAGAGTTATTCTCTGCAGCGTTGAAAGTCAGGCTGTTTTTTAGTTGCTTAGAACCGAACCCTATAAGGTTTCCAATCAACTCAACATTATCAAACTAGCATCGAATCCGGGGCATTTGAAGTTGTAAATCCAGAAAACTAACTCCATTTCATGACTCATTTAGACAGCATTCTAACAAACATCAGGAGACTAAAATCGAATCCATATTATCTTTTAAACGAATTTGGGTCACCTCTGGAAACTAAAAACTATCAGCAGGCTGTCATATAAGACTAAAAGTGATAGCAGATAAGAATAGTGCGACTATTAATTCATTTAGAAACATAATAGTACGAGTTTTACACACAAGTTCAATCATCCAGAATCTGTAGACGCGTTATACATGAACCACTTCTTGATAACTCAAAGCCCGCGATCCTTCAGAACTATCTTAAACGACAATGCACAATAACACAACTAACATACCAAGAGAGCAAATGGATTTTCGAACAAATAATTAAGCTTGTCTGCAGTTACCTGGGAACTTTTCACCTCGGTTTTGAATTTGGACAGATTGGATTCCTGCGTCATCTCATTCTACACAAAACAAAGATCTTCTAAAAAGTGAACAAAATTCCTCAAATAAAAGCATTCACAAATTCATCAAACAACAAAAAAAAAACTGCTTACTTTTTGCATTTCACCTTTAGAAACATATCCATGAGAAACATATTCCAAGCTATCGTTCATGACGTCGGTCATAGCCCCGGTAATCGCCTCCGCCTGCTTCGACGGCACGCCTTGCGCCTCTAACCTCCTAACCTAATAGATGTAACCAATTAATCAAAAAACAAATCAGGGGAAAATAAAATCATCATCTCAAACCCTAATTTTAGAGGCAGCCTTCAATGAGTCAATCAACAAAAAGTAAAACCGAAAATAATAAATCGATTACAAGGGCTAATGTGTCGACGAAAGAGACGCGTTTGCCGTTGTGCTTAGAAAGTTCGGAGGAGAAGGACCTCGAATCCAGACGTTTCTGCACAAACGACTGGATTCCGGTCGAGCCGGTACTGGATTTCAACAAAGCCCGCCTACACGCCGCCGCCGCCGCCCCATACGCGGCCATCCGATATCGCAATGCGCAACCGAGGAGGGGAAAAAACAAAAAAAAACGTCACAAGTTCTGTTCAAAACGACGTCGGTTGAATTTCGAAAATCAAAATCCGTTTTCTTTTCGGTTAACTGAAAAAAAACGTGGGAATATACTGCTAAAAAATCAACGTGAGGATGGATTATTTTTCGGGTTCACGAAGAAGAAGAAGGTCGATTGATTATTGTTCAAGCAATAAAAAATGGCGTGGCTTTTGTGTGCTCACCAAGAAATCAAAAATGAAAAATGCCTAAATCGAAGGGGAAGAAAACAAAACATAAAAACGAAATTTAAATATAAAATTAAAAGAGCAAACTTTTGAATCGCCCACCATGGGGCTCGAACCCATGACCACAAGGTTAAGAGCCTTGCGCTCTACCAACTGAGCTAGACGGGCCAATTGATAAAACTTTGGTTAGTTTATATATCTGTAAAATTAATAAGAAGAAATAAATAAACAAATTAAATAAACTCCCTAAGCAACTGTGGTTAGTTTAAACTAGTACTCCGTATATGTTTAATTTTAATAAGAAAAAATAAATAATCAAATTAAATAAACTCCCCCTAAGCAAAATAAATAAATTATGAAAATATATTTTTTAACTTAATTAATACTTTATTTTTCTATTCAAAATTTTATTTTAAAACATAATTTTAACCCTAATAATTTTAGTAAGAAGAAATAAATAATCAAATTAAATAAACTCCCCCTAAGCAAAAAAATAAATTATGAAAAAATATATTTTAACTTATAATATAAGTAGTTATTTAAATTTTATAAAGTAGGGGCTCGTTAATGTTAAAAATCTCTTTTGTAACCAACAAAAAATACTACAGTACTATTATTTTTAAAAGTACGAGATGAGAAGAATATTTTATTTCTTTTCACAAAAATCCACATTTAGGAAGATGTCACAAAGCTATTTCAGCTTCTCATATTCTGTCTTCATCACCAATAACAAATCGGACGAAATAGCCAAAAAAGAGGAATGGATTATGTGAACGTTTCAAGGTAATAGCTTCAGAAACAAAGAAGCCGCCATGACTAAACTTGGGATTCAACAAAACTTCTCTCTGTACACATTAACAATGTATAGTAATATATCACACAACATGCTCTTTACTGAAAAACCAAAAGACCAGAACATCAATAGCTATGTGGAGTACTAGTTTTTACAAATTCAAGAAAAAGAAGAAAAAAAAAAAAAACAGAATAACACTCGTGATTGCGACCTTCGTGGTTTTCCAATTTTAACAAGGATGAAAAATTGTCTTTTCATTTCCCGGTCCGTATTTACTGTTTTTTTATCCACGGAGGGGCAATACTATCAGTCAATAGTTACTTTGGTCTTCGGTACATGATGTCATCGAGACTCTGCTTGATTTGATTCCCTACTCTCTGGATGTTCTTGGCTACCCCATTCGCCACCAGGTTCGCGCTCCTAGTAAACCTGCTTAGTAAAATGTTTTTTAATGAATTGATGTGGAGGAATATGATATCATGAATCGAGTGACTTACTTTCTCGAATGCACAGGGTGGAGAACCGAAAAGTAGATAAAATAAAACAAATAACTTGTAAAATAACCAAAAAACACCACTAGGTTTCTATTGTGATAGTATAATCCCCTTCATAACATTCACATTAAAAAAACTTAATTTTAACACTAAACCAACCTCAGGACTCAGAGGTATTTCTGTAATTGTGAAAGTTACATTTTTTTCCTTGTTGTAACTTAGATGAAACCTCAAGGGTACATTTGGTAATCATCCCATTGGAAGATTATTCAATCCACTACGAGCTACGACAACTTAGTTGTAGATTCTACCTCGGACGTGAGGTATATATTAATATAACTGCAGAGGTGAACTTAACAGAACTTGCCTGCTAAGAAACTCATCCCCAGTTGCATGAGTAGGTTTAGGTGAACCCTTCTGTGGCAGTCCATTTCCATCTGTAAGAAGCCCAAAAAAAAAGTCAACAACACAAGAAATAGTCATGCATTTATTTAGCAAACTCTTAAAATATAGGATTTTAAACATTTTTAATTAACGAGCAAGACTAATACTTCGATACCATCTCAGGCATAATTTGTAACTATGTGAGCAGAAAACTCAATGAGGATTCAAGACTTCAGCTTCGCTAGGAATCTTAAATTTATCAATAAAACAAATCGTCTGTCAATCATGGAAACTTTAACAGCAAAAAATTAGCACAGTTGGTTACTCGCCTTTGCTATGAGCATGGGCAGGAGCAGATACAGTATCAGCATTTTTAGCTCTCCGATCCACTAAAACCTGCTCAAAAGAGAAAAAAGCGTGTCCTCATCAGCATTTGTAATTATTCAAAATACAACAAAGGGAGAGAGAGAGAGATCTAACAGTCTTGCCATTCAAGAGAGAGAAGAAACAGAACCCAAGAACACATTAAAAAATTGTTTTAAGGAACTAACCTCAAGGCCTACACAGAAAGGTAATTCTGTTGGAGTTCGTTGCCCAGTGGAGGCCTGGTCTTTTCGGTCATTGTACAGAGAATAACCAACACAAGCATATCTGAATTCCATGAGGGTTCTCCCATCTTTAGATGCCTCCTCTTCAGATTGTCCAGCAACATATCCAGACACTATTCACATAAACAAATACAACGTGATACTCCGTATTCCCCAAACAAGTAAACGTATAAATCGCAAAGCAAGAAAATAGCTGTCTACGGTCTACCTAACCAAAAACGTCGCATAAATTCTAGACAATCTCAGGAGACGAACAAAAACATCATCTTGCAAGCATAAGTATTCTGCTGAATAGAAAGTCAATCGTAGAAAATCGAGATCAACGCGAAGTGGAAAAGGGAATGAAAAAAAAATACAATCATGTCTCCCAATCCAAATCCTACAAAAAATTTCCTCCCCGCCGCTTCTACTTCCATCCAGAAGATTGGAAAAAGTACAGACCAAAAACACAAAATTCAAGCAAAATATTACGAAACAAAAATAACCATTATGGAACTTCAAACATCAATTACTAGAAATCAAAAGGCGAAAGAAATTCGCGATAAGCAAAGCAAAGAAAAAAATAAAATTAGGGTACCATTGGGGAGGGAACGGGTGAGGCCAACGCAGCGAGGGCTTCGAGAATCGGCCTTGAAATGAGACGAATAGTAGAGGCATCCTTTGCAGGATTTCGCCCTGCCCCCAATTCCATTACCGCCTGCTTCAGTAGCATTCGTGTTCTTCGCCGACGGTGAAGGATACGCGCTGCAATCGCTTTGATCTAGTTGATTTGAACAGTCCGAATCCGGTTTGGTATCCGCGACAATCGATCCGCCGTTCGGTGATTCGGCCATTAGCTCCCGTAGGATTAACTTCTCTCTCGTTCTCTCTTCCGCCATAACCAGCGCCCTATGTGCGTGTGTGGGGGGTTCGATTTCTTTTTTATAAAGAAAGGGACAAAAATGACAATTGCTAAAGTTTAATAATAATAATATCAAATTGAAAAGAGCTCACAAACCCGGTCGATGTTTAAACCGGCCGGTTACTAAGTACTGTCATGGTGGGTGTGTTATTTTGGATTGAAACTAAGTGAAATGAATTTATTAAAATTGAATTGGTTTTTTCAAATAATTATAAAAAATTAGTATCATGAAATTTTAAAATATTGTTTGTTTAATTATGTAAACATGTAAAATATAAAATATATAAAAGTGAGTGTATAATAATAAAAGTAAAAACAAAATGAGTCAAATAAAAAATTAAGTATGCTCGACACAAAAATTAATAAAATATTATTTTATTGAATTTTTTGACAAAAAATTAAATGATGAAAAAAATATATTTTTTAATTAATAATATATTATGTTGTGAGTTAAAATTTAAAAAAATAGTAAGTGAAAGTTAATGTTATAAATCTATTTAAGATTTGTTCTTTTGGAATTATTTTAAATCCACTTTAGTTAAGTTCAGTCATATCTCCGCTCAGCTCAAACTTCATTCATTTTAATTATTATTATTATTATTATCATTATTATTATTATTATTATTATTATACAAAGATTAAATATTTTATAAAAATATTTATATTAAAAAAATATTAAAATATTTAATATTTTTAATTTTAATTCAATTGAACTTAATTTTTGATCTATTAAGTAATGTTAAATTCAATTCAACTCAGACCTATTAAGTTTAGTTTTATTAAGTTTTTTTTGTCCAAATAAATAGGTTATGGCATAACAATTCAGTTCAAACCTATTAAGTTTAATTCTATTAAGTTTAATTCTATTAAGTTTTTTTGTCGAAATGAACAGGTCATGGCATAACAACGTGGTAAAATATGTGGTGATATAAGTACAATTTTCAAGTTCGATTTTCGTGTGGAACAAAATTTTCATTGAAATATTATAAAGAATGTCTCGTGGTCAAATTTATTAAGAGTCTGCTACACTGCACATCTTTCAATTTATATCTCACCCGATCGAGAATTGAAACTTATTAAGAATCTGTTACTTGGATATATTTTTCGATTTATATCTCATCCGATCGAACAACGATCGGTTGAGAGTGAATTTTTTTTTCTCTTTATAAAAAAAAACTTTATAAAAAAAAGGTAAAATTTTTCATGTCTTTCGCAGTATAAAATAAAATCTATTATTTTAAATTATTAATCTTAAAACAGAAAAATAAATTATTTTCTTTCACAAAACTCCACATTTTGGAAGATTTCACAAAGCTATTTTTAGCTTCTCATAACCAAGAAAAAATGGTTTTTTTTTACTTGCACATTCTGTCACAACTATTTATGAAATTTTTCTTAATAAATTACAAAGAAACAATACATAAATAGTTGGGCCAAAGAAGTATATATTTCATCTTCTTTACCAATAACAAATCGGACGAAATAGCCAACAACGGGCAATGGATTACGTCAACGTTTCATGGTAATATCACAAAACATGGTGTTTACTCAAACCAAAAGACCAGTACATCAATAGCTATGTAGCATTTTAAATCTTCTCTAGGCCCGTATTTACTAAATTTTTTTATCCACAGAGGGACAATACAGTCAGTAAATAGTTACTTTGGTCTTTCGGACATGATGTCATCGAGACTCTGCTTGATTTGATTCCTTACTCTCCGGATGTTCTTGGCTACCCCATTCGCCACCTGGTTAGCGCTCCTAGTAAACCTGCTAAGTAAAAAGTTTTTAATGATTTGATGTGAAGGAATATGATCTCACGAGTCGAGTGATTTACTTTCTCACGGGGTGGAGAGCCGAAAAGTAGATATAAAAATAATTGAAAAAAAATACAGACATTCTTCCACAAAATACTCCGTCAACATGTACTTCAATTTTATTTTTTATTATATAATCTCCATTTTTTGTAATTAAATCAATCCTCAAGGACTACTGTTATAAATATACCTAGAATTGAATGCTACAGTCTACAAGTACACCTAGAATTAGAACTTCACCCTGCAAGGAACTTTTGATGATCAAACCAATTACATAAAGCCAAACCAAATCTTCAATTAAGTAAAAGGATAGTAAAAAAACTACCTAAAGATGACCTAATTACACAAATAAAATAAAACATATACAGTAACTTGTAAAAAAAGCAAAAAAAACCACCAAGTTTCTATTGTGATAGTATCAAACTTAATTTTAACACTGAACCAACCTCAGAGGTATTTCTGTAATTTGGAAAGATACATTTTTTTCCCCTTGTTGTAATTAGATGAAACCTCAAGGGTGCATTTGGAAATCATCCCATTGGAATATAATTCAATCCACTAAGACAACTTAGTTGTAGATTCTAGCTCGAACGTAAAGTGAAGTATATATAACTGCACAGGTGAACTGTAAAGAACTTGCCTGCTAAGAAACTCATCCCCAGTTGCATGAGTAGGTTTAGGTGAATCTTTCTGTGGCAATCCATTTCCATCTGTAAGAAGGCCAAAAACAAGTCAACAACACAAGAAATTCAGGATCTTAAACATTTTTATTTAACGAGCAAGGCCAATATTTTGACACTCATCTCAGATATAATTCGTAACTATGATGAGCAGAAAACTCAAAGAGGATTCAAGACTTCAGCATTGCTGGGAATCTTAAATTTATCAATAAAACAAATCATATGGCTGGAAACTTTAGAACAAGAATACATTAATTTTGTATTAGAATTGTGCACTAGGCTCGCTAATAAATAATCATATTTCAATAACAGCAAAAAATAAGCAAAGTTGGTTACTCGCCTTTGCTATGAGCAGATACAGAATCAGCATTTGGACAAGTTGGACTTAAAACCTGCTCAAAAGAGAAAAAAACGTGTCCTCATCCGCATCTGTAATTATTCAAAATAAAGCAAAGGGAGACAGAGACAAATAGACAATCTTGTTCATAAATTGTTTTAAGTAACTAACCTTAACGCCTATACAGAAAGGGTATTCTGTTGGAGTTTGTTTCCCAGTGGAGGCCTGGTCTTTTCGGTCATTGTACACAGAATAACCAACACATGTATATCTGAATTCCACTAGGCCACCATATTCAGCTGTCTCCTCCTCAATATGTCGAGCAATACGATCAGACACTATTCACATAAACAAACACAACATGATATTCCCCAAACAAGTAAACATAGAAATCACAAAGCAAGAAATTAGTTGGCTAGCATAAGAACAGTCAACCGTGGAAAATCGAGATCTCTAAGTGGAAAAGGGAATGAAGAAAACATATACAAAATACAAATCCTACAAAAAGTCTCCTACTTTTATTCAGAAGGATTGGAAAAAAGTACAGACGCTAAAAATACAAAATCAAGCAAAATTTTGTGAAACAATTAAACCCATTGTCGGACTTCAAATATCAATTACTGGAAATCAAAAAGCGAAAGAAGAAAAAAACGTGAGAAATTCGCGATAATAGAATTAGGTTACCCTTGGGGACGGAAGCGGTGATGCCAACGCAGCGAGGGCTTCGAGAATCGGCCTTGAAATCCGACGAATAGAAAAGGTATCCTTTGCAAGTTTTCCGCCTCTCACCGCCTGCTTCAGTAGCCTTATTTGAACCGTCCGAATCCGGTTTGGTATCCGCGACAATCGACCCGCCGTTCGGTGATTCGGCCATTAGCGCGCACTTCTCTTTCGTTCTGCACTAAAAGTTTGTTATTTAAATACTTTCTTCCTTTTTTTTTTTTCTCTCTGTTCTTGTTTTTTCAATTTTTTTTCTCTCTTAATTAATTTTTGTTGTGTTTCTACAAAAGAATAGTATTTTTTATGTTAATTATATTAAAATATAAATTAACATAATTTTTGTTTTAATAACAAAAATAATGTTTTGTTTTGTTTTTCTTAAAAACCGGCGGGTTACTAGTATTTAACAGTCCCTAATTTCACAAGTTATCAACTCTACTTCATTACATGATCTATCTACTCCATGGACAGTTCAACTATGATAATCAAATAGTTTCATCAAGGTTACATGATCTATCTACTCCATGGACAGTTCAACTATGATAATCAAATAGTTTCATCAAGGTGCAGCTCGACGTTTACGATTCTTGCTTCTCGACAACGACATCAAACTGCAATACCGAAGAATCTCAGCTCTCAGCTCCCATCGACGACCGCAAATGTCTGAATTGGGTACCTATATTTAGCCCAACAGGATAACATTATCATACATACAACAATATTCAACACCTATAACAGATCGAATGAAACCAACTTTTCTTGCAATGACAACTCTCGTAGAATTAACACACCCGTTTTCCCTTTAGGAATCTACCTCGAATACCCTCCCTCGCCCGGTTGTGCTCCATTTGCGCATCTGCATCATGGAAAACGGTCCCTGGATCTTACCATTAGGATCACGATAGTGCCAGAGTTTCTCAGTCTCAATAATGACTTAATTTGGGCGTTTGTCTGAACTGCTTGATCCGCTCCCGGATGATCATCCTTTGTGCTTTATCTGTGCAAAGATGTGCTTTCAAAAGATTTTAATGCAATTACTTTTCCATAGGAGGGAGGGAGATACATCGGGTTAAAGTCTCGATAATTACCTTTCTTATTCGAAGAAACGAACTTCCTTCCATTTTGAGGAACGCCGGAGTAGCTTGCTGCGTAATTAAATGCAACATCAATACAACGAAACAATAGGGAAACTATTAAACTGGTAGAAAACAATTCCGACGATGCAAAGACCGACGAACAATTCATACATTTTCCCACTATTGTCTCCGCTTTTGACATCTTCTTTTGGTTCATAATTTGGAATTTTTGAGATACTCCTGTCTAAATTAAGAACTTCAAGCATTACAGTTACAAATAAGAATAGATCGCGCTAAAAAGGAAAATCACGCAATTTACGAACGTATGCGCTATACCTACTACTTGGACAAGCCTGTGAACGTCTTACTCGTCATCGCTCGATGTTCTAATTCTCACAATAGTTCCAATAACCTTATTGTTATAACCCTCACGATCTTCGAGAAGATTCTCCATCAAACTCCGCTTCAAATAGACCAAATTAATGTTATGAACATCAACTGCTGCATACTCTTTTAAGTTATTCTGGGCTTGTGCTTTCTCGTCACTCTTTTTCCGCGTTTTCCGCTTTCTACTGTTTATTGGCATCGGCGGTTCATATGTATCTCCATCAACAGACATCTCACTTTTCTTAGAATCTCCCTTCACGAGAAAGTGAGACTCGAGTAGCTTCAACATTTCGATGTGACCGGCACGTTGCTTGCCAAACAAGATTCTGAGCCTCTGATCACATATGATCTGACTCTTCCGATGAGGGAACCACAATATCTCTGCCTCCAGACACTACTTTCAGAAACAACAAATCAGAAACAGAATATGATGCTCGATTTCATAATTAATTCAGGCATATAAGAACCAACAAACTCACATCGTTGACCCTCATTGGATGGACCGATGGAGTGACATAGCTTTATTTTGTACTTCACCCTGAAACCGAACACAAATAAGTCGCGCAATGGTACGTAGTTTCTTATCAATGTCTGAATCATAGCGCAAAGAGAACATACAAAAGTCAACCGTTGCGCAAGCCCGCATTTAATGCTTTGTCGTAGCCGTGTGCATTCATCCCGAATGCCAAATATATATATAAGTCGTCACTCGTTACTCATATGGTATATTCAAAGACTCAAAATGATTGATAGTCAAATTGTGCGAAAATTGCGCAAAAAAAAGCAACAAGAATTCGACGGTACCTCAGTAAACTCATCATTTGATACATCAGTAACCGCACGACTTCTTTCTTGTCTACATTTAGAACTTCAAGCATGATATCAGTTGTCCTTTCGCCAATTTTATAGGGCTCGCCAACCTTAGTAGTCCCTGCATTACAGTTATAATTAAGAATAGAAGGGGCTAAAAATGAATATCACACAATTTACGAACGAATATGCTATACCAACTACTTGGACAAGCCTGTGAACATCTTGCTTCTGATCGTTGTTCGATATTCTAATTCTTATAATAGTCCCAATAACCTTATTACTAAAACTCTCGCGATCTTCGAGAAGATTCTCCATCAAACTCCGCTTCAAATAGACCAAGTTAATGTTATGAACATCGACTGCTGCATACTCTTTTAAGTTATTCTGGGGTGCTTTCTCGTCACTCTTTTTCCGTGTTTTCCGCTTTCTACTGTTTATTGGCATCGGCAGATCAGCTGGAATAAAGAACTTAGAATCTTCATTCATAAAAAAGTGAGAATCCAGTAGCTTCAGCATTTCAATGTGACCGACTCGTTGCTTGCCAAACAAGATTCCGAGCCTCTGATCACATATGATCTGACTCTTCCGACGAGTGTCCCGTAGATTGTTTCTCTTTACGTAGTCAAGCAACAGCATTTGCGCATCGAATTGCGAAAGCGCAGATGTGTCACCATTCTTCGCGTGGGCCACAAACTCCAATAGGTCCTTTGTTGCCCATTCGGTGCTACTGCTACAAACATCGGTTCTCGGCTTGTCTGGCTTCATCTCTGTATCTTGGTCAATGATCGCCTTGACTTGACTTTTCTCGGGCTCATCCATGCTTGGTTTCGCGCTGTCTTTGCACCCGTCAATATCGAGAGTTTTTGAGCTCGATTGAGCTCATCGAGTGTCAATGATAGCTTGTCTTTTAAGGATACCCAATACACCTTGAAGAGATATTCCCAGCTAGTTATGCCATCGAAATCAACCTGAATCTGAACAAATTATTTAAGAAACTATTCGCATAAGTCAACAAATAAAATACAATAAAGATGTCTCCTTTATGTACCGGCTCGTTATTTGCTTGGCCCTTATTTTCGAGCAGCATGATAGTTTTCATGCAGATCGAGCAAATGCCTTTGTTTTTTCAGACGCTCGAGTAATCCTCATCTTTGGCGCATCCCTTGCACAGTGAATACGAGCAAGTGTAGGACGAGTAATGGGAAGCCTGAAAATTGTTGCAATTCACGTGTCGTATTACTACACAGGGTTGGGACAAGAAACCTCGTAAATCAGGTTATCGCGCGACAACATCATAATCCAGCAAAATATTAAAGATCGAGTCTTTACTACTGCTGGTGCCTGGTAACCCCCCCCCCCCCATTCCCTAGGACTACTGAACCTCTCACTACCATACATCCGCTGCACGATCCCATTTATAGGACTCGGATTTAATGCATCATACTGCTCGTGATTTGTCCGTATGCGCTATACCTACTACTTGGACAAGCCTGTGAACATCTTGCTTCTGATCATTGCTCGATATTCTAATTCTCACAATAGTCCCAATAACCTTATTATTAAAACCCTCACGATCTTCGAGAAGATTCTCCATCAAACTCCGCTTCAAATAGACCAAGTTAATGTTATGAACATCAACTGCTGCATACTCTTTTAAGTTATTCTGGCCTGGTGCTTTCTCGTCGCTCTTTTTCAGCGTTTTCCGCTTTCTACTGTTTACTGGCATCGGCGGTTCATATGTATCTCCATCAACAGACATCTTGGTAGAACCTCGTTACGAGGTATTCTAGAATTTTGAATTGATGCACGAAAACTCTAGTAATCAGCGAACTATGCTGTAACTTTTCAAATTGTATTTCTCGATGTCCTCTTACAACCTTTTCTCTATGTATAAATAGGCCAAGCAATAATAAGGTTAACAATCTAAAAATCAATTACATTAATTAATTCCCCCTGATTCTCTGCCTCTTCCCTTCTTTGATATTAATCAATTAAATGATTAATCCCTTGATTATTTGTGCCTTTCCTTCTTTCATATTTCCTTCCATATAATTGGTCAACTACCGGAATAGGAAGGTTTCCATCATCATTCCCCCCTTCGAAATGAACCTTGTCCTCAAGGTTAATGGTTGGAAACTGAACTCTTAACTCTTCTACTGCTTCTCAAGTAGCATCAGCTTGATCAAATCCTTTCCACCATATCAAAGCCTCACGAACATGTCTCTTTCCAACCTGTTTCCAGCGATATTGAAGCACCGAATGTGGTTCAATTATTGGTTCACCGTTAGCTGAGTAATGTGGTAATGTAGGTTGTGTCCCAATTGATTCGCCCACCTTTCGGCGTAACAACGAAACATGGAAAACTGGATGAATCATAGAGCCTGGTGGGAGCACCAAGCGATATGCAACACTGCCAATTTTTTTCTCTATCTGAAAGGGTCCATAAAACTTACTTGCAAGCTTCTGGTTAGCGCGTTTGAATACGGACTGCTGGCGGTATGGTTGCAATTTCAAGTAAACCCAATCACCTTCTGCAAACTCCTCTGGTCGTCTCTTTGAATCCGCATATTGCTTCATGCGATTTTGAGCACCTTCAAGATTAAATCGTAATTCTCGAAGTAGGCTGTCTCGATCCCGTAATTGAATATCCACCTCATGTACTGAAGTGGACCCTGACTCATGATAAGGGACAGGGGATGCTGCTCGTCCATAGACAACCTCAAATGGTGTCATGGCAATTGATTTCTGATAGGTCGTGTTATACCAATATTCAGCCCATGCTAAGTATTTTTCCCATTCTCTTGGTTTATTAAATACGAAGCACCGCAAGTACTGTTCTAAACAGCGGTTTACCACCTCAGTTTGCCCATCAGTCTGTGGGTGGTAAGCTGAGCTCATCTTCAAAGTCGTCTTTTGTAATTTGAATAGCTCTCTCCAAAAAGCACTCGTAAATATTCGATCCCGATCTGAGACAATACTTTTTGGTATTCCATGTAATTTGATCACATGTCGCATGAACAAATCAGCCACAACTTTAGCTGTGTAAGGATGGCTTAAAGGGATGAAATGTGCATATTTCGACAAACGATCCACCACTACCATAATCACGTCTTTTCCTCTCGAACGTGGTAGCCCTGTAATAAAATCCATTGAAATGTCTGCCCACACCTGCTCTGGAATGGGCAGCGGTGCTAATAAACCTGCTGGTGTCTGACTGTCCGATTTATTCCTTTGGCACACGTCACATGCTCGAACAAAATCAGCTACTTCTGCCTTCAAGCCCGGCCAAGTGAACACTTGTGAAATTCTTTTAAATGTTCGAAAAATTCCTGAGTGTCCTCCGAACACACTTTCATGAAACTCTCTTATCAAACGGTTTCTTAACTCTCCTGAGGGCACCAGAATGATGCCTTTCTTTGCTAAACAACCGTGTCGGAGCTGCAACTCCCCTTTCCCATCTACTGCCACTTGTTGCATTAATGGGCCTAACTCGGTGTCTAAACGTGTAGCCGCTGCTATCTCCGTCCATATGCCGGCAATAGGGGCTGATAACGCTGTGATCGTCACACTTTCTTGATCTCCTTTTTGTCTAGATAAGGCATCAGCCGCATTATTCTCTTTCCCCGGACGGTAAATAATTTCGTAGTCGAACCCTACTAATTTCGATATCCACTTTTGTTGCTCTGGGGTTGTGATTCGTTGCTCCAGGAGATATCGAAGACTTCGTTGATCTGTAATGATTTTAAATTTCCGCCCCACTAAATAAGGTCTCCAACATCGAATAGCTTCAAGAATAGCTAGCATCTCTTTTTCATAAATAGACCAGGAGCGTTTTGACTCAGCGATCCCTTTGCTCATATAAGCCAATGGTCGCTTATTTTGAGAAAGTACAGCCCCTATGCCGAACCCTGACGCATCTGTCTCTATTACAAATTCTTCTTCAAAATTTGGCAAAGCTAAAACTGGAGTTGAGCACATGGCTTTTTTCAAACTCTCAAATGATGTTTGAGCCTCTGTAGACCATGAGAACTTGTTTTTCTTTGTTAAATTATGCAACGGCCTGGCTATCTCTCCAAATTTAGGACAAAATTTTCTATAGTACCCAGCTAACCCCAAAAATCCCTTTAACTCCGTCACTGTCATCGGTAAAGGCCAATCGCGAACTGCTTCTATTTTTCGAGGATCAACTCGCACTCCTTCGCAAGATATAAAATGACCTAAATACTCGACTTCTCTAACTCCAAAGAAGCACTTCGAAGTTTTTATTACGAATTTATTTTCTCGTAATATAGTCAACACCTTTCTCAAATGACACAGGTGGTCCTCTCCTGAGTTACTGAATACCAAAATATCATCCAAAAACACAAGCACGAACCTTCGTAGGTGGGGTCGAAAAATGTGGTTCATAATGGCTTGAAACGTGGAAGGTGCGTTGCTTAAGCCAAATGGCATTACTAGATACTCGTAATGCCCGCTATGTGTCCGGAATGCGGCCTTGTGAATGTCGTCCGGATGCATCCGAATTTGATGATAACCCGCTCGTAAATCTAGCTTGGAGAAAAACATAGCTCCATGTAACTCGTCGAGCATATCGTCGACTGTCGGTATAGGAAATCGATCCTTGATTGTCGCTGCGTTCAAGGCTCTAAAGTCCGTACAAAACCTCCATGTGTTATCTTTTTTCTTGACTAAAAGCACTGGTGATGAAAATGGACTGGTGCTGTAACGAATCAGTCTGGCGCTCATCATTTCTTGAACTTGTTTTTCAATTTCCTCCTTCTGAAAATGAGCGTATCGATAAGGTGTCACATTAACTGGTTTCGATTCATCGACTAACCGAATGCGATGATCGAATTCTCGCGGAGGTGGTAATTTGCTCGTCGGTTCTGATACTTCCTTGAATTCGGATAATAACTTTGATATTTCATCAGAAAAGTTATTCTGCCCCTCTGTCTCATGCATTGTGCCTAAGGCAGTAAGCAAAAAAAATTCGCTTCCTTGTGCAATTTCTTTGTCCATTGCAATTGATTCCTCCAAGTAGGGTGGTGTATAACCAATGCCTTTAAGTAGAACAAGCTGATCTCCCAACCAAAAATTACACGATAATTCTTTGGCGTCGAATAATAACGGACTCACACCTTCAAACCACGGCCATCCAAAAATAATGTCCAAATGGGGCATCGGAAGTGCATGAAATGTCATTTTGAAACAAATTCCTTGTACCATCACAGGTACATGAGCGTACCTTTCATTGCATGTCATTCTCTGTCCATTTCCAGCCACAATTTCGAAACTTTTTCCTTCTTGAGTTGCATGTAAGTTCAACTTCTTGGCAAGAGCAGTAGATATGAAGTTGAGGGTGGCCCCACTATCCACCAATATGACCACTGATTGGTTGTTGATTAACCCTTGTAGCCTCAATGCATGTTTCTGATTTCCTCCATAGTGATTAAATGAGACCTCTACTTCTTGGCCCTCGATTTCTTTCGTCTGGTCAGTTGCTTCCTCGATCCTTTCATCGTCATATTTAGGGGGCTGGTTATAATTGTTGCTGATTATCATATCATCAACAATTAAACTCATGATTTTGGCGTTGCTACAAACGTGATTCCAAGTGTATTTTTCATTACACGTGAAACAAAGGCCTGCTTGTTGGCGCCTATGTATTTCTTCATTTGACAATTGTATTCGGCCCCTGCCTATCATTGGGGTGGAACTACGTGGCTTTAGGGAGGCCTCAGTCGTCGAGTTGCTGCGTATAGGAGTTGCTGCGTTTTGAGGTAGAAATCCTTTGCTGCTAGATGAAAAATTTCGATTTGGCAGCATAGAAGTTCTTGCCAACCGCAATTGTTCTTCCTTTCGTGTAGCAAGTTCGATTGCTTCTCTTAAGTCATGGGGTCGCCACATCTTAAGCTCTATGGCGATCTCGGATTTTAATCCCGCCATAAAAGTGCCCAGCAGCGCACTTGCAGGCCAATGAGGGACGCGACTCATGGCTTTCTCGAATTCTCGTAAATAATCACGAAAATTTCCCGTTTGACGTAACTTGCTCATAATCTCATTAGCGTCTTCATGTTGAGCATTTCCAAATCGTGCCAGAACTCCCTGTTTAAAAGATTTCCATGATATATCGCCTTCTCCATTGACTTGCTCAAACCAGCGCCACCATTGTCGAGCTTCCCCTTCCAAATAATAGGATGCGATTTTCACACAATCGCGTACCTTTATTTCTTGCCACTCAAAGTATTGTTCTGCTTTATCAACCCAATTAAGCGCATCATCTCCTCCGAATTTCGGAAAATCAACCGAGGAGCTTTGTGTCTATAATCTTGAGGTGCTTGCTCTCTTTTGGTACGGATTGAATGTTCTGACTCAGTCGATGATTCGCTCCAGTGCCCGTTCTCACTGTCAGAAGGGCTGTGCTCAGGGCTATCTCGACGGAAAGGATCAGGATGTGTGGCAAAATTGTTCTCAAACAACGATCCCTCACGCTGCGTCCTTCTGTATTCTCGCCCCGGCCTTCGTGCAAACCGAAGGTCATGATCCTGGTGTCCTCTTCGGTGTGCATCACGAAAGCTTTCGTCCCCCTCCATGCGTCGTCGAAAACGACGCAGCCCTTGCCCTTGATCAATAATGCCTGTTCTTTGACCCTCTCTCCCACCACGCCTATCTCGGCGTTCGCTGCCCTCACCGTCCGAGCGATTCCCCACCTGCAGTGACTGCACAATGTTGCTCAAGCGATTGATGGACGTTTCCAAGTCTTCGAACCTTTTCTTGTTCGAAACCATCGTTGTGGAAGTGTGGTAACTGATTTGTAACCTGTCTCTGATACCAATTGGTAGAACATCGTTACGAGGTATTCTAGAATTTCGAATTGATGCACGAAAACTCTAGTAATCAGCGAACTATGCTGTAACTTTTCAAATTGTATTTCTCGATGTCCTCTTACAACATTTTCTCTATGTATCAAGCAATAATAAGGTTAACAATCTAAAAATCAATTACATTAATTAATTCCCCCTGATTCTCTGCCTCTTCCCTTCTTTGATATTAATCAATTAAATGATTAATCCCCTGATTATTTGTGCCTTTCCTTCTTTCATATTTCCTTCCATATAATTGGTCAACCCGAAATAGGAAGGTTTCCATCACATCTCACTTTTCTTAGAATCTTCCTTCACGAGAAAGTGAGACTCGAGTAGCTTCAACATTTCGATGTGACCGACACGTTGCTTGCCAAACAAGATTCTGAGCCTCTGATCACATATGATCCGACTCTTCCTACGAGGGTCGACCCTTAGATTGTTTCTCTTTACGTAGTCAAGCAACAGCATTTGCGCATCGAATTGTGAAAGCGCTGATGTGTCACCATTCTTCACGTGGGCCACAAACTCCAATAGGTCCTTTGTTGCCCATTCGGTGCTACTGCTACAACCGTCGGTTCTCGGCTTGACTCTACTTTTCTCGGGCTCATCCATGCTTGGTTTTGCGCTGCCATTGTCCTTTACTTTTGCGCTGTCTTTGCACCTGTCAGTATCTACACGGAGGCATTATCGACTCCAAAAGTTCTTTACTGCTGTCTGAAATATGAACTTCTGCTAACTGCATTAGGAATGTAATTACTCTACGGGGGCTTGCATACTATGGTATCCACGCCTTTCGAGGGTTTTTGCGCTCGAGTGTCAATGATAACTTGTCTTTTAAGGCTACCCAATATACCTTGAAAAGATATTCCCAGCTAGTTTTGTCATCGAAATCGACCTGAATCTGAACAAATAAAATACAATAAAGACGTCTAATAACATCCAAAGATTTTTGGGGAGAGACTGTTCAATAACATGATAAGAAACAATTTACGTACACTTGAGTAATCTACATCTTATTTGCTTGGCCCTTGTGTTCAGGCAGATCGAGCAAAAGCCTTTGTTTTTTTCGGACACTTGAGTAATCTGCATCTTTGGCACAGCCCTTGCACAGTGAATACGAAAAAAAAAAAGCGTAGAAATGGTTTTTTTACAAAAATCGTTTCCTTTCACAAAAATCCACAAAAAATCGTGGATTATTTCCTTCCACAAAAATCCACATTTTGAAAGATTTCACAAAGCTATCTTTAGCTTCTCATAACATAGAAATGGTTTTTTGCTATATTTTTCATCTTCTTCACCAATAACAAATCGGACGAAATAGCCAAAGAAGGGGAATGGATTACATCAATGTTTCACGTTAATAGCTTCACAAACAAAGAAGCCATGACTAAACTTGAGATTCATCAAAACTTCTCTCTGTACACCAACAATGTTTAGTAATATCACACAACATGCGGTTTACTCAAACCAAAAGACCAGAACACCAATAGCTATATAGCTTTTACAAATTCAAGAAGAAAAAAAAAATAACACTCATGATCGTCACCTTCGTGGTTTTCCAATTTTAACAAGGATGAGAAATCGCGTCTTTTCTTCTCCCGGCCCGTATTTACTATTTTTTTTGTCCACGGAGGGGCAATACTGTCAGTCAATAGTTACTTTGGTCTACGGTACATGATGTCATCGAGACCCTGCTTGATTTGATTCCCTACTCTCCGGATGTTCTTGGCTACCCCATTCGCCACCAGGTTTGCACTCCTAGTAAACCTGCTTAGTAAAATGTTTTTTAATGATTTGCTGTGGAGGAATATGATCTCATGAATCGAGTGAATTACTTTCTCGAATGCACGGGGTGAAGAACCGAAAAGTAGATTTACAAATAATTGAAAGAAAATACAGACATTCTTCCACAAAATACCACGTCAATAATACATGCACTTCAATTTTATTTTTTATTACATAATCTTCATTTTTTGTAATTAAATCAATCCTCAGACCTCAAGGACTGCTGTTGTAAATATACCTAGAATTGAATGCTACAAGTAAAATTAAACAAGTAACTTGTAGATAATGAAAAAAATACCACTAAGTTTATATTGTGATAGTATTATCCCCTTTTTATAGCCTTCACATTTAAAAAAAACTTAATTTTAATACTGAACCAACTCAGAGGTATTTCTGTAATTTTGAAAGTTACTTTTTTTTCCTTGTTGTAATTAGATGAAACCTCAAGGGTACATTTGGTAGTCATCCCATTGGAATATTATTCAATCCACTACGACTTTGTTGTAGATTCTAGCTCGAACGTAAAATGAAGTATATATAACTGCAGAGGTGAACTTTATAGAACTTGCCTGCTAAGAAACTCATCCCCAGTTACAAGAGTAGGTTTAGGTGAACCCTTCTGTGGCAATCCATTTCCATCTGTAAGAAGGCCAAAAAAAAAGTCAACACAAGAAATAATCATGCATTTATTTAGCAAACTCTTAAAATGCAGAATTTTAAACATTTTTATTTATCGAGCAAGTCTAATACTTCGACACTCGTCACAGACATAATTCGTAACTATGATGAGCAGAAAACCCAAAGAGGATTCAAAACTTCAGCATTGCTATGAATCTTAAATTTATCAATAAAACAAACCATATGCCTGTCGATCATGGAAACCTTGAAACAAGAATACACTAATGAGGTGAGATTCATTTCCACTTAAATAATTGACCAGTTGTATTAGTATTTTGTGACTAGGCTCGCTAATAAATAATATTTCAATAACAGCAAAAATTAAGCACAGTTGGTTACTCGCCTTTGCTATGAGCATGGGCAGGAGCAGATACAGTATCAGCATTATTAACTTCGATCCACTAAAACCTGCTCAAAAGAGAAAAAAAAACGTGCCCACGTCAGCATCTGTAATTATTCAAAATACATCAAAAATATAGCAAAGAGAGACAAAGAGAGAGAAACATCTAACAATCTTGGCATTCTAGAGAGAGAGAAAACAGAACCCAAGAACACGTTCATAAATTGTAGTATTAAGGAACTAACCTCAAGGCCTACACAGAAAGGTAATTCTGTTGGAGTTCGTTGCCCAGTGGAGGCCTGGTCTTTTCGGTCATTGTACAGAGAATAACCAACACATGCATATCTGAATTCCATGAGGGCTCTACCATCTTTAGATGTGCCTCCTCCTCAGATTGTCCAGCAGTATATCCAGACACTATTCAGTATTCACATAACCAAACACAACATGATATTCCCCAAACAAGTAAACTAGCTGTCTAGCTAGCCAAGCACGTCACATAAATTAGCTGTATCATGTTTTACCTATTCACACCAATTAACCAATCTCCGGAGACAAACACAAATTGCAAGCATAAGATTTCTGCTGAATAAAAAGTCAACCGTAGAAATTCGGAGATCAACACAACTCTAGGTGGAAAAGGGAATGAAAAAATATACAATCACGTCTCCCAATCCAAATCCTACACAAAAAAATTCCTCTCCTCCACTCCTACTTCCATTCAGAAGATCGGAAAAAGTAGACACAAAAAACACAAAATTCAAGCAAAAAATTACGAAACAAAAAAACACATTATCGAACTTCAAACATGATATTCCCCAAACAAGTAAACGTAGAAATCGCAAAGCAAGAAATTAGCTGTCTAGCTAGCGAAGCACGACACAAATTCTAGAGCAGCTCATGCTGCATCATGTTTTACCTATGTACACCAATTAAACAATCTTCGGAGACAACCACAAACCACATCTTGCAAGCATAAGAATTCTGTTGAATAGAAAGTCAACCGTAGAAAATCGAGATCAACGTGATTCTAAGTGGAAAAGGGGATGAAAAAAATGTACAATCATGTCTCCCAATCCAAATCCTACAAAAACTTTCCTCTCCGCTCATACTTACATTCAGAAGATTGGAAAAAGTACAGACACTAAAAACACAATTCAAGCATAAAATTATGAAACAAATAAACCCAGTATCGGACTTCAAACATCAATTACTGGAAATCAAAAGGCGTAGGTGAGAAATTCGCGATAACCAACGCCGAAGAGAAAACAAAATTAGGGTACTATTGGGGAGGGAACGGGTGAGGCCAACGCATCGAGGGCTTCGAGAATCCTTTGCAGGATTTCGCCCTGCCCCCAATTCCATCGCCGCCTGCTTCAGTAGCCTTCGTGTTCTTCGTCGTCGTTGAAGGATACGCACTGCAATCCGCCGTTCGGTGATTCGGCCATTATCGCGCGTAGATTAAAACTTCTCTTTCGTTCTCTCTACCGCCATAAAGAAAGGGACAAAAATGACAATTGCAATAATAGTAGATTAATAGGAGTAATAATAATAATAAAAATAAAATCGAATTGAGAAGAGTTAAAAAACCCGGTTCATGTTTAAACCCGGTCTAGAGTAAAACCCGGCCGGTTACTAGTATTTAACAATCCCTGATTTTGCAGTTCCTGCAAATGCATGTTATCATCATTCATCAATAATCATCATCTCTACTGCAACTATTAGTATTACATCTATCTACATTCTACACCATCCATGGACTGTTCAATACTAATCACACGATCAAAGTCTCGACTTTTCCGATTCTTGCTTCTCGACAACAACGACACCAAACAGATCGAAAACGATACAAACTTCTCTCGCAACAACGAAACGAATCACGGATGCAAGTAGTCGCAAAAAGCCCCTTTCTTGCAATGCCCACTCTCGTAGAATTTACACACCCGTTTCCCCTTCGGAATCTGCCTCGAATACCGGCCCCACGGGGGCCAACACCCCCATTCCCTCGGACTACCATACATCACCCGCTGATTTAAATCCGGGTTCGCCCAGCCGAGGCCTGCCATCCCCTGACCCAACACAAGATTCACATTCCCCTGCACTGTCACCAAATTAATATTACCCTGCACATTCAGTGCATTATTGACAGTTTCGCCCTCGCTGCTAAAGGTGTCGCCTTTTCTACTGAGCTCCTCGATCGAGCTGAAGCAATCGTTGTCTTTACAATCCTCTAATTCCCGAGCAAACTTGACGGCTGAAGTCGGGGAGGGCAAGGAGGCCTCTCGTAGCTGCTTGGCGGCAGCTTCGTCGAATAAATCCGAAACAGTTTCCTCGCCGAAGGCATCGATCTCGATGATGCCGTTTATCCTCACCCGCCAGCTGGGCCCGCTCGGCACGGGTGGTTGTTCACACCACTCTTCGCCTAGGCCGGAAAAATTTATAAACTCGGATTGCTTGGTTTCCGTTGCCAGCTGATCTTCATCGTTCGGTCTTGGTGCAGGGCTAAGCAGCTCTAAGATTTCAAAGCTCGGCATTGCCACGTCATCGATTTCGAGTGTTCTTGGAGTTGCCACATCAACTCCAGGAATAATGAGGTTTTCTTCGGTAACCAAAGTTGGGTTCTTTTCTCCGTTTCGTGGCTGTAAATCTTCGTGCATTTTGTCGGGGCTTAATGACGGAGGCAAATCAAGTTCTTGAACATCATTATCCTTAAGCAAGTCCCAACACTGTGGCCAGGAGCCAGACTCGTCTGCTCTTACGAGTCCAGGATTGTTTTCCGAAGAAACACTCACATTATTATTACTATCTCCAATGCTCGCATTCGTAACCTCTGATGCTACGTTGAATTTCCCATTTAGCGCGTAAGTGAGAAGTATTGAGTCATACTGCTCGTGATTGGTCCATATTGTCATGTCAGGTGGGAATAGTCCAGTTGTGCTCCATTTGCGCAGCTGCATCATGGAAAACGGCCCCTGGATCTTACCATTGGGATCGCGATAGTGCCATAGTTTGTCAGACATACTTGATCCGATTGCATCGGGTTTCTCTCTCACTCTACTCTGTGCCCGGATGATCCTTTGAGCTTTATCTGCGCAAAGATGTACTTTCAAAAGGTTTTAATGCATCGGGTTAAAGTCTTGATAATTTACCTTTTTTAATGAAAGAAACAGACTTCCTTCCATTTTGAGGAACATCGGAGTAGCTTGCTGCGTAATTAAATGCAACATCAGAATGCGAAATAAACGAAACAAATAACCGACGAACTTTGTACCTTTTCCGCTTTTGGCATCTTCTTCGGGGTCATAATTTGGACTCATTTTTGGATCAATATGTATCTTTGGAATTTTCGAGATTCTGCGGCTGTGCTGCTCGGGTGATTTTAGCCGATGTAATTTGCTCGCAATTCTTCTAATCGTGAAACGTGTTAAGCAAATCGAGGAATCATGAAAACAAAAGTGAAATAAATTCGTTTAAATAAATGCTTGCAGATGCTTCGATAAAGGATATTCTTTCTTACGCCCGTTCTCCCTAGCTCGATCTCTCAAATCATTCAACCGCAATATCTCTGCCTCCAGACACTATTTTCAGAACAACAAATCAGAAACAGAAGGGCCGTAATAATTATACCTTAGAACCGTAACAAACTCACATCATTAACCCTCACTGGATGGAGTAACATAGCTTTATTTTGTACTTCACCCTAAAACCGAACACAAATAAGTCGCGCAAAGGTACGTAGTTTCGTATCAGCATCTGAAAAATAGCGCAAATAGAACTTACAACGGTCAACCGTTGCGCAAGCCCGAGTCTAATGCTTTCTCGTAGCCGCGTGCATTCATCCTGAATGCCAAATATAGATAAGTCATCACTCGTTAGTCAAATTGTGCAAAAAAAGCGCAAACAAAAGCAATGAGAATACGAGGGTACCTCAGTAAACTCATCATTTGAAACATCAGTAACCGGCATGACTTCTTTCTTGTCTAAATTTAGAACTTCAAGCATGACATCAGTTGTCCTTTCACCAATTTTATATGGCTCGCCAACCTTAGTAGTCCCTGCATTACAGTTATAAATAAGAATAGATCGCGCTAAAAACGAAAATTGCACAATTTAAGAAACGTATGTGCTGCGCTATACCTACTACTTGGACAAGCCTGTGAACATCTTGCTTCTGATCGTTGCTCGCTATTCTAATTCTCACAATAGTCCCAATAACCTTATTATCGAAATTCTCACGATCTTCGAGAAGATTCTCCAACAAACTCCGCTTCAAATAGAGCAAGTTAATGTTATGAACATCAACTGCTGCATACTCTTTTAAGTTATTCTGGGCTGGTGCTTTCTCGTCACTCTTTTTCCGCGTTTTCCGCTTTCTACTGTTTATTGGCATCGGCGGTTCATATGTATCTCCATCAACAGACATCTCACTTTTCTTAGAATGTTCCTTCACGAGAAAGTGAGACTCGAGTAGCTTCAGCATTTCGATGTGACCAACACGTTGCTTGCCAAACAAGATTCTGAGCCTCTGATCACATATGATCCGACTCTTCCTACGAGGGTCGACCCTTAGATTGTTTCTCTTTACGTAGTCAAGCAACAGCATTTGCGCATCGAATTGCGAAAGCGCTGATGTGTCACCATTCTTCACGTGGGCCACAAACTCCAATAGGTCCTTTGTTGCCCATTCGGTGCTACTGCTACAACCATCGGTTCTCGGCTTGTCTGGCTTCATCTCAGTATCTTGGTCAATGCTCGCCTTGACTTGACTTTTCTCGGGTTTTGCGCTGTCTGAAATATGAACTTGTGCGCTAACTGCATTAGGAATATAATTACTCGACGGGGGCTTGCATACTATGGTATCCACGCCTTTCGAGGGTTTTTGAGCTCGAGTGAGCTCGTCAAGTGTCAATGATAACTTGTCTTTTAAGGCTACCCAATATACCTTAAAAAGATATTCCCAGCTAGTTATGTCATCGAAATCAACCTGAATCTGAACAAATTATTCAAGAAACTATTCGCGTAAGTCAACAAATAAAATACAATAAAGATGTCTCCTTTACGTACCGGCTCGTTATTTGCTTGGCCCTTATTTTCGAGCAGCATGATAGTTTTCATACAGATCGAGCAAAAGCCTTTCTTTTTTCGGACACTCGAGTAATCCGCATCTTTGGCGCATCTCTTGCACAGCGAATACGAGCAAGTGTAGCACGAGTAATGGGAAGCCTTCCTGCACACGCTACATATGTGCCACCCTGAAAAAACAATCATAATTCACATGTCGTATTAACTACATAAACCTCATAATCCAGCAAGATATTAAAAATCGAGTCTTTACTACACATTTCAAATGTAATGAAAAGGGAGAAAACACGCATACCGCAATACCACTTGGCCGTGGATTGGAAAAAGGCTTCATCTCGTTTGATGCACGCGGGGTGGTATGCCTTCGGACAGCCCCTACGAATCACAACAGAAATCATTACACTAACAAAACACGACGCATAAAATCCTAAAACACAACAACATTCAAGAACTACACTCACTTGCAATCGCAAAGCACCAGAGACCCCCCGTCGAAGCAAATGAAGCAAACATCTTCCTCCTCGTCATCCGGTTTAATGCGCTTAGAAACCCGAGGCACCACACACGCTCGGCCCCTCTTCTTCCTCTCCCCTGCCACCTGGCGCGGCTTCGAAGCCATCTTCACCACCGCAGCCGGTCGAGCCTCGTGAACAAACCCTTGGGACTGAGCTACAGCAGCCAACAAAGTATCTATGTTCTCCATAAAGCAGAGTATAGAAACAGAACAAAAAAAACCAACAAAAAAGCTACTGCAAACCCTAAAACTAAAACCCCCCTCAATCCAGAATTACACTAAAATCAAACGGCCATTGATGATCACGCCAAGAAAAAAATCACACACAGAGAAAGAAACAAGTAAGAACTGAATGTGATTGGGTGAAATTTAATTGTTTTTTTTTTTCTTGCAAGCTGTAATGGTAAAGATTAAAAAAAGAACTTTTTTTTTATCTGATTATTCCTTTGCAGACAATGGAATATTTGTGTGCAACCCCACCACCAGCAGCCACCGCCACTGTAGCGCAGCGCAGCTGCGCAAGCGCCCTCCAAAGGCGCCCACCACGCACGTGACTGAGTCAAACGCAGAAACCGCGGCCGTGGGTCATGGAAATGGGGCCGGATCCTAGCACGTGATTCGGGTCAAAAGAAAATGTGGGTTTTGTTGGGTTTTGAATTTTGAGAGAGAAAGATTGGATTTTTATGGAGAGGGCAAACGATGGAGCTTTGGAATTTTTGAATTTTGCATTTTTCACAGTGAAAAAGTTGCGTGGCTTTAAAAAGACTCTGCTGGGATTTTTCATGGTCATGATTTCGTGGGTAAAAAAGGTGGAAACTTTGTTTGAGAAATTAGTAAAATCTTGTTTCAGACAAAATCTGCTGATGTACTGTAGTTTACTAATTTTGATATTTGGAAAGTGGGGTTCTAGTTAACACAGCTAATAAATTCTCTTTCTTCATCATGACTGTATTTTTTAAATAATTAGGGTTAAATTGGAATAAAATGATATTTAATGGAGTGTAAAGTAAAGCAGTACTATTTGCACACAAAATTAGAAACTAAGAGGTTAAAAAGCAAAAGTTTGAGAAAATCAAAGTAATTGCAAAATTATAATATTATCAAAAGTTCCAAAATTAATTTTTAAGAGTTCACAAATACGTGCATTTATATCAAATGATAGATAACTCTTCATTTAAAGAAATTGAATGGATACAATTTTTGTATTTCTTTTGATTCGCCTTGGATTCGAATCAATAATATTTTTTGTGTTCCGTGTGAAATTTAAAATTATACGAGTACTAGTAATTTTGAAACTATTACTCCATCTAGTATAAGAATTATTATACTTTTTTTGTAATTTCTTAAATAAGTATGATCATTCTTATATGATAAAAGTAGTATATTTTTATATGGTTGTTTGGAAGACCATAATTTCTATACGAGTATCATAGTTTCATTCATGCATTAAACATTGGGGATAAGTAAAACCATTAGCATTGAGGAATGACCACACCACCTCTATCGTACATACTGCTTCCGTCTATCAACAATACACAAAGTACAACTTTACACGAATTGAAAGTGCATGATTAACACACACTTAAAGCACCGGGTTCGCTTGCTTTGCCGCCACAATTTAACTTGTGGGATTGTTATTGTTGTAATACGTTAAAATAAAACTACTTTTAACTAGTAACATTAAAAATAATATATTGGTATTGATATAAAAAAAAAAAAAAGTAGTTTCATTTTGTTTGTGGTTAGGCAAATTTAGTGTGAGTAAAAGGAAAACGACATATGCCTACTTAGAGTCTTCATTTGCCTCTCACCATCTCCATTTCAGAAAGCAAGTTATCATGCTTTTTATAATCCAATCAAGCTTATAACAATTTTGAAAGCGATTGTTCTCTTATTCTAAATCTAAATACACAATTATTTCTTGTGATTAAATTTTCACAATAAAATACACATTAATCACGGTCACAATTATTTCTTGTGATTGGTGTTACGTACCCCCACATTAATTTTTTTTAAGATTGGTTACGTATTCTTGTGATTTTCCTTCTACTACGTTCAACAGTTCAAGTAGTATTCATGTAGTTGCATGTCTAATCCGCAGGGGTACTTTGGTAATAAAAGAACCAAAATCCAAAACACAATCCTTTAAAACAACATTTGTTTTACACTAATCAATTTATGTACTAAACAATAAATAACAATGCATGGTACAAAAGTACAAACCATTTAACATGAGAGTATTTTCAACAGTTTTTGGAGTTGCTCACTATAAAATAAGTTATTATTTTGTCATTTACTTATTACATTTCCAACCAAAACCTACAATCATTCAAAAAAAATATTACCTGCAAATGCACAATCACTGGTGTAAGTAGTCGCAGAAAGCTCCCTTCTTGCAGTGACCACCCCCGTAGAATTTACAAACCCGCCCTTTCGGAATCGACCTCGAATAACCCCCTCCTCCTCCTCCTCCTCCTCCCCCATACGGGCCCTGCCGGCCCCACGGGGGCCTTCCCCCCCACTCCCTAGGGCTCACGAACCTCTCCCCGCTGTATTTCCTCTGCTGCCCGTCCCAAGGGAGGCTGGGCCCGCAGTTCAAGTTCGGGCTAGCCCATCCCGTTCCCGGGCCCGCCCCCCACCCGCCCGGCCCGCCTATCACCAGATTCACATTCCCCTGCACAGTCACCAGATTGATATTCCCCTGAACCGAGCCCCACCCGGTGGGGTCCACAGCGACGACGGGGTCCGCGTGGTTCGTCTCCCCCTCGCTGCTCGCGGACGAATGCACGTTCGTTGAGCTCATGGCTTCGCTTTTCCGCTGAGCAGACCCGAACTCCTCGATCGAGCTGAAGCAGTCGTCTTTACAGTCCTCGAGCAATTCGCGGGCGAACTTTATGGCGGAGGTGGGCGAGTGAAGCGGGCCCAGCTGCGACTCCATGGCATCTACCTCGGCTAACAAGTCCGACACAGATTCCTCGCCGAGTGCATCGAACTCGATCGGCTCGTTTATGTTCGCCAGCAAACTGGGCACGCTGGAAGCGGGCTGAGAAGTGGTTTCTGGAGGTCTCAGTGAGAATGCTGAGGCTAGGGCGTGGTTTGTGTTCGTTGGGGAGAATTTACACCAGTCTTCGGCTAGATCAGGGATTTGCCAGGCATGGGCTGGAGTCGGCTCGGGTATATTTATGAGCCCAGGATTCTTGGGCTGATCCTCGTTGTCAGATCTTGGAGCTGGACTCAGCAACTCCAAGATTCCAGAGTTCTGCACTGGGGCATCTGAAGGAACTGAATTTGGTCGGGAAGGAATCGAGAAATCAGTAACAGATATATTCTCGATGTAGTTATTCGACAACCCCATATAGTTTGAGCACATCAGATCAATATCTAAAGATCTCGGATTTTCCTCCGAAGACGGGCCATCCTTGTCGTCGTTATGAGATTTATTAGGAACTTCATAACCAGGTGGGTCTTCGTTTCTTCTTTCAGGGTTCGATGAAGGAAGCAAATCGCGCGCTCGGGCATCATTCGCACTAAAATTACTATTATTGTCATCTTTGAGAAAATCCCAACACTGTGGCCAAGAGCCGGATACATCTGCCTTGGCAACTGGAGTATTGTTTTCATACAAAACGGGCAACTCAATAGACGCCTCTATTTGTTTGCTATCGTCCTGTGAACCTGAACTCGGCAAATCACGATTAGGTGTCTCTATTTGTTTACTGTCTCCGTCGCTAGTAGGGCCCTCGTCCCGTGAACCTGAGCTCGGCAAATCATTATTAGTTGTCTCTATTTGTTTACTGTCTCCGCCGCTAGTAGCCCCCTCTTCCCGTGAACCAGAATTTGAAAAATCAGATGTTGTGTGGAATTTACCGTGCATAGCTTCGGTGAGAGGTAAGGAATCATATTGCTCGTGATTAGTCCATATCCTCATATCAGGTTGATATAGTCCAGTGGTACTCCACTCCCGAAGCTGCATCATGGAAAATGGTCCCCGAATCTTACCATCAGAATCACGATAATGCCACAGTTTCTCGATTTCCATAATATTAGAAGACGGTGAGTTTCCCACTGAGGCAGCTGCAGTCAAGGTCTCCCTTCCGGATTGCATATCATTTTTATCATTTCTACCATCAGAGGCTGAATTAGCAATATCGACTTGATTTGTGTGTTTTTCCGAGATATTTAATTCACCGGATTCTGTTTTTTCTTCTTTAATTCCATTCCGTATGCGGACAGGCCTTTCTTTACCTGAACAATGCAATCAAAACGCTCCTTATAGATATTTTCCAGGAAAGAAAAAGGTGAAAAAATAACAGAACAATCCCGTTTCGTTGTAGTGACGAAACAATGTAGTCTAATAAAAAGGTGAAAAAACTCACCTTCTTGAGTAGGAGAAATGGGTTCCCTTCCATTTTGAGGAAAACCCGAGTCGTTTGGCTTCCCAGATTCATCTGCATGATTAAACGCCACATCAGTAAACTCCAAATTAAAGAAATTATGAAATTATAAAATTAAATCACAATTCCAGTGTACAGTATATTTACTGGTATAGTAATATATGAATTTCGAATCATAAATAAAACACTTTTAGATGTACCTTTTTTACCGGTGCCGCCACTTCTTTCTGATTCGTCAACCTCCATGTCACTTTTCACCGAACCAACAACTCCAGCTGGAATAAAAGAATCCTTCTGAGAATCATCCTTTACCAGAAAGTGAGACTTGATATGTTTCAACATTTGAACGTGGCTGACACGTGGCTTTCCAAATAAAATTTTGAGCCTCGTGTCGCATTTAATTTGACTTTTGCGATGAGGAACCCAAAGGTTGTTTCTATTCACGTAATCAAGCAACAGCGTTCGGACATCAAATTGCGTCATAGCGGATGTGTCACCTTCCTTCATATACGCAACAAACTCCAAGAGAGCCTTCGTTGCCCATTCGGAACTGTGGGAAATTCTCATCTTTTCCAACTCCTTTTCCTTCATGTGTTTGCAGAGGCACCGCTTATTATCAGTATCACTAATAGTGCACGGGTGGCTTTCATGGTTCTCAATCCTTGGTTTGTCGGTCACTTTTTCAACACTCGTCTCTTTCATGTCTCCTCCGTTTTCACTTTTTATCATTTCCACACGGTTAGCATTACAATTTCTTGGTAGTGACAAATTAGCATCTATATGCTTCACATCCAAATGCTCTGTAGGAACTTTTACACCAACTGCAGTAGGGATCGTTTTACTCAACAAGGGTTTGTAGCCTACGGTGGTCACACCTTTCCAGTGGGTTTTAGCTTGAGTGAGCTCTTCAAGAGTCATTGATAAGTTCTCTTTTAAGATTACCCAATATACCTTGAAGAGATACTCCCAACTAGTTTGATCATCAAAATCTACGTGAACCTGCATACATTTTTTCCCAACAGAAACATCGGAGCAAGTTATGAATTCTATTAATGTACACAAGCAAAGAAGTGACATTTCAAGCAAGATTACAACTTCCGTTACTTTCTTACTATAATGGATTACGTCATTAGAACGCAGAAGCTACCATATTTTCCATATAAACACAGGACATGAGAATATGGATTTTCCTACGGTGATAAAATACATTATTTAATTAAAATGATTCATTTAAAAGCATGCTCGCAAAGATTAGATTATTGCCTTTTGGTTTCCCACAAAAGAAAAAAAAAGAGTTATTGGTGCATCCAAAGTAGATGCTTATATGACAACTTATATGCCCTAATAATCCGAAAATATAGTACTGATAGATTTTCAAATAAAATAATGAAACGTGGGGTGGGGTGGGGGCAGGGGAGGGAAGAAAGAAGTGAACTCATAATCTGGATTCAGTTAAGCTATTTGGACATTGAAATAATCAAAGTGCACTTGTGGAATAGTAGGCAGAAAAGACAGACAAACAACCCCAACCTCCCCTCGAAAAAAAAAATGCGCACACTCAACCAAAACCGAAAAGAAGGGAAAACAACAAACAAAATAATTGCAAATGCTAACTTTCTTTTTTGATCCACCATAACCCAAAATGTCAATACACACAATAGTTGAAAATCATTCTGAAAACAATGGCGGATGAACAAGAATCATCTCGTATCCCTAATAATGCAGGTGAACGAAACCATTTAGAAAACATGAGTGAATAGAATGGATTTGAAAAAATGGGAATAGTTTCTCTATTTGAAGCATATCTAAACGAAAATTTACTCTATAACAGACAGAGTAATGGAGACAACTATAGGCTAATTTGGATACCTCGTTCGCTTGGTCTTTATTTTCAATCAGCATGATAGTTTTCATGCAGGTCGGGCAGAATCCTTTGTTTCCTCTAACACACACGTAATCTGCATCTTTGGTGCACCCCTTGCACAATGAATAGGTGCAAGTGTAACACATATAATGAGAAGACTTCTGACATACACCACAGATATGCCATCCTGAAAGCAAAAGCACACGTGTTAGAAAAATCTGACATGTCTTTTTGTGCTATTAAGTTTTTTCATTATATTTATTTCAAGTATTTAGTGGGTTTTAAGCTGTAATATCAATTAAAGTGTGAGTAGAACACTTTGGAATTAATTGAGTTTGACAGAAATTGGGAGTGAGATTTCCTAAGGTGAACTAAATGTTCCACACAGAACTTCTGAGCAGCATTTAGTCTGAAACTAACTTACCTTTTTATTTATTTCCCGATTACGATTTATTCTAATTTTCTATCGGCAAACCCTAGACTCTATCAACAAGTAACACAAAATGGCGGCACGCGGACAATCCATCAAATGATGCAGCTCATGCATGTGTTGGTGAGTGTAAGTTTTATGAATGAATGCACGACTACAAAAGGGCAGAAGAGAACAAATCCAATCTAGATAAATAAAAGTAGATTTGGGACAAGAAACTTAGTAAAATAGGTCATCAGTGCAACAGACGCAATTAGGCAAGACGGTATATTGAACTAAAAACATCTAATCCTTCATCAACTAGATCTGTTTCCATACAAACTTCTGCTAAGCAACGATTTGAATGTTTATCGAATCTCTCATACGCCACTAACTAGAACTAGATCCGTTTCCACACAAAATGATTTGAAACCGACGAATGTCACATCATTAACAACCGATGAAAGTTTGGAATTAAACATACCGCAGTTCCACTTTGCTTTCGACTTAAAAAAAGATTCGCTCCTCTTGATACACGCCGGATGATAAGCTTTCGGACATCCCCTGAAAAACGACGAGAGAAATTACTGAACACTGTGAGTCTGCATAATCTCAAACAATCAAAATCCATACTTGATACTACTTTTAAGTTACTGTCTTACGGTATAGTGAGGTAAAAAAAAAAACTCACTTGCGATCGCAAAGTACCAGAGAACCCCCATCGAAGCAGATAAAGCAAACATCCTCCTCCTCCTCTTCTGGCTTGATCCGCTTCGGCGGCGGCTTCACTGATACCTGTCCCTTGGGCGGCCGCCCTCTCTTCCTCTTCTCTCCAGCTCCGATCACCCTCTCCGCCGCCGGCAACTCCAGCTTCGGAGCTGGAGGAGGCGTATCCACCGCCGGCGGCGAAGAATCGAGATTCTCCTCTAACCCTCGCTCCGGCGCAGTAGAAACGACACGGTCGTCATCGCCAAACTCTCGAGTCTGAGCAACTGCGGCTGCGGCTAACAGGGTCTCTATGTTCTCCATACACCAAAAAAAATTAACCCAGCTGAAAACCCTAAAATCCCTCAATCCATCACCGGCGACGAATCATGAACCCGGCAATCATTGATCGGACACCCGACAAATTTGAAGAGAGTAACAGAAAACTAATGAACAGTGAAAGCAGGGGAAAATGGTCGGTGGATCTCGTACGAATCGGGCCGATAGAGATGAGGACTCAGAGTTGAAGTTCTGATTTTTTTTTTGATAAGGAGGAGAGACGAGAAACTCCACCCCCACCCGATCGGAGGTCCCTCGATCGGGTAGGATGTAAATCGAGGAATGTGCCCGAGTAGCAGACACCTGTGCGAGAGAGCCAACAGGTCGAACCCCAGGACAAACCTTCATAATATTTCAATGAAAATTTGTCCCACCCGAGATTCGAACCCTGCGTCGCCGGGGAATTACACCCACATCATCACAGGCCTTACCACTCGGCTATGCTCCTGGGGACAAAAGTTCTGATTTTTGGTAGCTGTAATGGTAAAAGTATACAGAAGAGATAAATTTACTGGTATTCTTTTTCTACCTTTTTATCTTTTGACAGTGGACACTGGAAACAAGTTTTACTCATGAAAGTCGAATTTAGTCAACTAGTCAACAAGCCATGGCATTCGATGTGAAAAATAAATATTGAAATGTCAAAATACCAAACATGTTATCGAAAAATATTAAAAACAAAAAAATAGTATATTGAAATTTTCAGTAATATAATATAATATCTCGCTTATCCTATAAAACTAGTACTATTTCTATTAGTTTGTTTCTTTTATCATAAAGCAGTAAATGTAAAAAGGAAATAATTTGATGAATATGTAAATTTGAAAATTTTGAAATTTAGATGGTTTTTGAAGTTAGGTCAAAACTCAAAAGTATCCTTAAGTTAATACTTTAGTCTCAATTCATCTACAAACTATTCAACAATTTTTTATAGTTGGATATATAGTTATATATACTCCCATATACTAAAAATTATAATCACGTTGATGAAAATAATTCATACTTTAATATCAACTTATACAATACTATACACACATCTTAATAAGAACCTGCTATTGAACCTCCCGCCATCCTAATACGACCCGAGTTATACATGACAATTAGATCGACCCCACCAACTTCCTCAAATTTAGTTGATGTCTGTATGGTTTTTTTGCAGTATAAGGCTCTGTTCTTTTGGACTGAAACTAACTAAACTTTACTGAACTGAACTGAACTGAATAGATCTGAACTGAACTGAACTGAACTGAACTGAACTGAATGGGCCTGAACTGAACTGAACTGAAATTAAGTTCAAAATAAGAAATTTGAACTTAACTGAAATTAAGTTCAAAATAAATAATAATATAAGATTATTTTTTAATAATATTAATTGTTATATTTTTTTAAAAATAAATAAATAAATTCATAAATTGTGTTTTTTATTTAAAAATTTTCTATTTATCAAATAAATTTTTTTTATTAACTAAAATTTCACTATATATTAATTATTAATATGTAATTTAATTACAATATAACAAAATAATCTAAAATTAATAAAAAAAATTATATATTTTTTAATTTATAAAATATTTATTTACTTAAAAATAATAATGTTTCATATTTACTTAATAAATTTAAAATTTATAAATATAAAAATTAAATTAAATTATTATTTTATATTTAATTTATTTAATTTTTAAATTAATCCGGTTTTATCCGGTCCAAAATCGGACCAGACCCGAATTTACCGGTCCGGTTTGGTCTAGACCGGTATTATTTCGGTCCAGTTTCCGGGTCATGCTTTTTCATGATTTCGGTTCTGGTCCTATCCGGTTTCGGTCCGGTTCGGTCCGGTTTTGGACCGATGAACACCCCTACATGGACCACCTAGAGTTATTTCATAACATTTCAATTACCGACATTTTTCATTAAGAATGAAAGTTGAATGTGCTTTTGGTCAGTTGAAAAAAAGGTAGAAGGTGTTGAAAATTATGCCTCAAATAACACAAAAGTATCAAATGTCAATTATTGTTTCTTGTTTCACACTTCATAATTTCATACGAATGCACGAGAGTGGTATTCCAATTGTACATCATGATGTTGCCAGTGGGAGAACAAATTCAAACTTGGATGACAAAAATTCAAACTTGGATGACAAAAATCGAATGAAACTCATGTCTAAGGTAAGGATGAATATAGCTGAAGCTATTTGGAAAGATAACAACACCGAAGAGCATGGCAATAGAGTACAACAAAATGATAAAGAGTTAGATCATATGGAAGTAGATTGATCGATTATTTAAATTTTGTAATTTTTGTGATTTTTTTCAATATTACAAACATTTAATATTTATTGACATTAATTTTTATTGTTTTATTATTATTATTATTATTATTATTATTATTATTATTATTATTATTATTATTATTATTATTATTATTATTATTATTATTATAATTATTATTATAATAATAATAATAATCATTATTATTATAATAATAATAATAATAATAATAATTATTGTTGTTGTTATTATTATTATTATTAAAAACTGAACTGAACTGAAACTGAACTGAACTGAACTGAACTGAACGGACCTGAACTGAACTGAACTGAACTGAATAAAACTGAACTGAAATAAACTGAAATTAAGTCCAAAAAAACAGGGCCTAAATCTAGAAGTAGAAGAATAAAACACAGGCATTAACATAACACGAGAGTCATAGTCAACAAATTGAAGAATATTAATTTTTTAATATGATATTGTATCGATAATTTTTCATCGGGTACTATTAAAATTTTAACATTTTAATAAAATATCGATATAATTCACTGTATAAAAAAACTTGATATTAGTTCCGTAAATCAAAAGTTCGTATAGTATGATTTTTTTATGAGATAATTAATCAATTTATATTTTGGCCATTAAATAATACTAATACTAATTTCTTCCATCTTTAGATTATAGTAATCCGACTTTATATTATTTTTTTTTTTTTATAAAGTGATACCATTATTCTCGTGTCGCGATTTCGATTAATTGTTGAGATCCATTCTCCGAGCCGTTTTTCTTCTCATTGATCTTCTATCGAACATTAAGCTCTTCACCGGTTGCCCACATGCATTGGACCCAATCGAATCAATCTTGTTTTACAGCTTATTTAATTTCTTAGTGAATAATTATTACTATATATGTCACTTTCAACTATATATTTAATGTTTGCAATAGACACTTTAAGTTAAAGTCGCGTAGTCGTTGTGAGTAAAAATTAAAATTAGGTAAATAAAATAAAAGTAAAATCGTACTACATTTTAAAATATAGAAGTCAATTTTTTTTCCTTTTTGAAGAGCGTGGATATTAAGTTTAAATTAAATATCTAAGAAAGGAAAGTATACCTAATTCTTAATATTTCAAGTGAGAGAGAGAGGGTTTTTTTTTTTTTACCAAAAATAAGGTGTTAGCCAGTACATATATATTCCTATTTCTTAGACAACATTAAATCGTTGCCCTACATATATACCTTACCTACCTGAGATTTTATCAAAGGTGTACACGTACGTACGTAGCTATGGATGATCGGCAGGGGCGGATGCAAGAACAAGGTTCTACGGGCTTACCCCTAGAGTCGGGTTATAAAATTATTAAGGTGTGGGGGCTGATTATTACTTTTAATAAATTTAAGCAATAAAAATATTGATTTATCTATATTAATTGCTTAAAAAACTATTATCATTATTTGTATTAGAGTTATCAAAATTCAACATTTAATCTAATCTTATTTTTATCAAAATTCAATATTAATAAATTAATCTTATTTTTATCAGTTTTAATAGGCTTTCAAAATATAGTCCACAGCCAGTCGAATTTTGATTATTTATTTTATTTTTATACATTTTTTTAATATTTAGAATATATTTTTATATTTAAATATTTAATTAGATTGTTATTCATTTATTTAACACAATTTAAAAATATATTAATAATTTATCTTGCTATTTATTTTTCTAAAGTTTAAGATTAAGTTTATGATTTATCAATTTATTTATATTTGCACTGCTTGAGAATAGATTTAAGATTTATCATGTTAGTTTGTTTTTCTTTGTTTTTTTAGAATAGTCTTTAAAAAAATATTTTATAAATAAATTTTGAATAAAAATTAAAAAATTTAACGATATAAAAGACTAAAATTAATTTAATTTTTTACGTTTAAATATTTGTTTTTTGTTTTTTTATTTTTTGTTTTTTATATAAATGTATGATTTTTCAATTTAACTTTTTACCGTTTAAATATTTTTTTTTTTTTTTTTTTTTTTTTTGTTTTTTTTATATAAATGTATGAATTTTTTTTAATGTTGTTGATGAAGTCTATTTAAAAAAATCATAAAGATAATTTATCATCTAATTAAAACAAATTTTATATTTAATATAATTATATTTTATTATTATAACAAAGCCCCCAGAGGAGTTTTTTTCTGGCTCCGCCACTGATGATCGGCCGGTGCATGGATACGAGTACGATTATCGTTTCTCGATCGACGAAAACAACGAGGTCGGAATCGACATCGCCGACAATTTCCATGGATTCAATCTTTATGAGTTCGAGGTGAGAACTAATTTCATCCTTAAAAAGAAAGAAGGCGGCGATGGTGAGATGAATATCATCATGTGTTCCGAGGATTTCCGTCTACGGTATGCTGAGAATTATAATGAATCGGAATTGGGAAGCCATCAATTGATCGACCGGCTGAAGGAATACTGGATGCTCGATCACGAAATCGAGGAACTAATCCGCGAGGCGATGGATTTCGCGGAGGGTTCGGCTATGAGTAATGGCGGATTCGTCCCTATGGTGATGGAGATCGACGTTTGCACGGTGCAACGAGAGGGCGAAGGAGTGGATAATGCACTCGACAGGGCGATTAGGGTTGAGAATTTTGTCCCGTTGCACTACTACTATTTTGGTTCGAGCAAGCAAGATAATTATTTGATACGTCACATGCCGAGGACGAGGGTGAAAGATTATGGCTCGGGTATGATGGAAGAAGCTTGCTCTATTTGCTTGCGAGAATCGAGGATTGGAGACAGAATATCGGTTCTTGGAGCATGCAGGCATGCTTTTCATTACCATTGCATCGTTACGTGGTTGATGAGGAGCGATACATGTCCTTTGTGCCGGTGTCATTTCAGAAAGATCGAACAAGGCTCCGTTGTTGTGCAGGTGATCTAGAGCTAGCTAATCGATCAACACGCGCCGACTATATATATAGTCTTGTTAACTAAGATATATGTATTCCTATAATTAAGGAAGATGCAATGGATGATAGATTTATTTTAGTAATTTAAAATACATTCTAAATAACCTTTTTCAAATAACTTTTAAGTATTTTAGAGTATTTAAAAAAAATAAAATTATAACTTTCAAGTATTTTAGAGTATTTAAAAAAAAAACTTTTAAGTATTTTAGAGTATTTAATTTTTTTTTTTTTATAACTTTCAAGTATTTTAGAGTATTTACAAAAAAAATAAAAAAATTGAAGTGATTTAAATAATTATCTTTTATTTAAAAAATAATTTGGAAATTTGGAAAGTGATTAGAAATATATTTGTATTTTTTATATTATTGTATTATAAACCACCAATCATTTCGTGCCATGTGTTATTATTTTACATAATATACATAACTTACAAATCTTATTTACTAATATAGTTTTGGTAAGAATAATTTAATTATATTTTAATGATTTTTTAACACAATTAGAGTTGGTAAGAAGATTTCAAGTCTCATAAATAAATTTAGAAGTAAAATATTTTAATATATTATTGTATGCAATGATTTTATTTTATGTTTACTATTCAATGATTTTTTTTTTTAATTTTACAAAATATTAAGATAATTATTTTATTTTTAGAATTTGATCAATACTTATAGATTCTTTATAATTAGGTCGTCATCACGTAGTCGAGCTTGCACGATTTCATAGAGGTCGAGTGGTTTTGCCCGACCAAGCAAGATTACTTGTTGGTACGTACGCCCGAGGACGAGATGAGGGAATTTGCGCGATTTGCTTGCGAGAACCGAGGATCGGGGATCAGATATCGTCTCGACCAGCGGCTAGTTCTTTTTAGAACCTTGATTTCAATAGGTGTATTTTATATTTTCTCCCTTTGTTCTAATTACTTCGCGTCCACCCATTGGTTCCATGTACAACTCCTACAGCTAGCAAGGTACAATCAAAAATCATTTGACAAGACTGTGACCAAATTTTATTTTCTTTATTTTAGTTATTTTATAGTACAATATGAATTATATACACAGAAATTCTCCCGACCCAATATTTTATATTGAAATTATCTACATGATATCATATCGTACCCAAAATTCAATATGCATGTTTCGGTATAATTAATTTGATATTTCTGACATTTCAGTATTTTTGTCTCACCACTACTCCCTAGGAATCGCGTTACGACTAATTACGAGAGGCAAAAGCAAAACTAAACTTTTGACGCTCGATCCTAACGAGTGTCGGCTAGGCACCTTGGCGAGACATGTAATATTATTAAACTACTGTAAAATATGCAAAAATAAAGACGTAAAGGGAACATACATATTTTTCATACGTTGCGGAGGCATATATATAGTGATTAGTTCAGGGAGCCCATTTTTAACTCAGGTGAATTATATTTTTCTATTTATATTTATATATTTTACCTGAGAAAGTATGTTCATGCCTCATGGTAAAAAATTACAGCTCATTTATGAAGTAAAATCAAAATTTTATATTAAGAAAAAATAATTCTAAAATTTACTATTATTGTAAACAATATTGAAAATTGACTAACTAATTTCGATTTATGAAGTAAAATCGAAATTTTATATTAAGAAAAATTAATTCTAAAATTTACTATTATTGTAAACAATATTGAAAATTGACTAATTAATTTAGATACACGTATAAAATCCTAAGATTTATTTTCAACATTAATATAATAATAAAATACTTTTCTATATCCAAATATAATGTGCACATTTTTTATTTTTAGATATTTCAATTTGTATCTAAATTTTACTCGCAATTAATAAAAAAACCTAGTTTTACTTTTGATTTTTTAATAATAATAAAAAAAAAGATAATTTTTTTTAGTTACTATATTGAACCGGAAAAAAAATCGTATCACTATAAATTATTTGATGAAACAAAAATTAAAAATTAAAGTATAAAAACTATATAAATTTTATATTTTAAAATATAAGTGTAAATTTGATACTTAATATATTTATGTATTTTTACAAATTAAAATAAAAACTTACTTTCAATAAAACAAACGAATGATATAATATATGCATAGGTACGCATTACTATTTACTCCAATATAAAATTGTAAAATTAATTTATTTCAACAATTTTAAAGTATAAAATTATATTTTATTCTCAATTATGCTCTACACATATATATATTTTACAAATTAAAATAAAAACTTATTTTCAATAAAACAAACGATTGATATAGTATATGCATAGGTACGCATTACTATTTACTCCAATATAAAATTTTAAACTTATTTTATTTCAACAATTTTAAAGTATAAAATTATATTTTATTCTCAATTATGCTCTACACATGTATATATATTGTAAACAAATAATACATGTGTGGAGCATAATTGAGAATAAATATAAAATTTTAAAAATATTTTATTTCAACAATTTTAAAGTATAAAATTATATTTTATTCTCAATTATGCTCCACACATGTATTATTTGTTTAATATATATATATATTAAACTCATCCACTATGATACTCCCTATATCTTTTTTTTTTTTTTAATCTTCAGTACTTTTAATCAAACAAACTAGTCCATGTTTTTTGGTTAAGATTAACACATGCAACAGCTTATATTGTGATACTTTTACCCCAAACACGCCTGATAAAATCATGTTGGTACTTTCTACATGTTTAACTTTCGGTATCAGAGAGAATATGAGAAGTACAATCAAAGAAAACATCAACATACGTGCTGGATCGAAAACAATTTCTCTACTAAGTTTGGTCGTTGGATTGCCAGTTATTATCTAATTTCAATTCCTCTTTTGTTAGAACTGAAAATTATATGGTGCTTTATAGAATTTGGATTTGGAGGTTATTTTATTCATACATTTGCATTTAAGTGTAATAGATGGCACAACAGCTGTGGTTTCAAGATTTTTCATGCTGGTCAGGCCATTGTGCGAAGACGATGCGCCATCCCTAATGGGAGCGTCGATCGGGAGATGAGGCTCTGCATCAGTAGCTTTGACTGGGATTAGAGGCTCTGCAAAAAAATCAACATGATCATGTTATTATCCGCCTACGGTAAGTGTAATAAAAGGAGACTCCCGAAACTTATATAACTTGCTTGCTCCAAGTAAAATGTCTTTTTAATTTTCTGCCTAAGTGAACTGAAATGTCATATTCTTTTATTATGCGACTTCATTTTCTTCTTCATTTTCTTGAAGTTCTGCTTTCATTTGAAATAAATATTAAAATTAAAAAATTCGAATTTGACTTCATTTTCTTGAAGTTCTGCATTCATTTGAAATAAATATTAAAATTAAAAAATTCGAATTTTCTAATAAATCACTCATCCACTATAATTCAATGATACTTCCTATATTTTTTTTAATCATCACTACTTGAATCTTAATCAAACTTACTAGTCTATGTTTTTTTTGGTTAAGATTAACACATGCAACAGCTTATATTGTGATACTTTTACCCCAAACACGCCTGATAAAATCATGTTTGTACTTTCTACATGTTCAGTTTTCGTCACCATCAACCTACGTGGATCGAATACAATATATCTACTAAGTGTCGTCGTTGGATTTCCGGTTAGTATCTAATTCCAATTTCTCTTTTGTTAGAACTGAAAATTAGATGATGCTTTATATATTCTGATTTGGCATCCACACTAATAAAGCACTTTCTCAGTTTCACTTCTAAAAGCATAAGCGTAAATGTTACCTTTGCCTTTAGATTTAAAAGCATAAGTGTAAATTTGATACTTAATATATTTATGCATTCTTACAAATTTAAACAAAAATTTACTTTCAATAAAAACGAATGATATAGTATATGTAAAGGTACGCATTACTATTTACTACACTACGTAGTGTTTTTTTTAAAGAGGGCACTCCAAAGTTCTAACACTCACCACACATTATATAAATATTTTATATATAAGTATAGTACTATAGTAGTAAAAATAAATAACTCAAGGAGGCTCAGTGTGGCTCCGTCATTGTAGATATAAATATATCCAATGAATAAAACACTAACTCAGCTAAACAACAATAATAGAGCATGCTCCCAATCCCGTGCTTCTCAGCAGACGACGGTTCAACCTCAGAAACGTAACCGTTGCCTATTTTTGCGTTACATCAAACCACCATCTGATTTTCACTTATTTTTCTTATTCTTTACTTCAAACTCTTAATTGGAATGCAACTCTCTCATAATATTAGATCTAGAGTTTGAATTAATTTGAATTCCTGAAATCCCTAATTTTTCTCTCGCACATAAAATCCAATCCTTGTGTCGAATTTGTGCTCTGTTTTCTTGCACTAAATTTTCTTTCTCTCCAAATTTTCAATGGTCGAATACATTCCTTTTACTTCTTATTTTGGCGACCCATGGTGCATTGCGTTCATCAGGGAAGGTTCGCCCCGAGGCCACGCTGGCAGACATTCAAGTGCCAGAATATATGGATGCCATGTACCGCATCCACGCTGCCGCAGACTACTGGGAGCTCACCGCTGTTTATTCACCCGATCTACTGCCTGAGCAAAAGGCAAGAGGCTGCCATCCACTTCTTCGGTCAATCCAATTGATTTGGAATCCACTACGAAGAAGGGCCGCAAAGGAAAGGAATCTGCCGCATCAAAAATAGACAATTCACACAGTGGAGATGCCGCAGTACCTCCATCTGCCGAAAAGGACAAGGGTAATGCCACTGCTGCCGCAGTCCATGCGCCTAAGTAGGATCCTGAATCGACATGGAGGCGACAAAGGCTTACTCAAAAAGGATTTGATATGGGATATGTATGCCAAAATGGGCCAGTGCTTTGGTAATAATGACTCTCAAGGCTACAACAAAGTGTATCTCCAGAAAAAGATTTTCACTTTCAGCCCTGCCGCATTCAATAATTTCCTTGACCGCTTGGATATTGAATATCCTGCCGCAGTCATTGAACCCAGCACTGCCGCAATTGCTCGCCGCCTGATTGGATAAACACTACTGCCTACATCATACAAGTTGAGCATCCGCGATTCCAATTGTCTTCCATGGAAAAATTTTCATTGCACTGCCGCAGTCTCAACTCCAAAGAAAGCTCCAAAAGCGCGGACTGATGCCCTCCGTTCCTCATTCATGCTCGAGCTCAAGCATTTGCCGAACTATGTGCTGCAAATCCAATTGTCGTCATGCAGGAGTACATGACCAAGGCAATTGTTGATGGTATTTCCTGATTTCTTGAAGCAAAGGGTTTTTGTCCACAAAAAGGGGGAGTACCAGCAGCAGCGCAGCAGCACCAGAGCTCAAAGCGGCAAAGAGACAACTGCTGAATCAATTGAAGGAGCACATCGAGGATGAAGTGCAAAATACTGCCGCAGAAGAGACAGAAAAAGTCTGCCGCAGAGATTTATGGAGAGTATCGTGATTCGTCACTCGAGCCCGAGACCAGATGATTTGAAGATTCAAAGCAAGCTCTGAAGACCTGAAGAAATATTATTTCTTCTTTTGATTTTTAGTTTTTATTTGCTCTGAACAATTTAATTTATGTTTATTGGTTTTTGAACAATTTAATTCTTAAGTTTATTTTGGTTGAACAAATTTATGTAGTTATTTCCTTTTTAAAAAAAATGGTGTGTTACATTTAAGGCTTACTTAGTTTAACTTGTTTTTGTTCTATTAGTTAGTTAGTTGTTAAATAAATGTTTTTGTTCTACTTAGGAAGTATTAACTAAGGGGGAGTTTTATGCCTTAGTTGATTTTCAAGATAAATTTCATATACTTCTAAGTCAGATGTAATTCATTGAGGGGGAGTGCTCATTGCGCTGCTGCCTCATGGTTTTGTGAAGAAAGATAAAAAGGGGGAGTTTGTAAGGATAAATATGTTTGGGCATTACAATGCCTTAAAGGATCTAGGCAGAAGTTGTTTTGCTAACATATTTATTTGTTTTCTTCTTTCTTCACAATTTAAACTGTTGTAATCACTTGTCATATTGGTGATTTGATTTAGCACGATTCGTTAGTTGGAACGTGCTTGAAAAACAATCAACATAGAAGATTTCTGCCGCAGCACAGCAAGGCAGTGTTATGCCGCAGCGCTGCAAGGCATGGACCAAGTCGTTGAGTCAAGAGATCGAGCGAAGCATGAGCGTAGGGCAAAGGATTACTGAAGTCCAGAGAGTATGGAAGGCAGTGCAGTACGGCAGAGCATTCCAGAAGAACTTCAGAAGGCATTCCTGCGGCAGTGGTCAAAACAGCCTGCCCTAGAATATCTCAACCGACTTGTTGACCTAGAAATTCAAGGAAATCAGTTGGGACTCTCCTCCTATAAATAGTGGACGACCCCAGCTGCATTTCTCAACAATCAAAAGCACAACACAACACCTCAGAAACACATTTCCATCAAGGATCGATCATCGCACCTTTAGTGCCGCGACTTCACTTGTGGAGTTCGTCGAGCCATTTGTTCTCTCATCTCAAGGAGAGTTCTTTTGTAGTGCTGATGATCGTGACTATAGATTAGGTGTTGTAACAGTAGCTAGGTTTCTTTTTGTTGATTGTTCATACTCTTCGGATACGATTAATACGAAGGCATACATGTGTATAGCCTTTGGTAATATCATTGTAAATCCAAGAGTATCATTTTGTAAAGACTCGTTCTTTAATAAAGTTTCTGGCCGTAAGGCCGTTTCGTATGTGTATAATTTAAATACACATAAAAAGATTAAATTCTTGTCTATTTACTTTCCGTATGTGTGTGAGTTCGTTTTTACAAGTAATTTATTTTTAATTAATTCCGCTGCAACAATATACATATATAACATATATGAACCTTAAACTGAAACATTAATACACACGCTAAAATATATAAATTATGTAAAACGAATATTTTCTGTACAAGGCATAGTGCTGCGGCATACGCTGTTCTGCCGCAGAACACTTCCTTGTCTAGGCAGCGCATTTCACTGCGTTTTATTTACTGCCTACGACTTTCACTAAGGTTGAAATTAGTTCTAATCTCGAAGTGAAATGATTTTGACTTTCGGAGCCACGGAGATGCCGATGTTATCTTTCATCAAAGAAATCACAATCATACTCCATAATTTTAAAAATCTTAGGTTTGTTGGAATATTCAATCACATACCTCAAAATTCCTTGTTGTTTAAGTAATAGTGTAAGTACGTAGTAGTGTAGGTATAAGCGAATTCCTACGGATTTAGCCGTAGGGAATTAATTTTTTTCTTTAGTGGAGGAAACGGCGACTCGCTAGAAATCGGCCGGTATCGATTTGAAGATTTTTTCGAATGAATTTGTATTTGGGATAATTAATCAATTTATATTTTTCTCATTAAATAATAATTACAAAATTTTCCTCCATCTAAAAATATGCGACTTCGCTTAACTCTTGAGATCCATTTTCCGAGCCGTATCAAGTAAAAATATATATTTTTTTTGTAAAGCGTGGATGTTAAGTTTAAATATTTAAGGAAGGAAATTAAGTATACATAATTAATCTTTATTTTTATATATATTCCTATTTCTTAAACAACATCAAATCGTTGCCCTACCTTTCGTACATACCTACCTATGATTTTATCAAAGGTGTACACGTACGTAGGTATGTATGATCGACGGGTGCATGGATACGAGTGGCGGGTGCATGGATACGAGTACGATAATCGTTTCTCGATCGACGAAAACAAGGAGGTCGGAATCGACATCGCCGACTATTTCTGGCCATATCTTTCATCCCATGAATTCAATCTTTATGAGTTGGAGATTAGAACTAATTTCATCCTTAAAAAGAAAGGCGGCGATGTCGAGATGATGATATCCTGTGTTCCGAGGGTTTCCGTCTACGGTATGTGGAGAACGAAGTAATCTCCGACACTACTTATAAGGAATCGGAACTGGGAAGCCAATTGATCGACCGGCAAGGGCGGATCCAGGAATAAAAAATGAGGGGGGCTAAAACCTTAAAGGGGAAAAATTCAAAAAATAAGGAGGGCTAAAGGCTTGATCCTTTGACCTTTTGGGTATAAAGTAGAAGGCTAACCACTTGAACTACCAATAAATTTAAAAAAAAATAGTAGAAGTAAATATATTAGGGGGGGCTAGAGCCCGGCCCGGCCACCCCCTAGATCCGCCCTTGTGACGACCGGCTGAAGGAATACTGGATGCTCGATCACGAGATCGAGGAACTATATAGTCCTCGATAGGGCGATTAGGGTTGAGAATCTTGTCCCGTTGCATTGCTACAATTTCTTGGATGTCGAAGGCGTTAATGGTTTGTTTTGCTTGAGCAAGCTAGATTACTTGATACGTCACATGCCGAGGACCGAGTATCGATCGGTTCTTGGAGCATGCAGACATGCTTTTCATTACAATTGCATCGTTTGGTTGATGAAGAACGATACATGTCCTTTGTGCCGGTGTCGTTTCGGAAAGAACAAGGTGTCTTGATTGTTGTGGCGATCGATCGAGGGTTAGCTAATCGGTCACCACGCGGCCTGCTAAGTAGTACTAGACTGGTAATTTCAGTCGACCGACTAAGGTTCTGTTCTTTTCAACTGAAATTAATTGGCTGAAGTGAACTAACTAAATTAATTATTTTTTATAAAAATAATAATAATTTTTATAAATTATTAAATATGTTAAATATCCCAGATCGGTTGGATATAGATTCTTAAGCTCAAATATAAGTTGGACAAACTTATCACCTTAACAAGACCTTTTAAGATGTTATTGGCCAAACTTTGACATGGTATCAGAGCACTATATCCACTACTAGTGGGCGTGTTAAGTATCCCACATCGGATAAAATTTCTGGCTTGCTCAAAGATGTCACTATATCCACTACTCGTGAGTGGGCGTGTTAAGTATCCTACATCGGTAGATTCTTAAGCTCAAATATAAGTTGAACAACTTTGACAAAATATTAATAATATTGTGACATTAACTAGATTGTATACTAAAAATGATAAATTCAAATTATTTTATTTTATTTTATTTGGAATTTGCGCGATTTGCTTGCGAGAACCGAGAATCAGGGACCAGATATATCGTCTCGACTAGCACTTAGTGGCTTTTAGAACCTTGATTTCAATATGTGTATTTTTATATTTTTCTCCCTTTGTTCTAATTACTTCTTCTCCCCCCATGGCGCGTCCACCCATTGTGGTTCCATGTACAACTCCTACAGCTAGCAGCTCAAAGGTACAATAAAAAATCATTTGGCGACTGTGACCAAATTTTATTTTCTTTATTTTATAGTACAGTATGAATTATATACACAGAAATTCTTCCGACCCAATATTTTATACTGAAATTATTTACATGATATCATATCGTACCCAAAATTCAATATGCATGTTTCGGTATAATAAATTTGATATTTCGACATTTCAATATTTTTGTCTCACCACTACTAGCGACTCCGCTAGGAATCGCGTTACGACTAATTACGAGAGGCAAAAGCAAATCTAAACTTTTGACGCTCGATCCTAACGAGTGGCGGCTAGGCACCTTGGCGAGACATGTAATATTATTAAAATAGTGGTGATTAGTTCAGGGAGCAGTATTTAACTCATGTGAACAGTATTTTTCTACTTATATTTATATATTTTAGGAAGTAAAAAATTACAGCTCATTTGAAGTAAAATCGAAATTTTATATCAAAAAAAATTCTAAAATTTACTATTATTGTAAAAAATATTGAAAATTGATTAACTAATTTCAATACACATATGAAATCCTAAGATTTATTTTCAACATATCAATATAATAAATATTATGAAAATTCTCCCAAAACAAATATAATAGTATAATAATATATTGAGTATAATAATATAATAAAAAAACAGAAAAAGAAATAAAAGTCAAAAGAGAAAAGAAAAGAAAATTAAATATATTAAGAAAATAGGTTATAGCGTAGGTTTATCCCATTTTCCTGGTATGGAAAGAAGGTACATAAACATTAAACAGTAATTTTTTAAGGTAATGCCACATTGATTCTTCAGAACTCATGTCCAATTAATATTAGCTCAAGTCTACATTTAATTAATTTTAAGTAATTTTAAGAATTTTCTACATAATATTGGTTCTATCTTCATTATATATATATATACATATTTGGTAGATCCAATTTTTTTACATATCCAATTTCATATATCTTGCTACAAATATTAAGTATTTTAGAGTGTTTTAAAAATAAAATTTTGAATTGATTTAAAATATATTTTGTTTAAAAAAATCTTAAAATAATTTGGAATATTCTAGAGTGTTTTAAAAATAAATTTTGAATTGATTTAAAATATATTTTGTTTAAAAAAACTCTTAAAATAATTTGAAAGTGATTGAAAATATATTTTAATTTTTATTTATAAAATTTTTAGAAATAAGTAGTTAATTATATTGTAATTAATAACTGTAAATAAATTTATATGTATATGCATATATTTATTTATAGAATTTATTAAATTAGTCAAGAATCGTTAGAGTTGGTTGAACACTCGAATTAAGTCCAAGTTTTGAACTCGAGACATTGCAATTGACCTAAATTTATTAAATTATAACTTAATTTAGAAAATTTATATTATTTATATTATTTAAAGTAGTTTGATAGTTATATTTATAAAAAAATTATATTTTAAATTTAAAATGTCTTTCTTAACCTTAATTTACATATGCTTATTAATTAAATGAAAATGTTAAATATAGAAATATTTCATATTTATAAGTACTTTCTTAATTATATTAATTGTCTACTTATTTCTTAATTTACATATGCTTATTAATTAAATGAAAATGTTAAATATAGAAATATTTCATATTTATAAGTACTTTCTTAATTATATTAATTGTCTACTTATTTATTTATTAATTACTAAAGAGTTTAAAAAATATATATATTAATTACCTACATAAATATACTCCTTAGTTTGAAAAAGTTGATTCCTTTTATAAAAAGATTCCGTTGCCGGGACTTGAACCCGGGTCTCTCGGGTGAGAGCCGAGTATCCTAACCAACTAGACTACAACGGATTGATGTAAATAGCTCTCGATATGTAGTATATACCTATATAAATATTTTTATTGATCAAATATAAGCTTCTGCAATTTTCATTTTCCCATAATTAGTTGAAAACATTTGGGGGGGCTTTTGTAATTTTCAGTTTTTGGCTGCCGGATAATCCGAAGCTGATGCAACACTCAACTTGTATGCCACGAACCAAGGCCCCAACCCGTGGGGCGTGGCAAATTTACATATGCATCCCTAAATTTCCTTAATATTACAAAGAGTGAAATTTAACTTTGTTTTTACTGTAATTAATACTAAATGTAACAAGTCAACAAGCATTCCAAGGAAATATATAAAGGCAAAGGTGAAACTAGAAAATTCAAGGCAACACGTAAGCGAAATGATCAAAAGTTCAGTTCGTATGAACGGAAAAATTCGTTGGTTGCCAACAGACGTAACTAAAATATACTACATTATCGTACTTAATTCTTCCGCGTTTCGAGTAATCATTTTCCTGAGTAAACTTGGCACTCAAACAGCCACATGCCGATGTTCCAAGCAATCTGCTGCCTAACTCTCTCAACAGCGCTCGGTGAACTGCAATTCCCAGAATCGCCTGAAAGTAATATGGATTAATATTTGGGGATTAAAACGTAATAATACAAGAGATGAGCTCGACGCACCTCGTGGGATAAAAGGAACTATGAGACACCCGCGAATGTCAACTCCATGGCCACAGTTATGACATGTAATGAGGTATGAAGGCACTGATCATGAATTTCCAGAGAGAAACAAAATTAAATAAAAACGACAGAGTTCGTTCGTACTTTTGGTTAATTACTTTTCTGCCCCATTTGGGGGCTAGTTTGCAATTTCTGCAAACCTGCACTCTGCAGATTCTTTTTTTAAGACAGTGAAGGATTTTGTTTACATGTAAACAAAATGCTTCTGTAAATAATCGGGTTCGATCATACTTTTGATTTATTACTATTTTGCCCCATTTGGGACTGTTTTGCAATTTCTACAAAGCTGCATTCTGCAGATTTTCTAAGAAAAAATGAAGAAGTTTGTTTACTTGTAAACAAAATGCTTCTGCAAATAATCGGGTTCGTTCATACTTTCGATAAATTAATTTTCCGCCCAATTTGGGACTATGTTGCCATTTCTTGAAACTTCCACTCTGCAGATTTTTTAAGAACAAAATGAAGAAGTTTGTTTACATGTAAACAAAAATGCTTCTGCAAATAAATCGGGTTCATTCATACTTTTGATTAATTACTTTTCTGCCCCATTTGGGACTATTTTGCAATTTCTAGAAACTTTCACTCTGCAGGGATTCTGTTATACTCACTCTGAAAAGAAGTTTGTTTCGACTGACGTCGCAACGGGTCCTGCGATCCATTCACGAACACGATTTTCAGATTCTCTTGATCGTACGACCCAATGTCGACTTCCATAGCCTCCACGTAATATTTCATAAACGAGACGAATGCTTGCTTTCATAAACCCCAAGATATTAGATTATCGTGATCGAACAAAAGAAAAGAGTACTTGATTTCAAATTACTTACCACCAAGTCTTTACGAGCTTTCTTTGCTTTGATAATTGGGATACACAACTTATCCTGCAGCCCATATTGAACCTGGAGACAGAGAGACGGGATATGCATATTACGATGGAATACGTAAATCGAACGTAATATAATCGTCACGAACCGCTCCGGAAGCTAAATCCGCGAGAAACAGCAGGAAATCGCCGTCGTTTGTTAGCTCGTCAGCACCGAACAATGCCTTGACTGCTTTCGCCTTAGATCCATCAGCCAGCCTTTGATCGACGAGGCGCGTGATTTCTTGAAGCACGGATTTACACTCCGGGCCCACCGATTCGCCTACCTGAAACGATGATCAAGAGAAAAAAAAATGAAATTGAGGCTAAAATGTAATAAAATAAACTTTTGGGGTCACTTTTTTCTTAAATGATGACCAAGAAAAAAATGAAATTGGGGCCAAAATGTAATAACAGAAACTTTTGGGGTCACTCAGATAATCTGATATGATGATCAAGAGAAAAAAAATGAAATTGGGGCCAAAAATGTAATAACAGAAACTTTTGGGGTCACTCTTTTCTGAAATGATGATCAAGAAAAAAAATGAAATTGGGGCCAAAATGTAATAGCAGAAACTTTTGGGGTCATTCTTGATATGTCCCATCCTCTTGCACTCAAAGCATTTGATTTGAGACATGTTTTTGCCTGGAGTGTTAGAGACAAACTTCCGGTTGGAGTTGTGCCCTTTAAAGCTAGAGGAAGGAGTAGAGTTCCTTTGATTACGGAATTGTTTAAACCTTCTCTTCCTCTTAACTAACAACAAAAGCTTTCATGGAATTTTCAAATGGAGTCATTGAAAAAGATTTGTCCTTCAACTTCAAATTTAGCTCGTAATTTTTCAAGTGACTAATGATCTCGGTATAGTATAATTATAATCATTCAAACTCACTCCGATCAGCACGTTAAAAACAACAAATCTATATCAAGAAACACTTATTACCCCGGTCATATTTGTCTAAAAAAAACATTTTAATTTATTAGGAGGGAATCACAATATATGATTTTAACAAATTTAACACGGAATATATCTTTATTTTAAAATTAAAAAGGTAATATTGTAGTAACATTATTCATTTATGTCATATATATTTTTATTATACTTTTAACTTAATATTGAAAAAGTAATATTGTAGTAACATCAGACTTGCAAGCATACGACAACATACAGAGAGATCGAGACTTGCAAGCATACAACAACAGAAACCGTAAAGACGACACATTCCAGCATCGCGTAATTACATGGAACTTCTGCCCGAACACTAGCATTGAGAGAGCCACAAATCAATGTGTGCAATGATTTGCTGCCTTACTTTGTCGACTGCATCTGGGGAGCTGCAATTTCTATCGTTGCCTGGAACATGGAAATGGAAAATATAATCCGAGAAATACAAATTTATAAGTAGCAGAAATACTTCCCAAACACACCCATACAAGTGTAACAAGAAAATTACAAATCGGCCACACATAAAATAGGCCCTTACACTTTTGGCCCAATTATATAGACTTGTTTTCACTTTGGTCCTAAGTCCTAACTAGAGGTTTTATGCAATTTGATTCGACTAGAATGTTGTTTCTTTGCATCTTTTGTGCCACTATATATATATATATATATATATATATATATATATATATATATATATATATATATATATATATATATATATATATATTTTCTTTTTTACCTCAACTTAGCTTTGATACTAAGTGGTGTTATATGGGATCAGAAGCTTCATATTTACCTCAATCACATGGGGAACAAATGCGTAATTTCTCGTTTTTCTTTCTTTTTCCATTGAACTGCATATTTCGTATTTACAGTATTTTCTAATTTTGAACTCAAAATTTAATTAGTTTGTACAAATTACCTTCATACTCTATTTAAATACACGCCCCATTTTCTGCAACGTCTCTAACTACACCCCTAGGTTTTATTTAATGAATGATAAAGCAAATATTATAACTAATACTCCATTTAATATACCAACGAACCCAAAATTTACAACGACAATATAAAAGACGTAGAAGTTGAGAGCTAAGAATATGCCATGAGTACCTTCTGGAACAAAAGGAACTATGGGGCAGCCGCGAAGATCAGTTCCATGGCCACAGTTGTGACATGTTATGATGTATGAAGGCACTGAGAGATTCAAGAGAGATAAAATTATTTCATTAAAAAAGGGACGTACATTTGACAAAGCAGTTAAGAAAATTGGCAAATTCAGTCGAAATAAAAGTCAACACTACTCGAATACTATGGAGCACGCTTAATTACTCGAATCAGAAATATGTTTTTTCCCGATATAATCCACCCAAATATACAGCAAGTAAATAAAAAACAAAAATGAGCATACGACATTTATAGATAAAATATCCGGACTCACTCTCAGGGGAAGATGTCTGTTTGGATGCGTGTCGCCATGGGTCCTGTGATCCATTAGTGAAGATTATTTTCGAACCTGACAAAGAAAATCAGCACTGGGTTAGTAGTTTATGATCCACGAGAATAGTTATTTCGTTAAACTGTAAATGAAAAAGGCTAGATAGATGATGGAATTACCAGCGATTCTTGTGCCTCCATAGTATATATTTGTTCCAGTAACATCAGGATAAACACCGTCCCCAAATACATTTTTGCAGAGGTCCAAATGATATCTGCCATCAACGATCACTCGAATTGTTTTATAAGAATGTCCTTTAGCTGAAAGAACTCAAAATGCTAAGGATATAAGATAAGAAAAAAAAAAAAAAACTTTGCCTGGAATTAAGTTTAGACGAACGGATACTATCGTTCGAAGGTGCAACTTGAAAATATGCAACCTCGGTGCAGACTTGGAACCACCACAAGCGATCAGAAATGTCATCGGATATTTTAGTTTTCTTCAAATGTTCTTGATTATACGAATCAACACTGAAACCCAGACTTTTGACATAATACTCCTTCACATAAGTAGCATATGCTTTCTGGAATTTATTATAAAATAAGGTAAAACGCTGAGATTATATATAACAAAAGTATAGAATCGAATGCAGTGAAAACGCTTACCACCAAATCCTCCCCATTTTTCTTTGCTTTGGTAAGAGGGGTGCACACTTTATCTGGATCTCCAAACTGAAACTGGAAAATGGAAACCACAATAACTAATAAACAGAACTTAAAAAATAATTTATTTTTGAATAAAATTGCAATCATCACGTACCGCTGTAGCTGCTGCGTCTGCCAGAAAATACATGAAATCACCATCATTTTTCAGCTGCCATAAACAGAAGTCTTTGAAAATTAAGAAATCAAGCTCAAGATACAAACTTTATAATTAATGTCAACAGTGACGGATCCAAGTTATACCTCAGAAGCACTAAATTGAGCCTTGACTGCTTCTTTATTAGATACAAGTCTTTGGTCGACAAGATGGGTAATTTCTTGCAGGACAGATTTACATTTTGGGCCTGCAGAAACACCTATCTGCATAGGAAATTAGAAAATACTAGCATAGTTCATATTCAGAGCAAGGTCAGTAGAACTTTGTATTAGAATTAAAAAAAATACTCACCTGCGTATCGAATTCTGTGAAGTTGTAAACAGCTTGGACAATTGCAGAGCTTGCAAGACTTCCACGCGTAAGGTGAGGGAACTTCAAACGGAACCAGGCGCTTAGAGCACCAGCATATGAAGCACCAAATACAAACCATGGGTTATCCATATCTGATCTGTTGAGCTTTGCATTTAATGAATCCTGTGTAAAAAATGAATAGAATAAAGTTTTACAAAAATGAGGAAGGTGATAGAATTGACATCGAATTCAGAATTTAAACCTTTTGCTACTTGCCTGGTAATATTGTCTGAAACTAGCCAAATCGAAGAGAGCTTGTTTCGATGAAAGATATTTTAGATTCTCCGTTGTTAATGATGAGAACGGGGAACTCTTTCCGTAATAACGATGCTCGAGAGAAACCACGGCTGCTCCAAACTTCTTTGCCAGAACCTGTTACGACTTTCCAAGATTACAAACTTGAACCTCGTTTAGGAATAGTCTAGATGTAAACTTACGCCCATGTAGTCATTGGCAATCCCATTACACGAAGATTCTCCGCAGATCCTAAGAAATATCGGCCCGGCCCGAAAATGATCGAGATATTCATAGTACCGTTGCTTAAAGCGACGATGATCCTGACAAAATAAAAAAAAACGATCACATTCCAACACTTAAATACCCGAATACACATCAAGAGACTCATAAACATAAGCCGGAAAATTTGTAAACACTAATTCAATCTAATTTCAATTTTGAAACCAATAGACGGAAGAATTCATGTGCAGTATTTTAAGACTATATTTATCTACAATCCAACCCTTTAATAAAATATAACACAAATTTAAACATAATTAAATTATCAATAATATTTAAACAACATATAAAATATAAAAAATATAAAATTGTTTCAAAAATATATTAATATGGATCTCTATTTGCACATAATAAACAAACAAATTTTTTGATGTAAATTATATATTTTTTATTTAATAATATTATAAAAATTAGATTATAAAAATTTATTAACTAAATAATTAATTGAATTATTCTGTGAGAATTGAGATGTGTTAGGAATCTTCACGGCTTCTATCAGCTCCGGTTTACCTGCGAAACGACACTCGATAAACAGGTTAGTAACACAAAACCAGACCTTAAAAGATCTGGTGAAAAAACCACAAAGGTAACAGCGGAAGCAAATATATAAATATATGTATAGATAAAAATACGAATCTAATAATATCCTGGCTCAGGACTGTAAGCCGTTATTATTAGTAGTAGTAGAGTGACCGGACCGGCACATACAAAGGCGAGGTACAGACCACGCCGGCGGACCCAGGAGCACTTAGCTCGCACACTCGACTCGCACCCCTCGAACCCTCCTCCTCACAAAGAGACAACGAACACCGAGCACCCTCCGCTTCACAGAGCTTCTCCAATCGCCGGAATCCAAAGATTCTGGTCGGAGAAGATGGGGGAAGGCGGTGGTGAAGGGTGTAGACGGAGAACACGGGATATCGCACACAGTGATGGTGAATCGCACACAGAGAGCGATTAGGGTTAGGATAAGGGTGGAGTGAGTAAATGAGGCCAGGAAAGTTCTTTAAGTATTACGGGTTGGACGACTCAGATTTCATCTCATTACAACGGCCTCAAGATCAAGGGCAGTGGACAGAGACGATTTAATTGTTTCAGCAAAAAACAATTAACACACAAAGTGGACTGGGCTGAGTGTGCCAAAGAAAAGAACACACAAGAGTATGGGCCTGCACTCATACTGGGCCTCGGCTGCCAAGTATAATTAAATGGGCCAACACCCAAATAATATAACAAGATGCTTACCATATTATTTTTTATAAATTTTTTTAGTTTTATTTTTTGCCTTTTGTGAGAGGGGGCCGTCCACATCGTAGTCTAATACAAATGTTTTTTTAGGGAGTTCAAAATTTCAACACTGATAAAAGGTCACCGAATTAATCGTCCACAATTAATAAATTCTGCCAATGAAAAATCACAAAAATCAACGGTTGGGCTTACGTATGGAGAGAAGTGATCGAGGGTTTGGTTGATCCAGTGTTCTTCGCTCGTTAAATAATAATTGCTGCCGGACAACAGCAGCCGTAGGAGGGTTACCCTGAGTAACCCAGCCACACTAAGTGACAGCTAAACCACCCAGTGGGATAGCTAACTGGTTTCAGCTGAAACACCACTGCCCTCAGGGGACAGTGGCAAAAGAGTTCCCCACCAAAGTTTCTCACAGAAACACTAAGAGCATAAATGCAACTTAGCAAAAGAAGGCATCCTGAGTTTCTTCCAGAAACACCAGCTGGACAGGTACAGCTGGCAAAACAGCCCCTGGACTGGTCACACCAAGTGGCCAGTTGGGGGCAGCACACTAGCACATCTCAGTCCAGGGAGTCAAAATTCAGGAACTGTAAACAGAACCAGAATTTCTCAAGGGGCAGGGACTTGGTTCCCATATCACTGGGGTTGTGGTGAGTAGAGATCTTTTCGAGCAAGATCACACATTTACAAAGTTGGATGCCCAAATGGCTATCAGAGAACACATTAACCATATCATTCAACATGTTTATTTCGGTAAGCAATCCTTTCAACCAAGTCGCTTCTTTAAAAGCGTCAATAAAATCAATATATTCAGATTCGGTTGTCGAAAGCGCAACACCATGTTGCAGCTGGGATTTCCAGCTTACACCAGATTCACACATAGTAAAAACATATAAGGTTGAAGATATCAAAGCGTCTCTATTGCTAGCATAATTAGAATCCACGCATCCAGTCAACACCACAACAGTTATACACTTAGACAGAATAAAATGCACATCAATAGGAACAGATGCAATGTTACAACCACTCATATCAAATCTCTTTAACACATTATCCACATAATCAGTTTGATTCAAACAAATGCAACAGTCAAAGCGTTTCCTTAATATGTCAATGCCTAATATCTTTCTAGCGACTCCTAAATCTTTCATTTCAAATTTAGCGCACAAAAGCATTTGAACAGATTCAACAAATTTCAGAGAAGGAGAAAATATTAGCATGTCATCGACATAAAGTACTAAGAACACAGGCACATTGGAATCACATAAGAAATACACACAGGAGTCGTACGAACACCTATTCAATTTAAGACACAACTTAAATTCCACAGATTTCTTATTCCAAAGCCTAAGCGACTGTATCAAATAGTAGAGAGATTTCTTTAACGAACACACAAGTTCAGGCTTAGTTTTACAAATAAAACTTCCAGGTTGCAAGAAAGCAAGTTTCACATCAATTTTCATCGATTCCAGAATAAATTCCGCACACAAATCAGGCATTACCCTAACAGTCGTAAACTTAACCACATGAGCATATATTTCATAACAATCAGCCCCTTCCCGTTGGGAGAATCCCTTAGCAGCTAATAGAGCTTTAAATCTAACATCTCTACCCTCATGCTTGACAATAAATAACAATTTACAGTCCACAGAGCATATAAGGGGCAAGGGAACAAGTGACCACGTGTCAATTTTCACCAAAGAGGACATTTCCTCATTTTTAGCACAAAGCAAATTTTTAGCATGTTTAGATTTCAAAGCATCAGAAGAGCACTTAGGTAAAGAATTCTCACACAAGTCATGCATATTAAAAACAACAGAGTTCAGCTGCAAATCATCAAGCCTGACAAGGAGTCTAGGATTTTTCCTAACTCTATCTCTAGCTAACAAATAGCCAAGTAACACAGGTTCAGATTCAGCACTCAAATTTCGCAGATATTCAGCAGCATGCACAAGAGAATTCACAGGCGGCAAATTATCAGATTGCTCATTTAAGTTTACAGGATCATTTAGCACAGCAGGAGCAATTTCAGCAGCATTCAAATCATGTATAACAGCAGGTTCGATTTCAGGTAAAGACACAGCAGGTTCGATTTCAAGTAAAGACACAGCAGGTATAACAGGCAAGTTATTAGCATCGAGATTAACGTTTTCAAATTCGCCTAAGGGACCTAACAAGGGAGCAAGCTCCACCTCACTTGAGGTATTATCCTTAAGTCTATTAAGAGTTAAACACGGAAACTCGTTTTCATTAAAGACGACATCTCTGCTAATAATCGTTTTAAAACCAGGTTCAGAACGAAGCCACAGCCTGTAGCCAGTCACACCCTCAGGATATCCGAGGAAAACACATTTCCTAGACCTAAGGTCAGATTTATCACCTGGGTGATGAACAAACGCAGAACACCCAAAGACGCGCAAATTATTCAAATTAACAGGATTACCAGAAAAGACGCTCTCGGGACACTTACCCTTCAAAGGCACAGAAGGGGACCTATTTATCAAATAAGTGGCAGTCACAACCGCCTCACCCCAAAACCTCTCACAAAGACCAGAAGAAGCAAGCAAGCATCGCATTTTATCAAGCAAAATCCTATTCATACGTTCAGCCACGCCATCATTATTGGGATTAAAGGGGACAGTCCTAAGACGTCTAATTCCAAATTCAACACATAAATCATCTATGAGCACGTTGCCAAATTCCAGACCGTTGTCTGTCCTAAGGGTTTTAATTTTAAGACCAGTTTGGTTCTCTACAAGCAACTTAAATTCCCTAAATTTAGCATAGACATCAGATTTATGTTTCATAAGGAAAACCCACACTTTCCGAGAAAAGTCATCGATAATAGACAAGAAATATCTATTCCCACCTTGTGTGGGTTCAGGGGCAGGCCCCCAAACATCGGCATGTAAGCACTCAAGAATGCAAGTAGAAGCAGGCATATTAGGGGAGGGAGAAACAGGGAATGAAACCCTAGTTCGTTTACCAATTACGCACGTATCACAGAAAGGTATGCATGACATTTTCGAGTTACCAAAATAACCATCCATTTTCAAATATTCCATGCATTTCTTACTTATATGCCCTAATCGTTTATGCCACAAATCACTGTCACTATCATGCACAGATAAAGCATAGGAATGCAGACAGGGAATAACTTTGCATATATACAAGTTATGCTGCCGAGCAGCCTTACAAACAGTAATACAACCCTTAACAATCGTCATGCATCCACCCCCCCATTTACCAGAAAGACCATCAGATTCAAGAGCCGCACACGAAATCAGGTTTTGACTCAAATCAGGCACATGCCTTACATTTTTAAATGTATACACAAAACCAGTTTCAAACTTAACACATATATCACCAATTCCATTCACATTGCATTTTTTATCATTCGCCATAGACACAGATAGATTATCAAGTTCATTATACGAAGTAAATAAATGCTTGTATGGAGACATGTGAAAAGTGCACCCAGAATCAATTACCCAGTCATTTTCACAAAGAAATGCAGAATTGGCAGAGTTCACATTGGTAAATAGAGAGACATCAGTGATCATAAATACTTCACCTACATTTTCATTTTGAGCAACAAAATTATCAAGGTCACCCGAGACCTCTTTAGGCTTGGTACATTCTTTAACTAAATGTCCAACCTCAAAATAATTCAAGCATTTTCTTCCCTTAGGCCTAGATTTAGACCTAACTCTACTATCGCCTTTTCTCCTAACATTGTAGTGACAGTCATTGCCTTTGTGACTTTGGCTGCCAAGGATCCTAGGTTTTAACCTACCTTGCACATGGTTAACTTCAGAAACACTATGACCCCTAAGTGATCTTAGTTCTAGTTCCATACTCTTTAAACCATTAACAGTCTCCAAAGTCGCAACATTTCTACCATACATAACAGCAGAATGTTCATGTTCATTTAAATCAACTTTAACAAGCTCAGTGTCATCATAAGCCTCGCTCATAGCTTTATAAACTTTTTGTTGGATTAAAATCCCTTTCATTTTCTGTTTCAAACTAGTAAAATCACTTTTACAATCAAAAAAGGGTAAGCTACTCCCTGACATTTTGAAAAAGATTTTGACGACAAAGTTTTGAAAACAACAGCAGAAAAGAAAGCAAGTCGATGCACAGAAGCAAAGACCACAAACAAGTTCAGAGGCACACAAAAGTGCAGCTAGCACGACACAAATAAATGAACCACAAAGGCAAAGTAACAGTGTTCAAACAATTTCACAGAATTCAAATTATCACAAGAACACAACAGTTCAACAGATTATTTATAAGGATTAGAGGACACAGACAAGGGCTCGACAATTTTTAGAAAACACCTTTTTCAGAAAATTCTTTCAGAGCCCAGTTTCAGAAAAATAAAATTTTGAGAAACCAATTTTTCCACAAGAAAATATTACACCAAGTCCAGATAGCAGGATAGGTAAACAGTAAGCATGCAAGTCACACAAACCACAATTTTCACAACCTTAAGTTCAGATATGCAGCAGCAGATTAACAAGGACACACAAGTCCACAGATTAACAAAGAAAAGACAGGAGACTTGAGCAATTTTAAAAAAAGAAATTTTTCAGGAAACAAATTTCCAAAATTCTTTTAAATTCCAGTTTCAGAAAACAACTTTTCAAGAACCAATTTTCCACAGAAAATAAATTGCAAGCAAAGTCAAATAGCCACATTCACATAATCTGAATAATCGCGCATAATTTTTCGAAACAATTTTCCACAAAGGAAACAGGCCAAGAAAAAATTCCAGTTCAAGAAAACACTTTAACAAAGAACACACAAGTTCTAGGGACAGCAGCAGGCAGTAAGAAACAAACCGAAAACACACAAGTTCTCAGAAAATTCAGATTATTACCAGAACACACAAGTTCACAAAAGAGAATAATCATAAAATTCAAGTCGCAAAGACTTAGGCAAATTTCAGAAAATAATTTTAGTCCATTTTTTTTTTCAGAAAACAATTAAACGCAAGCAAGGTCTAACTTGACCACAGTTCAAGTCCCTGCAACAGCACAAATATTACCAAGTCCTATTCGCCGACCAGGCCCTACGAATTGAAATGCGAGAGGATCAAGCTATTTTACCAGTCGGGGTTTTTCGCAAGGGACCCCAATTGCAGCTCCCTTTTACGCGTTTCACAGGGGACTCGGGTAATCAGCCAAAGGGGTCATGACTCCCAATTTACGATGGCCGAGTTACCTTTCGAGTCAGACCTGGTTCGCCTCGCAGCTACCAAGTCCCGGACAGCCCTCTCGGCTCTCGGTTCCTCGCAGACCAGAACCCTCCAAAGGGCAGTCGTGCTTCTCCTCTTGCCAAGCTTTCACCGGAGTACCGAACACGTGGCTCTGATACCACTGTTGTGGAATCTTCACGGCTTCTATCAGCTCCGGTTTACCTGCGAAACGACACTCGATAAACAGGTTAGTAACACAAAACCAGACCTTAAAAGATCTGGTGAAAAAACCACAAAGGTAACAGCGGAAGCAAATATATAAATATATGTATAGATAAAAATACGAATCTAATAATATCCTGGCTCAGGACTGTAAGCCGTTATTATTAGTAGTAGTAGAGTGACCGGACCGGCACATACAAAGGCGAGGTACAGACCACGCCGGCGGACCCAGGAGCACTTAGCTCGCACACTCGACTCGCACCCCTCGAACCCTCCTCCTCACAAAGAGACAACGAACACCGAGCACCCTCCGCTTCACAGAGCTTCTCCAATCGCCGGAATCCAAAGATTCTGGTCGGAGAAGATGGGGGAAGGCGGTGGTGAAGGGTGTAGACGGAGAACACGGGATATCGCACACAGTGATGGTGAATCGCACACAGAGAGCGATTAGGGTTAGGATAAGGGTGGAGTGAGTAAATGAGGCCAGGAAAGTTCTTTAAGTATTACGGGTTGGACGACTCAGATTTCATCTCATTACAACGGCCTCAAGATCAAGGGCAGTGGACAGAGACGATTTAATTGTTTCAGCAAAAAACAATTAACACACAAAGTGGACTGGGCTGAGTGTGCCAAAGAAAAGAACACACAAGAGTATGGGCCTGCACTCATACTGGGCCTCGGCTGCCAAGTATAATTAAATGGGCCAACACCCAAATAATATAACAAGATGCTTACCATATTATTTTTTATAAATTTTTTTAGTTTTATTTTTTGCCTTTTGTGAGAGGGGGCCGTCCACATCGTAGTCTAATACAAATGTTTTTTTAGGGAGTTCAAAATTTCAACACTGATAAAAGGTCACCGAATTAATCGTCCACAATTAATAAATTCTGCCAATGAAAAATCACAAAAATCAACGGTTGGGCTTACGTATGGAGAGAAGTGATCGAGGGTTTGGTTGATCCAGTGTTCTTCGCTCGTTAAATAATAATTGCTGCCGGACAACAGCAGCCGTAGGTGCCGTGGATCTGACGCTCCAGATGTAACCATCATGCACGTGAACACGACGATGGGAATCCACGTCGGAGCAGGTCCGGCGAGCTTCATTGTCCTCACGACAGAGAATTTGAGGACAATTTTATATTTCGGTAATCGGGTTTTTTTGGGACTTCATATAATTTTAATTGTGCGTATTTAATTAGGATTTTATAGGATTTTTTTTTGAATTTTTTTAAATAGTTCAAAGATTTTGAAAATCACATAGTTTGACAAAATTCATTATTAATTTATATGAATTTGTATGATTTACAAGAATAGTAAAATATACATTTTATTTATTTACGCAAATTTTTATAAACTTTAGATTCAAATATATATGAATATATTTATATATAAAAAAACAATTTTTTTTATAAAAATAAAAAATACATAATTATTATAATTTTTATAATTTTTATTTTAATAAGAACATAATTCATTATTAATATCATATATAAATAATTATTTTTAACAAAAATATAATAAAATCAATTTTATAAATAGAATTTTGATTATTTTAATAGAGTACTTTGTGTAACTCTCTATTAAAATAATTAACAATTATTTTATTTTATTTTTTTGTGAGTTTTCTTATTGTACTAAAGAAGTTCATAATTAAGAGATATTTTAAAAAGTTAAATTTAATTATATTTTGTAAAAAGAAATTATCAAAATCCATAAACTTTTAAAATTCATCGATTTTTAAATACCTATTTTTAAGACTTTTTAAAATTTTAATTGAAATCCATAAACTTTAAAAATCCATTAAAATCTTATGGACTCTCAATTTAATACATCCCAGTTTAATTGAGCTCATAATTTAAGTTTGTTTCAAAATAAAAATATTTATAAAAGAAATAATGTGAATAACTAATTCAGGCCCCTTTTATAAAATATACTTAACCATTTATAAAAAAATTGTGTAACCTCTTCTATAAGAGTACATATTTTATGGACCATTGGGGAAGAAAAATCTGCAATAACTTTTTAATAAATAAAAATAAAAATTGAAAAAGTATAATTTAAAAAATAAGTGTGCTAATAAAAAAATATAATAATAATTCAATACATAGGACAATTCATCCATGATGAAAGTGCGTCGTTAGACCATACACGATAGACTTCATTTTTCATTTTTAAGTTTATGTAACAGCAGAATGTAGTCTTCACCTGATATAACAATATTAGTTGGTCAGTATATAAACTTTAGTGGAAAATTTATTTTCGAATTTACTTAAATTTACAATTATTACATTTTCGTCGAAGTCCCAATTCATGTCCTCAATGTTATCCAACATTGACCGTTGCACGGTAATATCTAAGTCACGGTAATTAACACATTTGACAGAAGTTTTCTCCGAACTCCGAAACGACTGATATGATTTTTCAACGGCTTTAAGTCCTTGATTGGAAAAAAATCGTGTCACATACGGACTTTGGAGAGCTTTCGACGACGCTTTAGGCATACGAGTTCCAGCCTACGGAGAAGAACAATTGGGCTACCAACATATTCACATGCATTTGTGATTGCAGTTGATTGAAGCCTGCCTGTGTCGACTACACCGGGATTCACTGTTGGCGATTGGATAATGTTTTTTTCGTCAGCTGTTTGCATGTCGACGTTGTCTTCATCAGCTGCATTTGATGAACTGTCGGGATCAACCGCCGCCAAGAGATCACCGGTAGCGGTTGTCGAGGCTACGACACTAGCTAGCTTCATCAACTACCATCCCGGTTTCAATTGTCGTCAATTCATCGTTGTTTGCGTCGACTACTCTGGGATTCACAGTTGGCGGTAGGACAATGTTTTCTTCGTCTTCTCCGGTAGCAACTGTCGGTTCTGCTAAAATGGTGTTAACAATCATCATCACTTGGATGTTGGCTTCATCAGCTACAGTGTTAGGATCAATGTTTTTTATGACTTCCACATAATCCGAAACGGGAACTTGCGGCGGTTGAACATTGTTTTTTTCGACTTCTCCGACAACAACTGTCTGATTTTGGACATTGACTTCATCAGCAACAATGTTGGGATATCACTGTTTTGGACGACTTCCTCGTAATCAGAAACAGGAATTTGAGGCGGTTGGACATTGTTTTTTTTATTCTCCGACAACCTCACTTGCTATTACACTGTCTAATATGATTGGCGATAACGATTGGCGCAGATCTCCCTGTGACTCATATAGAGCTGTATTTTCATGACGTTGTTGTGGAATATGCTTATAACATCTTTCATCTGCTGAAAGATATATCTAGGAACACCTGCAATCAATCTAGACTCATCAGACAAAATTCGGTCATGCTCAGCTCTCAATTGGGTCCTCAAAAGCCCAGTCAATCGTCTGTCGAACTCACAAGCATCTTCATGTGAGAAAGAAAGTGTTTGCATACAGCAAACGATCGACACATGCCTACTTGGACTAGAAGTCTGCTCAGAAACACGTCTGCGTGGTCTAAAAATGGACATTTCTATATCTGTGACTGCAACACACTTTTTGAAAGAAGGCTTGGTTTGTTGTTTCTTCTTCTCCTGATTTACGTTCTATCCGATCAAATCGCCCAACTTCTCTAAAAGTTCGAACTAGTAAAGAAGTTGGACACCTTCACATTTATATTAATGATCAGTCGTCCAATATATATTTTCCAATATGTTTGAATTTTCAGATGATACATTTTCTAAAATGATATCAACGCTTTTAGAAGGTTAGTCTTCTAATTTAAGTTATTTAACCTTCAAATCTTGTGATTATAAAAATTTTGGGGCGTGAAATGATAGATTTCAAATTTCCAAATGGTTATCATGGGATTCTTTTATTATTATTTTTCTAATTTCTTTTTGTAATTATATTAAAATATTTTTTTAGCTCACACAAAAATAAAAGAGAACCAATTCAAATTGATAATATATCATCATATTTATTTGTAGGTGTAATTCTTGTTATTTTCTATTTCTCACTCCACTCCAATTCCCAAAAATATATTTATATTTATATTATTAAAATTTAAACACTTTTCTACTTAAATAATGATAAAAGCTTATTAATATTCCTTACTATAAAAAAAGGTATGAAATAATTATAATCATTCAAACTCACTCCGATCAGCACATTAAAAACAATAAATCTATGTTAAGAAACACTTAGATTACTTATTAAATATTAATAGAAAAATAAGATTACTTTTTTCATAAATTACAAAAAAAAAGTTCATATTTGTTTGAAACGGAAAAAATATTTTAATTTATTAAGAGAGAATTACAATATATGTTTTTTTTCAAACAACAAATTGATTTTGACAAATTTATCAGAGAATATATTTTGGGTGAGAAATGATAGATTTCAATTTCCAATGGGTCATTATGGGATTCTTGTATTTTTATTTTTCTAATTTATTTTGTAATGATGTTGAAATATTTTTCCAGCTCTCACAAAAACAAAAGAGAATCAATTCAAATTGATATTATATCATCATATCTATTTGTAGGTTACACCGTATTCTTGTTGTTATTATATATTTCTCACTTCATTCCCAACTCCCAACAATATATTTATATTTTTTTATTAAAATTTAAACATTTTTCTACTTAAATAATGATAAAAACTTAATAATAATCTCTTACTATAAAAAAAAGTATGAAATAATTATAATCATTCAAATTCACTCCGATCAGCACATTCAAAACAACAAATCTATATCAAGAAACATTTATTAGATTACCATCAACTATTAATAGAAAAATAAGAGTGCTTTGTTCGTAAAATACAAAAAAAAGGTCATATTTGTCTAAAACAAAAAAAAAAAATTATTAAAAAAGAATCACAATAATCATTTTTTTCCAAATTTAACACGAATATATCTTTATTTTAAAATAAGAGTACTTTGTTCGTAAAATACAAAAAAAATTGGTTATATTTGTCTAAAACGGAAAAAATATTTTAATTTATCAAAAGGTAATCACAATATATGTTTTTGACAAATTTAACACGAATATATCTTTATTGTAATAATTTTGGAGGTAATCACAATATATGTTTTTGACAAATTTAACACGGAATATATATTTATTGTAATAATTTTGGGGTGAGAAATGATAGATATCAAATTTCCAATTGGTTATCATGGAATTCTTGTATTTTTATTTTTCTAATTTCTTTTTGTGATGATATTGAAATATTTATTCTCCCACATAAACAAAAGAGATCCAATTCAAATTGATAATATATCATCATATCTATTTGTAGGTTACATAGTATTCTTGTTATTTTCTATTTTTCACTCCACTCCCAAGTCTCCACAATATTTATATTTATTTTATTAAATTTTAAACATTTTCTACTTAAATAATGATAAAAGCTTAATAATATTCCCTTACTATAAAAAAAGTATACAATAATTATAATAATTCAAACACACTACGATTAACATGTTAAAAACAACAAATTTATATTAAGAAACACTTATTAGATTACTCATCAACGGTAAATAGAAAAATAAGAGTACTTTTTCATAAAATACAAAAAAAATAATCATATTTTTCTAAAACAAAAAAAATATTTTAATTTATTAAGAGAGAATTACAATATATGTTTTTTTTTCAAAATTTAACACGGAATATATCTTTATTTTTAAATAAGAGTATTTTGTTTATAAAATACAAAAAATGGTCATATTTGTTTAAAATGAAAAAATTATTTTAATTTATTAAGAGGGAATCACAATATATGTCTTTGACAAATTTAACACGAATATATTTGTATTTTAATAATTTTGAGGTTAGAAATTATGAATTTAAAATTTTCAAAGGGTCATAATGGGATTCTTGTATTTTTATTTTTCTAATTTCTTTTTGTGATGATATTGAAATATTTTTTTCATCTCCCACAAAAACAAAAAATAAACCAATTCAAATTGATAATATATTATCATATCTATTTGTAGGTTACACAATATTCTTGTTGTTATTTTCTATTTCTCACTCCACTCCCAAAAGTCCCAACAATATATTTATATTTATTTTATTAAAATTTAAACACTTTTCTACTTAAATAATGATAAAAGTGTAAAAATATTCTCTTACTATAAAAAAATCATGGAATAATTATAATAATCCAAACTCACAATAATCCAAACTCACGACAATAAGCACGTTAAAAACAACAAATCTATATCAAGAAATACTTATTTGATTACTTATCAACTATTAATAGAAAAATAAGAGTACTTTGTTTATAAAATACAAAAAAATGGTAATATTTGTCTAAAACGAAAAAAATATTTTAATTTATTAAGAGGAAATCATAATATATGTTTTTTTCCAAATTTAACACGGAATTTATCTTTATTTTAAAATAAGAGTAATTTGTTCATAAAATACAAAAAAAAAATGGTCATTTTTGTTTAAAACGAAAAAAATATTTTAATTTATTAAGAGGGAATCACAATATATGTTTTTTACAAAATTATCACGGAATATATCTTTATTAGAATAATTTTGGGGTGAGAAATGATGAATTTCAAATTTTCATATTATAGGATTATTATATTTTTATTTTTCTATTTTTTTTTTGTGATGATATTGAAATATATTTTCTCCCACAAAAACAAAAGAGAAACCAATTCAAATTGATAATATATTATCATATCTATTTGTAGGTTACACAATATTTTTGTTGTTATTTTCTATTTCTCACTCCACTCCCAAGTCCTAACAATATATTTATATTTATTTTATTAAAATTTAAACACTTTTCTACTTAAATAATGATAAAAGCTTAATAATATTCTCTCACTATAAAAAATGTATGAAATAATTATAATAATTCAAACTCACGACAATCAACACATTAAAAACAACAAATCTATATCAAGAAACACTTATTAGATTACTAATCAACTATTAATAGAAAAATAAAAGTGTTTTTAAAATACAAAAAAAAATGTCAAATTTGTATAAAAGGAAAAAAATATTTTAATTTATTAAGAGGATATCGCAATATAAGTTTTTTCCAAATTTAACACGGAGTATATCTTTATTTTTAAATAAGAGTACTTTGTTTATAAAATACAAAAAAATGATAATATTTGTTTAAAATGAAAAAAAATATTTTAATTTATTAAAAGAGAATCACAATATAAGTTTTTAAGAGTACTTTGTTTATAAAATACAAAAAAAATGATAATATTTGTTTAAAATGAAAAAATTATTTTAATTTATTAAAAGAGAATCACAATATAAGTTTTTTTTTAAAAATTTAACACAAAAATTATTTAAAATGATAATTTGATGATAGTCATTTCATTTTAAATAATTATTTAAAATGATAATTTGATGATTGTCATTTCATTTGTAATATTTCCTTACTTAAAAAAATATGAAATAATTATAATAATTCAAACTTACTCCGATTAGCACGTTAAAAACAGCAAATTTATATCAAAAAACACTTATTAGATTACTCATCAACTATTAATAGAAAAATTAGAGTACTTTGTTCATAAAATACAAAGTCATATTTGTATAAAACGAAAAAAATATTTTAATTTATTAAGAGGGAATTACAATATATGTTTTTTCCAAATTTAACACAGAATATATCTTTATTTTTAAATAAATGTACTTTGTTCATAAAATGCAAATTTTTTTTTATTATATTTACCTAAAAGGAAAAAAATATTTTAATTTATTAAAAAGAAATCACAATATATGTTTTTGACAAATTTAACAGGTAATACATCTGTATTGTAATAATTTTGAAGTGAGAAATGATGAATTTCAAATTCCCAAAGGGGTCATGAGATTTTTGTATTTTTATTTTTCTAATTTTGTTTGTGATTATATTGAAGTATTTTTTTCAGCTCCCACAACAACAAAAGAGAACCAATTCAAATTTATAATATATCATCATATCTATTTATAGATTATTATTCTTGTTGTTTTTTTCTCTCACCCTACTCCCAATAATTCACAACAATATATTTATATTTATTTTATTAAAATTTAAACACTTTATAATAATTCAAACTCAACTTCAGGTTAAAAACAATAAATCTATATCAAGAAACACTTATTAGATTACTCATCAACTATTAATAGAAAAATAAGAGTACTTTATTCATAAAATACAAAAAAAATTTGTCATATTTTTATAAAAAGAAAAAAAATTAATTTATTAAGAAGAAATCACAATATATATTTTTTTCAAATTTAACACGAAATATATCTTTATTTAAAAATTGAAAAAGTAATATTGTAGAAACATTTTTCGTTTGTTTATGTCATGAATGTTTTTATACTTTTTCTGTTGAAAATAATTATCTCTCATTCGACACATTTCAAATGAAATGACTTTTATCAAATTATCATTTTAAATAATTATTTACACTTCTTATTAACATAATATTTAACTTTTAACCTTTTTATTTTAGTGTAAACCACAATTTTATGACTGCCATTGCTTCATTATTTCATTGCTTAATAACAGTCATACTTGCAAGCATACAACAACAGTCAGAGAGATCTAGTATTGATTGTAATAATGAAAATACATTAGAGTATACAGATCCCCAACCCTCCCAACACTATTTTTCCGATCAAACCTTACATCTCGAGAAACCGTAAAGAAGACAAATTCCAGCATCACATATTTACATGGAACTTCTGCCCGAACCCTGGCACTGAGAGAGCCACAAATCAATGTGTGCAATGACTTGCTGCCTTACTTTGTCGACTGCATCAGGGGAGCTGCAATTCCTAGCGTTGCCTGGAATATGGAAACGGAAAATATAATCCGAGAAATACAAACTTACAAGTAGAATAAACAGTTCCGAAACACACTCATACGAGTGGCATTGATACGATTCTTTTTGTGGAGATATGATAATTTTGTATTGCCGAGCAAGCATTCTCTGTTTGCTAAAAACACTATTTTCGCACCCCTGAACTTTTCCTTTTTTATTCCAAGTGTAACAAGAAAATTACAAATCGGCCACACACAAAATAGGCCCTTACACTTTTGGCCCAATTATATAGACTTGTTTGCACTTTTGTCCTAACAAGAGGTTTTTTGCAATTTTGATTGACTAGAATGTCGTTTCTTTGCATCTTTTGGTCCCAAATATTTTTTTACCTCAACTTAGATTTGGTACTGAGTGGTGTTATATGGGATCAGAAGCATCAAACTCAATCAAATGGGGAACAAATGCGTAATTTTCTCGTTTTTCTTTCTTTCTCCATTGAAAAGCATATTTCATATTTTTGTCGTTTCTTGCTTTTATTTACTGAATGAAAAAGGAAATATCATATAACTAATACTCCATTTAATATACCAACGAACCCAAAATTTACACCGACTATATAAAACTGTACCTTCTGGAACCAAAGGAGATTGGGGGCAGCCGCGAAGATCAGTTCCATGGCCACAGTTGTGACATGTTATGATGTATGAAGGCACTGAAAGATTGAAGAGAAAATTGTTTCATTAAATAAGGGACATACAGATGTAGGCGGAAGTGTCAACACACTGATGCAGGCGGAAGCGTCAACACACAATTAAAACTCGTTGATTCTGAGAATACCCGAGAATTAAAACATCAAACATTCGTTGATTTCGAAGAATACCAAACCTGATACAAACCTCAACAGAGGAACTTTTTTATTTCATATCAAAACAACTGTTTAATTAAATGAGAAAAACACATATAAATAATACTACTAAAACCCTAATAGGATAAATTAAAATAAATAAAATAATAGTAATAACTTAGAGAACAAGACACAATCTTTTACTTAATTAAATATATATCCGCTTCACATACATTTGACAAAGCAGTTGGGAAAATTAGCAAATTCGGTTGAAATAAAAGTCAACACTACTCGAATACTATGGAGCACGCTTAATTACTCGAATTAGAAATATGTTTTTTCCCGATATCCACCCAAATATATACAGCAAGAAAAACAAAAACAAAAATGAGCATACGACATTCATAGATAAAATATCCGGACTCACTCTCAGGGGAAGATGTCTGTTTGGATGCGTGTCGCCATGGGTCCTGTGATCCATTAGTGAAGATTATTTTCGAACCTGACAAAGAAAATCAGCACTCAGTTAGTAGTTTATGATCCACGATAATAGTTATTTCGTTAAACTGTAAATGAAAAAGGCTAGATAGATGGTATTACCAGCGATTCTTGTGCCTCCATAGTATATATTTGTTCCAGTAACATCAGGATAAACACCGTCCCCAAATACATTTTTGCAGAGGTCCAAATGATATCTGCCATCAACGATCACTCGAATTGTTTTATAAGAATGTCCATTAGCTAAAGAGGATGCTAAGAGAAAAAAACTTTACCTGGAATCAACTTTAGACGAGCGGATACTATCGTTCGAAGGTGCAACTTGAAAATATGCAACTTCGGAGCAGACTTGGAACCACCACAAGCGATCAGAAGTGTCACCGGATATTTTAGTTTTCTTCAAATGTTCTTGATTATACGTTTCAACACTGACACCCAGACTTTTGACATAATACTCCTTCATAAAAGTGGCATATGCTTCCTGGAATTTAAATGTACATTATAAAATGATGTAAAACGCGGAACTTATATATAACTGGTTAAGCATTGATTAGAAGTGTTTAGCATTTCTCAAACGAGTCCGAGTTTCATACAAGATAAAAACACACATGGCTACACCGTCTAATATTCCAAAGTTAACAATTAAATACAACATTTTTATGGCCCCTATCTTGTATTGTCCTGTTTAGAGAATCACAAAAGTATAGAATCAAATGCAGTGAAAACGCTTACCACCAAATCCTCCCCAGTTTTCTTTGCTTCGGTAAGAGGGGTGCACAGTTTATCTGGATTTCCATATTGAAACTGGAAAATGGAAACCACGATAACTAATTTACAAAACTAAAAAATAATTTGTTTTTGAATAAAGTTGCAATCATCACGTACCGCTGTAACAGCAGCGTCTGCCAGAAAATACATGAAATCGCCATCATTTTCCAGCTGCCATAAACAGAAGTCTTCGAAAATTAAGAAATCAAGCTCAAGATACAAACTTTATAACTTGATGTCAACAGTGGTGGATCGACAACGAAAGTTCGTGTTATACCTCCGAAGCACTAAATTGAGCCTTGACTGCTTCTGTATCAGATACAAGTCTTTGGTCGACAAGATGGGTAATTTCTTGCAGGACAGATTTACATTCTGGGCCCGCAGAAACACCTATCTGCATAAGAATATCAACGAAATGATTTTCAGACAAACTTATACAGCCATAGGAAATCAGAAAATCGGAAATTTAATAGCATAGTTCATATTCAGAGCAAGGTCAGTAGAACAAATATTTTAATCGTCACCTGCTTATCGAATTCTGTGAAGTTGTAAACAGCTTGGACAACTGCAGAGCTTGCAAGACTCCCACACGTAAGGTGAGGGAACTTCAGACGGAACCAGGCGCTAAGGGCACCCGGATATGAAACACCGAATACAAACCATGGGTTATCGATATCTGATCTGTTGAGCTTTGCATTTAATGAATCCTGTGTAAATTTTTATATATATAAAAAATAAATAAAAGAAACAGAAGAAGGTGATAGAATTGACATCGACTTTTCCTCATAACCACAATACAATAATTCAAAATTTAAACCTTTTGCTACTTGCCTGGTAATACTCTCTGAAAATAGCCAAATCGAAGAGAGCTTGTTTCGATGAAAGATATTTCAGATTCTCCGTTGTTAATGATGGAAACGGGGAACTCTTTCCGTAATAACGATGCTCGAGAGAAACCACAGCTGCTCCAAACTTCTTTGCCAGAACCTGTTACGACTTTCCTGGATTTAGAATTATTCACAACTCGAAACTCGTTTAGGAATAGTCTAGGTGTAAACTTACGCCCATGTAGTCATTGGCAATCCCATTGCACGAAGATTCTCCGCAGATCCTAAGAAATATTGGCCCATCAGGTGCCCGAAAATGATCGAGATATTCATAGTACCGTTGACTAAAGCTACGATGATCCTGACAAAATAAAAAAAGCGATTACATTCTCACACGAATACTCATCAAGAGACTCACAAGCATAAGCGAAGCAAATAGAAGCAATCCCAGAAAATTTGTACACACTAATCCAATTTAATTAAAATTTTGAAGCCAATAGACAGACGAATTCATCCGCATTATTTCTAATATTAGGCCGACGACTAAGGGGTGGTTTTCGTTCGATGCTCAGCCAACTAATGAACTTATACAAATGTTTTTTTTGCCGAATTCAAAATTTCAACACTGACAAAAGGGCTCCGAATTAATCGTCAACAATTAATAAATCCGGCCAATGAAAAATCACAGAAATCGGTGGTAGAAAATCTGGGCTTACGTATGGAGAGAAGTGATCGAGGGTTTGGTTGATCCAGTGCTGTTCGCTCGTTAAATAATATTTGCTGCCGGACAACGGCAGCCGCAGGTGCCGTGGGAGTGACGCGCCTCCCAATGCAGCCATCAGGATAAACGTGAAAACGGCGACGGGAATCCACGCCGGAGCAGGTCCGGCGAGCTTCATCGTTCCTGCAATTGGAGATAGACTATGGGGGTTCCCTTGAAAAGGTCGGTAAAGGCTCCTACCCATCCAAAGTGCTGCCACGTTAAAAATTGGTTGAATTTTTTTTTATTAAATAAATATTTTTCTTATTAATCAAATACTGGAGTACAACGAGTATTATTTAAATTAAAATATTAAAAAGCACAACAATTTATCGAAGGAGCAGCTTGAGCTCGAATTTGACCTTGATCGGCTCATTTGTCCCTTTGGTATAAATTAAATTAATTATTATATCATAAATCATTATAATTATTCTTTTTTATAAGTATTTTATTTTGTTTTTCAAAATTCTAATTTTACTTCATCTTTTAATTAACATTTTATCAAAAAAATATTATTTTACAAAAGATGCATGGTTAATTTGCAAAAAAATATATATAGTTCAAAATTTAATTTTACAACACTATTATATAAGTTGTTAATTAAGGTTTAAGGTTATGGATTATAGAGATTATTTATTGGAAAAGTTGAAACTTTTGTGGGCAAACGATTCTATCGTTTGATTGTGTTTTTCTGTTCCTAACATGGACCGCTGTTGAGGAGCTCCATAGGCGATGGTTGTGGTCCGCCGTTCAAGTGCTCTGAACAAAGTAGATTGACTGTATATCCAATTTTGGAGTCATGGTATTTGCATATTAATGCATGCATTGATATGACTTTTTATTTTTTTTTTATTTTAATTATTTAATAAAACTATTATATAAATATATTAATTTTATAATAAAAACACGTTTTAGATTGACTGTAAATCCAATTTTGGAGTTATGATATTTGACTTTTTCTTTATTTTTTTATATTTTAATTATTTAATAAAACTATTATATAAATATATTAATTTTATAATAAAAACATGTTTTTCGATTAAAATTCAAAAATCGAATTTTAATTAATATTTTCGAAATTTATTTTTAATTAATATTTTCGAAATTCATTTTTAATTAATATTTTAATTAAATAAAATATTAATTAATTAAAATTTTAATTAATATTTTCGAAAAACGAAATTTTAATTAATATTTTCGATTTTCGAATTTTAATTAATATTTTCGAAAAACGTTTTTCGAATTTTAATTAATATTTTCAAAAAACGTTTTTTTATTATAAAACATATATATATATATATATATAATAGTTTTATTAAATAATTAAAATATAAAAAAATAAAGAAAAAGTCACATAGATGTGTACAAATAGCATTTGTGTCATCGATGTGCAAATAACATTTGTGTCAATTTTGTCTGAACAAAAGTAGATTGACTGTCGCATTGATGTGCAAATAGCATTTGTGCCATCACGTGCAAATGACATTTGTGTCAAATGACATTTGTGTCTATTTTTTTTTCTCTTGTAGTATGACTGTATATCAAATTCTAAACCCACTAAACACAAGATTTACAAGTTAACTTAACAATTTTTTTTTAAAAAAAGATGAAAGAACGTTTACCTCCATTTAGTTTTACAAATGTTTGCACAATTTTTTGCATAATTAAGTAATTGATCAAGTGTTGAGACTTTTCTAAGATGAAAGAAGTAGTACTTATTTTAAAAAACAATATGGATGCATAAGTAATTGATTGAGAGATTGTTTGAAGCTAAATGGGTTTGGAATTTATTCATGGATTAAGATTTAAAAGGTGACATTGTTTTTGAGCCGTAAGTAGTTTGGGTCAAAAAAAAAATTGAGAAATCGGGCTGCAAAATAAAAATGCTGCATTGGCACGATTCCCAAAAATTACGAACTAGCGAGACTCGTTTATGCTCTACTCAATCCCTGAAATCTCAGTGTAAAGTCAAACCTCAAAATCGTCGAACATGACGGGCTTGTAACAATCCAATAACCGTAAATAAAAAAATAAAAAAATATGCCCGTAATCGTCTCCCTTTCAATTTGTTGACAGGCCGTGTGCTTGCTCGTTGACCGGAATGTGAAAAAGACATCCATATGAAAAAACACCTTTCTCATTACTCACTTGAATGCTGCATAAGCTCAAACCACTGGGCAGAGGAAATCAATGAACAAAGGTCTCGGTTAGTTTTGACACTCGGATCAGCAAAACAATTGGACTTTCACAAAGACAATTACGTTTATTTTTTTGCTTATGTAAGATGATAAAACCTCAGTTATATTTATTTTGAAAGGTAGCTATTTTTTTTGTAATTAGGATGGTCTAATATAAGCGTCTATAAGTTTGCAACTTACTTGTCTCAACAGATCTGCTAGTGTCCTCGGTAGTGCTTCAATATTCTTCAGAACAATATAATACGGAAATGGGAAAGAGTCCAGATATTTAGAAAACTTAAAGTCTTTCCCCTGAACCGTAGCTTCCTGCAAAGCATGAAAAAATAATTTATTATAGCTGTTTTTACAATATCAAATTATTTTATTAAATGTAGATTATTCAAAGAAAAAAAAATTTACCATAAACTCCATGATGGATTCGTTCGGGCTATCAAGGAGAAGGAATACAATCATACGTTTCTTGCTCAGAATGTCTCTCACGTACCGTTTCAATTTTTCCTGAGTCAGGAAATAGTAAAATGATAAACATATAGACAATAAGAAAATGGAAGTAACAAAGAAATCATTGAGATATAACAAAAAAATGATTCAACTGTAGTACCTTCTCATTAAAACGGCCGTCAGCTATAATCAGAACAAGCTGCTGGAGAGGGTTGTACCCAGATGGTAATCTTGCCTGCATCACTGCAGTGTCCAGCATGTTGTTCAGATATTTCAGTAAGTCAACCATTGGTTCGTCTGCAATTGTGTTCTCTTGCTTGAAGGTTAAACTCGAGATCATCTGTCCAACAACAAAAACACCCCAAGGAATCAATAAACACGACAAAAATAGTAGGCACGAGAAACTTGCTTAATAAACTCTTGCAGTTTCGTATCATAAAAAATATATAAAAAATTACAATAAAGCCCTTGAAATTTATTGGTATACAATTTCATGAGGGACATAAGAGATGAAACTAACCTTGATTCCAGCCTCTGGAGTGAAAGTTTGATCAAAATCATGAAGGACTGTGATGTTGCCCTGCTGCCCAAAACTCGCAACAGCCAAATTTCCAACTTCCAGTTGGGACATTGCACGACAAACTGTCACCAATGCTTCCACTGCAAAATCCCCACAACGCCCTTCGGACATGCTGCGAGAATCATCCACAGCAATGACGACTTGGTAATCACGTTTGTTAGGCTTGGTTCGCCTCAGCCATATTTTATCTTTCCGATAATGGCTGGCAATATATGGAATCACCTATATATGATAGGATCATAGTCATCATCATTAATACTGTGAATTAGCACATGCATGGACTAAAAATATGTATAACAATCAAACTATCCACATTTGACCTAATTATATAATTTAATTTTTTAATCGTATAGTGTATATGATTTTACTAGGCTGCATATAATTTAATGATAATATTACAACTATCCTTGTAAATTTAACATTTTTTTTTGGAATTTATTCAAACTCCGTGGGCTATAAAGGATCCTGTTTGTAAAAAAAAGTTACATTTCACATCTCGACGTACCTTTTTCATGTTAATCCTTTTACCAGTCTTGTAATCACCCTGGAGTTTGCTAGCTAGTGTAGGTTCCATGACCAGCCGCAATTGTTCAGCTAACTCTTGAGATAATCTTGTCGTAAGCAATTCGTACTTTCTCCAAATCGTGGCACCATCTTCCCTCTTTTCAGTTGAGGGCTCAAGCCCATGAGCCTTTCCCATCTCATCATCATCATCATCCATCGGGAACTCGCTATATCCATGCCCATCCTCGCTCATGTATGACCTTTTCACGGATACCAAACTCGTCACATCATGAATACAATCACCACTTACAATCAGTTCCTCTGTCTGCTTCTCTAAATCCGATACCGTCTGCTGCTCATTAATATCATTTACCGTGTTAGAAACTGAATTTCTAATAGGACCAGTTTCAGAGACACTTTTCTCAATTTCAGTAACATCCAAGGGATTTCGTGTCTCGGCTTTCCCTACATCTCCCTCGATATCCTTTTGAGGAATATCTCCGTTGATTTGTTCTGCCGTTGCAGGTCCAAGTGCTTGAGCAGCACCTTCTTTGAATTCAGCCATGAAGCCATACTCATCAGCAGTGTCCTCTGCCATATCATCCGGCTTGTCTACTTGATCCTCAAGGTCAACTGAAACTTTGACTCTCTCTTTCCACCCATCAAGAGCATCACCCACATTCCTGAACGGGTTCGGCTGGACTTTCTGATTAGGAGTCTCAGATGAAGGTAGAGAAGCTCTCGACTGCTCACTGCTTAATTTTGTCCCAGTTTTAGAGTCGCCGACCGTGACTTCAAGCTGAGAGGCATTAGGCTGATCGCTTGTTTGGGGAAGATCATTCCTTAACTCACTGAATTCGGAATTATTATCATCTGGGGCAGATTGTCCCAAATCAGCTGTATTAGAGACGCCTTGAATAGACTGTCCACCAGATAGAGCATTCTCAGTATTATTATTATTTGTAGATTGCACAAAATCTTGCTTGAGTGTCCTCAAGTCTTCTTCTGACTTATTTTCCACGCAGCTCTCTTCAGGAATAACAGTTTCACCATTCTCCACAGGAGGATGCTCTGAGTCTAGCTCTTCTTCCGGAAGCTCATCAGTAGCAGCAGGCCTTTCCTCGTCATTCTTCAAATCAGAAACATCCACATCTTCCGATTCACATTCCACCATTGGCTCGTCAGTTTCCAATTCATCCACAGTAGTATCTTCTGGATCGGGTGTCTGATTTAGGTCCTCGTGATCAATTCCAGAAGGATCAACAAACGAGTTATCCTTATCAACATCCATGCTATCTGGACCATCGGGATTTTCTTCATCATCACCACCGTTGTCTTTTTTCTGCTCATCAGATTCCTTTGGATCAAGCTCACCACCGTCCTCGGTAGCAGCGGAATCTTCTTTGGCACGAAGCTCTTCATCTTGAGAAGATTTATCATTCACCGATGGCCCATTTTCATACTTCTCATTTGCACTGGAATCATCATCTTTGGAGTCCCCAAGTTTCTCATCGACTATATTGCTTTCATCGCCTACTTCTCCCATGGTGCTCTCAATTTGTGGTTCATCCTGAATATCATCTTCCTTTCCTCCTTCTTCTTCGGAATCCTCACTAACACTGCATGTCTCGCCTTCAAAGTCCTCCTCCATCTCTATTCCTTTTTCATCTTTACTTGGCATGTCGGATTTGGCGTCACGCTCTTCGTCCGGCTTCAGAAGCACAATAGAATTGTGTTTTTAAAATGATTTGAGGCTTAGTGAAACTTGTAGTTTAAAGTTTTGAAAGATAAAGAGGGTCATTTAGAAATTAAGCTAGGGAGTACTTTTTTATAGTAATGAAATGAAAGACACATACCTTTTCACCTGTCCCAAGGAGCTGATCTTCATCTTCTATTTGGTGACTGACATCATTCAATCCTACGCCCTCACCCATACCAGTTCCTTGTGCATCTTGAGTTCCCCCCTTTGAACTCTCACTTTCTTGTTCTTCAGTAGTACCATATCCTTTAGCAAATAATGTTGCGAATATATTTGCAAGTGCACAAGTCACTTTAGATACCTACATACAACAGAAAAAATGAGGCTCAGATATCACACACATTAATTGACTCTTCCAAAGAATAATTACAAGAAAATCCAACCCTGAAATTTAATGTAATAACAGGAAAATTTTGAATTTTAAAAAAAAAATAACAAATAAATGAAAATTGAGGTTTAATACTACAAACCCAGGGTAGTTATTATGATTATGTTTGTTTTTGCATGCGTTCATGATTACCTTTCGACCCTACTGAATAGATAACTCATTGTAGGGTTAAAAAGGTTACTTTTGATAGCACTTACCATACTATGGATGGCCAGAAAATCCTGCAGAAGATTATCACCAAAGGCCAGTATCATATCCAATAGGACATACACATCTTTCAAATTTAAACAAACTGAACTTATGCAGGAATTATTATCTCCATCATAGCTGAGAAGTTCCACCTGACGAAAAATACAAAAAAGCTCAAAATTTCATAACTGAATGGAAGTTTGATAATGAAGTTGGTGATGAATGGAACATACAGCAGACTGGATTATTCCAAGTACATCATCGCAAATAAGGTCCAGCTGCAAACGTTTCACATCATTTTCGAATATGGATTTCCACTGCTTCATATCCTTCAATGTCTCCTCAGTATGAGCTAAATCAGTATTTAGCAACTCAACATTCTCAAATGCATAGAAAATGTGCTCATATATTCCCTTGAGGGCAAGGTTAAAGTCAAGTTCAAGTTCACTCAAATTCTTTCCACCATTGGACAGCTTTTTCTTCTCCGATGAAGAAAACAACTCTTCAGCATTAAGAGCCTGCATTTTTTAAAAAAGATTCGAATTTATAGTTATTTACAGCATTTCTCCAGACTGAAATGCACTTTATAACTGATTTCTTTTAAGAGTATGATTATTTAAATATTTAGAAAATAAATTAAGCACGGAAAAGGAGAGACGATTAGTGTAATTCTATACATACTTTTGTAATCAAGTCTTCAATATGTCCAACCAAGACATTCTGAACAGCTCCTTGCCAGTCTTCTCGCACATGGTACCCAGATAGATTCTTCCCAAATGATTTAATCAACTCGAAATTTCGACCCACCAACTGTTCCATTTCTTTAGTAACACCATAAGGGTGTAGGGAAAACCTTATCATAACATTATCTTCAGAACTCCCAAGAAGATGACAATCAAGCAAATTCTGTCAAAATATTCCGGTAAACAGTTAAAACATATGTTCAAAATATAATCAATCAGTAAAGTTGACCACTGCACATTTTACCTTAGATTTCTGAAAGTCGGGAAGGGCATCTTGAATGAATAAACGAATTCCTTTCACTTCATCCTTCACATCAGCACAAGTACCAAGATGATTGTTCTCAACTTTTTGTAGCAACAGATATGCTTCGTAAAGCGAAGTGCAGAAACCATCAAAGAGTTGCTGCAACAAATCGGAATTTAGGATCAGGATTTAAAGTGCAAGATCATTGTTGAAGTACATTCCAATAAGAAAAAGTAAAAAAAAAAAAACCTTTTGTTGCCACATGCATTTGAAAATGGCATACTGGTTCTTGATTATTGAAAAATCACTACATGTTTCGCTGGCCTTATTAATGGAACCACACAAATTTGATAAAGGCCATATATACTGTCTCAAGTCTTTCAGTTTCTTTGCAAAACTGTAGGCAACGGCTCTTTGTTCTTGCTGTATCTCAACTAGATGATTGGCGTAAGAACCTGACCTTGTAACCTACATCAGAGAGTAAAAGTGCACACATATTGAGTTAATCATGGTTGAAAATTTTAATAGGGAATGTTCTCAATCTGAAGTTAACGAGTTAAAAATCTTCAGAAAGTTTTATAAGAAGAAATCTTAACAATGAGAAAGTGGTTTGTCAATAACTACTCTAGGAAAGAAAATAAAAGGACTAATTGCAGACTTGCAGTAAGTACACCGAGATTGTTTAATTTATTTATTTTTCAAATAACGCCTTAGATTTTTTTAGAAAAACATGTCAAATGGTAATAGTAATTTTGGAAAAATAACTGGGTGTTGTAAAACAAAGAGGCTAAACAGCATTTATAATTATGTTAATAAATCAAAGATTTACCTCTATAAGACTAAAATCTTTGTGAAAATTCAGACATATTTTCTCCAGAGATTTAGTGGATGCGATGCTCTTGAAATAATATGCATTTGATATTTTCCATATTTGTTCACCAGATGAGTTCTGAAGTTTGTCGGAATCATCTTCAGCAATCCGAGAAGTAAGGTCTTTTTGGGTCAGGAGCAAATGTTGAACTTCATAGGATGCCTGAAGAAGCCAGGACTTCTCGTATTGACCCTACATTACATCATTTTTATACATCAATAATACTTTGTGTAAACATTAAAAATAAATCAAATGAAAAAAAGTTATCAGTACCTCCATAAATGTCCTATGCTTCGACAAGCCAAAACTATCAAGGAGCTTCAGAAGATCAGAAAATGCCCTCCTTTTCCCCAAGTGCTTGGTTGTATCCTCCCAGAGTTCACCACAATGAATTAGAGACGTGCACAATCTTTCAATCGTAATGCACAACTGCTTTCTCTCTTCCCAGTTAATAAGACAAGAAGAATGTGAAGGTATACGATCGTTGTTGTCATTCATACCCTCTGCATAATATGAAATCTTATCGAGCTTATAAACATAACAAAAAAAGAGAGAACTTTACAAAGTCAAAGCTAAAATGCTCCAGATCAAACCTCTGGTTCTCTCTAACTTTTTCCACCAATCAGCAAACCATAAAGAGCTGTGACATAGAAACAACCTTCATCATTATTCTAAAACAGTTACATGAAATGACAAAAGAACCAAAATGAAAAATTTGAAAATCCACCTATCCATAGCTTTAGATCGACTTTGATTGCAGACAGCATCAAGAAGAGTCCTGCTAACCCCATAAGCATCAGTAATGGGCTTTTCAGCTTCGACGGAGTGGATATACACACCACTTTTAGATGTTTGTCGCCCAAGGAATTCCAAAAGAGGTTGCTGGAGAAGGTCCTATGAGGATAAAGGAAATGTATGGCATATTTGTGAAGTTGAATTATAATAATCAAATGTTTCACACACCCAACATAAAGAGAGATAATCCAAATGCACCACTTGTTTGATGTGGCAAAAAAAGGGTACTGCACAATTTGATTCTAAGATATTTGAAATAGAGGAATGTATAAGTATTTAAAATAAATACATAATGCTTACAATTTATTCTTGATAAGTTCACAGAATAATTATATACACATAACATGATTGAAATCTCCTATCCTAAGTACTTAAATAGACAACTTATGGGGTGTATGCACTGAGTCAGGTCATGTTTTGACACAAGTACTGTTGACCACAATGGAGTCAAATATAGTCTTACCGTATACTTTTTTACAATCTTCCTTAATTTCAGCCTGGTTCTTTTGAAGCTCTCAATGGCCAAATAATTGTCAATTCGATCCCAACGACACAACTTCAAAAGATCATTCAACTCCTTTTCAATGCTGCTTCTATTACTTTTGATATGTTCAAGAATTCTACACCAAATAAAAAATATCGAAACATTAACTTAATAAAATATACAAGAGATGATCAAAATGGAAAGCATATTGAACAAAAGAAATTAGAAGAAAATAACTTACTGTGGCAATAGTTGCATATAGAAGCCAAAAGTGTTGTAGATTATTTTTTTATTCTGCTCTTGACATGTGCTGCAAAATTAATTATATTTATCATCTCTATATCTAAAAGTTCATAAAGAACTAAGACTCATAATTATGAAGATAACTCATCTTTTTCAGCATTAGAAATAATACTTATATTTAAGATAAGCTACGTGAAAGCATAATTTTACCTTTTGAAAGATTTCAAATTCAAATAATTGCTGATCTGTCCATGGAAAGAAAGAAGTAACTGGAGTTGCTTTCTAAATTCTCCAATGCTGGATGTCTTAAAAAATTCTTCCAAACTGCATATTTATTCAGCATTAGGCACATATCTGATTAGCAATATTAAAATCTACCAATGTATATACCGAAAGAGAAAATATTGGAAACACACCTTTCAATCATTGAGCTGTTGTGTTGATCAATATCAGCAGTATGAATTTGTTGGAATATGGGATACAACGGAAACCATAGCTGAAATAGGTACAAAATAGATTCAGCAATAAAGGACAAGACTCCACAATAAAGAAAAATTAATCAAAAGCGGAATAAAATGTTTCGAAACAAAACAAAACTGAAACCTAAATTAGCCTACAGATAAGTCATGGATAGTAAAACTGAAAATACACAAAAGCTCAATTTGCAGTAAAAATTAATTGACATTGCAACTTTTAAGCACCAAGTTTTTGCAAGAAATATCCATAATAATACGACCATGTCAAATTAAGCACCTATGCATCAATAACCATAAAATGCAGTTAAGGTCAACCCATAGTTTCAGACCTGGAACCTTGGATTCAAACCAAGGTATTTAGTTCATGCAAATTGTAAGGAGGAAAATTCAATACTCACTTTTCCAGCGTTTTTCTCAAACTGAGATTGAACTTCATCAAGTAGTGCAGGCCAGGACTCAAACTCCAACTTATGCCATGAAGACACAAGAGAAAAAATAGGCTCTAATTGATCTGCAAGTACAATAGTTGACAAATATTAAGATGTCTTTTATTATTGAATTGGAAAGTTAAAACTAAACAACAGAAAGTTATTTGCTTACTAGACAGAGGAAATTTGGCGACAGTCTCTTGCACAATCCGAACCCTATCAAGGAGGAATTCCAGAGCCGAGAGAGCCTTTGAAAAAATAAGTTAATTAAAATATTTAGGTACACTGTTCTGCATGTTACAAATATGTAAGTAAAATAATGTATAAAAATCTCATAATACTATAGACTTAATTTATTGATTTAGTCTAAATGCAAGTAAAATTATACATGTTAGTTTTAACTTCCTGTGAGATTATTTACAGGTTGTTTTACAGACAACTTGTCGAAAATAACATCAAACAAGTAAAATACCCTACCTTTGCAAGGGATGTGTCGAGAGGTAAAGCTAAGATCATGTCAATAACATCTACAATTTTCTGCAGAGCAAGTTGGTGGTCTTCCCATTCTTCCAGGAGGCTAAGCATTTTTTGTTTAAGAAGTGACACTGGTTCCACCAATTTAGACATCAAGGGGGAATTGGAGTCCTGAAAGGAGCCAAAAAGCAAAAATATTTAGCACAATTTACACATTACCAAACTGTGAAAGATTAAATTTTTTTGACAAGATGGAAAAATGCACGCCTTGTAAAAATTGTAAGAACGAGTTGAATGGCCAGAGAGTGTGTTCAAATCATCATGCTCCAAGCAAAGGCGAAGCAAATGTTCTGGAGCCATCTTAGCATCAAAAATGGAGGAAAATGAACCTTTCAAGTCTGGAAAATGAGAGGGCGTTAATATTTAGACTACAAAACATTATGACTTATAATGGGATTATGCAGAAACCAATTACCTTGTGCCATTTTTACTCCCATAGTATAAGAGCCAAGAAAGGTAGACAACCTATCCATGTCAGACACGTGAATACTGCCAGGCTGAACAGATGATTTCAAACATTAGGAAAGAACCACAGGGAATGAAGTGAGGTAATTAGAAAAGTAAAGTTGCAGGTAAAACATCATCCCTAAAGAATGGTGAAAATCATTTTCCCTACAAAAAACAACTGGATATTATCTCGGAAAATTGTTGTTTTTTTTTTCGAACTAAAAGAAACATTCAACTATTTATATGAGAAATAACGTTTCAACAGAGAATAACCAATGATTAAGTTCATGATGTGCAACTGAGCTGACAGCTATATATGTGAGAAGATCTTTAAAGTATACTCACCCTTTGAACAAGGTCCACTGAGCCAAATAACTGATTGTGAATGTTGACAATACCATCAAGATCGGAGTCTTCTTCGTTCCAGTTCGGATCTGAAGCCTCATCAACTTCATTGACTTTTATCTGCAAGTGTAAAAAGTCAGTTTGATTAGAACCCGTGCTTTCTGTTGAGAATTTACACATGCACTGGCACTTGTAACAATCATACATAACGAAAGCATATTTCATTTGGTGGAAAGCAAGGGTGGGGGTGGAAAGTGTTACCTTCTCATCTAGTTCTTCAGCCAGAAGCTCCTGCCACTCAGAGAAGCTATCATTTGCAAGCAAGTTCGCACAACTTGATATATCAATATCAATAATACTCTCAATCTTAAATGTTCTGGCTTTAAACTTAAACTGCTTAGAGTTGTTCTCATCAGTTGGGCAAGAACGATGTTTCAGCCACAGACTGGCAACGTCATCAAAGATTTGAAGCACATGCTGAAAAAATATATGGCTTGTGTCAGAACACTTCAGGGCGGAAAAATAGTAGACTTTGAGAACAATACTGAAACTTTTTGCATCGCTTTGAAACCGTCTATAGTAGAGAAAACACACTTTTGGACCCATAAGTGGCAATTTAATACCACATTATTAAAAATTGAGCAAAAATGTTCCATGATAATCAATTAGTACTGTTAGTCCGAAATATGCAACCAGAAGAAAATAAACAATAACAATCAATGGGACTAAAAGTGCAAAGAAAGACATTCTGGTGGGACTGAAAGTAAATTATGAAACCAAAAGTAAATTTTCTCTCTATCTTTTATGAAGGAATTGTACCTCGAAAGAAGAGCCACCAAGAAAACAAGCATCAGCCGCACAATCTTTGATTCGGGCAAGAACATTGTGGTAAATGGAAACCTTCAATGGCAAGGTTGAGGCCTGATGTAAGATATGACAAGATGTTAAGAACTTCAAATCTAGGAGTCCTAGGATCTCCTCATACATAAACCCTTATGAAGAATTATGAAATAAAAGTAACAATTCTCAGAAGACAGGCCAGTTACATTACATACCACTGAAACAGCTTTACTTGTTAACCCAATTATACTGTGCAGCATATCCACATTTAAATCTTCACAATCCGTTGAAAATTCAATATCACGGGTCGAAAGTACAGGCTGCGTCCCAAAATTGAACGAGACAGCTTTTGATGAACACACTCTAGGGAATCTGACAAATTTATGAATCATGCTCTGCCAAGGAAATTTCAAAATTCAGCTTGAAGAACCAAAACAAAGTGAATTATCTGATTAGAAGAAACATAATCCTTTTGCGTACCAGAACAGAGTTCATATCTTCTCCAATTTTTGCCATGCACTTTTTCTGGAATACACCAGAGACAATCAATGACAAGCCTAACTTCATTTCATATACTGAAACTTGTACAGGTTCGATTATATCAATGTATGATGCGTATTCATTTGATATCCGGTGAATGAAGCGTGAGGTTATCTCCTGAAAATAAGGACATGGAGAAGGTAAGATCAAAGAAATTAACAACAATGAATGCCATATCAAGTCTGGGATTTCTCCAAGTCATAAACAATATCTCATGACATGCAAAGAATTAAAAGATCCATATTACCTGCCAGTTGCGCACTTGGTCAGTGATCTCTTCTATTCTCGAGCTCTTGAGATCATTGATCCATAAAACAATAGATGTAACCGACACAAGAAACTCATCACATACATGCTTCAATTCCTTGTATTTTTCGGGATTGGGGCGGAATACCATCTGATACAGGGGCAAATATAATTGAGAGTGAAATTTCCTTTTCATATAATATGACACTGAAAAATATTGAGATGATCTGTAATATCGAGAAGCACTAAGACCATCATAAAAGGTACGCCCAAAATCATAGACCTGTAAGCGTCACAAGTCTGCATATGTATTGGAAGACATACTGACTCCTCAATTGTATTTAAGAAATTACCAAAATATGGAACAAAATAATGTGGTGTTAATCATGCAGGTACTATGCTTACAGCTTACACGAGTATCCTGGGATGGACGGAGGTGTGGGATGAAACTTTTAAAGGTGTTATCGAAGGTCGATATTTACTTATTAATTTTAAAGTTATTTTTTGTTAGGCCCAGCGCATGTGTTCAAATCATTGAAAGCGACCCCTGGTTTTCTGATTTAGTAAATTATATGCATCTTCTGCAACTATGAAACAACATCCTACTCAAAATGACATGGCTGACCTTTGTAAGCAGCCTTCTCCTTTCTGCTTTGAGTTCTTCTAGCAAATTAATTTTGTAACTACCAGCTTCTCTATGATTAGACTCTCCAACTAAATAGCTGCATTCTTTCCGGACCTGCAGTACCAAATACAAATACAATAAAAAAAAATCCAAATAGAATTCATAGAGAAATAAAAGGGTGGCTACATATGTGCAACTACAAAACATAAATATGAGAACACAATATTCAAGTTTTTAAGGTACCATTTTTTACTTGGGTAATAGAAATAATGAAAGAAGGTAAATCTGCATGTGTGGGCTTTTAAGGCGTAGACCTTGAAGACTATAACTGGTAAAAAGCAAATACAAGAAAAACAAGTAAATGCAGAATACCTGAATCTCCATCTCAAGTGAAGCTATCTTCTCAGTTAATTCTGAATATCTGATCGAGTATTTTAAAGTAGGATCCAGATCATCACAGCATACCAAAAGATTATAACGTAACCCCCCAATCCGAAGGAATGCACATCCAAGGTTCTGGATATCTATTGAATTTTGGTTGGTAAAAGTGATTAATCTTATAAACAAACAGTAAAAAGGATGTTTTCCGAAAGATTCATCCACAATATAAGGAGTAATGGGTACTAACCTTCAGATGCGCGCACTGGGCCCAATTCACCAAGAAGTGGCTCAATATAAGAACCAATCAAGGAAGTGAATACGCGGTGGTTAGATGATGCAAGAAGTGAAATGACATCCTTCACATCTTTCAGCTGAAATATTAATAGTCATGATTATAGAAAGAAAACAGAATTAGAACTGAGGACTTAACGCATAATTCAAAATCAGGAAATATTGATCACGATTCACGTCAAAACAAAATGGTCTATCTTGATGAATCAAGTTGAGTGTAAGAGAAGAGATGTACCGGTGTCCTTGATGCCTGGATAGAATGAAGAGCGGATCTGATATTCGTATATCTTGAATATTCGAATGATTTCTTGTGCGCATAAATTATCTAGGAGCATTTATACAAAGAAAGATATTCAACTTACAAGATCAGAAGGTAATGGGTAAAAAACGAAAAAGAGATTTTCTTGTAAAGATGATAGTGAATACCTGGTGGAAGAGAGACCGCGCGACAGAGAAAAGCATGTCATGTGAATCAGACATTTTTATGGAACTTCGCCAAATATTACGTGAAGCAGCTCTAAGCTTGTTGTTATGCAAGTTGTAATCTAGAATAAAACTAGGATTTTGCCTGAGTTCGAAACAATAAAAGAAAAAAACAATTAATTCACACAGTATGTGGGGAAAATTGGCAAATCAACTTAATGCTAATTAGGTACCGTGAGGTGTAAATAAGTTAGTTAGGGGGAGGATTGCGATATTTATTTCCATTTTAGGTTTTTCAAACTCACTAGTCACTAGGGACGGACCAATAAGAAAGTACACAAGCCTTTTTTTGGGACGGAGGGAGAGTAAATATACCATCACTACTATTTACGCAAAATGAGATAGAATACCATCACCGGGAGTTGTAATGATCGGTTAGCAGTGTTTTTTTTGTTTGGTCAAATTGTCAAATCGGTGTTTTTAGTTTCTTGTAAACACATAACTGGACAGCTAATCGGTGGATTCGGTCTAACAGGAACCGAAGCCAACAGTTTTCGAACCAGTTAAACCACCAGTCAGCTAGTTTTGGGCATGTATAGGCTGAACTAACATATATAAATGGAATCCACGTCAAGGAAAAAAAACTTACAGAATCTGTGTGACCATTGTCAATTTCAGGGGCCAAAATAGCTTGTGCGGAAACAGAACACCAAAGTGATCATCCTCCGGAAGTGTCTGGATGATAAGTATTTGATTAAAGTAAACAAAAACAAATATAATATAACCATTTAATTGTTAATAAGTACCTCTCCGAGCATAGGGCAGGGTTCCCACAGAGATTCATGCCATCTAAACCACATACCCAGGATAGAACAAGAAAGTTTTTCCTTTGCTGCAGCAGAAGCAGAAGACAAGAAATCAACAATCAAGAATTTAATTACCACCACAATGCTCAATTATAAGCTACACTGACCTCCGTGGACTGAATCCCAGGCATCTAGGATCCAAAAAATTGTGTTGTGAGATGAAAATTCAGTCGGAAGCCTTGAGGAATTATACAAGGAGAAGTTCAAAGATGATCTTAAAAGGCCACTCAACCCTAGTAAATCCTGTCATATGTCATAGTGAAACCCATAAGAAAGATTAACAAAAAAAAATAATGAGTCAACACTTGAAATATTAGTAAACACGCGAAATCAAGACATAGGACTACACTCGAAATCAATACATAGGATTACATACATGGTGTTGTTGTTCTGTACTGTCAATGACAGTAATAGGTGTAAGATGATGCAAAAGCTCCAAATCAAGACATAGGCTTGTCTCATCTAGTATAGGTTGTGTCTTTAACCAAGATTCCCAGGCAGGCCTTCTACACAACACATCAGGGCTAAAGACACAGCAAGCAGAAGAGAGCGCTGGCCAAGATGCGATTCGGGTTTTGGATAATTTTGCATGCAACTTTTGCTTTTCAAGATCTAACCTTTCAGATAGCACCTGCGGTTACAAAGAATCACAGGAGTGAGGTCAACAGATTTTATCAAGGTCATTATATAAGAAAATAAGGAACATGCATACCTCGTATATTCCCTTCAACTGCTGGATAATTTCAGGTTCATTATCGTAAGCTTTGGAAATGATACACGACAACATGCTAACTCCTTCAGAGAATAAAAGAAACAAATCAAAATGCATGTTTAGCACCGTATCTGGTGATATATTAATTCTACTATAAATCAGATAACAAAAAAAAAATATAGTAAAAAGGAATACTAACATAATTTGATTTTGTCAAATAGAGTGAAATAGAACAAAAATATCATCAGACAACAATAGATTCTACCTTGCATAGCATGATCACGTAGTTCCATGTTAGAAAACAATGCGCTAACTTCGTCTAATTTCTCCTCATCTGCAGGAACAATTTCAGACAGTAAATGATAAGCACAAACAAAACAAAAAAGCTTATCAACATAAAACATATGCTACATGGGTCCTTCAACTTTATGGTGAAGCTCCAGTGATTAGTTAAGTTAGGAGAATGTGGGATGTACCAAATTCGATAGATTAATAGGACAAAAACCTTAAGCATAAACTGGTAAAACCTTAAGTACACGTACACTTATAAATCATAAATCCTTTCTGCTAAGTGCACCACTAGACATACCTAAAGTTATAAACTTGTTTTTCCTCGGCCATATCGTTTCACAAAGATCAGAAAGTTGGCACTGTATTTGGTATACGTCTGCTGATGAAGGCAAAATTGGATGCCCACCATATCTCCAGAGCAAGGACTTGCTTGAATTCAAACTCAAAGATGAGACACCATCTAGTTTTTTCATCTCAATCTACATGCAAAAGTAACCAAAAAAATATCAATCTCAATCAACGAGACAGAACCAAATATGAATTAACCATACCAAAGGAATAAGACAAAAGGTGAAGAAACAGAAATCATAAGTTCATCATAGGACTTGCCTGAAATAGTTTAGCTTCTTTAGGACAAATTCCCTGAAGCTTCACAGCAGCTTTCATTAATGACCGCCAAGAGATCAGGCGGCATTCAATCTGAGGTGAAAAAACACTCTTCCAAAAGAGAGTATGATGTGCAAGGAGATCACTATATGATTTGAAAAGCACATCAAAAGAAGGTGACTCGACCAGCAAATCGAGGACTTTTTCCTCCACCCTTCGTAGTGAAGTCAAAACAGGTTTGAAAGGCTGAATTTTGAAATGATGAAAGAAACTGTTCTCTTTACTCCAATGTTGAAGACTACATCTCAACAAGCCAACACACTTAAACAAGTTTATTAGGACACGGTAGGGATTTAATACACCATCAGATGTGCATACATTAATCAATTCCAAGGAGAGTATAGGAAGAGAAGTGGAAGCTTTGTTAAATGCACTTTGAGACATAAGCTCACGGCGTAATTCAAATATTCTTGTCCAAATAGAATGTTGCAGCTCCTTTTTTAGTATATCTGAAAAGTCTTTGAAAAATGAAAAGAATTGCTGCAACCGAGAGCCGAACCACTCAAACCAATAAATGTAGAGCCGGTAATCACTTTCAGTTGCCTGTTCAATAACCCAATCAGCAGCAAAGGCTAGCTTCTCCTTAGCTAAATTCAACTCCTGATCATTGAGGGTGCCTATATTATCAAGAACAGAATTTGTATCTTTGGGATACATTAGTCTATGTAACATTGGAGCATCCAAAAAATGAATCATCTTCGAGTCTCCTGCCAGAGGGATTTTCCCTTTTGAATCTCTGTTCAAGGCACCTCTAAGCTTCTGAGATGCAATCAGAGATCCAACTGATTCCAAATACATGATATTTTGCCTTACACAAGCCTCTTTGGAGTAAGAAACATAATCCCTCAACTTCAAAGGGGTAGGCCAACCTCCAGGTAAACATAGCAAGCAATCTTCAGACGAAGTATATTTATAAAGTTTTGATGCTGATAAAAATAAATCAGCCGCCTGAGAAACAACGCATTTTCCTTTCCCCTCACCAAAAGATGAAAGATATGTATGCTCCCAACTAATTTGGATGCTCCAAGCAGGCTGGTTGCCGTTCTGAATTAGCCTTTGAAATAACTGCACCCAACGTGAAAGCTCGAGATACGTGATACTTACATCAAGAGAGGATCCTTCATGCTTAACATAAATGTGGGCCTTGGCCATCATATCAACCAACTTACCAACTGGAATTCCACAGAGGGAAATATATCTCTTCACATCCCTAAGTTCAATGTCATCAATATTACTATCACATTTTGGATCCATCAGACACCAAGGCTGCATCAAATATATTTCGACACCTCTATTTCTCATTGCTCGAGATACTTCACCATAGCTGGGATTAACAGTAAGAAACATCCTGAATCTAGGATGGGGTTGAACAACCACTGGGTTTCCATCAACAGCTCCACATTCGTTAATAGTAATAGATCCTGATTGCTCAACCAAAGAATTTATCCTATCAAGAACCTGTACCAAAAAATGGCAAACTTAAACACAAAGAACATTAAGATTACAAAAAAAAAATATGAAATGTCCTAAGTAGGATGTATACAAACCGTTGGATTGCAGAGGTTGGCGTTTTCTAGGACAATCCATTCTCCATTTTCTATGGCTTTGATCAATAATCCAGTAACCCATTCAAACTTCACAGGGTGTTGCCTTTTCAGATGGTCTTCTTCCAACTTCCTTACCATGTTGAGAGTGCGGTCAAGATCTTTTGGAGACCAAGACAAAGGAAAAGAGTGTTTTTCAATGTCAAGTTTTAGATGTTCAATAATGTAAACTAACTTCGGAATGGAATCAGTCATCCTTGGTTCGTCTATGAATATTGTTGAACTCTTCATGATAGATAAGAAGGCAAGCCATCGAGTAATAATATCCTTCCTCTGAATGAAGGCATCCAAAGAAAGCTCCAACTGCAAGTTGCAATACTCGTTCATATATCTTTCAACTTGAGCAATAGCAAGATGATAGTGACGGGAGACATTGTATTGCTCAAAGCATCCGAGTAGTTCAGATATGTCAGTCGCGGATGAAAGATTTAATTCGTTCAGTACATTTCCAGTCAACTCCGCCAGCAATCTTATCAGCGTGGTCTTACCAGAAGAAGGAGGACCAACTAATATGCATAGCCACTGATGCTTAACACACTGTCCTACAGCTTCTAAGGAATGACGTAAACCAGGAAGCATCTTATGGCTATTACTGGACATCCCAGACGGCTGACACAAAAACCTCTCAATTGTTACATCACCAACTACCACTGAATCAGGATTGAGCTGAACTCTAGGGTTTTGATTTACAAAGGGCTTCACCCCAAAAACTTCTTCATACAACTTCAAAACTTCTTTCCTATCAGCTGAGGTACGCATTCTTTGCAGGTAAATGGAGCTTAGGAAACAGTCGGATTTTGATTTTTCGGAGGCACCTGGAAAAAGCCAATGAGTAATTAGATGGATGTCGAGCAAACAATAGATCAGTATATCAGAAAAACAAGTTGAGACCTTGTATAATTTGGCAAGAACGGATCACATCACGAAGATTAAATTCCCACGGGGACCCATCCTGACCAAACTTATGGTGCAACATAGTTTCCTGGTGCAGCCTTTTATTGAGCACAACCAACTTTGACAAAAGAGATCTTTCGATTGAAGGAAATTGCGAGCAGCAGATAGAAAGGTAATCTTCATCAACTAACTCGTCAACGTAGACCTGAATCAATTAATAATTCAGGTGATTCTTTAAAAACATTGGCAACCATTTAAATCTTCACGTGTCACATGCAGCATGCTTGAATTAAAAATATACATGTTAAATACACCCAGCTTTTGAAAAGAGCATACCTTAGTGAACCTATTGAGGAAGGACTTAGGAAGACCTTTCCGGCCACCTCCTTGATAGGTTGGATTCTGACATGCAAAAACTCTGAAAGATGGTGGACACTTGAAAGAACAGCCCAGCTCAGGAATGAAAACTTCAGCTCGATGATCCAAAATTGCATTCAAACCCTGTATTTACAGTATTATCAATATTTCTGACTTCTGAGCATCGTATTTCGTATCAGTTAATGTTGACAGTCTATAAGACAGTTCAAAAAAGTGGAACTCAAATTCTACTAGTGCCTAAAACAGGAAATATTCCCACATGAGTGGAGCCTATATTTTCTATAATATATCAGAGAATCGGGATTTACAGAATTGAGATATGTGTTTAAATGGTTAAGTACAACAATATAAAAAAAATACTAAAATCAAAAGAGCTGCTATTATGTAAGAAACTAACATATCTTGCCTATAATTACTTCAAATCAGAGATGAGACAGGAAGAGAAAGGTTTAGAAAAAATTGGGAACGGTCAGTGCAAAATATGGTGTTCGTTTCATAAACAAACAAGCCAAAGGCATCAAATAAGGAGGGATACAATTACAGACAGCTTTAAATACCTCCAAAACAGACTGTGGTGCAAGATTAAGTTCATCAAGGAGCACCCATGATCCCTTCTTTAGAGCCTGCACAACATTTTTATCAGAATATGCAAGGATAATTACACATACTACACCAGTTACCTTTCAAAATTACACACACTAAATCCATGCAGATTCTTATTTTACAATATTGGACCTAATAATGGAGGTGATTTGTAAAACAAACACAATGCACCTCAAAGAGGTATTTGTAATTTTTAAGATATAATTTTTCTTTGTAATTAGATTTTGCACATTGCCTACCTGAAGTAGGATACCATCAGACCAGGCAAACCGTAACCCATCATTGTTTTCAACCGGCAAATCTGACCCCAATAAATCCATGATATCCGTCTGAAAAAAGAAAATAGAATATGTGATGATAAAGCCCCAAAAGAAACAAGTTTGTGAAGGTTTACAACAAACAAGGACTACCAACCTGCTCAGATAGGTTGATCCGTACAACTGAGTGTCCAGAGAATCTTCCAATAGCAGCAATTAAACTTGTTTTCCCAACACCCGGACTTCCTTCCAACAACACTGGCAAGCATAAAAACCTCAAGAATAAGAGATCATACTCTATAATGTCCTAACAAATGAAGTGCATACCAAGTAACCAAAAATCTCACAAACTCGTAAGAGAAGAACTAATTAAATGATATTATTGTTTTAATGACATTATGGAAGTACAATACCAGGCTTGTTAAGCTGCATTGCACGCAGCACCCTCAAAGTATTCCTGCGAGTTGTAGGTGCCCGAAATTCAAAACCCTCTGCACCAATACAATCAATACCTGAACAAGAACGATGAAGCCGCTTTAATGTCTAAATATGAGCTAAAAGAGGTCATGTACAATAAAAAAGTACTATTTGCAAGCTGTGAAAGAAACAATTTGAGCATTGGACTAACAAAAGATTATGCTACTACAATGTAATTACAGAAGAAAATTGTTGGTCATTTTGTGATTAACATCAGGTTTTCAAATATTTTGCAACAATTTTCATCAAAGGAAAAAAACATGAAAAACTATTGGTAAACAGCCAACAATATGTATATACCTCTCGAAATATAGAATGGATGTATTCCAAATAGGTCGTCACACTTCATGTCATCTGCAGAATCAAGAACAGCTAGACTTCCAGGATCAGACCAACCATATGATTCTAGTCCGTCAAGATATTCATTGGAAGAGTTGAAACTTGGTTTATACTCCTGTATTAAAAAACAGTTAATTGAGATAGTTTTATACTTGTAAATAATTTCACCTAAATTTCTCCTATCCAGTGTTCTGATTTATCCGGTAAAAAATAGAAAGTTAATCTGCAGGTTAAAAGACGTCACCTTCAGTTTCTCCAGCAGAAAAGATAGGCATTTTAGCCTTAATTCTGCAGCTTCAGCTTTTGATAAATTTGTACCTGCAGATAGGAAAGTTATTGAGTCTGAAGAGAGTGGCGAGGAAGAAATTCTACAAGCTAAAAGAGAATACACTGTGTTGGTAGTCTCATAGCTAAGACAACTAAGAACCGAGAAAAACAAATTACAAGAACAAAGACAAGGAGTCATCAATAATTACAGCAAGTGTAACTAACACAGCTGAAGTAGGTTCAAAGACATAACATGATTATTTTATTATAATAATTTAAAACAAAACAAATTGAGAGGGTCATGTGAGAGGCACATACAATAAGATATCAACAACCACAAAAAAATAGCATAAGTTGTTGAAATAGGCTACATATACCTAAACTAAGGCCATCGAGCAAAACAATGAATGCCCCATGTACAAATGCTGATTCAGCCCCTAAACTTCTCTCGGTCGCGTTGATGAAAGAAACCCAAGACAAGAGATCTCTTATGGTAAGAAACCTTCCTGTCTGTGAACTATTGAACCACTACAGAACAAGACAAAGATGCATACAGTTAGTGGGAGTGAGAAGATAGGCACAAGGAAATGAAACTTGATGTAGTTTGAAATATTTGATATGCTAACAGCAATTAAATACTATTTATAACAATAAGATTTTTTGTAATAATTTCAAAGTAAAGGATGCTGTAAAGATAATTTACTGGTTTTTGAAAACTTGACTATGCAGCTCTTACACTACTTAGGAGTTAACCTATACCAGGGGCTTATGTTTTGGATGTGGCAAAATAACACTAATTGTGAAATTGAATCAGTAAAGGATGAGAAATACATGTACGACATTTCATGGTACTTTTAACACATTGTAATTTCATCCATTTAACACCTCAGCAGAAGGAATCCACTAACTTAAGAGGAAAACGCATTTCACGAGTATAATTATGCAACTATTACATAGATAAAATGTGCTGATGAGAAATGAGAAACTAAAGCTACATACCTCCCAAAAATCAAGCATTGCATCTACAACGTGAGTAAGTTCTGGATTTAAGACGCTGCAAGTAAAATTTGGTGGAAAAGCTATAAGAATAATTCAATCACATAAATAGCTTCATAAACATAATGTTGTTATACACAAATTACCTCTCTAGAGCAATACTTTTAAGCTCATCTATTTCACCCACAGAAGGAACCCAAATCTCTGTAAACCGATTCCGAAGAGCAGGAGAAAGCTCTTTCTTACCATAATCACCACCAGGATTCATTGTAGCTAGGAGGAAGAAATTTGGATGAGCAGTTATGTTTTCAAGATCAGACCCTCCTTTCTCAGCCAACAACTGCAGATGTTGAGCAAAGAGGAGAAAAATATATAAAAACAAAAAGTTAATAGACCTCAACCTGATACAGAAAAATACATGAGCCGCATTCCGAAGCACAACCAACAACAAATTTAACCAACCAATTTATAATTAATAATCTAAAATAATAGGCACTTGGTCTTGATAAAGGAAAGATGGAGAAAGTACTTTTCAGAAATGGAAATAGTTTTTCTGCCGTAATCACAAAAAATGTTCCGTACTTGAGTGAAAGATGTGTGGACAATGGACAGGATATGACATAGTAACTTTCTATTATTCATAATCTGAACTAGGAAATATAAGCTCTTCGCATGTTTCAATCTGCCTCTTCTAGGCTTTTACAAAGTGAATCTGAAGAGCATCACAGCCTAAAATGTCTTTTTTCTACCAGAAAGGTCATATACAGTAGTTACTTTAATTTTTATAATACCTTCTCCATTCAACCAAACATAAAAAGGATTAATCTTCTGTACTAACTGCGGCAGATTTCTTTTATAACGGAACATGAGCTTTTACAACAAAAAAAGAGTCAAGACATCCCTAAAAAATCGCAAGAGTTGGATTACAATGTATAGTACCAATTTCTAGATGCATCTTACATAGAATTGCCCCTAAAAGCATTATGATTAATAAACCACAGGGCGACTTTATATTTAATTCTATCCCCGATATCATCAAGAAATTCACATCTATCTTGAATGTTGCTATTATTCCTCTCCACCCAGATATGGCATATCAGAATATCACCACTGAAACTACAGTTCTCCCTAATACCATTCCTTTTCGGCTAATGAAACCCCCTACATTACTCAAAAACAAAGACATCACATAATCTGGGATAACCAACCGGATGCCCAATTTGACTCAATTTAGAAGGCACCATATTAGCAAAGGGTTGTTCTTTACTAAATTTTGTTGTATGACAAAAGAACAAGCAATTATTTTCTGCTAAAGTTACCCCTGAGACACTCTGTAGTAGAAGCAATGTACTAAAAATAATGAATTGTAGACATTTAATACCAAATAAAAAAAAAACACTAAATAATCTGGAAATTGAAAAAAATATATATCAAAAATTCACCAAATATACTAGTAACCAATAAAGCTTAATGATAGGATGTCAACCCTGTAAAATGAAATTACCCAGTATGGTCAACGTATTACAAAAATTGATGAGAAATCTTAAGTTAGAACGATTTAATTTTTGAAAAGTCAATTCACCAAATGAGTTGCTTCAAGGCATGATTTCATAATGAATTACTCACCAGTTTCTTATCATGTTCCAAAACACTGTTTAACCTTTCGATAACACTGTCATCAGCTAGAGAAATCTCGTCCACAAGAAACAGGTCACCATTACGCATTGCTTCAACAAGTGGACCATCTTGCCACTTAAAAAGAGTTTGCCACTTCGCCTGAAGAGGTATCAAATCTTTACAAATTTGTGATATATAGGCAACATCATTCGCATTAAGGTTTGGATGGGACTCAGGATTCGCAATGTATCTCTTCATATAAACATGGAGTGATTCAACAGTAGAGGATGCATCATTAATGTCCACTGAAATTTTCTGCAGGAAAGCAAATAAATTAAGAACTAAAGCACCCAGGCAAAATATACCAAACAAGGGAGGCAACATACAGCATCTCCATGGAAGTGAATAAATGCCTTCGAGTGGGCCAACTTCTCGCAAAGATGTTGAAAATCAGTACTGATTCTTGTTCTCTCGCGCAAAGGGTAGAAACCCTGACAAATAATTAACCACAAAAATTAATAGTCAGTTCAAAATCATAAGATCTGCCGAAAAGCAAAAGAATGATAAAACATAACAGAATTAAAAAAACAAAGAGTGATTATAAAGCTAAAAGCAAAGCAACAAACCCCAAGAAAATCAGAAGTTTCTGAATACTGATGGCAATTCAATACGTGTAATTTGGATCCCAGCATGATACTAAGCAATTGACAGACAGTTGTTTTCCCTCCACCAGTTTCTCCAACAAGGAGAACAGGCTCGCGCATCTGATAACACCGCTCAACCAAAAAATTCATCCTCCTCAGAGTTTTTGTCCAAATAATTCTGTGAAAGAGAAAAATAAGTAGGGCCTTATATACAGGTAAAAAGAGCTCATGACAGTACTTGAGTAAATACTTACTTCCCAATGTTTCTGGAACATAAATCATATTTATCAGGCTTGAAAGCATCATCACCAGTTGTACCTTCCTGATAAAGTGAGGGAAGGGATAAGCGAAATTGTTTATATTAACATCTTGTGACCATCATTCCATCTAAATGAAAATTTTACCTTAAACCTACTAAAAAAATTGCATCAAAGTAAAAAAGCAATAATACCTGTCTGTACAAGTCATCAACATACAACTTGATATCCAACTGTTTCTCTAGAACCTCTTTGACAATTCGCTTCTCAGCGTCTTCACGCAGCCTTTCAGCCAATAAATAATAACCATTATAACCTAAATCTTCATAGGATGTACATTCAAATTTTTTGTAACGATCAGCCCATCGGAACAAATCACGAGGAGTTATAAATCCATGTTTCCCTGCAAAAATTTTACTGTTCTGCCTGTGAAATTGCAACTCTTTCATGACATCAACCATTGTTTTCGCTCGACTCTCGGAAATACCGCACCTCGTTTCCAGAATTGTTGTCAACTCTTCTTGGGGGATTTCATCGACATGAATCTCCACAAAGCGATTCATGAATTGTTTCTTGTAATTCAGGAACAAAAAGCTCCCTATTATCATCTAGCAATCTGTTCAGTGCTTCGAGTACATCTGACGGAGCTAGGTTCAGTTCATCTAAAACAATCCAATGACCTTTGCGAACAGCTTCCACAAGTGCTCCCTCATAGAAAACGAGCTTTCCACTTGAATCGGTAATGTAAGAACCAAGGTACTCTTGGAGATCAGTGTGTTCATGGTTATTGATCCTTACAAATTCATGACCAGTTACAGCAGCAAGATACCTAACAAGACTAGTCTTCCCACTAGAGGTGGGTCCCTGTAACAAGACCGGATACCTTCCAATAAAAATTGAGCGTGCAAGGTTCTTAAGATGCTCCTGGACACTATTTGTTAGGACATAGCTATCCATAATAGTATCATTATAATTGGAAGCCCTTTTCACCAAGTACGAATCAAAAGGGAGTGTTGGAGGAATTGCACCTCCCAACAAATGATTGCAGATTAAAGTGTTCATTGACTTTGCACTTTCGATATCTAATGAACTCATAAAGAACATGCAAAACCCATCATACAAAGATCTATCAAATCCAAAACTTTTTTTAGCCTTCTTTAAATATTCCAATGCCCTGTACAGAGATCGTAAACTGTAGTGCGGTCTCTGGTTAGCCCCATCCTGTAGCTTTTCCTCAAAATATTTTGCTTGCTTATAGAAGTCCACTATTTTACGTATTACATCTCTTAACAAAGGATCATCATCTATAAACTGTTCAATAAATAAAACCAAGTCCTCATCATTCAACACATCATCAACAAAGTATTCTGAAAACCTGCTCCTTACAGAAATTGGCAAGTCCCTTTTACCAGCATCTGTAGCAGGGTTCATGCAAGCAAACATGCGAAAGTCGGGATGCCTGTATACATAATCTATATCGCCCCTTTCAGCCAAACATATTGACGCTTTCTCATCTTCAAGGACCCCAATAACTCTCTGCAAGATCTCAGGAGGAGCCAAATTAACTTCATCTAGCAATATCCATTCCCCATTTTTCAGGGCAGTAATAAAAGCCCCTTCAACAAATGAAAACACCATCCCATCTGATCGGCTAACTATTGATTGAGCTCTTTCCAATTTCTTAGAAAAGTTTACCCAAGAATTCTGTAGGCCTCGACTCAATGATCTCTTCCTCTTGTCACCAGAGCTGTATTTTTCTGTTTCAACTACCTTTTGGTAGCATTTCTGAAATGCACTTAATACTTTTCTCCACTTCTTCATAGTCAGATATTTCCTCAAATCGGTAAAGAACTTTTCGTTACCCTGGACAAATGAATGAAAATAGAGTGAATTTAATAAACGTTAAAAGTGTGTTGCGCGGTAGATGCAAGATATTCTGGAAAATGGTACCTTTAATGTAAAGGTACTTGTGAATAGATTTTCAAACTCCTGATAAAGTGGAACACAAACAAACCGTGCATCCATGGGTTTGTATCCACCCAACAAGTCCGCAGCATCACTTTGCTGGCTCAAATTCTGGGACAGAGATCACAGTTACAATGACCAACTATACTCTGAAGCTGTAAAAAAACATCAAAGTTGAAACATGGAACTTACCAAAACTGTAAGTTTCCGGCCCAGCTTCATGCCAAGCGTTTGTACAAGAGTTGTCTTTCCAGTACCCGTTTCACCGACCAATAGCACTGGTTCATTAAACTTAACAGAGCAGGCAATCCTCTCAAGAGCATGTATCGAAGCACGGATTGTAACAAATTGCTTCCTGTTACGATTGAACTGTGACAGTGACAATAGTAATAGTAGATGTTAAAACACTGTTCAGAATCAAATAAACCAATATAAAGAGGAAATATCAAATGCATAGACTCACGGCCATTTCATCATGATCGAAGATAGCGCGACCTACTCGCAACTGAAGTTTTGATTCCTGCATATACTTTCAAAGCTTACACGACTGTCCAGAGTGGTATGAAGACAAAACGCAAGCATGATTTATGTGCACATATAAAATTGCAAGACCTGAATCATGGGCTTATTAACGAGATACAACGTCTCGGGTAGTGGAACTTTCCAGTGAATCCACAATTTTGTGATCTCTCTCGTGATAGCTAAACGATTTCCAACTGAAGTTGAAAAGGATGCAAAAACATCTATGGCCTGAAATTCAAAAGCCCAAACTTAAAATGAAGCACTTCACGAGATCATCGACTTCTGTGAGATTGCAGAAAACTATAATGTATATCTAACCTCTTTACAGATATCTTCGCGTGCAGAATCAGAGAGTGTATCTTGTCCAAATCTCGCAACTCGTTTGCACAACTTGAGAATATCTCTATCAGTATAGATAAATGACTTAGTTAGTGCTTGTTGCAAGAACATATCATAAGTTATTATGTGTCAAATAATACTACCTCAGATTGAATCTGTCCTGATAGCTCGAAGAAGCTGCAAGCCCCAATTGAGATCTTATTAGTTGGTTTACCCTGTCAAAGGTTTCTGCAAAAAATAAATAGAACAATTCATGTATCATGAACAGTTTCAGTTTAAAGAAGCTTAAGATATGCAAGGAACAAAAAAAAAACAGCAAACCTATGAGATTGTGGGCAAGATGATTCAATCCTGGATACCACTCCAGCACAATATGTAGCAAGTCCTGGTTAGTGGGAGGGCGAATCATTACTTTCCTCCATACAGCACTGAGCGTGTTCCTACCTATAACAAGAATGACAGAAAAACAAATTGCATCATCTCTCTCTCTCTCACGTAACAGTTCACATTCTGTTTTGCACCTTTGATGAATAAAACTACAATTCTCTCAAAGATAATTATTTAAGAAGCTTTGAGGTGATGGATTAATTAAGAATCAAAAGTACGATTTTTCATGATTAATCTGCTTGCTTAGCACTCACTATCCAGTGATAAAAGAGGAATAAGAAGAATTTATTTGTTAGTCATATGTCATTGCTAACTACAGAAAGAACATATATAAAATAGCATAACAAAATGCTTCACAGAGAACTGAAAGACTAATAAAGACACAGTCGCAGAGAAAATAAAGTGGCGTAAAACAATAAGGATACAGCAACACACACACACACATAAATATATATAATCAAGCTACAATAGGAAGGGGAAAAAAGCCAAACCTTCGCTAAAACGAGATGTGTCTGTATTCAAGCTTGTCACGGTAGAAAATAGCCGAAAATTCTCATTCACTTTAACTGCCTGCATATATTAAATCATAAATAATAATCATGTGGTAACAAGCTTCAACAATGCACTATTTACAACACGCACATCAGTTGTGAAGGATAGAAAGTGTGTACCTCCCCATGGCCAGTTGAGAATGTAATAGCACCCTCCAACAAAGGCAAAATAATCGATACAATGTCTGGTGGTGCTTTATTGACGTCCTCTAAGACAACCCAAAAACCATTCAGAACAGCCTGTCAAATTTGATTTCACAGAAGTAACAACATTAATGCATGGGGCAACAAAATCTGAAGTTTTTCATATTTTCATTTGCTTCAAACCTGGGTAAGGGAACCAGGTTGCCATCTGAATTCACCAGGTTTCTCGGCACAAACATAACTCCCAAGGAGTGTTTTCCCATCAATCTGATCATCCATGTGAATAGACAGAACTATTTTGCATGCAAGGAGATGTTATAATAAGAAAAGGTTCACCCAAGAAAGATAGAAAAGGAGTGTAGCTTTAATAGAATGGGGAATAGGGGATGCATCACAACAGAATATTCCTACATAGGAGTTAACATATTTGTGCACATGTTTGTAAACCACAAATCATTTTATGAAGAAACATATATTTTAAATAACAACATAGGGACAAAAAGTCCCTACAACTGATTATAAACTTGAATTACATTGCATATTTCCATTTTCTAGCTAAATCCAAAACAAAATTGCCCCTAAAAGCATTCGGAAAGACCAGAAGCACATACCTCTACTCCCAAAAGCATGGGCCAATTTGTTAATAAGCGCAGTTTTCCCGCAACCAGCAGGGCCATATAAAACCACAGGCCACCTCTGATTCACGGCTAAGGAGACCATCTCAAAACTCTTTGTCATAGCAGAAGTCAATATAAATGGAGTCTCAGTGTTCCTACAGGAAAGGAAAATCAAGAAGGTCAATAATTTGAATATAATAGTATGATTGAGAGGTTGGCATAAGATTTGAACATTTTTTCCTAGCAACAAACAAACACAACAGATCACAAAAAGAATACCATGTGTACAAACTAGTCCCAAATCTAACTCTAGATATACTTGAGTTTCTAAAACTCACATATCCCAAAGTTATGCAGTAAACCCTCAAAATGCAAGAGCAAGAAATGCATAATAATTCACTTCTTTCTTTGTATTGGTAACTATATGTTGGTCACATCCCCTGGGTTCACAATGGTTTGAAAGGCTCGGATAAAAATAAGAAAGATATTACTATGGTTGATTGTTTGGGGAGAAGTGCCCAACTGAGATTATATATATATATATATATATATATATATATATATATATATATATATATATATATATATATATATATAATTAAAAATACCCTAACTGCTCTCTCCTTCCACGGTCTGTTTTATGCAGAAACTCCTCAGAGGAACTAAATCAACTACTCATGTCCTTTTGCTCGGGAATTGTGGTACAGGGCATTCATTGGGTTATCCAGATTCGATTGTGGACTTGATGCGGAGTAATGTTGAGGTTTCACAATGGTGTTATAATACACTTTGATTGAAAGAAATTGGAGAATTTTTTTATGATAGATGTGAATCTCTTGATGAGATATGAGATATAATTAAATATAAAATGGTTATGTGGTCTATTAGTCATAATGATGTAAGGGTTTTTCTATCTATGATGAATCTAGAAATTGATGATAGGCAATGTCATCCAACTTTATAATCAGTGTAGGGATAAACCTCTCTAGAGCCAGGCCAGAAGAGAAACTAAATAAACAGAAACACTTTGTGAAATTATTATATTTTCAAATAAACAAATCTTACCCTGAAACCAGCCCGGTCTTATTATCCATTGATGAGATCACCAAAGAACTAAGCTGGAAACCATTGTCTTCTCTTTCAACCATTGTATCGGTTTCTTCTGCAGAAGACTCCAGATACCAACCACCTTTCTCCAAAGATACATCCATACAAAATTCTTGCCATCTGCAAAAATTAAATCGGTAAAGAGAAATACAATTAAAAAAAATATAGATAATAATAATGACTAACACAAGCAATACTGACAAATTATGGAACAAACAAATACTTTGACCAGTATTTTCCCATGTTAATGTTTTGAAATTCTATAATCACTTATTTTCTGAATTTTAGATGCAAAATACACAATAATTAGAGTCATTAATGTAGAGAGGAAAATCATACAAAATAGTTTACATGAATTTTCAATTTACATTACTAGAAGATTAGAATAAACATAAAAAGTCTATATGTAGCTACTATGAACTGTGACATTGTGTAAAAAATAATCCCTGGAACACTGGCTGATCCTCAAGAAAAATAAACTCCTCTTTTAGCCCTCATAAGTCATGGAAAAAAAGCACATAATAAAAGCTAAGCTTACCGCAGGAAACTCTGAAAAGCTTCTTCTGAGTCAAGATAAAGGTTTGCAGATGCTTTAAAACTTAACTTCATAACAACTGATAAAATACCCATGATGCACCATCTCAGATCAACTATCATATTCCTAACAGAGTCATTTGTCATGGTAGGAACTATGGACTGCTGTACAAGGTCAAAAATACAGGACCAATCCCACAATGTAGTGAAAACTTCCGGCTCCAAAATGAGAAAACGATAAGATGACCGGAAAACATTTAACAAATTTTGTGGTCCCTGTAAAATAAAAGAAGTGTTATAATAAATTTACACCTGATCAGTGAAAAGAGAAAGCAAAGTGCTGCAGTGAATTTAGTTTCTGAATATTCCATTATGCCCATATAAACATCAGATATACGCAATGAGTCACCTAAACCTTGATAACAAAGACCATCAAGAAAATAATAGATATATGAGTGATTTTCCTACCGGCGTGGAATTCAAGAATTAAAATTTAACGCATTAGAGTAGTTCTATGCACATAGACAAACAAAAAGTGTGCCTAAAATTCATCTATGTTACCGAAACTGGACAAATGATGACTGCAGCACATTGACTTCTCAACAGAATACAGGTTATCGCAAAACCTAAGGACAAACATAATAACATTGTAAGTTACCACAGCTAACGCCTTGGAAACCGAACAGTGCATGATCCTTTCAAATGGAGCAGGAGCGACTTTAAAATAATTTAAAATAGACCTGCATCAGAGAAAGTTGAGATGTTATAGTTTATGCCAATGTGGATTTGGAAACTGCAAGTGGAAGATGAGTAATCAGCACCATAGAAAATAGATTTGAACAACCAACAACCACTCGAATATCATCTCACTCTCTCACCATAATTTTGTGTCTTATGCTTATGTCAGATATTAACTATATTCCTCTTAATAGACAGTATATATGATGAAGTTCCAGTAAACAGAATGTAATTCAAATGATTTTCTTACCTCAACAGTACAGGGATCAAATCAAGGGCCCGGCAGAAGGCAAGGCAAGCAAGCTCGTGGAGACGCATTCCCTTCCCCCTCTCGACGTATACATCAATAACGCGAACTATTTCGTCACTATATAAACTTCCATCTTCACTGAGAAAACCATCTTCGTCAAATTCTTCCATAGAGTTATCATCGTCCGACCTCAAATCCGGCACCAAGTGAAGCAGCCCCACCGTCCTCTCCACAATCTTCTGAGCTATCGGCCTAAAACATCCGAACAATGGGATTGTGTAATTCGGGTGCAAGACTAATTCCCCCAACGCACGCACAACCTCTTCTTCTGTGATTTTATCCCCCTGCAAACAACACATATAAAAAATGTAGGTGAGCTCGCATCCCAATGTCACAAACACCATCAAAAAAACTTCTCTTTTTACCTTCTTTAGCAAAATATCGAAACAGGGAATCGATTTCAGGTTCGGACACCGGTTTAGAAACCTCTCCAGCTCCTTTTCCAGAGAGAAACTCCCGTCCAACGTCATCTCAGAACTTCAATGGAGTTACTGCAGATAAGAAACAAAAAGGAAATTTAAAAAAAAACTGGGAAATATAATTAAAATTACTCTCTCTTTGGTCTGTTACTATCGTTCTTATGGCGACCAAAAAATTATATTTCCGTTCCAGAAGCCCTTAAAATCCTTTCTTGAGGATGTTTGGGGTTTAAGAATTAGAAATCAGGGTTTTAGCAGAGGTTTTTAAATAAAAGGCAGCAGCTTTTATATGGAAGTGAAAGGCTCATAAGGCGGCGGAGCGGTCCGTTTAGCTTCAGTAGTTACGGGTCAATATGGCGGTCTGATATCGGGTTGTCGGGGGCAAAACAGGAATTTTACTCTTTTTCGTTTTCTAATAAAACTATTATATTGAGGCATAAATAAAAAGAAAAATTAATTTCATTTTATAAAAAAATTGGTAAATTATTACATGAACTCCTACTCACCTACAATTTTACATGATCCCTTTTTTAATACTTTCATTTTATTTTATTTTATTTTCTCACATTTCTTTTTTTTCTCTCTTTTCTCTTTGCTCTCTATTACTTCTTCCGTACATTAATTTATTAAATATTCTATTAAAAATTTAATTATTTTTTTCAGAATTTTCGTATAATTTTTATCCTATGTATTGGATGGATAAAAAAAGTTAAAGTTAACCAGGAGTGCAAGTATATGATAATGATTTTATCATATTCTTAAAAAAAGTATATATCTTGGTTTCTTACGATCTCTGCAAGTTATAATTGAAACAAAAACATTTGAGTTGAAATATTTTTATCATGTTTACTGGTGAGTCGAGATTGGAGTCGAGCTTAAGTACCATTTACCTTATCGAACATGAGTGAACAAGATTAAGCAAGCTTAAGCTAAATTCGAGAAAAAACACAACAATTTATCGAGCGGCTCGATGAGCTGATTAAGAACTCATATATATGATGTTCGAGCTTAACGAGCAACTTGAGCTCTAATTTGACTTGCTCGGCTGGATTCAATAGGCTCATTTGTCCTTAAGTATAATTTAAGTTGATTATTATATATTATAAATTATTATAATTATTCTTTTTTTATAAGTATTTTATTTGGTTCAAAAAACTATAATTCTACTTCATATCTTAATAAATATTTTATTGAAAAAAATATAATTTTATAAAATATGCAAAGTTAATTTGCAAAAAATAATATAAGGAGTATTATATGTTCATGTAATTTTGCATAACATAAAGGGTTAATTCATGATAGAACCAATATAAGTATTTCTTCAAATTGTCTGATGAAGATTACATTTCCATATATCCTCTCTTTTTTTTTTCGAAAAGAGGAGGTAAATTATCGCGCCACACATTGGTTCGTCGAACGCAAATTACCGAACTATCCTCCACTTATAGGAGGTATGATGGACAATTCATCTATATCTTTAACAACGGTAGACTCAGTCGTGTATTCCTCATTCAAAGCAAGCACCATACATCTGCGTATCTCTTCGAGGCCCGAAAACTCGGAAATAAGTTTATTCAAGCAACAGTGAGCGGTGGTACCTTGTGAGACTTCCAGGGACATATCCGTCATTCCAGTTATATCCGTCAAGCACCCGTGATTCGTTCGGTTATTGCGAGAGAAGTTTGTATCGTTTCGATCTGTTTAATGTCGTTGTCGAGAAGCAAGAATTGGAAAAGTTGAGACTTTGATTATGTGATTAGTATTGAACAGTCCATGGATGGTGTAGAATGTAGATAGATATGATGTAATACTAATAGTTGCAGTATACTGGCCTCTTTGATCAACTGCCCTACTCACGTGTGTTTATTAATGAACTAACCCCCTCACGATTTTCTTTTACAATATACCCTGCTTTTTATTTACTAATTAAAATTAATGTTCAATTACCTTCGTACCCTTCGACCCATCTTTCATTCCTACCCATTTCAAACAATATACCCGAACCAAAACCTTACCCAATTTATTCATCTAAACCCGATCCATCCAAACCCAATTTATCCAAATAAATTATTCTAAAATCATCAAAACCTAAATTTCTTTTCTTTTACAGTATTGTTCTTGAGAACTTTTCCAAACCCAATTTATCAGAAATCGATTCTTCAGAAATCCTTCAAAACTGTGAGCGAATCACTTACGTCGTCTCCAATCCGCCGTTGTCCGTCCCCATCACCTACTTCGTCTCCAATCGCTCGATTAGTGTGTAGTGCAGTCTCGATCGAATTCAATTAACATCTCCAAATCATCGCCCAATTCTATTATTTGTGTTCTTACGAGCTCGATTATTGGCGAGCCGAATCAATCTGGGCAGAGGAGAGGGATCTGGGTGCAGACTCGTACCTAGGGTCGTGGATTATGAAGGTCTCGATCGGATCGTTCATTCAAACCCAATTTATCCAAATCCATTATCTACGGCCACTCCGACAAATCTCAAGGTACCAGATTTAGCTGCGCGTATAGATATTCGGTCTGTATGTATATGCGGTTCCATCGTTAGAAATTGAGCTTTCCGTTTCATTGTTTTCAATCGCAGATCACCGATCTCTACATTGTCTTTGCGGTCGTCATTGTCGTGATTTTGTTTCGTATGGTTGGGGATTCACTTTATCGGCATTGTTCGTTGACATTGTTCGTTTGACATCTCGATTATTGTACTGATTTTTATTTGATATTCTTCTTTCATGTGATTCGTTGACATTGTTCGTTTGACATCTCGATTATTGTAGTGATTTTTATTTGATATTCTTCTTTCATGTGATTCAATTTGGTTGATTTTCACATTAAATTAATTTGATTATTGTTTATACTAATCTGTCTTTTATATAAAATAATTTGGTTTTTAATATAAAGCTAATTTATATGAAATTACATTTTAATTAGTTATATAAAATTAATTTACATGAAATTATATTTTAAATACTAATATAAAATTAATTTACATAATATAAAGTTAATTTACATGAAATTATATTTTAATTATTAATATAATTTTAATTTACATGAAATCACATTTTATTTATTAATATAAAGTTGATTTTGATATTTAATTTAATGTAATTTGATTATTGCTTATACCACTAATCTATCTCGACTAAAATAACTTGGTTATTACTTTTCACATTCACATATGAATTACTAACATAAAATTAATGTACATGAAATACATTTTCATTAGTTATATAAAATTAATTTACATGAAATTATATTTTAATTACTAATATAAAGTAATATAAATTTAATTTACATTTTAAATATTAATATAAAATAAATTTAAATGTAATTAAATTTTAATTACTAATATAAAGTTAATACTCCTAAAACCTTAATACTTCTAAAGTTATTTTATATTAAATTACATTTTAAATACTAATATAAAATTAATTTACAAGAAATTACATTTTAAATATTAATATAAAATTAATTTACATAAAATTACATTTTAATTACTAATATAAATTTAATTTACATGCCATTACATTATAAATACTAATATAAAATTAATTTACATGAAATTACATTTTATGAATAGGTATATGTCATTTAGTTCTTAGGTGTGTGAAAAATCTATCTAATACATACGTGATACGTTTAAACAATGAGTTAGGTACATGTATATTGCCTACAAGGTTATCTTCATATGAGAGAGTTTAGAATTGCATAGGTATATTACAACAATGCTTATGTATGTTTCTTCCAAATTTCAATTTTCTTTTTTGAAAACTTTAGTAAACACTTTAGAATTGCATAAGGGAGTATATTACAACTATAGTTAGGTATGTCTCTTCAAAATTTAATTTTTTTAAAATTCTTTTAAATTTGTTAAAAAATTTCACCCGCCATTTTCATTTTCATTTTTGCTTACTCCCGCTCATTCTCAACGATTCATATTCAAAAGAAAAATGGTTTTTATTTTATATTTATTAATCTTTTATATTTATTCGTATGTTATCCTAATTTGCATACATCGACAAGAAAATCAGTTCTCAAAACATTGGAACGAAACTCAAAAATTCATTCTTGGTTCAATAGAATTCATCGACCAAAATATTCAAAAGAGAACAATATATAAACAACAAGCCAAAATTTTTCGAAAGTTCACAAAACATTGGAACCGCGACAATTTTTGCGATTGAGATTTTTTCTACATAGTTGCACGTCGATTGAATTCAATCTTCCAAGATTCTGCTTCTCGGCCAAAAACTCTATAAATTTCAATGCATACAAGCCGCAATTGTTCCTAAGAAATGACACAAGAAATTTAATTACCAAGTCTCCAAAAAATATTTTATCATCAAACAAGCTTGCACTGCAATTTGGATTAAAGCACATACAAGTCCAAAATAATCTATACAATACAAATGATACAATTAGCACAGACAAATCCAAAACCAAAATCAACACAAAATTGGAAAACCATAATCAAATTCAACACAAAATCGAAAACTGAACTCGTTTCAACAAAGCATACAAAACCCTCAAATGAATTCCCTCAAATAGAACCTCGAGGGGTAAAGGCTATACTGGTATATCACTATATCAATACATCACTACATACACACACCGTCATATATCATATATCACTGTGCTATATCAAGAATGAAACATCTACGGATCTACCAGTCATTTATGGAGACAAATTCATTTCTTGAAAAAAAATGAAAATAAAAATGAAAAATAAATTACAATCACGGTGAATATTGAGGTAATTAATTAGGTGTATGGACAACTCCGAGGAGACGCCAACACTCAGCTGCAGGGGCAAGCTCTTTGAACAACAGCTTCACCATGTTGGTGGCCGGAATAACTGAGAAGCCACCGTTACTACCCCGACAATCTCTGCCCAATTTTCATTCACATGTATTTAAACAATCACACACACACACACACCTTGCGTCTTCTATTAGCTACTTATCCCTTTTCACAACTAATTCAAACAAGAAACAGGGTAAAAAGAAATAAATCGACCTGCGATGAACGGGCCGAAGCTCAACCTCAAGCTGAATATGTCCCCACCGAGCCGCCATAACCCGCGGGTCGATTTCTCGAGCCGCTCGATGACAAATTGACCAGCTAGCTCGTACGTCTTGTCCGGTCTTGTCCGTCCAAGCGTAGCCAGGCCAAGGATGATTGCGGCGATGACAGCCCCCTCCTTCGGTACTCGTCGAGTCCAGAAGAAAATTCAAAATCAAATTCAACACAAAACTAAAAAAATCAAACTAACCCTTTACTTCGAATCGATGAATTGGGGGTATATTTGCACACGCCTTTTTCTATTTAGGGGATTCCGCCGCCGTAGCACAATGGGTCGTCGGAGATGGGGATTTAGCACATTGGGCCGCCAGCGTTGAGGGCTAGGGTTTGGTTCAACCTTCGCGTAGTTCGACACTTATGGGAATTTCGATTAGCACATCGGGCGAAGGTGGTGTGGGCTAGGGTTTATGGTGTACTTTCGTCTTCGCGTAGTAGTTCGTCGGTTCTTCCTTGATAAACGGGCTGCGAGTGAGATGAGGAAGAGAAGGTGATGTGGGCTAGGGTTTATGGTGTACCTTCGTCTTCGCTTAGTAGTTCGTCGGTTCTTCCTTGATAAACGGGCTGCGAGTGAGATGAGGAAGAATATATGATTTTTTCAAAAAATTGTAATGAAACACGTTAGATAAATAGGGGCAATTTCGACTATTCTATACATTTAATAATTACTCTTATGTATTTCCATTTTTTAAATTATTATTTAAATAAAAAAGCGTTTGGTGAAATATACTGGGCCCAAAGGTATTCCATCAATTGTTCCCAGTATACTGTATGCATTTGCAGGAACTGCAAAATCAGGGACTGTTAAATACTAGTAACCGGCCGGGTTTTACTCTAGACCGGGTTTGAACATGGACCGGATTTTTTAAACTCTTCTCGATTCGATTTTAGTTTTATTATTATTACTCCTATTATTATTGCAATTGTCATTTTTGTCCCTTCCTTTATGACGGTAGAGAGAACGAAAGAGAAGTTTTAATCTACGCGCGATAATGGCCGAATCAGCGAACGGCGGATCGATTGTCGCGGATACCAAACCGGATTCGGACGGTTCAAATCAACTGGAGCAAAGCGATTGCAGCGCGTATCCTTCACCGTCGACGAAGAACACGAAGGCTACTGAAGCAGGCGGTGATGGAATTGGGGGCGGTCGAAATCCTGCAAAGGATGCCTTTACTATTCGTCGCGTTTCAAGGCCGATTCTAGAAGCCCTCGCTGCGTTGGTCTCACCCGTTCCCTCCCCAATGGTACCCTAATTTTATTTTTTTCTTCGGCCTTGATTATCGCGAATTTCTCACCTACGCCTTTTGATTTCCAGTAATTGATGTTTGAATTCCGATACTGGGTTTATTTGTTTCATAATTTTATGCTTGAATTGTGTTTTTAGTGTCTGTACTTTTTCTAATCTTCTGAATGAAAGTAGGAGCGGAGAGGAAAGTTTTTGTAGGATTTGGATTGGGAGACATGATTGTATATTTTTTTTATCCCCTTTTCCACTTAGAGTCGCATTGATCTCAATTTTCTACGGTTGACTTTCTATTCAGCAGAATTCTTATGCTTGCAAGATGATGTTTTTGTGGTTATCTCCAAAGATTGTTTAATTGGTGTAAATAGGTAAAACATGATGCAGCATGAGCTGCTCTAGAATTTATGTGTCGTGCTTCGCTAGCTAGACAGCTAATTTATTACTTTGAGATTTCTACGTTTACTTGATTGGGGAATATCATGTTTGAAGTTCTATAATGGGTTCTTTTGTTTCGTAATTTTTTGCTTGAATTTTGTGTTTTTGGTGTCTGCACTTTTTCCTATCTTCTGAATGGAAGTAGGAGCGGGGGAGAGGAAACTTTTTGTGTAGAATTTGGATTGGGAGATGAGGAGACGTGATTGTATATTTTTTTCATTCCCTTTTCCACTTAGAGTTGTGTTGATCTCCGATTTTCTACGGTTGACTTTTTATTCAGCAGAAATCTTATGCTTGCAATTTGTGTTTGTCTCCGACTCTCCGGAGATTGGTTAATTGGTGTACATAGGTAAAACATGATACAACTAATAGCTAGACAGCTAGTTTACTTGTTTGGGGAATATCATGTTGTGTTTGTTTATGTGAATAGTGCCTAGATATACTGCTGGGCAATCTGAGGAAGAGGCATCTAAAGATGGTAGAGCCCTCGTCGAATTCAGATATGCATGTGTTGGTTATTCTCTGTACAATGACCGAAAAGACCAGGCCTCCACTGGGCAACGAACTCCAACAGAATTACCTTTTTGTGTAGGCCTTGAGGTTAGTTCCTTAATACAATTCATGAAAATGTTCTTGGGTTCTGTTTTCTCTCTCTCTCTAGAATGGCAAGATTGTTAGATGTTTCTCTCTCTTTGTTGTATTTTGAATAATTACAGATGCTGACGTGGGCACGTTTTTTTTTTTCTCTTTTGAGCAGGTTTTAGTGGATCGAAGAGTTAAAAATGCTGATACTGTATCTGCTCCTGCCCATGCTCATAGCGAAGGCGAGTAATTAACTGTGCTTATTTTTCGCTGTTATTGAAATATGATTATATATTAGCGAGCCTAGTGACAGAATACTAATACAACTGGTCAATTATTTAAAGTGGAAATGAATCTCACCTCATTAGTGTATTCTTGTTCTAAGGTTTCCATGATCGACAGGCATATGATTTTTTTTATTGATAAATTTAAGAGTCCCAGCAATGCTGAAGTTTTGAATCCTCTTTGGGTTTTCTGCTCATCATAGTTACGAATTATGTCTGTGACGAGTGTCAAAGTATAAGTCTTGCTCGATAAATAAAAATGTTTAAAATTCTGCATTTTAAGAGTTTGCTAAATAAATGCATCACTATTTCTTGTGTTGAATATTTTTTGGCCTTCTTACAGATGGAAATGGATTACCACAGAAGGGTTCACCTAAACCTACTCATGTAACTGAGGATGAGCTTCTTAGCAGGCAAGTTCTATAAAGTTCACCTCTGCAGTTATATATGCTTCATTTTACGTTCGAGCTAGAATCTTTAACTAACTCGTAGTGGATTGAATAATAATATTCCAATGGGATGACTACCAAATGTACCCTTGAGGTTTCATCTAATTACAACAAGGAAATAAAAAGGTAACTTTTAAAATTACAGAAATACCTCTGAGGTTGGTTCAGTATTAAAATTAAGTTTTTTTTTTAATGTGAAGGTTATGAAAAGGGGATAATACTATGGTATTTTTTCGTTGTTTTACAAGTTATTTGTTTTATTTTACTTGTAGGCTGTAGCATTCAATTCTAGGTATATTTACAACAGCAGTCCTTGAGGATTGATTTAATCACAAAAAAGAAGATTGTATGATAAAAAATAAAATTGAAGTACATGGTTGACGTGGTATTTTGTGGAAGAATATCTGTATTTTCTTTCAATTATTTGTAAATCTACTTTTCGATTCTCCACCCTCTGCATTCAAGAAAGTAATTCACTCGACTCATGAGATCATATTCCTTGCATCAAATAAAAATAAAAATAAAAAATACTAAGCAGGTTTACTAGGAGCGCGAACCTGGTGGCGAATGGAGTAGCCAAGAACATCCGGAGACCTTGATGACTTCATGTACCGAAGACCAAAGTAACTATTGACTGACAGTATTGCCACTCCGTGGATAAAAAAAATAGTAAATATAGTAAATATAGCTATTGCCGGGAGAAGAAAAGACGCGATTTCTCATCCTTGTTAATATTGGAAAACCACGAAGGTGACGATCATGAGTGTTTTTGTTTCTTCTTCTTGAATTAGTAAAAGCTATATATAGCTATTGCCTATTGGTGATCTGGTCTTTTGGTTTGAGTAAACCGCATGTTGTGTGATATTACTATACATTGTTAGTGTACAGAGAGAAGTTTTGATGAATCTCAAGTTTAGTCATGGCTTCTTTGTTTGTGAAGCTATTAACGTGAAACGTTGACGTAATACATTCCCCTTCGTTGGCTATTTCGTCCGATTTGTTATTGGTGAAGAAGACGAAAAATGTGGATTTTTGTGAATGGATTTCTAGGTTATGAGAAGCTAAAGATAGCTTTGTGAAATCTTTCAAAATGTGGATTTTTGTGAATGGAAACAATCCACGATATTTTGTGGATGTTTGTGAAAGGAAATGATTTTTGTAAAAAATACCATTTCTACGTTTTTGGTTTTTTGTGCTACACTTGCTCGTATTCACTGTGCAAGGGCTGTGCCAAAGATGCGGATTACTCGAGTGTCCAAAAAAAGAAAGGCTTTTGCTCGATCTGCATGAAAACTATCATGCTGCTTGAAAATAAGGGCCAAGCAAATAATGAGCCGGTACGTAAATTGTTTCTTATCATGTTATTGAACATTCTCCCCAAAAATCTTTGGATGTTATTAGACGTCTTTATTGTATTTTATTTGTTCAGAGACTCGGGCCGATTTCGATGACAAAACTAGCTGGGAATATCTTTCCAAGGTACATTGGGTAGCCTTAAAAGACAAGTTATCATCGACGCTCACTCAAGCGCAAAAACCCTCGAAAGGCGTGGATACCACAGTATGCAAACCCCCGTCGAGTAATTACATTGCTAATGCAGTAAAGAACTTTTGGAGTGGATAATGCCGGGTAAAGACAATGACGGGTGCAAAGACAGCGCGAAAGTAAATGACAATGACAGCGCGAAACCAAGCATGGATGAGCCCGATAAAAGTCTAGTCAATCCGAGAACCGACGGTTGTAGCAGTAGCACCGAATGGGCAACAAAAGACCTATTGGAGTTTGTGGCCCATGTGAAGAATGGTGACACATCAGCGCTTTCGCAATTCGATGCGCAAATGCTATTGCTTGACTACGTAAAGAGAAAACCGCCGATGCCAATAAACAGTAGAAAGCGGAAAACGCGGAAAAAGAGTGACGAGAAAGCACCAGCCCAGAATAACTTAAAAGAGTATGCAACAGTTGATGTTCATAACATTAACTTGGTCTATTTAAGCGGAGTTTGATGGAGAATCTTCTCGAAGATCGTGAGAGTTTCGATAATAAAGTTATTGGGACAATTGTGAGAATTAGAATATCGAGCAACGATCAGAAGCAAGATGTTCACAGGCTTGTCCAAGTAGAAGGTATAGCGCAGCGCATACGTTTCTGAAATTGTGCAATTTTCGTTTTTAGCGCGATGTATTCTTATTTATAACTGTAATGCAGGGACTACTAAGGTTGGCGAGCCATATAAAATTGGTGAAAGGACAACTGATGTCATGCTTGAAGTTCTAAATTTAGACAAGAAAGAAGTCATGCCGGTTACTGATGTTTCAAATGATGAGTTTACTGAGGTACCCTCGTATTCTCATTGCTTTTGTTTGCGCTTTTTTTGCACAATTTGACTAACGAGTGATGACTTATCTATATTTGGCATTCAGGATGAATGCACGCGGCTACGAGAAAGCATTAGACTCGGGCTTGCGCAACGGTTGACCGTTGTAAGTTCTATTTGCACTATTTTTCAGATGCTGATACGAAACTACGTACCTTTGCGCGACATATTTGTGTTCGGTTTCAGGGTGAAGTACAAAATAAAGCCATGTTACTCCATCCAGTGAGGGTTAACTTGGTCTATTTGAAGCGGAGTTTGATGGAGAATCTTCTCGAAGATCGCGAGAGTTTTAACAATAAGGTTATTGGGACTATTGTGAGAATTAGAATATCGAGCGATGATCAGAAGCAAGATGTTCACAGGCTTGTCCAAGTAGTAGGTATATAGCGCATACGTTCGTAAATTGTGCGATTTTCCTTTTTAGCACCTTCTAATCTTATTTAGTTATTTATCATTGTAATTTAAGGACTACTAAGGTTGGCGAGCCGTATAAAATCGGCGACAGGACAGGACAACTGATGTCATGCTTGAAGTTCTTAATTTAGACAAGAAAGAAGTCGTGACGATTACTGCCCTTTCAAACGATGAGTTTATCGAGATACTGTCTTCCTGAATCTATTCTTGTTGCTATTGTTCGCGCAGTTTTTGCACAATTTGACTGACGAGTGACGACTTATCTATATTTGGCATTCAGGATGAATGCACACGGCTACGACAAAGCATTAGATGCGGGCTTGCGCAAAGGTTGACTGTTGTAAGTTCTCTTTGCGCTATGTTTCAGATGGTGATACGAAACTACGTACCATTGCACGACTTATTAGTGTTCGGTTTCAGGGTGAAGTACAAAATAAAGCTCTATGTCACTCCATCCAGTGAGGGTTAACGATGTGAGTTTGTTACGGTTCTAAGGTATAATTATTACGGCCCTTCTGTTTCTGATTTGTTGTTCTGAAAATAGTGTCTGGAGGCAGAGATATCGCGGTTGAATGATTTGAGAGATCTAGCTAGGGAGAACGGGCGTAAGAAAGAATATCCTTTATCGAAGCATCTACAAGCATTTAAACGAATGTATTTCATTTTTGCTTTCATGATTCCTCGATTTGCTTAACACGTTTCACGATTAGAAGAATCGCGAGCAAAATACATCGGCTAAAATCACCCAAGCAGCACAGCCGCAGAATCTCGAAAATTCCAAAGATACATATTGATCCAAAAATGAGTCAAAATTATGACCCCAAAGAAGATGCCAAAAGCGGAAAATGTACAAAGTTCGTCGGTTATTTGATTCGTTTATTTCGCATCCTGATGTCGCATTTAATTACACAGCAAGCCACTCGGATGTTCCTGAAAATGGAAGGAAGTCTTTTTCTTTCAATAAAAAAGGTAAATTATCAAGACTTTAACCCGATGCATTAAAACCTTTTGAAAGTACATCTTTGCGCAGATAAAGCTCAAAGGATCATCCGAGTGAGAGAGAAACCCGATGCAAGCGGATCAAGCATGTCTGACAAACTATGGCACTATCGCGATCCCGATGGTAAGATCCAGGGGCCGTTTTCCATGATGCAGATGCGCAAATGGAGCGCAACTGGACTATTCACACCCGACATGACAATATGGACCAATCACGAGCAGTATGACTCAATACTCCTCACTTACGCGCTAAATGGGAAATTCAACGTACCATCGGAGGAGGCTACAGGAGAAATCGGGCTAATACGTGAGGTTACAAATGCGAGCATTGGAGATAGTAATAATAATGTGAGTTTTTCTTCAGAAAACAATCCTGGACTCGTAAGAGCAGACGAGTCTGGCTCCTGGCCACAGTGTTGGGACTTGCTTAAGGATTGCCTTTCTGTGTAGGCCTTGAGGTTAGTTAGTTACTTCAAACAATTTTTGAACGTGTTCTTGGGTTCTGTTTTTTCTCGGGTAATTGAGTACCCTACCTTAGAGTTATCTTTTTGACCTAAACTCTCTCTAGAATGGCAAGATTGTTAAATGTTTCTCTCTGTGTCTCTCTTTACTGTATTTTGAATAATTACAATTTACAGATGCTGATGTGGACACGTTTTTTTTTCCTCTTTTGAGTAGGTTTTAGTGGATCAAAGAGTTAAAAATGCTGATACTGTATCTGCTCCTGCCCATGCTCATAGCAAAGGCGAGTAACCAACTGTTGTTATTTTTTGCTGTTATTGAATTATGATTATTTATTAGTGAGCCTAGTGCAGAGGATACTAATACAACTGGTCAATTATTTAAACTGGAAATTAATCTCACCTCATTATGTATTCTCTTTCTAAAGTTACCATGATTGACAGACATTGTTAGAGAGCAGAAAGAGAGCCGAGTTGTGTTAGGCGAGGAAGATGGGCCTCGGCCATTGCAGGTTTATCGACGTCGTCGGGGACGGGCTCAGGCCGATTAACGAGCCTGCTGGACAGTCCGAATATTATTAGTATTATTAGTATTTCTAATTATTATGTTTTAAGTTATTTAGGGTTATTTATCTTTGGTATGTTTTAGAATATTATATAAGGGTTACTTAGGGTTTGAGAATTTATCATTGGAGATTATTATTAAAAGCTGGAGCTTTTGGGCAAACGGGTCTTCCGTTTGAGTGTGATTTTCTGCTTCTAACAGACATATTATATGATTTTGTTTTATTGATAGATTTAAGATTCCCAGCAATGCTGAAGTTTTGAATCCTCTTTGGGTTTTCTGCTCATCATAGTTACGAATTATGTCTGTGACGAGTGTCGAAGTATTAGTCTTGCTCGATAAATAAAAAAATTTAAAATTCTGCATTTTAAGAGTTTGCTAAATAAATGCATGGTTATTTCTTGTGTTGACTTATTTCAGACAGCAGTAAAGAACTTTTGGAGTCGATAATGCCTCCGTGTAGATACTGACAGGTGCAAAGACAGCGCAAAAGTAATGACAATGGCAGCGCAAAACCAAGCATGAAAAAAAAACACCCACTTTTTTTCCTTTTAAATAGCTTTCCAAACATTTCATTCGGAAATTCTTAGCCTTACCAAAACTCTTCCTCCAAATATTCACAGTTTACAAAGCAGCTTATTTTCCAAAAATAATCAGAATTCCCCAAAAGACCAATCAAGCAAATATCACACCAAACAATGGAGAAACAATTTTCAGATTTGAGTTCCTTGCAAAAACATCTAATTGCTCAGTTTCTAATTTCAAACAGCACCAATTATATTGTCCACCATTGAAAGAGTTGTATTCACAGAATATGGTCAGAAGCAAAAGCGAATTTGATTTGCAAAAAATCAAGGATATTCCTTTTAAACAGATAAACAAAGTTAGACTTTCGGCACATGAGTTAGGCACAAGCACAAGTAAAGATTGGTGAAGTCATTTGGTTGCTGACCCAGATTCTAGAAGAATAAAATTCACAGAAATGTTTCATATTGTCCACATTGATGAAAAATGGTTTTATGTCGAAGGAGTCAGAGAGAGGTATTACATGGTTCCGGGAGAATTAGAACCACATAGGACAAGCAAGTCAAAAAAGATATATCATGTTCATGTGTGCGGGAAAATAGGAATTTGGCCTTTTACTAAAAAAGAACCAGCACAAAGAAATTCCAAAAATAGACTTAAAATAAAAGGACTTAGGTTACAAAACCAATTGACTCTATCACAAAGGAGGTCACTAATGCATGCCTTATTAATCAGGTACAATCTGATGGTCACTGTTTTTTATTAAAAATGCTAACTTATTGAACGATTTTAATTCAGATTATTCCAGATAATAAAGCTAAATTCCTACTATGTGCATGCACAAACAGAATTATCCAGCAAGATAATGCAAAGCCTCATATCAACAATGAAGATGCACACTTTATGGCAGCTGCTACATTAGATGGTTTCAACATCCTTGTGGATTATTTCAATTTCAATTTGTCAAGGATTATTTCAACAGCTGAGTAAAGTGATAAAGAATTCTCATTTTAAACAATCCGGAGCAACAATCATTTATTGTAATAAATGAGTTACATATTCTCATGGATTTCTTTTGAGAATGCCACAAAAACAAGTAACAGTAGTACAATACTACTGCAGTATACAAAAATAATTGCTACGATTTAAGAAAAAACTCCATCGACTCCATTATTCTTCAAATAATCCAAAGAAGAAAAAAAGAAAAAAAACGTAAATATAATTACCGTACTTTTGTATTGTGGACAGTAGGGATGCACATCATCTCATCGAGAGTTCTGGGTGTTTCACGTAGTGGATAATCTTTAAAAAAAAAAAAACGGGGTGAGTTTTATTCAGATGGGGGTTGGTTTTACCCGGATTTGACTTCGTTTCACCGGAGAAATTCATTTTGTGGAGAAGAAAATGTGAAGAAATTCAATCTATAGTTTTCAATATAAAATCTAGTTATTGTCGTAATATTATTAATATTTTTAAAAAAATATTTAATAATTTATAAAAGTTATAATTATATTTATAAAAAAATCAATTCAGTTCAATTCAGATGGCTTAAGTTCAGTTCAGAATGAAAATAACTCAAAATCTAACGAATATGATTTGACTCTCCGAGCTCAGAATCACTCATATATATATATATATATATATATATATATATATATATATATATATATATATATATATATATATATATATATATATATATATATATATATATATATGAACTCAGAAAATATAAAAGCACCATAAACAATAAAAAAAATATAATTTTATTACTGTATCATAAATTATTATAATTATTTTTTTTTATAAGTATTTTATTTTGATTTTCAAAACTATAATTTTACTTCATCTCTTAATAAACATTTTATTGAAAAAATATAATTTTATAAAATATGCATTATGTGGAAATGGATTGCAAAAGAAGGGTTCACCTAAACCTACTCATGTAACTGGGGATGAGTTTCTTAGCAGGCAAGTTCTATAAAGTTCACCTCTGCAGTTATATATACTTCATTTTACGTTCGAGCTAGAATCTACAACAAAGTCGTAGTGGATGGAATAATATTCCAATGGGATGACTACCAAATGTACCCTTGAGGTTTCATCTATCTAATTACAACAATGAAAAAAAGGTAACTTTCAAAATTACAGAAATACCTCTGAGGTTGGTTCAGTATTAAAATTAAGTTTTTTTTAATGTGAAGGTTATGAAAATGGGATAATACTACTATTAAATCAAGCAGAGTCTTGATCATGACTTCATGTACCGAAGACCAAAGTAACTATTGATTGACAGTATTGCCCCTCCGTGGATATAAATAAATAGTAAATACGGGCCGGGAGAAGAAAATACGCAATTTTCTCATCATTGTTAAAATTGGAAAACCACGAAGGTGACGATCATGAGTGTTATTTTTATTTTTCTTGAATTTGTAAAAGCTATATAGCTATTGGTGTTGTGGTTTTTTGGTTCGAGTAAACCGCATGTTAGTGTACGTACAGAGAGAAGTTTTGATGAATCTTAAGTTTAGTCATGGCTTCTTTGTTTGCGAAGCTATTAACGTGAAACGTTGACTTAATCCATTCCCCTTTGTTGGCTATTTCGTCCGATTTGTTATTATGAATTGATTTTTCAATTAATAATTAATCCAAATAATTGAATAAATATTGCAATCCGGCCATAATCATATAACGTATAAAAATTATACCATTAGCAAACCAAGCTTTTTTAATATAATCCAGCATCTTTGTAAATTCCATTATTCTTCAAATAATCCAAAGTAATAAAATAAGGTATTACAATGCTCATGGCACCTCTGCAAAAAATTAAAAAAAAAAAAAAATGTCAAACACAGAGCTTACGGGTAAGCATATATAAACACGGAGCTAGCTAGGGTAAGGAAACGCACCTTACAACCATTTCATCATTCCCATTTCCCAGAGTCGTTTCGAAGAACCAATGATCTCTTTGTTTAATTGCATCTTCAAGGAAACAATCTTGTTTGATTAGAGACAGATGATTAGCCGTTTTCAATTTACTTTCATTTTCACGTCCCAAATGACGTACACCATATTTATAGAGGTTAAACTGTAAAAAATAAATAAAAAGAATTACTACAAATTGATGTCACAACGATTTACTATTAAAAAAAAACATACCTGACAATGCTTATGCAAAAAAGTCTTAAAAGCCACATGTGCCAACACTTGATCCGCCATCTTAAGAAATGAGTCATCCTTAACATCATCATCATCATCATATTTACATTTAAAATATTTCAGAATCTCTCGACAAAGCAGTACAACGTCGGGATTTTATTGAAAAAAATATAATTTTACAAAATATGCAGTAGGTTTAATTTGGGCAAAAAACAATTATAAATGGTTAATTTATTAGGGATATATAGAACCATACAAGTATTTCTTCAAATTGTCTGTACAAGTATTTCTTCAAATTGTCTGTGATTAAGAATACATTGTCATCCTCTCTCTCTTTTTTTTTTCGAAAAGAGGAGGCAAATTATCGCGCAACACATTGGTTGGTCGAACGCAAATTACCGAATTATCCTCCACTTATAGGAGGTATGATGGCCAATTCATCTCTATCTTTAACAACTGTAGTCTCAGTCGTGTATTCCTCATTCAGAGCAAGCACCATGCAGCTGCGTATCTCTTCGAGGCCCGGAAACTCGGAAATAAGTTTATCCACGCAACAATGAGCGGTGGTACCTTGTGAGACTTCCAGGGACATATCCGTCATTCCAGTTAGATCTCTTGCTCGGGCAAAGAACAAAACCTTTATTTTCACAGACGGCAGAAGATCGGTTTCTTTATCCTCATTATCCATCTTTTCGGGTATGTTTGCACGATTCTTGCGGGAAGATTATCCTGGAAACTGAGTAATAACAACAAGCTCAACGTCAAATTTCAAATCATTTTGTTCTAAAGAACATCCAAATGTCTAAAAAAAATATTGTCTATATTCGTTAACCATGAACATATAGTGATAATTGATATGAATTGCAGTTTGAATTCACCAATTTGCTAATAAAAAAAGAGGCATTAAATAATATCTATCCAAAAGCAAAAAACTCTAGTTGAACATAGATGATGTTCAAGCTTGTTTGAATATAATACGAGCTTTCCGAATTTTGTGTTAGCATAATGTACGGTCAATGATCAAAATCGAGCTCAAACAAGCTTTGGTCGAATCGAGACTGAACGAGCTTTAGGAGGGTGTATTCAATTAAGATTTTATTGGATTTGTTTGGACTTTAAAAAGTCCGTAGACTTAAGAAATCCATAGATTTCATAAAGAGTTTGACTGATTTTTTTATGGATTTATATAGATTTTCATAGACTTTATTTTATTACGTAATAATTTTTTTATGAAGTTATAATAATTTTTATTGATTTTTGCGCTATAACTAGTGATACAAATATACTTGTTGATTAATTTTTGCGCTAATAATACAAATATACTGTATAAAAAAAAATATTAAACAATCTCTTCATTTTTATTTTTTTTATATCTAATCTTTCAAATTTTATTATTTTTTTAATAATAATTCACTAATATAATTTTTTAATAAAAGAAAAAACAAGTATAATTTTTTTATATAATTTTTTAAATTTTTATTATTTTTAATAATAATATAGTTTATTAGAAAAGAAATAAATATAAAATGTAATTTTTTATAAAATATTTAAAGTTTTATTTTTAATAATAATTTAATACGTTAAAGTGAAATCCATGTAAATCTCTCCTCATTACGAGAGATTTTAAAGAGTTAGAATCCTTCATATTTTTAAGACAAACTCCAATAAAATCCATTGAGTTTTAAAATCTATTGAGTTTTGAATATCGGTAGATTTTTAAAGACTTTTTAAAATCCGTATTGAATACCTCAAGATTTTTATGGACTTTTGAAAATCCAGATTGAATACCGCTAGATTTTAAAAGTCTTAAAAAATCCTATAGACTCTCTAACCAATACACCCTCCTTAATCTATCGAGCAGGTTATTTTTGAACTAGTCGGGTCGAGCTCGAACCGAGTTGTGTATCATCTAATCGAAATCACCGAGTCGATTATTAAGAAGCTTGGTTCGATTATCAAGCTCACTCTTAACCATATATACAAATAACCTAATAATGTCTGTATGCCTTTTCATGCCTAAATCAGGATTACCATTTACCAAAAATTAAAGCATAAATAATTATTGTTATTTTGACTTAAATTCAAATACCCATATGATTCAATCAACTTCCGAAGCTCACGGCGATAAACAAAACAATCGGAAAAAATTGGAAAAAAAAAAACTTTAAAAGGTAAGATAATTATGAATACCTTACAATTATGAACTGGTGTTTTCAGATCTTGGTTTTTTAATCAGGGACGGAGGGCTCGTAGACGCCGGGGAAGGCCGGTGATTGTCGCCGGCGAGAAAAATCCGATCGATTTGTGTTTCACCTTTTATTGTGTGATTGAGCATTTGAGCTACAGAGAAAACCTGGGTCGGTTATTTACAAGAGGTAATGGGCTTGGGCTTGTTTGATTGGGCCTCATACTAAGTATAAAGGCCCGGACCAACAATAATATACGCAATCATCTTCCCAACAATACAGTATATATATATTATAGATTACTATTTAAAATAAAATAAAAATAAAAATGGCACGCGGAAATTATATATACATACCATTTATTCATAAATGGTTTGTATTAAACTAATAAATAAATAAAAACTAAATGCTTATGCTACAACAAAAAAAATGCAATGATCAATGCAATCATCTTCCCAACAATATCAAATGCAAGTAAAATTAAAAATTATTTAGAATCTTGTGTCGAAATGTTTTTATATCTATTTATATTTAAAAAAAAATCCACAAGCTAGATTCCAAATAAAATCAAACAATTTTAATATGTAGAGGTGACAGATAATCCAACAATCAAAGGTTTCTCCTTGTGACACATGCATGCATATAGTCATGATGAAACAATATTAATAATAAAGCAAAATATTTATTTTATTTTATTTTGTGTTTAACTGCACATGGGATGTAATGCCATTTTTTGGTCAAAATTAGGTCCCACATCACAACTTTTTCCTTTGCTGCTTTTTCTACATGTCTCACTTTGGAGTGGTTGAACAACACACCATGATTGATGGTTAAAGGGATGCTCAATGTAAGAATATTTTTAGCTATTGTTAAAATTATTAAATATTTTTTATATTTTATATTTTATATTTTATAGTAATAGTATCTCAATATTTAATCCACCTCCACATTGCATAATGCATGTTGAATTATGTGATGATTTGTTATATAAGGTAAGTTTGATTAATCATATGATTATTTGAGGAAAATAAATTAGTGTCCTCTGTATAATTTATTATTTCAGTCTATTTAAAAATGTTACGTTTCTTTTTACAATTATGTTAATTAATTATAATAATATAATCCCAACCATATTACACACTAAAATATACTAAATGAGCACAATTTTGATGTTTACTATAATTTGATGGTCATGTACTCATGGGGTGGTGGGATTAAATATTCAAGCAAAAAGAAAAGAAAAGTAAAGAAATGAAAGCCATGTGCCAATGGTGACAATGTTTATGTTAATTGGTTTTAAAATACAATTGTTAATTGAAGTAAGAAATTATTGGGATTTTTGGAGTTAGTTGCATGTTGAAATTTCAAATTAAAGTCAATAAATGTTCAACAAATGTGGCATATGTATCATTATCAATTGTATTGGGTATTCAATTACAAATTTTCAAATAAAGTCATAAATGCAATTCACGAGATTTAAATATCATATAACAATGAATTTTGTTTTCTTTATATTATTTGTTTTTCTACAATTATTTTTGTGAGTTTTTAATATCTTTCATTCGTCATACCAATAATCTATCACAAATTTCACTATTAAATGTTTACAAATCAAATATTTTTTAATTGAATTTATAAATCTAAGTGGGATTCACAATCCATCATTGTCATTTGACCCTAAAATGTGAATGCAATAATACCATATAAATATATATAGAGAAATAAATAAATGTAACTTTTTAGATCATAAGTCATGTTTGGACATCCTTTGTCAACTAACTAATTGCCCACACAGATCTTAATCCTAAATCTTCTTTTAAGGATTAGTTAGATGTCAATTGTAATTGATTAACCATTGCTTACTTTAACAAAAACCTTTATAATAAATATACTAAGTAATATATATATAACATATATATGGAGTATATATAATAAATAGCCACATTTTATAATAAAAAAATAATTTAAAAAACAAATTTAATTTAATAATTTTTTTAAGTTTTATTTTCCATAAACCCTTTTCAAGAGTGAAGAAACAAAAAAGCAGAGAAATGTGTGCTGTAAATAAATTTTCTTGATTCCACCATCATCATTCCATCTGAAAACGACCCATTATTCCCTTTAGATTTATTTTCAAATTCCAATCTTTTTGTTTCTTGTTTATTAAGCATGAAATTGAAACCTAAACCTAATCCCCAAATTATTATTCCAAGTTCCTAAACCCCAAACTTAGGATCAAGACATTTGACAGTCTGTAGATTTGGACCACACAACATAACCCTTTTCCTCTCCAAGATTACTTTTTTTATTTCCCCCTCATTAATGCATGAGACAAAATGAGTGATCACACAAAAATTTGATCTTTTTTTATTTCAATATATATATACACACACACTCACTCTGTTTTTTTGTTCTCAGAGAGATGATCATCATTGGGTGCACCAAAACTCTCAGCCCTTTCCTTTTTGTAGTTTTGTGATTTTTGTTTCTGGGGCGATTCTGTAATTATCAAGAGTTCTGGGGGTGGAAATGGAGAGTGGAGATGAGTGTGGGGAGAGGATCTATGTGTCGGTGCGGGTGAGGCCTTTGAATGAGAAGGAGTTTCTGAGGAATGATGCGTGTGATTGGGAATGTGTTAGTGATGAGACCATTGTTTACAAGAATGCCAGCTTATCGGCTTCGGAGAGGTCTATGTATCCCAGTGCTTACACATTTGGTGAGTAACTGCTTCATTCTTGATTCTTGATTGTGTGTGTGTCGATTTTTTGAAAAAACGATAGGCGCTAGTGGGTCGGATATTTGATAGATCTAGGCGGGTCTAGACGGATTGAGCTTCTTTAGTATTGTAAACAGTAATGCAATTTGCAGTTTGAAATCGTGGTGATTGAGTTTCGCCTAGGCGGAGTTAGGCGGAGATTTTTAGAACAATGGACTGTGTGTGTGTGTGTGTGTTTTCTTGTATAGTTATAATCATGGGTTTTCAGAATCTTGGGTGTTTGGATCTTGTAGATCACACAATTTACTTCTTGTTTAGTCTAGTATTAAAAAGATGACATTTTTATCGGAAATCCTTCGATGTTAGAGATCATATGTGTCGGGTTTTTTTAATTTTGTTGAATTGAGTTTCGATATCATGTTTACCGTAACGTGTACGACTTTTCTTTTTTTTGGTTCGACTATGAATGAGCAATGTTTATGTTCAAGTAATCATATGATCTGGATTTTTTTAATCATTCCTATTCTTAATAAGAATCTCAGGTTTATTGAATTTCGTTGAATTGACTTTTGATCATGATTTACTGTACCGTGTTTGACTCTTGTTGCGATCATGTTCTCTACACAGATAGAGTTTTCAGGAGTGATTGCTCGACGAGAGAGGTGTACGAAAAAGGAGCCAAAGATGTCGCGATTTCGGTTGTTAACGGAATTAACTGTAAGCGGAGTTTCCCTTTCCTTCTTCAGTTTAATACTTGTTTTCGTTTACACATTTATATAAATGTACTCTCTTTTTTATGATTTCTGCAGCGAGTGTTTTTGCATATGGACAAACAAGCAGCGGAAAAACGTACACGATGACTGGAATCACCGAGTACGCTATAGCCGACATATACGATCACATACACAAGGTAAAATCAAAACTGAATTTATCGCAAACTACGATCACAGCACATGCTTATTATTTATTCCAACCGATATATATATTTTTTTTCAGCACCCGGAAAGAGACTTTGTCTTGAAATTCTCGGCTATGGAGATTTACAACGAGTCTGTCCGAGACCTCTTAAGTGCAGATAGCTCTCCACTTAGACTTCTCGACGATCCAGAGAGAGGAACCATAGTCGAGAAGCTTACAGAGGAAATTTTGAAGGACTGGAATCATGTGATTCACCTCCTTTCCATATGTGAAGGTAATTCATGTCGATAAATTAGATTTTCATCTTGAGAAAAAGCGAACTTATGTCTGTTTGTTGTTAATAATTCGTCGCAGCTCAAAGGCAAATAGGAGAGACGTCGCTTAACGAAATGAGCTCAAGATCTCACCAGATTATCCGACTGGTATTGCGATTTTTCGATTTCTGTTTATTTTCTCGAAAAAAATATTCGAAAATTAATTTTCATTTTGGCAGACGATTGAAAGCGCTTCTCGTGAGTTTTCGGGCAGGGACAACTCGAGCACTCTTGCAGCTACTGTGGTAACGAATATATATTTCTTTTTTCGTATTTAATCGTTTTTCATTTCTATCATCGAAAACCAACCCCTCGTTTTCGACGCAGAATTTCGTTGACCTCGCTGGGAGTGAACGTGCATCCCAATCGTTATCAGCCGGCGCGAGATTGAAAGAAGGCTGCCACATAAATCGAAGCTTGCTAACTCTGGGAACTGTTATTCGCAAGCTCAGGTTTTTTTATCCTTTTTCCGAACTAAATATCTTACTTTCGTACATTCGAAAAACGTAAAAAGTCATCAAAAAGTTTTGATCTTTTCAGCAAAAGTCGAAGCGGGCATATTCCTTACCGAGATTCGAAACTGACTCGAATACTCCAAACGTCGTTAGGAGGGAACGCGAAAACTTCCATCATATGCACCATGAGCCCTGCTCGCACCCACGTCGAGCAGTCGAGAAACACGCTCCTTTTCGCCAGCTGTGCGAAGGAAGTCACGACAAACGCCAGGGTCAATCTCGTCGTTTCAGACAAAGCCCTGGTGAAGTACTTGCAAAGGGAGCTTGCGAGAATGGAGAGCGAACTCAGAAGCCCACAGCCGACTTTTTCCCCCTCGGATTACAACTCGGTTATCCGAGAGAAAGATCGTCAGATTGAAAAGGTAAATCTCTACCTATTACCATTAGAATTTTTCGACAACTAACTCTTTTTTTTTTTTTTTTGCAGCTCGAGGAGGAGATCAATGACGTGATTCTGCAACGAGATATCGCCCAATCGCAAGTCAAAGATTTGTTGCGTATGATAGGAGACGATTCGAATTCATCACGAGTTCGCAAGTCGCCCGAAAACGAGCTCCATTCCTCGGACATCGGGAACAGCAGAACAAGTTCGATGGGACACGTTGTGGAAGTCCCGTATTTCGAAGAAGACTTTCCCCACAACAACAATAACAGCACCCCTTCTCCGAGAATCTTAACCTCAAACTCGAGCGAGAGATACTCGTATCATGGATGGGAGGATATCGATAAGCAAAGCAACGGGACCTCAGAGGATCTCTGCCGCGAAGTCCGTTGCATCGAAAATGAAGAGTCGAGCAAAGAAAGCTGTACAGAGCCCAATCCCTTATTTCCCGAGCCAGAAGCTTCCGAAAACGGAGACACCCCGAATTCGGAAACTCCGTCGAGTGCTGCATTAGAGAAGGGCCAAATCTTAAAGCTGCCAACCCCTTTGATGGAAGAGAAAGAGAAAGAAAATAGCCCGGACCATTTTCTGGATGTCCCGTCTCTTCGATACCAATCGCCCGTAAGCATTATGTTGACCAAAAGTCGAAGCTGCAAGGCGAGCATTGCCGACTCGGGTTCTCCGTGGCTCAAGACGATCGATTTCAGCGAGAACAAGTCTTCTTTTGAGCCCGTGGCATTCGAGAAGAAACTGTCTCCGTTGAGCTGTGAATCGGATGCGCGCAGCTTGTTATCAAGAAAATATTCTGGAACTTCACCGAGAATTAACGCTCTTGATATCGAGATAGACAGCCCGGATGTAACGTTTGCGAATTCCGAGGAGGTCGTGAGCAGCACTGCTGATATGAATATGATCGATACAAGTCCTGTGACTGATATTTCGATCGATACGAGTCCTGTGAAGAATCCGGTGAGTTTTCCTTTCTACTTTTTTTTTTCTCGGTTAATTTTTCAAACACGCGAGGTTTTATTATCGTTTTTGCGTTGCAGTTGAAAGAGATTGAAGAGTTCCCGAAAAAGAACGTGAAAGATGTCGGGTTAGATCCGATGGAAGACGAGCCGAGAGAAGATCATTCGAACTGGCCAGCCGAGTTCCAAAGACTGCAACGAGAAATAATCGAGCTTTGGGATGCGTGCCATGCATCGCTCGTCCACAGAACATACTTCATCATGCTCTTCCAAGGCGACCCTTCGGACGCTGTTTATCTGGAAGTCGAGATCAGAAGGATGAAATTCCTCAAGCAAAAATTCTCTCGAGGAGATCAAACCATCTCGAACGGAAAACGTATCACGCTGAGTTCATGGTATAGACTATAGACTATAGACTATAGACTATAGATTATATTCCCCTCGTTTTTTTTTTGTCTGATTTTGTTTTGTGAAAACAGTGAGAAGGCTCTTAGGGAGGAGAGGCGAAAGCTGAGTCAGCGAATGACGAAGAAGCTCTCGGAGCAGGAGCGGGAAAGCCTCTTCTTGAAATGGGGAATCGGGCTGAACACGAAGCTCAGGAGGTTGCAGCTGGCCCACCGCTTGTGGGCCCGGACCGATGACATGGATCACGTTTCAGACAGCGCGTTTCTCGTAGCGAAGCTGGTGGGCACGATGGAGCCAGGGCAGACTCATGATAAGGAAATGTTCGGGCTTAATTTCACCCCCCGGAGCTCCGGGATGAGGACGACGGGCAGCTTCAGACGGAGCCTGATATCTTTCTTGTGATTTACTTTTTCGTGTAAAATTTCAGGTCGAAGTCGATGTGTTGTTTTCGTCTAGTGTACAGGAGGCAGAGGGCTTGAGAAAACAGAGTTTATATGTAGTAATATGCATCTGTAACATAACATGATGATAACTAAGCTCTGTGTTTTGACCCCCAATATATATATATATATTCTTCTTTGTTTGAAGATTGCTTCTTTGTTTGAGTTCTTTGTTTGAGGATGGATTATTTATGATAAAAAATATATATAAAAATTATAAAAAAATACTAAAATAAAATTTATATTTTTCTTAATTTAGTGTTTGTTAATAGTTTTATGGAGATATATATAAATGTTAAAAATAATTTATATTATTTTTCCTACAGAACAATAGGAATCACCCAAATTTCTGCATTTTGGTTGGTTTCCAAATGGATTTGTTTGAGTCGTTAAGTTGTGGTTCTCAGTTGTGGTTCTCGCGTGAAATCCCTCCTCTCAAATCCATTTCTCCTTTCTTTGGATGAAATTGTAGAAATTCATAGTAAAAACGATAAAGAAAACAATAAACAACCAAATTTTTTGTATTGACAATTTTTGTGTATTTACAAACTCATAATCGTACAACTTATATAAGAGTTAAGGGAGTAGCTACAACTATAAAACCAAAAACCATACTAATATAGGAGGCAGTTTCTACTTATACAACCAGGTGTACAATGTATTGTATACTTAGGTATCAATTATAATGATAATTTTATTGTTTTTTTAATGAAAATTAGTGATAAATGTATTATGAATAATGATTTGTTTGTTACATAATGATGATTTTATAATTAATGAATGAAGATTTATTATTTATGTGTGTGTTTTGCAAGTTATGCATGTATTTTCTAATGATGATTATTTATTTTTACAATGAATATTTGAATGGGCTTTTATGTTTAATTGGGCTTTGTGTATGGTACACATATATGCACATTGTAGAATTGTAGTATAGGGACCAATGTAATAATACATAGCTTATAAAAGATTTTTAGATAATAATAAAAAAACCCTAATATGTGTAGAAGTGGGTTGCCTCATTCATATTCAAACTCCATGCATTGCGTCTGTGTAGACGCAGGCAAGCAACTGTACATTGCTGTAACTTCAATAGAAATGATGTCCTCGTCATACTTGATACTGAACAATCTACATTATGGAAATTTTACTGAGCTATTGATATTTCCTAAGGAAAACAAGTCTATTAAAAAAGAGGTTTTATCATTTGGTGAAAAGTCAATTGTAGTAAAGAAAAAGATTTGGTAAAAATTTAACCGTGAAAATGGCCGATAATGAGAAGAATGAGAAAATAAAGAATAGACGTATTATTATGACTTGGAAATTATGACTTGGAAAATACTTTACAATCAACAATTTTCGGGTGAGAACGGAGAAGATTTGAAATTTGGTATAACTTGCAACTTCCTATCTCCTAAAACTAAACTATTGTTTAATGAATTTGGAAATTGGAATAGAGCATGTACTGAAAATGTGAAATATACAATCACATTTATTTATTATTTGGGTAAAAGACATTTAAAACCTAAAGTTTTCATTAAAATTGCACTTAATCCTCAAAGCTTTAGATAAAATGCACTAAACATTCAAACTTATGATAAAAATTGCACTTCCCACAATTTTTATTATTTTAATATCTAAAATATTAAATTCTTTAATAAAAAATATATTTTACTTTCAAAAAAGTCATAAATAAATAAAAAAATGTTTAAAATATAATATATTTATTTATTTCAATAATATGAATTAAAAATAATATTTCAAAAAATTAAAAAACTAAATAAAAATGATAATATCATTTATTAATACAAATTTAAATTTAAATTAAATATTTTCAAATTTTCAAATTTAAAGTAGTTTTTTAAATAATATATTTAATTTGAAATTTAAAATTAATAATCATAATATCATATCACGTCATTTTTATTTTTTTAAATTATAATTTTATTTTTATTTTTTAAAAGTTTTATTTTAATTTGTATTATTAAAATTTAAAATGTAAAAAATTATAAATTAAATTATTTATCAATTCAAAAATTCAAATATATTTATGATTATAATTTGTATTTTTTTTTATTTTTTTATGAATTTTTTGGAAGTAAAATATATTTTTTACTAAAGAATTTAACATTTTAAATATTAAAATAATAAAAATTATGTAAAGTGAATCTTTTATCAAATGTTTGGGTGTTAATTTAATGCATTTTATCAAAGTTTTTGGTGTTAAGATGAGTTTTACTCTTATTATTGTGGTGCTCCACACATATTTATTATTTTTGTTATATGTATATCCTCCACACATAATTATTATTTTTCTTTTTAATAAATATAATTTATTTTTATATAAATATTGAATATAATTTTTCATCTACACTAGTAATTATTATTCATGTGCATTTTACTTACATAATTATTATTTTTCTTTTTAATAAATATAATTTATTTTTATATAAATATTGAATATAATTTTTCATCTACACTAGTAATTATTATTCATGTGCATTTTACTTTTATTCTATAAGGTAATTTTTGTTCTTCCAAAACCAACTTAAATGGAAGAGGCGCTACCGAAATTCATCCAAGGCGGTAAGTCTATGAATGCAGATCAATTGCAATTGTTGAAAATGGTAAACATAACCCGTACATGGCGGATTGGATCGAGGAAACAATGCCCAACAAGATTTTGAAAGAGTCAAAAGAAATTAAGACTTGTTTCAAAGAGAAACCTTTGAGGTGGTATTCCTTCTCTCCCTTTAAGTACGTTCTATTTCAAATAAAAAGCAATTTTGAGATAGATACACTTATAGTGTTGAATGAGGAAGACGGAAATGGTCTTTGATACGTTAGTCATGAGGGCGTATGTAGTGCAAATTATAATTTTCAAAGATTGGTTTACTACGCGTGAATAGTTGCACACTTTTATTGTTTTTTCAAGATTTCTACGACAACAACAAGTCTTTGAAAAATATCTCCATTGACATTGAGTTCTTCCATACTATTATTGTTGCACCTTCAAATCAAGAAGAATAAGGTGCCTAAAGAAAAAAATAGGCTGCTCCACATTTCAGAATAGTGTAAAGTGTAAAAATCACAAAAATATGGTAGTATTTAAAAGTTTAATATATGTTTGAATATAAATAATAAAAATTATATTTATTATACTTATATTTTGTTGACATTGTATTATTATCATTATTATTAATATTATTATAATATACTATATTTAGTAGATGTACATTGTGCACTTATAATAAATATTTATATAAATTTTATTAACAATAAGATTTTCTAAACAAATAAAAAAATATATTATTTAAATTCATTGGGTTTAATTATTATTTTTATATGATTTATTTTGTAGGAATAATTTTGTAATTTAGTGAGCTTGGTTTGATTTTCAAGTCATTTAATGTGAAATTTATTTTAAAACAATTATATAATGAAATGACAGTGATGGGGCATGATCTTGCGTTTGTTAGGTTCACTAATTTTTCGTAATGCAAATAAGCATTTTCGACACAAATTGTTTGAAAAAGATCACTAATTTTTCGTGATGCAAATAAGCATTTTCGACACAAATTGTTTGAAAAAGACTAATGATCTTTTCTTTTGGACTGATCAAAAAATAAATCAAATTGATTTTTTTATAAAATTAATATAATATTTATAAATTGTGAAATATTTTTTTAAAAAATATTAATAATATTCTAGTATTACTTAAATTGTATATAAAGAATTATTGATTCGAATTATTTATTTATTTATTTTTAAACTAACTTAATCGAGCTTAATTGAACTGAATGTGTCTTAATTGAATAAAATCAAGTTTAAAAAAACATATGGTTAAGTGTGATTTTGTGCAAAGTTCCAAATCTCAATGTGGAATCGACATTATGAATTACACCATAAAACGAAGTATTCTTGAGTGACAGAGAGTACATTGATGAAATAACAATCCAAAATCCATTTACTACACATTAACGGTTGAAAAAAAAGGTACAGTAAAATAAATAGATGGGGTCCAAAACTATATATCAGCAACAAAAAAAAACTTGATGACACTATGTTTGAGCATTAGAATAAATAGCTGAGAATTTCTTATTGATTGCTCAAACTCGTGACATTCAGACATATTGTATAAGCGCAGAGATGAGTGTTCGAGTCAAGCGAAGAGTTCAAGAGATGAGTGAGCCAAGAAAAGCTGATTGGATAATTTCCAATCTCAAAGTAGTTAAATTTTCGATTCAACGAGCGTCCGTCGCATTACCTGTGTATTATTGACAAACTATCATCTGAGACGGGAAAAGTGTGATCGGAGCAGTGACAACAACAACAATGCAACAACAAGAATGTACATTTTATCTCATTTGATCACAAATACAATTAGATGGGTTGACTTTCATTTAAGAAAAAAATAAATAATGATTAATCTCTTCATCCTTAAACCCTTTCTCAGCATCAGCAGCAACTGATTGAATCACAAACAATCTTCTTCTTTGATATAATTGGATAAAACCCAATGACAGGAGTCTAACCAAACAAAAGCAAACACAATTGAGCATATATATACTACTGATACAATATTTGTTCATAAACAAATAAAATGAAGCAGAATCGAATAATTGGTGGTGCAAAGAATGATGTAATTGGTAGTAAGAATGAGGGAACGGATGTGCTTACAATCAATTATATACGGCCATACTTGTGCAACGAAGGAGTCGTTTATCTTCAATAGAAAAGGGTGCAGAAGACGACAAGTTTAGAGCTTTGAAGGTGGGTTTTTGACCTGCATTTTCTTGGATGGTGAGCGTGAATTTGGACAAATGAAAGTCGTAGTTGCGGTGGCTTCTCTCATGGATCCAAACGAAAGCAAGTTTGAGTGGATCTGTGCGGACTTTCATGAGAGAAAGATAAGAGAAGAGAACTATATCATCAGGATCTGAGGAGGAGGGAAGTTGGATGTCATCATTATCAAGTCCCTGGACTGGATGGTCGAGCCATTGATTAGCCTTAATATCATACAAATACAAAGCCGGAAGAAAGCAGTTTTTGGTGATGGGATGCGTAAGCGCAAAGTCAATCAGATACTGAGAGTCTCCAACAACGACAACCTTGTTTCTGAGGAAGCACAAATCAGCCTTGTCGTTGATTGTTCTCCAGTCCATAGATTGAATATCATAGAAGCCAAACAAGGAATTCTTGAGGTTCGGGAAAATATAATTCACATAAACCCTAGTGTCGGAAACCGCAAGCAAAAAAGCAAGCCCATGACAATTGGTTAGAGGAAAAGGGGTAACAAATTTGACATCCCTGCTCTTAGGGTTTATTGCAAACAAGTTACCTCCGTATTTGATCCCGTAAATCAATTCGCCGTCGTCGGAAAGCGCAGTCCCACCTATAAAGGAGAAATCTTTAGCATCATCTCCAAGTTCTTTCATCTCCCAAGAGGAAGAGGAAGAGGAAGAGGCAGAGGCAGATTTGGGCGAATCTTGGAGCAAATCTTGGAGAGAATCTTGGAACGCGAAGTCCTACCTCTAAAGGAGAATTCTTCATAATCATCTCCAAGTTTTTCATCATCATCATCAGAGGCAAAGTTGATGCGGGAGAGAATCTCGTAAAGCGCAGTCCCAGACATAGGCCATAACCGTAACCACCGATGATGAATAAACGGGACTTGGCGACGGCGACACCGGAATCGGGGAACAATTGACACCCAAAATCTGGAATATAGAAGTTTCGGATTTCGCCACCGCCACCAACCACCATCAGCTTGTTGTGGGCACAGCGTACGGGAATACGTTCGCGATCTTCATAGGCCAAGTGCGTGTAAATCGCTGCATCGTCCATCATCTTCTTCTTCTTCGTCTTCGTGATCTTTTGATATTTTGGGGATTTCGTTAACCCTAGTTTCTCCTAACCCATTTATTATGGACCTTTTCTTTCTTTTTAGCAATTATGGGTTGGGCCTGAGCCCAATACACAACCCAGATCAGCAACGTTTTCATCTCCATCGATGACTGGTGGAGGAACGAACAATTCTGGGTCATCGGCGGCCTCTGGGCTCGATTCATCTTCCGAGGTAATTGATTATTCTGAAAAAGATGGAATATAATCACTGTTTTTACAAGTATTCTTCGGCTAGGTTAATCGTATTTTCGGTTACTTTTAGGATTTTGAGATTGCGAATAATCAGAGTGCCATCATAACCTCCATTTGTCAGTCACGGGAGTGGAATTTACTCGAATCCAAGCACAACAAACGCTCCTCGTAAGTTTGATTCTCGATATTAGTTTTCTGTTCTACATTCAACTTTTGGCATAACTACTTGTTGCCTACTTCCCGAAAAAGGACATTGCGCTAAAGGACTGTATGGAGGAGTGTTAGAAGAGGCAAACGGATTGACTTCAAGTCGTCAAGCGTAACGGGAATAATGGTGGGGACTTTGATGGAAGTGAATTGGAACCCGATTTGCCTATGTAAGCCCAATTTTATAAAAGATAACTGGATTATTTTCTGGTAATCGTCGGGGTCATTTTTCTTATATAGATATATGAAAAAGGACCTGGGCATTTTAGTAGTACTAGCTAGTATTTAGAGAAAGGTGTGCGTGTATATAGATATATGAAGAAGCTATGACTGGTTTTATGTGTTTGGTATGGTTTGATTGATTCTTTTGTTCTTATGACTGTAACTGAGATGATGAACCCTCTTTTAAGGGTTTATTAGTGTATGCAATTTGATTACATAATAATTTTGCATCACTAATTTAACCCAGAAGGTCTGTGCCGGGCTTTACAGTTGGCGGCTGATAAGTTTTAATTCTTCGATTGATGATTTGATCTGCTACGTTGTGTGTTCTGTTGTAGGATCTCTGTATTTCTTGAGATTTGATCGTGTGTTGTTTGGTTATTCGTTTGATCCGTTGTTTTATTTTGTTTCTGATAATGGGTTTCGTGTATTTAGATGAGAGTTTGCTGCGAGAATCGCCGTTTCAAATCTCCACAAGAGCACCAAGAAATCTTTATCTGAAAGAGTTAAATCTTTGCTTATTTTTCCTTTAACTGTAAAATTATTTCAGGATCAGAGACGTGTACTTTCATGTCGGTGAGAGACCAGGGCTAGAGACCGCGTTAATTGCCGATGATGATTATGAAATAATAATGAAGGTATATTTTATCATATTTGCACTTTGAGGTTTAGATATGTCAATAGTGAATTGATTTTCTATGGAGTTTTTAGATGTGTGAAACATCTTAATCCTCTGTTATTTAACAGAATTATGAACGTCTCGACAGTGAAATCATATATGACAAGAGATTTTGACTATGACTACTTTGGTTTTAAATCCCTGGAAAGGTCTTACCTCCTGTTTGAGTTATGTTAGCTAAAAAAGACTTTGGTTTTTTGAATTTTGTTTAATTGAGGTTCGATTATGAATGAGCAACGCTATGTTCAAGTAATCATATGATCTGGATTTTTATAATAATTCCTATTAATTATTAAGAATCTCGAGCTTTTTGAATTTTGTTGAATTGACTTTTGATCATGATTTACTGTGCTGTGTTTGACTCCCGTTGCGATCAGGAAGCATTAGCAGAATGCATTTCTTGTCTTAAACACCTCGGCTTTGATTTCTGTTCTGTATACAGATAGAGTTTTCAGAAGTGACTGCTCGACGACAGGTGCACGAAAAAAGGAGCAAAGGACGTCTCGATCTCGGTTGTTAACGGATTGAATTGTGAGCAAAGTTTTCGTTCCCTAAGTTATTTTTAGCTTGTTTTCGTTTATAAATTTATAATACACGTTTATAAACGAAAACAAGCTAGAGAGGCGAATGCTGAGCCAGAGGATGATGGGCAGACTCATGATAAGGAAATGTTTGGGCTTAATTTCACCCCCAGAGCTCAGGGATGAGAGCGGGCAGCTTCAGAAGGAGCCTGATATCTTTCTTGTGATTTACTTTTTTTGCGTAAAATTAAGTTGGCATCGATGTCTTGTTTTCGTCTACTGTACAGGAACAGAGTATATCTGTATATGTACTACTATGTAGTAATATGCATTTGTAACATGGTAACTAAGCTATGTTTATATATTGACCCCCTTTAGTGTATGATGAATGTTACTACGAGTCTATGTGATACATGAAGGTACGCTGTAGTGTGTTAAAAAAATGTTTAACATAATTGAATATTCTAAGGAAATCAAAATTAAACATACTTGTTTCAAGATACTTTATGTAATTTTATCGATTACCTGAAATTTGATAAAACAATAACTTATGAATACGGAAACTTAATCAAACAAAGAAAAAAAAAACTCTTTTATAAAAAATCACTATCAAAATTTAAAATTAACTAATGTAAGATCAACTGCTTCGATCGATACCGTTTCAAATTGTTTTCACCCCAATTTGAATAAAGTGTAATAGTAGTATGAGATCAATTGATCGGATTAATACTGTTTCACTTGAAACCGATTTAATTTCAAATCCCAACAATTATTCATAATTCAGAATAATGACACACAGAGAGCATTGAAGATGGGATGTGTTCAGAATCCTCATCATCACTAACTCACTGTAATCAAGTGGGTAAGCATCGTAAAACAATCTTATTATTTACCCTGAAATAAACATTTCTTCAAAATGAAAAAAACATAAATCACTTTTAATTATCAAGGAAAAAAAATGATGAGACGCATATCTTCAAGCCCCATCTTCACCCTCCTCCTCCGCCAAAAATTCCCGAATCCGCATCGATTTCAGTTTTGCGCGCAATCCCATGAAAACCCCTCGCCGGAAAACCTACGCCGCGCCGTGCCGGTTTCGGTGTGGTGGGATTTCGAGAACTGCAACTTACCGGCGAAAACAGACGCTTCCGGAGTCGGGCAGCGTATCGCGAACGCCGTTAGAGCTAGCGGGATTAACGGGCCGATAAAGATCACGGCTTTCGGAGATATGATGCAGATTACCAGGACTAATCAAGAAGCCCTTTCTCCTCCGGTGAATTGATTTTTTTTGTTCTTTGTGATTTTTGTCTCATATGTCAAGGGCATTTTCGTAATTTTAATCATCATTTCATATGAAGATATTATTATACTGTATTAACATTACAAAGTCACAATACTCTTTGTTCTATTTGAAGATTGTTAGCTGAATTTTGAAATACTGGTGAATATGGTCAAATAGGAGATTTTTCGTTTACTTGATGTTTGTGATATTATTATGTCATGGCATATGATTTAAAAAAAAAAAAAATATCAAGAGCTTTCGCTCGATAGGTGGAAAGGAAATTCGGGTTTGGATTTGATGTTATCGTTTTTGTTAGGTGGAAAGAACAGTGCCTCCAAAAACCCTCCGCCAGCTCACCTCTTCATGATCTCGGGTGACAGAGATTTCGCTAGCGTTTTGCACTGTCTGAGGATGAGTAGCGTTTTGCACTGTCTGAGGATGAGTAATTACAACATATTACTCGCCGGTTCCGAAAATGCCCCCAGTGTATTATGCAGTGCTGCAACCATCATGTGGTCGTGGGCTTCTTTACTCAAAGGCGAGAACCTAATCGGAAAACGCATCAATCAACCACCCGACGTCCTTTTCAATTCTTGGTACGGTTGTAGTAGTAGTAGTAGTAAGGCTCCCCTTGAGGGCCCAATTGCAGTTTACGAGCAATCTAATAAGATCAGGCCGATCCCAAAGGCGGTCAGAAAGTGTGTATGTCGTATACTTGATTCTTATCCCGAGGGAATCGCTGTAACGAGCCTCTGTGCAGAGTTACTCGACAAGGGCGATCCGGCTGTGGATAAGGACCTATACGGGTACAAGAACTTCTCCCATTTCCTTTTGGCCATGCCCAATTTTGTGAATCTTCTCGGGTTGGGAAATGGCGGGCAGCTTATCGTGCGCCGTGTGGTTGGAAAGACGAAAAAGCCCCTGACCTCGGAGCAGAAGGCGAAAGCTCCGCCAACGAAAATCAAAGGTGTTTGAATCGTCATTTCTGATTACGTCGGTTTTAGCGTCTTGTTTTGCCGTGGTGTACACAAGGGCTTGAAATAGCAGTGTATCTGTAAAATGATACTACTAGTAGTAACTAAAAGCCCTGCATTTTGATCACATATTGTACAATATGGCTTTGCATTAGTGTATAATGAATGTTATGTGCTTTAGTTCTATAAGGTAAAGTAAATTACATTAATATATATGGTAATTTTGGATAAAACGTAATTATTTATTTTTGTTTAGAATTAAATAACAATTTTTTTTTTCTAATTATGAATGAGTGGTAACCATCACAATTATCCTAATTAAAAACATAGAGGTAGTTTAGACATAGGAATGTTTAGGAAAAAGGTAAATACAATTTATAAAATTATAAGTTACACCCTCTATAAAATATAATTTTTTATTAATGGTAAATTTTTGTAACCGATTTTATTAATTGAGGAATTTTGAATTTTATAATTATAAAATAAAGTACTAGTAATTATTATAATACCCTTTGAATTTAAAAAATAAACACCATCTATTTATAATAAGGGGCATTTGTAAAAAAGTAAAGTCTTAGGTATTATACTACATTTTAGAACCTTTCTTTTGTCTAATTGTAAAAAGACGTATCGTTCCCAAAATAACCCTCTTTGTGTGTTTTTAACATTAAATTTGAATATATAAAGAAAACTAATAACTCACCATAAAAAAAGAAAGAAACTTTGTCAAAACACGCCACCTCTTCCCTATTACAAACACAGATTTCAATCAAAATTGTGCATTTTCTGAGACAATACTCACTCTTGATTCCCACCCGAAAATTTCTAGCCCGTTCCGTTTCGACTTTGTGGGTTTTGTTCGATCGACGTTTTTTCTGCAAGGATATCATACTGGAATCGCGCGACTTCGACGGATACAGGCGGCGATCCCTTCTTCAAGTTTTAAGGTAATGTTCCGAAAAATTGTTTTGATTACACGATGGGGTTTTTGTTGGGTTTTGACAAAAATCGAACACATGCACTGATTTCCCCTAATCGTCCGACTTTAACTTTGTTAATTGGGATTACCTATTTGTGATTTTTGTGTGTTTTGTACGGTGATTTCACCTAAAACTAAAAACTTCATGTTTTGTTAGTTTTTTAGTTCTTTCAGTTTTTCTATGTTTTTTTAGTTCTTCCAGTTTTTCTATGCTTGATGTATACATGGACGAAGGCAAACGAATCTCGAGGAGTTATAGAGAGACATCGTTGGAAATTTTTGTTAGTTCCTGTGCTTGTTTTGGTAGATTTTATACCCATCAAGTTTTTTGATAGTTCCAGTGCTTGTTGTTGGTTTCGGCACATTGTTTATATGGGTGTTTCAGATTATTTTTCCTTTTTCCAAGGGATACTCTTGCAGAGATAGTGAAGAACAAAATAAACTAGTCAAACCATTTGCATGTGGTGCTGACTGGAATAAAAACAGGGATTGGCAGGGGAATATCATTATAATCAACACCAGTATTTTTCTGGATCAAAATGTTAAGATCCATAATAAAATTCAATTCAAAGACAAAGAATATGTAATTGTTTCAACAACTACTCATTGTTCATATTTAACCTAGGTAAAAAAAAGAGAAATATGTTGTTTTATGTCGAAACTAAACAAATCAAGACATGAAAAAACCGAACTGATCATGAAAATTAGTAAACATGTCTTGAGGCTAAACCAATGACCAAACACTAAATTACTTCTGTACACGTTGAGCCCGCTTCTGTTATGGGTGGATCTAGTTCCTATACCTGTGTCTGATGGATCAGCCCCTTCATTGCAGGTGAAAATATTTAATAGAGTATAATCCCCAAGTATATGTTAATAAACATGTCTCGCTAGTAATCATAACTTATTTTTTTTTTACTTTCTTTGGTTTAGTCTCCAATAATATTGTGTTGATAAACATGTTTCGCTTGTACTCGTAACTTGTTTTTTTCGATATTTTTTGTTTTGTGTTCAATAATATTGTGTTAATAAACATTTTTCGCTGATATTGCTTGCTTCAGTAATCACCGGGCGAGTGGCGTGGTTGATCCTCGCCTTCATGTGTAAGCTTGACGACGAGAAGTTAGTCGAGCTGCCAGAGAAGTTAGCCGAGCTCCCGTTAAATTTGACGACGAGAAGTTAGTCAAGCTGCTGGAGATTTTCTGATCATTCCTTTCCTTCCACAGGTGATACACCTGCGTTCTAAAATTCAATCAAGAGAACAAAAAAAGCAAGACAGAAACAACGACGGCAACGTCACGAAGCTCGAGATGGGATCCCTCCTGCGCTCCCTCATATTGAAACCAAGCCCCGATTACTAAGACTTTGAAGAACATCAGTAGAGATACCTGATTTCATTTCTAAGTATAGACCAACACCATGTTTCTTTAGCAATCTGCATTTAGCCTTTTGTAGTTTATCTATCATTACAAAGCAAGCAATGTGAGCTGATATTCTTATTGAACATGGTGATAAGATCTGTTTTGATATTTTTATTGAACATGGTGATAAGATCTGTTTTGATCATAGTTAATGTGTTTTCGAAATTGTGATTTTGTATGGAAAAGAAACTAGCAACAAAACTAGAACTGTTATACGGGCATATTATTAAGAAGAAAATTAATTGGTAATTGTATTATACTACACAAAACTAACAAAAAAAATAGAACTTTACATCACACAGAACTGTGAACAAAACTAGTTAGAACTATCCAAGTTACTAAGAACGAAACTAGTTGTTAATTGTATTACATTACATTAAAATTGGTAACGAAACTAGTTGGAACTATCCAAATTACAAAGAACAAAACTAACTGGTAATTATATTACATTACACAATATTAGAAACGAAACTAGCTAAAATTCATAAAACAAAGAAGGAAACTAGCTTGTAATTGTATTACACTACATCATAAAAATACAAGATTTCAAAAAAATAAACACTCTAAACTGATCCTTCAAAGTTTCGGCGCCACAAATCTTATTTTTGCGTCCTGTCGCGGGCCGATTTCGCTGTAGTGTTGTGACTCTGCCCAGATGATCCACCATCTTACTCAACGCCCCCCCAAAATAACTCGTGTCTTGCTGCTGGTTTCGCCCTCTCTGCTTCTATTGCGAGTGGGTAAATTAAATTGCTGCTTCTGGACGTGGGATACATGTGGAGTCAAATAGGGTCAGCGATCAGATTCAAGGGTTGCATTGCGAAGGGCCACAACATAGCCCGTGCTCGAACCAAGGAGCCTGTCCTTGCTGCGAACACACTTGTTGGAGTTTGATGAGTCCAGGAGTAAAGCCTCATACTATGTGACGATAGGGAATAGCCTTTGGCATATAGATGAGGTCGTGCGTTGATGGTCTATACATATAAATGCGAACAGGATGATATCTCATTCGGGCTCTCTCGATCGAAGATCTCAACGTGGCTGAGTCGATCGATGAGCTAGACGAGCAGAAACTTGATCTCAATGTGGAAGATTCGGATATGGAAATGTCTGGTGGGCTGCCAGCGAGCTGTTTTGAGGAGACTCCCTCCGGCAGAGATGCTATAGGCGGCTAGGGTGTGGAAGGGGTGGAGGGAGACGGTTCTTATTTTTTCTTTTAGTTTGATTTTAATTCAGCTATTCTTTGTCCAGAATATTTGAGATTAACAAAAGCTTTATTCCTTATATTAAATTAGACATAATTAACACTCAAGGTTATTTATGACATTTTGAATTTGAAAAAGATACTTCAATTATAATTATTAGTCTTTAAAGTTACTTAAATTGAGATAAAGAGTAATATAATATACATTACTTACTATTATTCCAAACTATAGTATTTTATTATATTATCGATACTTAAAGTATTTTTTTCTCTAAAATTCTCTTATAATAATCAAAAATAATTTCGACATGTTACATTAATTTATAATTAAAAAAAACTAATATATTAAATTATAAACAATTATTTAAATGTACTTTTTTTCCAAAATCACCTTTAGTAATATTATAAAATATATCATTTTTTATAATTATAAGTTTATATTAAATTATAAGCAATTATTTAAATGTACTCTTTTTCCAAAATCACCTTTAGTAATATTATAAAATATATCATTTTTTATAATTATAAGTTTAGTGATACATTAATTAATAAAAATGCAAAAATAATGAATACTAAATTTTTAATTTTATTGTATGAGATTACTAACTGTAATTTAATAAATTAATTAAAGTGCAATTTTTTTTTCAAAATTACCTAATATATAAAATTTTAAATTTTATTTAAAAAAAAGTAAAAATAAAAAATCAAAACTTTATACTTCCTTCCACTTCATTCCTCAAATCTCACCAAATGGAACATAACATACTATGGTATATTTAATTAATTATAACAAATTAGTTGATCAATTAATTTAATTAATGAAATATATATGAATTTATTAATATTGTTAATATGTACTTCAATTATAATCAAGAGAAATAATGAAATGGAACATAACATACTATATTTAATTAATTATAACAAATTAGTTGATCAATTAATTTAATTAATCAAACATATATGAATTTATTAATATTACTATATTTAATTAATTATAACAAATTAGTTGATTAATTAATTTAATTATTTAAAACATATATGAAGTTATTAATATTGTTAATACGTACTTCAATTATAATCAAGAAAATTAAGATTTTGCTTAAAGAAAAAATATGCTCCACATTGGTAGAAATAATAGGCTTCATTCACATTGCTCTAATAAGAATCAGATGTTTGCACACATTTTTGCCCTTTACACTAATGAGGAGATAGATGAAGTAGGATTGGACAAAGTAATTAAGGTTGTTGGAGTCCGCTTATTTAAAATCATACATTTACGCTTATTTAAAATCATACATTTAATTAGGGATTGTTTTGGTTTATAGAAGTAATGAGCTTTATTTTTTAAAATCGCCGCAAAACAGTCGAGATGAGGAGATAGATGAAATAGGATTGGATAAATTAATTAAGGTTGTTTGAAGTCTGCTTATTTAAAATCATACATTTAATTAGAGATTGTTTTGGTTTATAGAAGTAATGAACTTTATTTTTTAAAATCGTCGCAAAACATATTTTTGCGACAACAAGTTTTGAAAAAGATGTCACATTGACAAGTTCCTCGATTGCGAAAAAATTCTAATACCCTATTCTGAAAAAGGTTTATAACTGGAAAATATGAGTGATTCTATTGTTGGTGAGTTGTTAGTCTTATGCGTGAATGTCTTGAAGCACTATGGTGAAAGAGCTAATCATCCACATATCGGCAAACAAGAAGTTATTAGGTGAGTTGTGAGTCTTCTGAGTACTATCGTGAAAGAGCTCATCCACAAATCGGCAAGCAAGAAGTTATTAGAATTTTGTGTGAGTGCCTAACTGATTTCAATAAATCCTTACTATCAATGTTGTTTTTACTTATTATTTTGGTGCTCCATATTTATTATTTTTTTATTCTATTCTCCACATATAATTATTATTTTTCCTTTTAATATATATAATTTATTATTTTCATTTTAATATATATAATTATTTTTATATAAATATTGAATATAATTTCTTATCACATTAATTATTATTCACGTACTTCATATTTAATTTATTTTTACATAAATATTGAATATGCATATTAATTTCTTTTATCTATATTTTAATATATATTTTTAATATATATTTCTAAAATCATGTGAAGAATTAAATCAAATGATAGTTAATTAACAATAATACAATAGCACAAAATATAAGTAAATATATTTAAGTAAGAGAAATTCATAATAACAAAATTTTCTCATTGCACAAAACAAAAAATATAATGTATTAAAAAATATACTTAATAAAAATTAAATAAATATATTTAAGAAAAAATCGTAATAATTAACAAAATATACTTAGTAAAAATTAAATATTTTTATATAAATATTAACTATAATTTCTTACCACACACGGAATTAGTATTCATGTGCTCCATATTTAATTTCAAAATGAATATTATATATATAGGTGTTACAATTCAATGTACTACATCTCATTCAATTTCAACTTTGCAAATTATTTTTTTTAAAATAAGAAGAAAATCTTTGAATAAGAAAATTGTTGCGTTTGTTTGATAAAAAGAGAAAAAATCTTTGATTGTGTTTTTGAAATAATTATTATTTTAATTGTTCAATGTTTTTGTAAGCAATTTTACAAGTTAATAAAAAAATTAAAAAAATAAAATTAATATTTTATGAAAAAAATTCAAACCACATTCTGAAATAATTATTATTTTGATTGTTCAATGTTTTTTAAAGCAATTTTACAAGCTAATAAAAAAATTAAAAAAATAAAATTAATATTTTATGAAAAAAATTCAAACCACGCTATTATCATGAATTATACACTTGTCAACTAATAAAATATTTTAATTTTTTATTAATATTCTTAAGTATATTAAAGTATTTCTATTCATTCCAATATTAAATGTCAATTTGTATTTTTTATTTATTTTATTAAATATTTTTATTAAAAATGATAATGCAAATTTCTATATAAAATCAAGAACTTTTATATCTATTAAATTTTATTTTAATTATTTTTTTATAATTTTTGTATATGATTTATTATATATATTGGAGGAGGAAAAAAGTTTATGTTGACTTACTGTATTTATTTTTAATGAATAGAGTGAATATTTAGTAAATATGCATATGTAACATGATAATTAAGCTGTGTACAATGAATGCTCACAGATACAATTAAATGAGTTCACAATGACTTTGACCAATTAAGAAAAAAAATTAATGATTAATCTCTTCATCCTTAAACCCTTTCTCATCGTCACCACCCACTAATTGTGTTGTAACTACTTTCTCTCTGCCTTCCTCTTTAGTCTTTCCCCACAACACAAAGTAAAGCCCTCCAACCAAAACCATAGCTCCCAAAACACTGTCATGTAACAAATCAGGTCAACTCAATTAAGTTTCTTACAAAATAAATTAACATAAAATAAATCAAAATTAATTTGAATCAATAATTTATGTACACAATCTAGTTGATCCTATAATATTATTAATATTTTTTAAAATATTTAATAATTTATAAAAGTTATGACCATTATTTTTATGAAAAAATTAATTTAATTCACTTTAATTCAATTCAGTTCATATTCATCAAATTGAGTTCAGTTCAGACGATACAAAGATAAATCTCACCTCCCCAAACTGATAAGCTCCCCCAAGACGAAGGCCGACAAAACGATCGTGAACACCATGATGAGCGGGGTCGTCATGGCTAGGAAAACCGGACCTCTCTTCTCGACCACCCACGTCTGCAGGTAAAACGTAACGCCCGTAACCACCACTCCCTGCAAACCAAACCAAATTCTTCGTAAAACCACGTACACTTATTTCGAATCAAATAAAAATAAAAATATACATATATAATCGGCTTACGCAATATACTACGGACAGAAGCCTGATGTTCCACCCGAGCCTCCAATCGTCGAGGTCTCTAGTGAAAGCAACCGCGACGAGGAACGACTGGATCGTGCTCATAAAGCACTGCAGGGTCGTCAACATCAGCTTCGAAGGGTAGCTTTTCAACACTCTCCCCTATTAAGATCAAACTACGATCAGAATATCAACACTAATTTTTATTCGTTTTTCAATTAAAATTCTATTAATTTCAATAAAATATTATAAAAATCGTTTAAATATTCTATTAATTTGTAACTTTATGATTAATGTTTTTAGCACTTTTATATATTACTAAATATTTGAGTTTAAATTTACATTTCTCATATATGTAATAAAAAGTATCACACTTGCTTTTTCAAAATGTTTTATAATAATATTAACATACTTAAAAATGAAATTATTATTTTTTTTTTTTTTTTTGATTAAAAAAAAAGTTAAAAAAATAATATTGTTTTAATTTTAGTGTAAAATCAGTACTAAAAATATTAACTTTCTTATATCAAATTTACTTGTGGATTGTGTACCTGCAAGACTAGCCACAAGGCCCAAAAGGAGTTGGCAAGCAGCATGAGGAAAACACCCTTCACCCAATTCTTGTTCCCTGATTCAGCTTCTTGCTGATGAAGATGATGATGATGTTGGTGGTGGGCCATGATTTTGACAAATGGGCCCCTGTAAAAAGCAATAATTGCAATTCCACCCATGCATAGAGAGACCCCAGCTGCCTTCATAATCCCTGGGCTTGTTCTTATGTTCACCTTCTCCATCCTGTCCCACACAATGCCAAAAATCAAGACTCCAATAATTAATAATCGAAAAAAAAAAAAAAAACGAATAGTCGTGTTATTAATTAATTACCTTAGTAAAACCGCGAGAAAGAAAGTGATGACGGGAAGTGTGTTGGTCGCCGCAGCTCCCAACGAGGCGGTCGTGTACTTCAAAGCCACTCCGATAACGTCTAAGCTCATCGTTATCCCAAATAGGCTCAACAAGAAAATCTTGATGAAAACGGGGAAAGACAATGGCGGGGCGCTTTTCCTAAAATCCGAAAAAAATTAAAATCGCAGATTATATAACGTTCACGAGCTTATATATAGTCAGTGGCAGAGCCAGAAAAAACGAGTAGAAAGGGCTGAAATTATTTTATACTTATGTACACATATTTTAGCAGGGCTTAACCATTAAATAAATACATTTTTTCAAAAAAAATGGAAAAAAATTTCGCTAGGTACCTTTCGACGAAGATGGCTATTGGAGTCAAGAAGAGAGTGGCGAAGGCTTGGCGGTAGAAAACGAACACGAAGGTGTTCATTCCTACGTTGAATGCGAGCTTTGTAAGGAGGAAGTAGCCGGCGTATATGACTTGGATGACGAGAATCGCCACGAACAACGACTTGTTTCCGGCCATCGCTCGAAACTAGTGGTTTATATGTAAATATTTAATGTTAAAGAGGTGTATATATATATATATATATATATAGGACTAAATTATTAATTAAAAATAACAACTTTTTTGAAAGTGAAAATGGAATGAAAATTCGAGGAATCTATACGCGTAGTTTCTTATCGAGGATATTTCGATTGGAGTCCGATTTAATTTTACGAATTTTTTTGTGCTTTATTATTGGACAAGAGATAATTCAATGTTATATTTTATGCATGAATTCTTTTCGATTGGGATTCCTAATGTTTTTTCATTTTTAGTAATTGGATTTCGAATAAAGGAACAATTTCAAATATTATTCCATGTTTTTTAATTATTTGATTTAGTGTTTTGTTACTATTGAGTGGTGAGGTATGCCTGGAATCCGAGGTCGAAAAAAAAGTGTTTTTTCGTATTGTAAACGTAATCTACATGGCTTCTTGTAGACGAAAAAAATGATCGATTATTGTAACTTTGATATAACAAATTTTTTTATTCGTTTGAGAAGGGTTTTGATCGTTTTGGGTTTTTAACGGTTTAAATTCAAAATGAGAATTGAGAAGGGTTAAAATATTTTCGTATGGATTAAGGTGTTTGATTCCCCTAATTTTGAAGCATTTATTTGGCTTTAACACTGAAAATTATATTATTATTCAGAAATCAGAAGTGACAATTCAATAGATTGAAATATATTTATAACTGAATTTAATTTTTAAATATATGCTAAAGAATATCATGTCATTTCAGACACTTGGTTTCGATGGCACATTTTTTACTAAAATATTGTTTTGTTCGAATTATCTGACTTCGTTAAATTTATAGTACTAATTTTTTTATGGAAATGAAATTAAAATTCCAATTGAAGGACAATTAATCAAAAACAAAAATATATAGTCTAAAAATTTTTTCAATTTTTTTTCCTTATAAATTTTAATCTTTATTTTGATGTTTTAAATTTTCCGCAATCAACAAAAGATAAATTAACAATCCGACTTGACGCCCGTCCTTATAATAATAAAATATATATTGCTTTTCTTTTCTTGCTTTTGTTAAAGCATGGTACTTGTTTTCAACGATCCATGTCATATTCTTTTAATTTAGTATTATTTTAATACTTGTCGTATTTGATTCGAAATCATACATCTCGACATTAAATAAATTTACAACACACCATATTATTCGGATGAAATTTGTTTTGGAGGTAAAAATCATTATTCGATTTACGTCACATGTGATAGAAGGATCAACGATGGAGTCGTTATTGACAAAGTACATTTATTTTTTAAAATCAGTAATAATAGTACTGATAATTTAACTACTATCTTCATCTCATAATTATAAGAATTAAAAAAACACTAAAGGATAATATGCTACATTTTTTAATTAACAAACCAAATATTAGTAAAGCGTAAATCCAAAGTTAGTGGGTTAAGACCCAACAAACATTGATTAATAATCTACTTACGACAAATTAAAGTAAAGAATCGTGAGTAAAGATCAAACCTTTTTGTCACGTCTTTAATAAAAATGAGAGGTTGATATCATATTAATATGACTTTTTTTTCCTACGCGTTCTCATGGAAATGTAGCTAATATTGGCAATCATATTATTGCAATTTGCAATACATAGACGACGATCGAAGATCCTACACAACATCTTCTTTTTTTCGGTGTGTGAAAATGAGGAAAAAAAGAGACGTTGATAGCTCGTTCATGTTTGTTTTTTCCTTCTTTTTTTGTTGCTTCGATTAGATCTTTTATCGTTATCAAACTCTATATGGTAGTGTCGTTTTCGGTTAGTAATGCACATGAAAGATGCACGTCAAGATTAAGTCATGAAAATAGAATGAATTAACATTTCATAACACATTGAAAAACTAATCAATAATAATGTTATTTTGGTAGGTGTAATTCGACATTTCTCAAAATTGATGTGGTATAATTTGAATTTCACATAATTTAGTAGTGAAAATAATATATACTCCATCGTTGGTATATTTTAAATTTTTAGATGATTAAATAGAGTGCAAAGAATGATAATTTAACTTATAAATAGTGGCAAGGAATTTGCGAGAGTTGTTGATAATATAGACAAGACAAGTTATTTTTTATTGTGATATAAAAAAAATTATATCGAGCGAATTTAAAAGAAAATTATAAATACTATCGTGAAATGAAAAAATATACAGTTAAAAATTAATATAAACTAATATGCGATACATTTTAGGTATGATTAATAAAGTTTGAATGATAGTATACTCCATATTTTAATTTTAATTTAATAGACCAGTCCCAAATTAGATTTTAGAAAATTTGTATCGGAAATGTGGCTTGTTACTTGTTAGGTTAGGCCCATATAATATTGGAGGTAGCCCAATTACATTGTTTTGATTGCTTGTGATTGAATAAGTTTTCATTTGTTTTTTTGAACAAAAAATAAATAAATATATTTTTAAATTAATTGTTATTAAAATAAATAAAATTATTTATAAAGTGTAAAAGTAAAAATATTTATACAAAAGAAAATTGTCTAATATTTAGACATTTTTTTCTCATTTCCAATTTTATTTCTTAATATTATTTTTATGGATAATTTCTTTATCCTCAAATTTCAAAAATCATTTTTCAAAAAATCTATTTAGGGATAAAAATAAGTGAGTGAGTCTAACTCACGTGAAAGTCACGTGCCCCAGGGTTTTAGTATTTTCTTCCCCAAGGCAAAAACCCTTGCATCCCCAAATGAAAAACCTACTTCCATGGCTACCTAAATATCTCCTCCGATAACTCCACAATCTCAGAAAAAAGGAAAAATGAGGCACTTATCTTCGGGCCCCATCTTCACCCTCACCAAGAACCACAAATTTTTCTTCAAATCGCATCATCTGTCATTCAACACGCAAACCCAGCAAAACCCTTCGGCGCCGGGAAACCACCACCAGCACCCACGGCGGCAGGAGGACGAAGATCGCCGCATCGTGCCCGTATCCGTGTGGTGGGATTTCGAGAACTGCAGTTTGCCGCTGAACTCGAACGTCTTCCGAGTTGGGCAGTGCATCACGAATGCCGTTAGGGCTAACCGGATCAACGGCCCGTTAAAGATTACGGCTTTCGGGGACGTGATGCAGATTTCCCGGACTAATCAAGAAGCTCTTTCTGCTACTGGGATCACTCTCATCCACGTCCCCTCTGGTATATTCATTTTTTTTCTTGTGCTTGTTAGTGTGTGTTTTCATTGTTGAATTAGGGTTGGGGGTTTATGTAGACCAAAACGGGATAGCATTAGCCGATAAAAGAAATTTGTGTTTTGTTAACAATTGTTGTGTATGGCTTCACTGATATGGAAATGGTTATTTATGTCGATTGTAGCTCTTTAATAGTGAACGAAAAGGGTGTATCGCTTGGTGAGGTTCGAAAATTTATTCGATTCTTTCATGTGAATTGTGGGTTTTACATAATACATACTAGTATGTGATTCAGCTGATTTCAGAGCTTTTAGAGTTTTTCTTTTTTTCATAGTGATATCGTATTTTTTTGTTAAAATTGACTATGATTAGAGTACCCACTATCGTTATATGCAGTTGCTCTTAGTATATCTATAAACTCAGTCGGCATAGCAGTGAATAGTACGATTCTTTCTTGAACTATGCAGCTATGCCTGTGGTTGTATCTGGATTTAGCAAGTGCATTTTTTTGGTTATTGTTCGGTTTGGATTTTATGTAAACACATTTTGTATGTTTGGTTTCAAGAACGATATGCATATGCATTATGCAGAGTGCGATTTTTTATGTGATATATGTGGTCATAGTTTGCTCAACGATAATTGTGTTTATTTGAATATTTATTCTGCTGGGATGTTTGAAATTGTCTCATTTTTCGTCATCTTTGTTTTTCCATTTTCTCTCAAAAAAGGGTTTTGTCTGTTTTCTTGATACTTGATCATTTTATTTAATGCAAAGAGTCGCGTCCCCATGGAAATATAAATACGACTATTTACCCTATACCTTTTTTTTAATCTTTCTTAGGTGGCAAGAACAGTGCTGATAGGTCTCTTCTAGTCGACCTCATGTATTGGGTTTCCGAAAACCCTCCGCCAGCTCACCTCTTCCTAATCTCTGGAGACAGAGACTTTGCCTCCGTTTTACACCGCCTGAGAATGAGCAATTACAACATATTACTCGCCAGTCCCGACAATGCCCCTAGCGTTTTATGCTGTGCTGCAACTATCAAGTGGCAATGGAGTTCTTTACTCAAAGGTCAGGACCTAACCGGAAAACACTTCAACCAACCACCCGACGGCTTTTTCAATTCTTGGTATGGCCGTTATAAAGCTCCCCTTGACGACCCACATGCTGTTTCCGAGCAATCCACATGCGTTAATAATAATAATAACAATAATAATAATAATAATGTTTCTGAAGAGTCGGTTGAGTTGGTTCAAGAGCCTAAGGTCCGTCCAATCCCGAAGGCGGTTAGAAAGTATATTTGTCAGATTCTTGATTCTTACCCCGAGGGGATTGCTATTACGAATCTCCGTGGTGAATTGTTTAACAAGGGTAATCTGATGGTGGACAGAGATTTGTACGGGTATAAGAAGTTTTCCCGTTTTCTTCTGGCCATGCCGAACTCACTGAATCTTCGTTCGGGAAATGATGGGCAGATTATTGTGCAGCGTGTTGGGAACAAGTCTCTCGACGAGCCAGATGGAGAGGAAGTCGGTTCTTTGGTGGACGTGGGTGAGAAGACAAAACTACCCTTGGTTATCGAGACGAAGGCGAAATCTCTGCCAGTGGCGAATTCGGTGGAGGTGCGGAAGGAAGAAAAGCTAAAAAAGGATGAAAAACGCAAAGAGATTACTACTCCGAAGAGAAAAGATCAAGAGGTACAAGTGGAGGATAAAAAAGTAAATGATAGAATTAAAGATGTATCCGAACAGAATGAGATTACTACTCTGAAGAGTAGTAAGGCTCAGGAGGTACAAGTAGAGGATAGAAAAGTAAATCGTGGAATTAAGGATATATCCGAACAGAACGAGATACCTACGCCTGTTGTAGATGCCATCAAATCTGATTCTGAACACGGGGTTCTCAGAAGGGTATGGATGAAGTTGTTTGGAAGTGGAGACGAGAATGTCGAGAAGGGTATTACTGAATCAGGAACTCCGGAATTACTCTCGCCTCCGATTCACACTGCTACGATTCATGGGAAAAATGGTGGGACCAGCGATGATGACATCACTGCTGATGTTATCTCCGGTAAAGATGCAGGCTTTCTCAATCGAGTCATGAGCTGGTTTAAATTTTCGAGTTCCCAGGAGGTTGATGGCGAATTAGAGAAAAAAGGCGAGAAAACAGATGATGGGAAGGAGGCTAGTAATAACCCTAACTGCGGTGAGATGTTTTCGAGCGAATCCTTTTGGAAAGAAATGGAGTCGTTTATAGTCTCACGTAAGGGTTTGGCTCTTATCCCCTATTCCAAGACTAGGTACAATTTTTTTACAGCTTTATCATTCCATGAATAGGTAAAAATAATTCTCAAGTAAAATATTTTTTCTTCCGGTTTTTATTCAGGGAGCTTCTCGCGCACAAACTGCAATATCGGGGTCCTCCGTTTCTGAAACACCTCTCTATACCCGAGCTTCTTCACCTGATCGACTTATTGATCTCCGAGAAAAAATGGGTCGAGGAATGCAGTTCCCGTGAATTTCCTTTCAGGCTCACCCCGTTTTCCGGGGGTAAAAACCCCCCTCCAGATCCGAACTCGAGCGGGCTGAGTCAAATCTTCTCTTCCCAAAATCCGCCCAGCCCGCTCGAGTCGGGAGAGAAGAAGCTCCTGAACTCTCCAGTTCCACAACCTTTGACCCATAGAAATCTCGCTTGGAAAAAGACTCGGACTGAGCTCTTAGCCGATTGCCAGAAGCTCGTGGACCATATAGTGAAGGAACACCCGGAAGGGTTTAACATGGGTTCGTTTCGAAAACTTTTCCTCGAGAAAAACGGGTACCATCTCGATCTACAGAGGCTCGGGTACGAAAAGCTGGTCAGTCTCCTGCAGATCATGCCCGGGGTCAGGATCGAGGGGACTATGATTTTTTCCGCCGGGCAGACGAAGTGCGATAACGACTCGACATGGGACGAGCTCGGGCCTGTTGACCGTTGTAGCCATGATTACGAGCCCGTGAAAGCTGACGATTTTTCGGATTCGGAAGACGAAAGTGAAGCTAACAAGGCGAAGCAGGAAGAGGATAGCTCGTTGCTACAGATTCTTGATTCGTGGTACAGCAACAAAGAATGCAACGACGAGAAGAAAGGCGGGCCCCCGAGTGAGGGCGAAAAGCCCGAAATTGTTTCGCAGCCTCCGGCTGCACAGAGTGATGGTGAGCCCGGGCCGAAGAGTGAGGCTTCGACTGTGGGGTCAGGACAGTCGAGGAAACAGAAGCGCGGGAAAAGCTATACGTTTGTGTCTGAACGAGCTGATAGCAAGGACAGGCTGGTGGATGGTATTATGGACAGCTTGAAGAAGTCGGGCGAAGAGTCGGCTCAGTCGAGGGTGTTGGGGTGAAGGTGAAACGAAGGCGGAGATGTTATGGAGTCGAACGTATAATCCTTATATTCGAACTTCTGTTTAAGTCGAGTTCTTTTGGATTTAATTTCAGTTCATTTCGGATTGTTTTAGTTCAATTTCCATTAAATTCATTTCAAAAAAATTAAAATAAAATAAATAAAAAATAAAAAAATAATTTGAATTAATAATTTTTAATATGCTTACGTTTTTTTTATTTATAATTATTACAATAATTATAATTACTCAAATTTACAAAAATGTTAAATCCGTAAATATTCCCAAACTCATACCCTTTTGGTAAAATCACCAACAAATTTGGAAGGAAATAAAATTAAATTAAATTACATTTTCTTCTTTCAGCCTCTGTTTCCATCAGGGAAAATTCTCAGATCTGACTCTCACTCTTTACAGGAAAAAACTAAATCCATTACGGCGTCGTTTTCCACGTGCTCGCCGAGTTCCTCCTCAGATCCGATGACGTAAGCCTTCGCACTGTATCATTCGATTCGGCGATTTATCATCCCTCTCTCTCTCTCTCTCACCTAGCTGCGGGGAGAGCTGAGAGCTGGATTGTTGCTACCCGATGGACTCCGATGAGGTCCGAGCGATTTTATCGAGATCGAGAGTCGGAATTTGGGCGATGATCGACGCGGCGATTCGAGTCGCCAGCTCGGACCACGCCGAGGAGTTTCGCCTCCGGAGGGATAGCATCGTCGAGTCGCTTTACGCCCCCGCCGCGCAGGCGTGCCCGAACTGCAGCGGCGTCGCAGCTCAGGACCATGATAATAATAATACTAATAGCTGTGACGTTGATGTTGATGATGATGGTGATGATAAAACTGATAGGAATTTGGATAAGGATCATAGCAAGAGCCCGTTGACTCCCGAGTCCAACAATCGGGATTTCAGCGGTGGGGAAAACGAAGGCGGTGAGGATCCGTTCGCAGAGATATTTGATGATGAACAGGACACCATTTTCTGCATCAAAGACCAGCTTGATGATCCAGACCAGGTTATTTTATTTTATTTTATTTATTTATTTTGTTAGTTTTTAATTTGAAGGAAATACAATAATACCTTATGATCAATTTGTTGTTGTGTGTATCTTGGTGTGTAGAGTGATGACAACGTGATTCGTTTGCTGCAAAACTTGGCAGATATGGATATTACATTCCAAGCTCTCAAGGTGGAGTAGCGATCGACAATTTATCTTATTCGTTTTCTGATTTTTGATTCTGAAAAGAATTGGGTTTTGTGTGCAGCAAACTGATATAGGAAGGTATGTGAATCGACTGAGGAAGCATCCATCGAATGAAGCGCGTAGATTGGTGAAGCAGCTCGTCAGGTTTACAGCTTCCCCACCCGATATTGGATTCTTTATTTCCCGAATCAGAATTTGATGTTCTTTTTTGGATTCCGTATTTGATTCGAGTGCAGAAAATGGAAAGAAACCGTGGATGAATGGGTTAAGGTGAACCAACCACAAGCAGCTTCAAACCTATTGGGTAATTTTATTTAGTGCTACGTAATCGGAAAGGGTTACTCTTTAAGTTCTATATGTGTGCTATAGCTTGAAAAGGATGAGTTCCTTTGAGTGAGTAAATATGTTGAACAAATTAAGAGATTTCATGTTTTGATATTTTGGTGGTAGCAGCTGATGTCGACTCGCCTCTGCAGAACATACCCAAACATCAACAAAATGGGCATCAACAGGTGAAGCAAAAGTTCTTGTTTTGTTAAATTATAGAAAGGAAACTACTGAAAAGTATATAAAGTGAAAATCGTATTGGATGCACCGGTTGTCGGGATTCTGAGGCTTTAGTTTTTGCAGGTTCCTGATTTCGGATACTCCCCAAATCCAAAGGGTGAGTCTTTAGCTCTAATTTGAGGGATTTGAGTAAAAATTGGAGTATTAATTTTCTGTTCTTCTTTGTTAGTTGGGAGTTCTAGTGCCGAAATAAATTATGTCGAGCACGAACCGAAGCCTAAACCAGCTCAACCTATACCCCGAATGAAAACTCCATCAAGACCTCACCAATCAGCTCCGAAACCTGCTGCCACTCTTCCTCCGAGTGTAATTACTTTCCACTTTGTTTGTAATAAAAAATATCTCGCCTCGAAATGTGATTTTAGCAGGATCTAGTGACTAATGAAATGGGATTTAATATTCGCAGAGACTGCCACAAAAGGAACCTGCCATGGATGATGCAAGGCTGAATTCAGCTAGAAGGCGGCTTCAGGAAAACTACCAAGAAGCTCAGAATGGTTAGATAATCTAATCTTTGTATTAATTAAGCGACTCTTCCTCTTACTCCAGTTGCCTTTTTTATTCTGATGATGCTTATGTGTTCATCTCCTCGCCTTGTGAAGCCAAGAAGCAGAGGACAATTCAAGTAATGGATATTCACGATCTTCCGAAACCGAAGAATACATTCTTTGCGAAGAACAAAGGTGGCGGCGGCGGACATGGTAGAAACCATCGTTGATCGGCCAACAAATTTCTCTTTTCCTTTTCTCTTTTAAAACATAAAAGAAAAAGGGAAATGGGAAAATTTCTTGCTCCTGCATATCATAGTTGGTTTGTCCCCTTGTTACATTTTGATTTAAACCTATAACATCAAAAGATTTTGGCTTTCATTTTATACATTTTTTTTTTTTGTTCTTTTAAATGAAATGCTTTGCAAACTTTGAAAAAGATGTTTTATTCAAACCCAAAAATATTCACTTTCTTGTTACAACCTTAAATTTTTTATTGTTTTAATGGTTTATTATTACCTTATTGACACCTTAAAAACTAACAAAACCACTTTTATTACCTAGTACTCAAAGAACACAACCACTTATTTATAATTACAACGTGTTACACCAAATTATTGAGCACAATCACTTGATCACATCAAACTCCACCCCCAAATACTAGTTCAACAGCAGCAACGGTTGACCAAATGGGCTCAGAGATGGGCCGAGCGGGCTCGGAACAGGCCCATACGCACTACCATCAGGGGCAACAGCATCACAGTAACCCCTCAGAATGCCGATTTGATCCAAGCCATACCCGAGCGTGGTAAGCACGGTGGGCCAGCAGTGATGGGTGATCAAGGTGATGGCTTCGCAACACGGATGTGTAATGTCGATATCGCCCTTGGCGAAATAAGCAACGATCTCGTTCGAGCACGACTTGATTTTGAAGAGAGCAGAGAAGCAGTCGAGGGCTTGGTCCTTGACTTCCGGTTTGTGGTTGGGCTCGGTGAGGGTTAGGCTCGGTATTACGGATATGAAATGTGGGAATTCTCGGGACGAAGAAGATCGGGGCATGAGAGAGATGATTGTTAGCAAGAAAAATATAAACTTTACTGCCATTGTTAAGATCAGATGTTCTCTTGTGAAGATGAGAGTGATTGGAAATTTGAGGTTAAGTGAAAGGGTTTTATAGATAGATTATGAGGGATTGGAAAGGCCACTTTGCTTAATTACATTAAATGTGGAATTACTACAAGAAATTGAAAAGTTCTATCAATTGCATTTTTTAATATCATTTTGAGGTTTTAGAATTCTAATGGGATTAATGTAACACATAACCTGTTGACGTAGCGGAAGCATAAACACACAAATTAAAACTCGTTGATTCTGAGAATACCCGAAAATTAAAACATCAAAGTATCGTTGATTCCGAAAAATACCGAAACCTGATAAAAACCTCAACAGAGGAACCTTTTTATTTCATATCAAAACAACTACGTAAATAAATGACAAAAGCAGAATATAAATAGTACTAAAACCCTAACAGAATAAATTAAAATAATAAATAAAAATAATACTAAACTTGGACAGAAAGAAACAATCTTTTCTTTCTATGTATCTGCATCATTCTCCCCCTCTAGGAGAAGGTTCGACCGCGAACCTGAAAATCGAGCACAAAAATGCCGGGATCAAACACCAATCGTCGGTAACATTGAGGGCACAACGCAAGGGCAGCGACACGTTGACATGGCGCGAGGACAATGACAAGAAGAACCATCGCAGGGGCATCAACTTGAACAAGCGACGCAAGGGCAGCGACAACGACATCGGGATGAAGCATAAGGACAATAGCATGCAGATGTGGTGTAGGGGTAAGATCATCTCCTTTCATCGCAAGAGCAACAACATGTTGATGTGGTGCATAAGCAACGACATCAGGATTCAACACAAGTGCCACGGGGATTTCTGAAAAGAGCTCTTCGGCAAATTTAGGGGGACCATCATACGCAGAGATCTCTGAGCCAGGCAGCGGGGACAAAAGAGGTATATTGTTCCGGAGGTGGTAGAGTAGGTCACCCACGCCTCCGACCATGTGCTCTTCGGGCATGGCCAAGGGATCAACTTCATCAAAACGAGGAGGACCATCGTAATCAAAACGAGGCGAGTCGTCGTAAGAAGATGACGAGGGCAGCAGGGACACCGGTAGTCTGTTGGTGATAACAAGGCGAAGTTCCTCGAGTTCGACGGCAAGGGTTGCGATCTGGCGGCTTAAGGCGGCGATGTCGGCATCGTGACGGGTTGCGGCCTCAACGGCGGTTTCGCAAGCATACTGGCGACAGGGAGGCATCGTTTCGGCTCTGATACCAACTGACGTAGACAGAAGCATAAACACACAAATTAAAACTCGTTGATTCTGAGAATACCCGAGAATTAAAACATCAAAGTATCGTTGATTCCGAAGAATACCGAAACCTGATAAAAACCTCAACAGAGGAACCTTTTTATTTCATATCAAAACAACTACGTAAATAAATGACAAAAGCAGAATATAAATAGTACTAAAACCCTAACAGAATAAATTAAAATAATAAATAAAAATAATACTAAACTTGGACAGAAATAAACAATCTTTTCTTTCTATGTATCTGCATCATCTGACGTAGCGGAAGCATAAACACACAAATTAAAACTCGTTGATTCTGAGAATACCCGAGAATTAAAACATCAAAGTATCGTTGATTCCGAAGAATACCGAAACCTGATAAAAACCTCAACAGAGGAACCTTTTTATTTCATATCAAAACAACTACGTAAATAAATGACAAAAGCAGAATATAAATAGTACTAAAACCCTAACAGAATAAATTAAAATAATAAATAAAAATAATACTAAACTTGGACAGAAAGAAATAATCTTTTCTTTCTATGTATCTGCATCATTCTCCCCCTCTAGGAGAAGGTTCGACCGCGAACCTGAAAATCGAGCACGAAAATGCCGGGATCAAACACCAATCGTCGGTAACCTTGAGGGCACAACGCAAGGGCAGCGACACGTTGACATGGCGCGAGGACAATGACAAGAAGAACCATCGCAGGGGCATCAACTTGAACAAGCGACGCAAGGGCAGCGACAACGACATCGGGATGAAGCATAAGGACAATAGCATGCAGATGTGGTGTAGGGGTAAGATCATCTCCTTTCATCGCAAGAGCAACAACATGTTGATGTGGTGCATAAGCAACGACATCAGGATTCAACACAAGTGCCACGGGGATTTCTGAAAAGAGCTCTTCGGCAAATTTAGGGGGACCATCATACGCAGAGATCTCTGAGCCAGGCAGCGGGGACAAAAGAGGTATATTGTTCCGGAGGTGGTAGAGTAGGTCACCCACGCCTCCGACCATGTGCTCTTCGGGCATGGCCAAGGGATCAACTTCATCAAAACGAGGAGGACCATCGTAATCAAAACGAGGCGAGTCGTCGTAAGAAGATGACGAGGGCAGCAGGGACACCGGTAGTCTGTTGGTGATAACAAGGCGAAGTTCCTCGAGTTCGACGGCAAGGGTTGCGATCTGGCGGCTTAAGGCGGCGATGTCGGCATCGTGACGGGTTGCGGCCTCAACGGCGGTTTCGCAAGCATACTGGCGACAGGGAGGCATCGTTTCGGCTCTGATACCAACTGACGTAGCGGAAGCATAAACACACAAATTAAAACTCGTTGATTCTGAGAATATCCGAGAATTAAAACATCAAAGTATCGTTGATTCCGAAGAATACCGAAACCTGATAAAAACCTCAACAGAGGAACCTTTTTATTTCATATCAAAACAACTACGTAAATAAATGACAAAAGCAGAATATAAATAGTACTAAAACCCTAACAGAATAAATTAAAATAATAAATAAAAATAATACTAAACTTGGACAGAAATAAACAATCTTTTCTTTCTATGTATCTGCATCACCTATTCTTGAGTAAGATATAAAATTGGAATTGTACGTCATTTTGTTTGTTACAACGAATAAATTTGATGGACTAGTTAGTTCATTTTCATTGCACACGTGAATTACATGATTAATCTCACGTTTAGTCAAATTGGGGCATGGGATCCTTTGACTAATTAGCCTAAGAAAAATGACCGTTGTAGACTTTTTGACCTTTTAATTTCTTGAGTAAAAAAAACAGATTACTTTTTTCAGCAAAAATTGAGTTGAATTTTACTATGCTAATGGATTAAGAAGATTTTACCATTATTTCGATTCTGATTTTGATTCGTGTTGATTCAGTCTTGAACCGAGAAACACTCTCGTGTGCAAGAAACTTTTTATGTATTTTGTGCCAATCATTTTTGCTTTGACTAAAAGTTTGCAACTTTTATGTTTTGGTGCATTCTTAGGTTTCAAGACTTTTTTTAATAAGGTGTATTAATATGTGTGATTGAATAATATTATACAAATGATTTATTATTTATTATTGTAAAAACTTTAGTAAGAAGGACAGGTCACATGATACCAACAACCATTATCGAACAAATCAAAGCTTGTTATCTATAATTAATCATGAAATGCAAGGGTTACTTAAGTAAGTAATGACTTTTTACCATTTCTTTTTCATATTATAAATCTTGCCTTGTGGGGTTAGGTTGGTTAGGGAAATGAGTGTCCCAAAAAGATACAATATAGTTTGATAATTAAAAATTCATTTTGTAGAAATTTATGCCACGGAATGTTACTAAAAAATTGTAAGTAAATGAAATTTAATTGTCCGAGCAACTATAATCATAAATCTTGTAAATATATCCAAATAAGGTTGATATTATGTGAAAAATATCACATTTAAATAAAAATACATGAGCAAGTTATTAATAATTTATCAAAAAAGCATATAGTGATATGATTAAATTAGTTATGTAACGTTACAAAAGTATATGATAATTTTTTTTCAAAAAAGAAAAAAAAAAGGTGAAAGTATCCACCGAGTTTCCTTCACCGGCAAGAAAATCAACTGGTGCAGTGCCGTGGGCACACACTCCAGCCAGTATGAATAGACCATCACGGTTATATATATATACAACAATTTACATGTTCTTTTAAATTTATTTTATTTGTTTCAGTACAGTTTTTGCTCGAATATTATTCATTATTTTAAAAAAAATATCCAATAATTTTTTTTTATTATTATAAATTTGGTTCAAATTATTAGTTCATATCAACTTAGCTCAACTAAACTAAAATTTAATTCAATTAAATTCAATTCAAAACAATAATTCATTTGTTAACTTTCGTAATAATTCGATATCAACTAAGAAAATGACTCAAATGTCCAAAAATACAAATAAAAATCTAATTACTTATTGTGATTTTTAGTAAAAATTCAACACAAGCAAAATATACTTAGCTATAACTATTTTTTGACTACACATGCTTAATTTATTTATTTATTACTAAAAACCTTGATACAACCATTAAAAATTTCAATAACACCCTCGGTCAAAATAGCCAACAATTATATTCAGGTTGACCATAATTAACTGAAATAAATATTTTTAAAATATCAACGTATTTTAGTATTTGACAGTTGCGTTTTTTCCAATCTTTTTTTATTCATTTTTATTTTATTTTGTTACACACACAAAAACCCTGTATCCAGAATCTCGCCACGCGATTCCTTTTCACACACACATTCCCTTTGCCACAAAATCCGTTAACGCGGTTTCTAAAAAAAAACAATAAAATGAACACAAATTAATAATTAAACATGAAATATATGTACTCATTTCTACTCACAAAATTTGTATCACTTTTTTTTTTTTAGTTTGCGATAATAGTTGATATATTTTAAAATGAAAAAAAATTCAAATTTTTTTTCATTTTAAAATATTATTTACTAATACTATATCCATTTACTTTTTAAACTTCACTAACAATACTTTATTTCATTTATTCAAAAATTCAATTATTTAAATTGATAAATAATAATTAGATACATAAAATTTTAATCTACAAATACATAATTTTATAAAATTAATTTAAACATATGCGTGAACTCAGTACATGTAATAATTTGACACTACGAGTTACTACGAAATTCGAACATGTTTACTTGAGAAGTCATTTACACGAACTCACTAGTTGTTCTGATTTAGAAGCAACGTACAACAAAGGAAGGGATAGGTACAACAAGTGCGCGCCCACACGTTATTTACTTATTTTTATACGGTTTTATTACCATCACACCTACTACGGTGGGGATACCCACACCCTAGTAAAAATCAGCCACCACGACAATCTGTGGGACCCAAAGTTCCTTTTTCGACATTAATTTTAACATTAGTGCTAATTTTTTTGTTTGGTACGTGAATTGTGCTCACCAAATAATATGTATGCTCAAAAATAAAAAATAAAAGTAAAATAAATAATATTGTTTTTTACTTTTTTTTACAAATGTTTGAAATTATATTCATGATATTTTATAATAAAAAATGCGATTATATATTTACTTCTAATGTAATATTACATTGTCCTAATAATTATCAACACTTTTAAAAAAATATTTATATTTTTTACTTTAAAATATAATATTACTCATATTTTTTTCAATTACTGATTTTTAAAATTTTATCACAACTAATTTATCTTTAAAATTAAAATTACATCTTTAGCTTTTACTTTTTAATTAAAATATTTTTTTAAATCTTTGTGCATAAACAATTAATTAGATCAGTGTTTTTTTAGTCAAGATATATAATAAGAAAATTAAATTAAAATTTCCACATGGGCCCCCACCTTATTCTTATTAATTTTAATTTCCATTTAATTTATTTCTCTATGTATCACATCAAGACTTAACACTCCCCCCAGAAAAAGAAAAAAAGGGCAGTTCATGAGTGTACTATTTGGACAGCCATTTTACAGTGAAGCATTAGCTTGTAAAACAAAAATACAATATATATATACACACGCATATACATATATCTCTTGAATTCATTTATTTATTTATATATTAATAATACGCGCCTATAAACCCACTTTTCGGATTTCTTGGGGTTTCCAGATTCTTGTACATTTCGTTTGTTCTTCGTTCGTTTGTTCTCTCCAGTTCGGTTCCTGATTTTCCCTACGCGATCTTTCCGAAACGTTAAAAATCGAATCTTTAGCCGGATTATGCGAGTTTGATTTGGAATTTCCGTCGCCGATTGAGCCCATTGAGAGTCGAATCTCGACTGGGCTTGATTGTAATTACCGGATTCGCGGTTCCCTTTTCTGCAAATATTTGGGGGTTTTCGATTTGAGATTTAGGGTTTTTTGTTTTCTCGCCGGTGGAAAATGGCGATGAACACCGGAGGGCGGCTCGTCGCAGGTTCTCACAACAGAAACGAATTCATCCTGATTAATGCCGATGAAATTGGAAGGGTATGTAATTTCATAAACCCTCTGTTATCGTGTGTGTGTGAATCTGATTCATGTGTCGATTTCTTGGAATGGGATTTAGAGATGGTGAATTATTTAGAACTTTGTTTCATTCTAATCGTGTAGATTAAATCGGTTCAAGAACTCAGCGGGCAGACTTGCCAAATTTGCTCGGACGAGGTCGAGATAAACGACTCCGGCGAACTCTTTGTTGCCTGCAACGAGTGCGCTTTCCCCGTCTGCCGGACTTGCTACGAGTACGAGAGGAAAGAAGGAAACCAAACTTGCCCTCAGTGCAAAACCCGATACAAACGAATCAAAGGTATCATTGATTTTTCTTTCTCTCTGAAATTTGATTAAGATGTTCGAATTGTTTATATCATCTGTATGTGGTTATAGGTAGTCCTAGAGTGGAGGGGGATGAGGATGAAGACGACACTGATGATTTGGAACGCGAGTTCGACTATGGAGATGTCGAGCGTTCGGGTTTCCCACATAGCGACAGTGGTGCAATGGGCTTTGCACATGGTGGTGTAGCTGGACCAGCCTCTGGAATCGATTCATCCGAGGGTTTCGGAATCCCTCTCTTGACTTATGGGGAAGAGGTAATTGATTATTCTTTCTTTCGCTGAAAAAATTGGAATCACTCGGTTAATCAGAGGTAATTGATTCTTCTTTTAGGAGTTTGAGAATGCGAATAATCAGAGTGCAATCATAGTACCTCCATTCGTCAGTCACGGGAGCGGAATTTACTCGAATCCAAGCACAACAAACGCGCCTCGTAAGTTTGATTCTCGATATCAGTTTTCTTCTCTACAAAAAATCACTATTTTCAACTTTTTGGATAACTTTTTTTTTTAATTATTATTCTGTACTTTAGTGAATCCTCGTCCCATGGTTCCGAAAAAGGACATTGCGCTATACGGCTATGGAAGTGTAGCATGGAAGGACCGTATGGAGGAGTGGAAGAAGAGGCAAACCGACCGACTTCAAGTCGTGAAACATCACGGGAATAATGGCAGAGACTTTAATGGAAGTGAATTGGACTCCGATTTGCCTATGTAAGCATTGGTGAATGTTTTAGTTTTTCCGACTTACTTTAATCTGACTTCTTTTTATGTCTTTGGAATGTATTTGGTAGGATGGATGAAGGGAGGCAGCCGCTCTCGAGAAAAATGCCGATTGCCTCGAGCAAGATAAACCCATATAGAATGATAATCATTCTCCGTCTAGTGGTTCTTGGCTTATTCTTTCATTACAGGATTCTCAATCCCGTTCCAGATGCTTACGGCTTGTGGTTGACCTCCGTTATATGTGAGATATGGTTCGCCGTTTCATGGATTCTCGATCAGTTCCCTAAATGGTATCCGATCGAGCGAGAAACTTACCTTGACCGTCTCTCCCTTAGGTACTCATCTTCGACTTCTTTTATGCTTTCCGTTTTTTTTTTTGTTTTTTTCTGTGTGCTTATGTTTTCGATCTTTTTCAGGTATGAAAAAGAGGGAAAGCCCTCGGAATTAGCGGATATAGACGTTTTTGTCAGCACAGTGGACCCCATGAAAGAGCCTCCTCTTATTACAGCAAATACGGTGCTTTCTATTCTTGCTATCGACTATCCAGTCGACAAGGTTTCGTGCTACGTGTCGGATGATGGTGCTGCCATGCTTACTTTCGAGGCGCTTTCCGAGACTTCCGAGTTCGCTCGGAAGTGGGTCCCGTTTGCCAAGAAATTCAGCATCGAGCCTCGAGCACCCGAGTGGTACTTTTCTCAGAAGCTGGACTACTTGAAGAACAAAGTCCATCCCGAGTTCGTGAGAGAAAGACGCGCAATTAAGGTTCTTATATTTTCGTGAACATTCATTCATACTCAATAGCCTAGTTGCAAACACGTTCGTTTTTTTAATGGGTTTTGATGCATTGTGAAACTAATACAGAGAGAATACGAGGAGTTCAAAGTTCGTATCAATAGCCTAGTGGCCATGTCTGAGAAGGTTCCGGAAGAAGGTTGGACAATGCAGGATGGAACACCCTGGCCTGGTAACAATGTCAGGGACCATCCCGGTATGATCCAGGTTAGTTATAATTCTAATCAATATATTCTGTCTTTATTGTATTTTTATCGTTTTAATCAAATGGGCTGTTTTTTTATAATATTTTTATCGTGTTCTTTAGTTTTAATATATCTGTGTTCACTCGAAAGGTATTCCTCGGTCATGATGGTGTTCGTGATAATGAAGGGAATGTACTGCCTCGACTGGTCTATGTGTCTCGTGAAAAGAGACCTGGTTTCGACCATCATAAGAAAGCCGGGGCTATGAACTCTCTGGTAAGTTAAATTAAACTTCAAAAATCCTCTGTTTTAGTTTTTAATGTAAAATTTAAACTTAATTACTTGCTCTGTGAAATAATCTCAGATTCGGGTTTCGGCTGTCCTTTCGAACGCGCCCTATATTTTGAATGTCGACTGTGATCATTACGTGAACAACAGCAAAGCTCTGAGGGAAGCCATGTGCTTCATGATGGACCCCATCTCGGGAAAGAAAGTTTGCTACGTGCAATTCCCACAGAGGTTCGATGGGATCGATCAGCACGATAGATATTCCAATCGCAACGTGGTCTTCTTCGATGTATGCTTACCAATTTACAAATATACCACCCCTAATATTAATGTTTCAAGTTGTGCTCGGACCTAACAAGAGATGCTCAATTCTCGATGCAGATTAATATGAAGGGGTTAGATGGTTTGCAAGGACCTATATACGTAGGAACGGGATGTGTTTTCAGAAGGCAAGCGCTATATGGATTCGATGCGCCCTCTAAGAAGAAGCCACCGAGCAAGACATGCAACTGTTGGCCCAGGTGGTGCTGTTTGTGTTTCGGGTCGAGAAAGCCTAAAAAAGGAAAAGGAAAGAAAGATAAGAAGTTGAAGCAGAGAGAAGCTTCGAAGCAAATACACGCCCTCGAAACCATCGAAGAAGGGATCGAAGGTATTAACTAACAAGAGCTTTTGTTTATTCTTCATGAAGTTAACGAATTAATTGTTTTTTTTTTAACAGAAACAGCTATTGTCAGTCGACCACTTATCCACCCCCAGGAGAAACTCGAGAAGAAATTTGGGCAGTCGCCCGTTTTCGTTGCTTCAACCCTACGTGAAAACGGAGGTGTTCTCGAGGTAGTTAGCTCCACATCACTATTAAAAGAGGCTATCCATGTCATCAGCTGTGGGTACGAAGATAAGTCGGAATGGGGGAAGGAAGTAAGTTCTTTATGCTCGAAAAAACAAAACAAAAAAAAAACGTTCTTTATAAATATTTTCGTTTCTAAACATTCTTTTCCCCTCGACTAGGTCGGATGGATATACGGCTCTGTCACTGAAGACATTTTGACCGGATTCAAGATGCACTGTCACGGGTGGCGTTCGGTTTACTGCATTCCGAAGAGGCCCGCTTTCAAGGGTTCAGCTCCGATCAATCTTTCGGACCGTCTCCACCAGGTCCTTCGATGGGCTCTCGGCTCAGTCGAGATTTTCTTGAGCAAACACTGCCCCATTTGGTACGGGTATGGAGGAGGGCTGATGTGGCTGGAGAGATTTTCGTATATAAATTCAGTCGTGTATCCGTGGACTTCTATTCCGTTGATCGTCTACTGTACTTTGCCGGCCATTTGTCTTCTCACCGGGAAATTCATCGTCCCAGAGGTACGTATATTTCTTACGAGAAAAAAATTATTTTGTGGGTTACATAAAGAAGTTTTTTTTTCTTTCTAATTTTGGTCCTATTTTGTTTCACTTTCTCAATTTGGTACTGTATTTCCCAGAATCTGGTCAATTTAGTACTTTTCCAGTCGGAAAAGTCAAAATTAGCCGGAAATGAGTTGACCTATGTAGACATGGCATTTGATTTGGGGAAATTCGAGAACTGAAATTAAAAGAGTACATGTGTCATTATATCATTGATCACTGCATATAAAAAAAATAATCAATCGCCACAATCAATCATCACCCGGGTATAGTTGGTAACGTGATCGATTGATTATTCTTTTTTTTATATACGGTGACCAATAAAATATTGAAACGTGGACTGCTCTAATTTCAGTAGCCAAATTCCCCCAAATCAAATCCCACGTGTGCATCGATCAACTCATTTCCATCTAATTTTGACTTTTTTTGACTCATTTCCATCTAATTTTGACTTTTTTGACCGAAAAAATGACTAAATTGGCTAAATTCTGAGAAACACAATACCAAATCGAGAAAAGTAGCTTCTTTTCAGTCCATGGATGTTATTTGACCATTTTACCCTTCCGATTCGTATTCAGATCAGCAACTACGCTAGCGTCGTTTTCATCTCCCTTTTCATCTCCATCGCCGCCACCGGCATCCTCGAGATGAAATGGGGCGGAGTCGGGATCGACGACTGGTGGAGGAACGAGCAGTTCTGGGTGATCGGAGGCGCCTCGTCTCATTTCTTCGCCCTCCTCCAAGGCCTCCTAAAAGTCCTCGCCGGAGTCAGCACAAACTTCACCGTCACCTCGAAAGGAGCCGACGACGGAGAGTTTTCCGAGCTCTACCTCTTTAAGTGGACCTCTCTTCTGATCCCTCCGACGACTTTACTGATCATGAACGTGCTCGGAGTCGTGGTGGGAGTGGCTGATGCAGTCAACAACGGGTATGACTCGTGGGGCCCGCTTTTCGGGAGGCTGTTTTTTGCGATTTGGGTGATAATGCATTTGTACCCGTTCCTGAAAGGGCTGAGCGGGAAGCAGGAAAGAGTGCCGACTGTGATTGTGATTTGGTCGGTTTTGCTCGCGTCGATTTTGACTTTGGTGTGGGTCAGGGTCAACCCGTTTGTGTCGAGGGATGGGCCGGTGTTGGAAATATGCGGGCTCGATTGTGATGAGTGAGAGGTTTTTTTTTGTTTTTTTTTTTCCTTGTGTAGCCAGATAGGCGAGCGATTTTTTTTGACCGATTTGAAGGAGGTAGAATAAGGAGTTGGGCGTTTTAGTAGTAGTAGCTACTAGCTAGTGCTTTGTAGATATATGAAGAATGGTTTTATGTGTTTGGAATGGTTTGATTGATTCTTTTGTTCTTGTGAGTGTAACTGAGATGATGAACCCTCTTTAAGGGTTTAGTCATTAGTGTATGGAATGGAATGGATTACATACTAATTTTAGCATCACTATCATTCTTATTGTTGATTTCTTTTCGGGTTGTGTTCGTGTGTTTCTCAGAATGCAACTAAACTCTGACAGTAGTTCATTTTGAAGTCTTGTTTTTAATATTGAAGCATATAACTCATTCAAAATCAATCTTAATTCTTACTTTCCATTTCAGATGACTATTCTCTTTGTTTCAAATATTGAAGCATTTAACACATTCAAAATCAATCTTAATTCATATTTTCGATTATGGATGATTATTTTCGAGAATGATATTTTAACTTATTTTATCAACACTGCAACAAATGTCTTTTTCAGCGCATTTGCTCTCACTCGTGAGTCGTGAACACTCACTTCCCAGTGACGTGGGTTATATTCTAACCCAACTATACTTCCTCCTTCGTGAGCACACGAGTTCTCACGAGTTATAACGTACTTTATCCTTATTGATGATTACAAGAGTGATATGAGTTATAACGTATTTTGTCCTTATTGATGATTATAAGAGTGATATTTTGACCTCACTGTATCAACTACTGTATTTTTCAATGCACTTTGTATTCACTGAGACACTTTACAAGGTAATCTCTCCTCAATGGGTTGGGTCATGCATATCCCATAACAAAATAACCAGAAGAACCATTTTTAATTTTGAAGTTCTTATATAAAGATTGATAAAAAAATGTACTAAATAGCATATTCAATTTATTTAATTAATTTTCTAGTTCGATATACTACTTCCGTCTCAATTAATTATGCACACTTTTTTATGTTCCAAATAATTAAGCACACTCCTGAAAAAAATATAAAAATTTACATTTTCACTTAAAAATACCTCTATTTTTTCACTTACTTTTTAAATTTTAATCACAATTTTATTTTTTAACTTAAAAATATATTTACACTTCTTACTTTTTTGTTGAAAAGTAATATTATCGACCTATGTATATATAGTTGGGATAAAAGTAGTATCAATTTCATACAAACAAATAATAGAACTACTCTTTTGAAAGAATATACTCCTACTTATCTTCCAAAGGAAGCTTTTAATCATTTTTCTAGTTCGTTAGGATATACTGTACTATTAGTTTTATTTTATACAAACAAATACTACATTCGTCCCAACTAATTATGCACACTTTCTTTTTTTCGATGTCTCAACAAATTATGCACATTTCTAAAAATGAAATTAAAACCTTATTTTTTTTCATTTTAAAATATAATTTTACCTATATTTTAACACCTATTTTTTAAACTTACTTACAATTACTTTATTTTATAATATAAAAATACATTTTTACCAATTAATTTTTAATTAAAAAGTAATATCTTTATTAATTTACCCCATCAACTTGTGCATACAACAAATATAGAACTACCCTTTTGAAAGAAAATACTACTACTATACTTTCCTTCCAAAGGAAGCTTCAAATTTTGAAATTTGAAATTTCGAAATCGTCCATGATTTATTACCCAAAAGAATAATAATAATAATCTTTTATTAATTAATTAAATGATGTTCCATATGCAACCAAAATAAAAATAAATAAAATGGTCCCCTTGATTTTAATTCCCAAAGATTGTCAAGAAAGCTAAAACCTTTAATCTTGAATATAATAATACTGGCGGGCCCCACACACACCTTCTCCATCTTCCCCGCCACCTAAAACCCTATCTTGAATTAGGGCGGGAACTTCAAAGCACGGGAAAATCACATAATTTAGAGGGAAAAATCTTTCAAACCCTAACTCTTTATAAAGGCTGCAATCGAAATCTCACAGTTTTCTTGTATAACAGATCAAAGGGAAACGCTTTTCTTTCTCCTTTGCACAGAACCTGTTCGACGAAAGTCCTCATCGAGCGGAAACATGTATGTGGTGAAGAGAGACGGTAGGCAAGAGACGGTTCACTTCGACAAGATCACGGCGAGGCTGAAGAAGCTGAGCTATGGCCTGAGCAGCGAGCACTGCGACCCGGTTCTGGTCTCCCAGAAGGTCTGCGCGGGGGTTTACAAGGGCGTCACCACCAGCCAGTTGGATGAGTTGGCGGCTGAGACGGCGGCTGCGTTGACTGCAAACCACCCTGATTATGCTTCTGTGAGTTCTAATTCTTTGATTGATGATTTGATCTGCTAGGTTGCGTGTTCTGTTTTAGGATCTGTGTATGCCCTGAGATTTGATTGTGTGTTATTCGGTTATTCGTTTGATCCATTGTTTTATTTTGTTTCTGATAATGGGTTTCATGTATTTAGATGAAATTTTTGTTGAGTAATACTGATCTTTCGAGTTGTCCGTATGTATTGTGTTTTGCATCCATTTTATTTTTGATTGCTTTATAAAATATTGCAGTTGGCTGCGAGGATTGCCGTTTCAAATCTCCACAAGAACACCAAGAAATCTTTTTCTGAAACGTATGTAAATTGAATTTGTTTAGTTAGACACTGAGCAAAAGTTAAATCTTTGCTTATTTTTCCTTCAACTGTATAATTATACCAGGATTAGAGACATGTACTATCATGTCAGTGAGAGATCGGGGCTAGAGGCTGCGTTAATTGCTGACGATGTCTATGAGATTATAATGAAGGTATATTTATCATATTTGCACTTTGAGGTTTAGATATGTCCATAGTGAATTGATTTTCTATGGAGTTTTTAGATGTGTGAAACATATTAATCCTTTGTTATTTGACAGAATTCTGAACGCCTCGATAGTGAAATCATATATGACAGAGATTTCGACTATGACTACTTTGGTTTTAAAACCCTGGAAAGGTCTTACCTCCTGAAGGTCCAAGGGAAGGTTGTGGAAAGGCCTCAACACATGTTGATGAGGGTTGCTGTTGGTATCCACAAAGATGATATTGACTCGGCTATCAAAACATATCATCTACTGTCTCAGAGATGGTTCACTCATGCGTCTCCTACCCTTTTCAATGCCGGAACACCAAGACCTCAAGTATGTTCATCATGAAAACTTTTGCTTGATGTATATACATTTTTTGGTTTGTGTCTCTGTTTTCGTGTCATTCATCTTGTAGCGGTTATAATCTTGTGTATACATTTTATAGATGATTCTAGTGATACAAAATAAAATTGATTTTTTGTTTCAAACAAAACAATCTAGTCTGAGTAAATTATTGTTCTTTTATTTCTTATGTGATTATTATCTCTGAAATATATTTATTGGAAAAGACCATAATTTTAATTTGAGATTTATGCTATTTCTCTACAATGACAAAACAGTTGAGCAGCTGTTTTTTAATCTGCATGAAAGAGGATAGTATCGAAGGCATATATGATACACTGAAAGAGTGTGCTTGTATCAGCAAATCAGCTGGAGGAATTGGTTTTTCTGTGCATAATATCCGAGCTACTGGAAGTTATATTCGTGGGACGAATGGGACATCCAATGGCATTGTTCCGATGCTCCGAGTATTCAATGACACAGCTCGATATGTGGATCAGGGAGGTGGCAAGAGGAAAGGTCTGCACAATTGTTATTATTATTATTATTTTGTAAATTTTACTAATTTGCATTTGTTTAGTGTTAGAATTGTATTTTAAATACTCTTACATTTTCGATGATGAGAACAGGTGCTTTTGCTGTGTATCTGGAGCCATGGCATGCTGATGTCTTTGAGTTTCTTGATTTGAGGAAAAACCATGGAAAGGTATAACTTGAACTACATAATAGAAGTATACTCAACTTCTCAACGTTAAAGCTATGGTTGAAATTAAGTTGTGCAAAGCACCGCTAATGTGTCTATATTTTAAAATTTCTTTTTATTCAGGAGGAGCATCGTGCAAGGGATTTATTTTATGCACTTTGGGTACCGGATCTCTTTATGCAAAGAGTTGAATCTAATGGACAATGGTCATTGTTTTGTCCGAGTGAGTCTCCTGGGTTAGCTGATTGTTGGGGTGAAGAATTTGAAGCTTTATACACTAAATACGAGAGAGAGGTAAAAAAAACTAATGTGCTAAATTTTCGTATTTTGTTTTCTTCTGTTTAATGACTGTTTTCCGGATGTTTTCTTTGTTGGTCTCAGGGAAAGGCTAAGAAAGTTGTCAAGGCACAGAATTTATGGTTTGAAATCTTGAAATCTCAAATTGAAACTGGAACTCCTTATATGCTGTATAAGGTGTGAATAAGCTTCAGTGTTGTTTTGAATTTATTTTATCCTCCTTTATTGCTAGGTTATGTATTTTGCTGACCTATATTTCATTTTTAGGATTCGTGCAACAGAAAAAGCAACCAGCGGAATCTGGGCACTATAAAATCCTCCAACTTGTGCACTGAGATAATTGAGTTCACTAGTCCTACTGAAACTGCTGTTTGCAACTTGGCATCAATTGCTCTACCACGATATGTTAGGGAGAAGGTTTGTTATTTGTTACAAATTGGTTCTATTTCTATTTTATTCTATGACAAATTCCTAATATGCCTATCCTGTTTCTGGCAGGGTGTCCCAATGGAAGCACAACCAACAAAACTTGTTGGCAGCATAGGTTCTAATAATAGATATTTCGACTTCGATAAATTGGCTGAGGTATGATACATTTTGCCATTGTGGGAATAATTTTATTTGAGAATGCTTAATATGCACAACATATTTTTTTATTTGGAATAATTTTAAAAGAGGTTTAACACAAGTATGAAAAAATTCTAAGTACAAATAATAGGATTGAGATTTGAGATTGGGATCTGATGTTTAAATTGAGTGGCTAATCTACAGTATTTTCATCAACAGTGTTCTATTTTGTCTTTGAAAAAATAAATTTTGATATTTTGCTTTTAATTATTAATTTTAATGACTTCTTTTTTCAGTAGTTTAAATCATAAATTTACTTTTGAGTGATTTGCCCTTTTTTAATATTTATTTGTTTATTAATAATATTTACTTGTTTGATTAGGTCACAAAGCTAGTGACTACAAACCTCAACAAGATAATTGATGTAAATTATTATCCTGTTGAGACTGCAAAAAGGTCGAACATGCGTCACAGGCCGATAGGAATTGGTGTACAGGGTCTTGCTGACACCTTTATCTTGCTCGGCATGTCGTTTGATTCCCCCGAGGTAAAGCTGTTGGTCTATTTAATACTACTTTTTTTTCTGTGATTTGATTAATTATACTTAATTTATTTTTAATTAATCATGGGTTCAGGCTCAACAATTGAACAAGGATATCTTTGAGACCATATATTACCATGCACTAAAGGCATCATGTGAACTAGCTGTAAAAGAAGGTCCATATGAGACGTATGCTGGCAGTCCTGTTAGCAAGGTAATTATATCTTGCTATCGATTTATTTTAGCTCTGTAACAAAGAAGATATCAAATTTCAAACTATTTACCATGCATATGTAGATTATTTTTAAAAACGACTATTTCCCTTTCTATATTTTCAGGGAATTATTCAGCCCGATATGTGGGGAGTCCAGCCTTCGAATAGATGGGATTGGAATGGTCTTCGGTCATTGATTAAAGATCATGGCGTGAGAAATTCACTGCTTATAGCACCGATGCCAACTGCTTCCACTAGCCAAATTCTCGGCAATAATGAGTGCTTTGAGCCGTACACTTCCAACATTTACAGCCGCAGAGTACTAAGGTCTCGTTTTATATGTTCATCCATAACACAGTAAACTGAAAAAAAGTCAGAAATACAAAACAAGCAAACTTGAGCTTAATTTTTATTTTATTTTTGTTCTTATTTTCAGTGGTGAGTTTGTTGTGGTGAACAAGCATCTTCTTCATGATTTGACCGAGATGGGGCTCTGGTCACCCTCTGTTAAGAATAGGATAATTTACGAGGATGGTTCTGTTCAAAACATTCCAGAGATACCTGAAGATCTTAAATTGATTTACAAGTATGTATATATGAACGAGGGAGAGCTATGAATTTTGTTGTTATTTCTATTATTTTGCATGCTAATTCAATTCTATGTTTTATATGTTCCTTAGGACTGTGTGGGAGATCAAACAAAAAATATTGGTTGATATGGCTGTTGATCGCGGATGCTACATTGACCAGAGTCAAAGCCTTAACATCCATATGGACCAACCTAATTTTGCGAAGCTTACTTCCTTGCATTTCCATGCTTGGTCTCGGGTAAGTTCGACATGGATTTACTATCTTTGAAATTGAATTGTCGTTTTTTACAGTCTTTGCTCCCTTTTTATCTTTTAGTCGATATGTTGTTTATGTTTGAGCCTTGCTTGATCTCATATCTTTAAACATGAAGGGGCTAAAAACAGGAATGTACTATCTTCGATCACGAGCTGCTGCCGATGCTATCAAATTTACAGTCGACCATGCCATGCTGAAGGTATGTGTTTTTTGTATACAATAGTTTTATTTGCTAGAAAAAAACCATTCTCCTATTTGTTATTAAGTTTTAAATGAATGTTAATGTCTTTGCAGGATAAGCCTACGGTGATAGCTGAAGACGATGAATCCAAGATAGCACAAATGGTATGCTCTTTAAATAACCGCGACGACTGCATTGCCTGTGGAAGTTAAGAAAGAAAAAAAAAGTTACGAGGAATTGGTTCTTTCTCTACTTGCCAACGTCGAGGCTCGTTTCCAGTTTGTGTTGCCTGGAAATTTGTGGTCTTCAAGCCATCCCTAACCATGTATGATAGGAAGTACTAGTACTTGCTACAATATATTTTATATATATGTTTGTGTTGAGTGCTTGTGTTTGTCACCTTGTTGTGTCATGATTTGAAACCTTATTTTTAAGTGTGTATTTAAGAAACTTTCCTAGTATAATATATTTATGCAATTTAGTTAATTTAAAAATACTATTTTTGCAAGACTAGAAAACTCAAATTAGGTTATTGAGTTGAATTATTCCATCAAAAACTTTGGATAAAAGCCAACTTTGGTCTCACTTAATTTTTGTTTGACTTTTATAATATTAATCGACGATGAATTTTGTACGTTTTCGTTTATAGATGAGCAATTGCTTAGCATTCTCTGGTCTGATCGTTGGAACTTCTCGAATATTTGTCCTTTTTTTAATTGTTGGATTGATTCTTGAAGCATACAAGTACACACATACATCCAAATAGATTATAAAGAGTGGATGATTCGTTGACTTTGGGTCAAAATTGACAGATCTCAACACCGTCATCGTGTCAAACTTGAAATAGTCTATATGTCCCACGCCCACAGGCTCTCCATGCCGCAAACAATAATTTAATAAGTGAACTTCAAAGTCTATTGAAATGTTTTGTGGTTATTCCACTTTGTACCTATAAATTACACTTATTTGGAAATTATGCTCATCGACCTCAAATAATCTTTTTTTAATTACGTCTGGTCCTGCTTAAAGTGTTCTCGAGAGGGAAATGAAAAATACAATATACTAGTATTTGAGTAGTAATGATTTGCATGATTGTAAATAAGAGAATGTCATTTATTTGGCCGATAATTTAAAATTGGTTATTTACAGTACATTATATTTTTGTGATATAGCAATAATAAGTTTGTGAAATATTTCGACATTTATGGATCAGCTTGATTACTGATACTTGTTTTTCCAGAGCGATAATTTAGTTTCATTGTACTAGTATTTTTTTACTGTGATTGATTTATTTTCAAGATTTTTTTTAGTAATCACTCATTTCATACTTAAGATACTTTTTAGGAATCACTCATTTCATACTTAAGAGCAAATACGTTTAATTTTGGAAAATTTTATTTTTTTAAAATGTAAGTACCTATTTATTTTTTAAAATGTTTTAAAAGAAATATGAAAAGAATAAAACTTTCAAAAGTAAACAAAGTCAAATACTACTATGTGGTTAACGGTTCATGGACACCATTTTTCTTAATCACCTCCACGTACGACGGTACGGACCGCTCGTTATATGAGTAGGAGTAGGAGTACTAATAAAACTATGAGGATGCTTTTTTTATGTTAGATTATTATATACTTCGTATATTGATATCCTTATTATTTCTAGCATTATTACTATTCCTTTCTTCCCACTAATATTTAGCAAATTTCTTGTAAATTACTTATAAAAGAAACTGATAAACATTAGTAAGAGGGAGTATGTACTAATAAGTAATAACTAAGAGCTAGGATGGTGATTTTTTTAAGTTCAATTGTTATATAGTTCAATAACCAACTATTCAAAAAATTTTGTAAAAAATGACCATACAGTTTCACTAACGTTCCAAGTTCGAATGTTAAGTATATGTTCTTTTAAACTTAATTTTTGTTCATTTTAATTTAGACTCATTCAGTTTAGCTCGATTAAATTTATTTCAAAAATAAATAAAAATAATTCGAATTAACAATTTAAAGTATACAAAATTTAGTTAATCCTAAAATATTAATAATATTTAAAAAAAATCTAAAAAAATCTAAAACATATTACTACTTTTTATAAGAAAATTAATTTTCAAATCTATTTAATTCAATTCAATTTAATTGATTTCAGTCCAAAAGAACATGTTTTTAATTTTGTATAACACTTCATTCTTGCCATTTCGATCAAAACCTCACTTTAATACAAGCAATTCATAGACTTGGTTATGTTATTGATGATTTGCTCTTAAATGTGATACTCCGTCTAAAAAAACACGATTCACTTCTTTTATAAATTATAAAAAATTAATCTTTTATTAAACAAAGGGAGCACTTTAAATCTACAAAATGTATATAAAAAAAAAAAATCAAACACTTCATTTACACTCGTGCCCAATTAAAATTCTTCTCAAAATTAAGGTACCCATTAACATTGTAGTATTTCACTATAATAATGAGTCGGCACTCACGAAACGTGTACTAATAAAATGGAAGAAAGAAAAAAAAAACAAATTGCGGCTCCGGATGTCGACACCGCCCCACCACCGCCGACTTAGTTATTGGGTTTGCTCCTCCTCCGCCGTGTGTGAAACCTGAAATTACTTTTCATTTCACACCATTTCCAATTCGCGCCCGACACTTTTCCTTAATTATAAAATTAACCCCACTTGTCACTACCCTTTCAAATCCTCATCCATTATAGATAGTATTACTTCGTCAAACTCAAACTCCATTTAATTACTATAGGACCCCACCAAATTAAAAAACATTACCAAAAAACCCCATCCCATAAAATATCAAGAATTTCAACCCCAACTTGCCTATATATAAATTAACAAATTGTACACAACGGTCTCCTCAAATTTTCAATACCAATCGAAGACTACTAGCTACTTATTTTTGTCAACTTTCTTTAAGTAGAAAGATCAAAATTTATTTTTCCTATTACATGTGTGTGTTGAAGTTGAAGGTGGCGAATTCAAGCAAGGATTCATATCCCCTCAAGAGGGAAGACGACGATAATCGAGATTCGTTCGTTTCTCCCATGCTCTCTGGACTAAGCCGGGAACGAGAAATGTCGGCCATGGTCTCCGCTCTCGCCCACGTCGTCGCCGGCGGCTCCTCCTCCTCGTCTTCGTCCACGTCATCGTCCTCGTCAGCATGCAAAAGGCCGCGCGACGAAGAATACACCGACTTCGCAGTCCGATCGAGCGCTCCTAACTTGCCGTTAGGTAACGTAATTTTTTTTTCGTTTGAATTCGGTTATCGGGATTTTCAAACGATCGCGAGACGAAAATCGCAAAAAACATTTAAAAAAACGCGAGATTGCTTTCAAACATGATCGAAAATTGTCAAAGTTGGACCAATAACACTTTAAAATGCCTTGTTAAAGTAATAAGATTGTCCAAATTATATTTGAGTTTTACGATTTTTTTTTTCAATATCTCGATTATCGCGAGATGAAAATCGCAAAAACTTTAAAAAACGCGAGATTGCATTCAAACATGATCGAAAATCCGGCGTTGTCGCGATTTTCAAATGATCATGAGATGAAAATCGCAATTTTTTTTGTCTAGGTCAATTCGAAAAATTTAAATACTCACGCACACCTTTTATCCTCAATTAAGTGTCCAACCAACTGAGCTAACAACTTTGACAAAAAAAAAAAAAAAAAAAACCGCGAGATTTCATTCGAACAACAAGACTTGAATCGCGACTCGATCTTTTTTATTTTCTTCGCAGAAACCGGAAATTCGAGGGTGATCAGAACAAGCGCAAGTACAACATCACCAGCGGCAATGTACACCTACACTCCCACGTACCCTCAACACGACACGAACGCGTTGCCTTCTTCTTCGTCGAGCCGAAAATACAGAGGCGTGAGGCAGAGGCCGTGGGGCAAATGGGCAGCGGAAATACGAGACCCGTATCGAGCTGCCCGAGTCTGGCTGGGCACGTTCGACACAGCTGAGGATGCTGCCCGAGCCTACGACGAGGCTGCCCTCCGCTTTCGAGGCAGCAAGGCTAAGCTCAACTTCCCCGAGAACGTTAGGCTTATACAACAACACAACCCCAACGAGCCCGTTGGTCAGTTCCAAGGGCAGTTTGGTCATTTCAACGACGTACAGAGGCAGGCGGGGTTTTTGGATGAGTTGATAGCTTATGATCCTTCCGGTTTGGGATATCCGACTGCGACGGGGCTGCCGGAGATGGATGGGAGGCAGAGCAGTGGTGGTGGTGGTGGAGGCGATTTTTCGTGGACGGATTCCAGCCATCACTCTTCGTCCGGATGATATTGCTTATGTATTTATTATTTGTAAGAGAATGAAAATGATGATTTTTGAATTTTGATTAAGTTTATTGTTAATTTTGTCAAAATAAAAAAAAAAGTTTGATCTTGGATTTACATTTTTTTCAGAAAATACAAACGAGAATACAAAAGAGGCGTGGAAGTAGAGTATAAAAAAACAATTATTCAAATGTTTCAATTTTTAATCATGAATAAATAAATGTTAAAAAGTAAGAAAACAAGTATAAAAAAACAATTATTCAAATGTTTCAGGAGGGTGTATTCAATTAAGATTTTATTTGATTTGATAGATTTTATTTGATTTGATTGGACTTTAAAAAGTCCGTAGACTTAAGAAATCCATAGATTTCATAAAGAGTTTGACTGACTTTTTTATGGATTTATATAGATTTTCATAGACTTTATTTTATTATGTAATAATTTTTTTATGAAGTTATAATAATTTTTATTGATTTTTGCAGTATAACTAGTGATACAAATATACTTGTTGATTAATTTTTGCGCTAATAATACAAATATAATGTATAAAAAAAATATTAAACAATCTCTTCATTTTTATTTTTTTTATATCTAATCTTTCAAATTTTATTATTTTTTTAATAATAATTCACTAATATAATTTTTTATTATTTTTTTAATAATAATTCACTAATATAATTTTTTAGTAAAAGAAAAAACAAGTATAATTTTTTTATATAATTTTTTAATTTTTTATTATTTTTAATAATAATATAGTTTATTAGAAAAGAAATAAATATAAAATGTAATTTTTTATAAAATATTTAAAGTTTTATTTTTAATAATAATTTAATACATTAAAGTGAAATCCATGTAAATCTCTCCTCATTACGAGAGATTTTAAAGAGTTAGAATTCTTCATATTTTTAAGACAAACTCCAATAAAATCCATTGAGTTTTAAAATCTATTGAGTTTTGAATACTGGTAGATTTTTAAAGACTTTTTAAAAGTCTTAAAAAATCTTATAGAGTCTCTAACCAATACACCCTTCTCAATTTTTAATCATGAATAAATAAATGTTAAAAAGTAAGATTTAAAATGAGTTTTGAATACCGGTAGATTTTTAAAGACTTTTTAAAAGTCTTAAAAAATCCTATAAAGTCTCTAACCAATACACCCTCCTCAATTTTTAATCATGAATAAATAAAAGTTAAAAAGTAAGAAAACAACAAGCATAATTGTAGTCTGAATTATTTTTGATAGTACCAATTAACATATCATTAAACATTATTATTTATTAGGTGTCAAAATATAAATCTATGTTAGATAACATTTTGGTCAAAATGGCTATTTTTTTGGTTGGTACATTGTGGAATAGTACATTACATATGGCTTGAAAAGGCAATTCTAAAACTTTTGTGGAGTTTAATGTTCTAAGAAGAAGACCTCGTCGAAGTTTAGGAGGACCAAAACTCAATCGTATACCTTTGTAAATTGACGAGGTAAGAAGCCAATTGTGAGTTTGAGATTGCAAAAAAATCACAACTCAATCAAAGACATGAATTGTCAAATGTGAGAATGAAAGAGGACCACAATTCAACAGAAACAATAGAACAAATATTGATGAAGTATTCTTTCATAATAATCATTCATAATGATCCTTACTAAACATGTGACATGTCAATTTGTAAAAATTGACTCCAATATCCATAATTCTTTGAATTTATTTACAAATCATGACAAGTCATAAAAGGCTTAATTACATTTGAAGCACCAAAAAACGTTTTTGTAAATGCTACCATTTCAAATACCCAATCCAGCTTCTCTTGCATTTTTCTTTCAAATACTTCCTACCAACTTTTTCAATATTATTGATTCGGCACTATTTAAGGGAAAAAAACTGAAATTTTTAAAAAACAATGGGACTGTAAGTAATTAAAACAAAATAATCTCAGACATCCAAGGAAGGAAATGAAGCAGCATCGAACTCTCAAGCCCGGCGAAAGGCGAAAGTTCTTAGGCGGCCACTGCGAATGTTCATGAGAAACAAGCCTTTGGATTTATCATCATCGAATTTTCAAAGAAAAATTAATTAAATTTATAATTTTTTTTTTATTTCCCATCTTTTATGACCAGCGAAATATTGAATCGAAAATTACTGGTAAAGTGACGGATGGATCAATTTGAGGGACCAATTCTTCCCCCAAAATAAACCCTAATTTGAGGGGCAATAAATCGAAAAAGTCCCAAATTCTAATTTCGACAAAATCATTGAATGTAAAATTAATGTAAAAATCATAGTACCAGCGAAGTTTTCCGGCGGGATCCAATTCGTCACCGTCGACGGAGTAATCAATTACAAACAGAACAGAAAAAGGAAACACGATTGAAATTTGATATGCGGTGGAGAAGATGGAAAGAGTAAGGAGGAGAGATTATATTTATATTGTGACTGTCCTGATTAGGGTTTTATTTAGGGCTTTGCTGGGAATGGAACGGATTATTGGCTTTGGGCTTGTGCATGTACAGATTTGATCGAGGCCTTTTCATATTGGGCCGAAAAGGTATAATACTACTAAACTCTCCTTCCCATTTATTTGCAAAATGACATGTGCAAACTGAGAATGACATGTGCAAACAGATTTGTAAAATAATTATTACAAATGACATGTGCAAACTGAGAATGAGTAGTAATTTTGAACATTGGTTAAGTTTATTTAAGGTAAGATTTAAAAATAATTGGGTGAACTATTGTAATTGTGTTCATAAAGTTATGATTATCTATATGCAAGGGCATATTGGTGTATGAAAAAATTTGATCATTTTTTGTATTGTTTGTGTTTTAGAAAGAAAATATTGTGATTGAATAGATATAGGATCACCGAACAAAATTCAATCAATTGTTTATGATTTTGCCTCTAAAGTGACTTATAACATTTTTTTTGGATTGAAATCGACTGAATTAAAGTAATTTTGAATTGAATTAAACTGGACTGAATTGATTAAGTTTGGATCCATTGCTATTACGGTATTTGTTTTCTTAAAGTATCTTCTATTTAAATTATGGGCCATTTTAGATATAAAAAAAAAAGTTAATAATGATGATATTAAGGAATTTTTGATGATCTTGTCCCCTCAAACCTCAATCATTAGGAGCGGGGTAGAAAAGAACCGTTGCAAAAGTCAAGGGACTAAAGTGAAATTACCCTACATCAAGTAAATCACACATTTTGCTTCCTCCAAAAGAAACCCCGCTCCGTTGAATCTTTTCGCGACGGCGGCCGGCCACCGGAATAATCATCGCCTGAATGAAAATCCCAGACGGCATTAAACTCACCGATCTTGTTCTCAAACCCGACTATGCTTCTAAAATCAGTAACTGGGCTTTCCACCCCGGCCTGAAATTCTCCATTTCCGCCGGCGTGTTGGGCGCCGTTGGTATAGGGTTACTGATCAGAGGCAGAGGCTACATCGACTTCAGCTCCTCGCAACACGACGTCGTTTACCCCCGTCCATGGCTCGTGCCCGGGTTGCAGAATCTCGGAAACAATTGCTTCCTCAATGTCGTTTTGCAGGTAAAATTAGTTACTGTTCAAACGACATTGCGATCCTGTGTGTTGTTGATTTTTTTGGTTTCCCCTCAATTTATTTAGGGTTTGTCGAGCTGTTCGAGCTTTCGAAAACATCTTCGGGAGATGGTGGGGGAATTCGGGTCAGTATCGGGCGACGAAGAAGGAGACGAAGGCATGCCGCTTGTTAAAGCATTGAATGGTCTAGTGGAAGGTCAGCATGTTATTCTTGAAGTTCATTTAGTGTGTGAATTTGCTGTTTCTGTGAGTGCATTTATGTTTTACTGTATCTGATGGTATAATTTCATTCATTCGCAAAAATTATGATTCACAGTGTTTACACACTTGTTTTTTCCAGATGAGATTTGATAGTGTTGTTCTTGAAATAGTGAAATAAGATATTGGCCCGATCAACACGAGTAATGTGGATTTTGTATAGTCTCAGTTGTAAAATAGTAGTGTGGATTGTGTGATATAAACGTCAAGAAATGGCTCGCGTAGAATATAGATAGTGCATGTTTACTTTTCATATCTTGATCTTTTCGAGTTAATTTTCATTGTAAAGTTGAAGCTAAGAATTTCAATCGCTCTATTTTTTCAGTCCCAATCACCAAATATTATTATACGGAGTAATAAAACAACAGTACTACTTCATATCAACTATCATCATCGCATGATCATCCCAACCCCATTTTCTTTTTGTAGATAGAATTTACTTTTTTATATGTAGCAAAAAAAAGGTCCTTTTTAATTATGTATATAAATTTTTGATATTAGTCTGCGGCATATCCTGATGGATTTTATTTGATCTGTTTCAGAGTTAAATACCATTCAGCACATAAGAACTGTACTAAGTCCTCGAAAGTTGATGGTTATGATGGAACATTACATTCCGGATTTCAATCTAACCAGTCAGCAGGTTCTTTTTTATATTTTTTTATTTTTTGTCATTAGCATAATTTAGTATGAGATACTTACAAGTACCACCCCAAGGCTTGGGACATTTATAAGAAAAACTGAAACTTATCGAAATTACAATTAGTTTTATATTTCCCTCCCTTTGTAAGCAAAAAAAAAAAAAAAAAATTGAAATTCTCGTGATTATGTTTTTTAGAAATTAATATTAGCTGGTCTCCTTTTGTAATTATTCTGAACCTCAAGGCTAATTTTGTACTTCTCATTTTTTCGTTTGACTTCAGGATGCCGAGGAAGCATTTACACATCTTTTGCGTTCGTTGAGAGAAGAAATTTCACAACATTTTGTCATCAACAAAACCTCTTTAGCAGACGTGCCTACACTTCAAAGATGGGTCCTTGACGAGGAAAGTGTGTGGCAAAGATGGAACCGTTGTTATCTTAAGCCCTTCAATGGGATTATCGGAAGCATCTTAACTTGCCAGAGCTGTTCGTTTCAGGTTGAATGGTAAACTAGTAAGAAAATTGCTTTTCTTGTGTGTGAATCTTGCATTGTATGTTTACTCGGTTTACTTACATTCTTTAGCTGCTCTACTTAGGTTGCAGTGTGATCCTGTTGTTGATATAAAGACTATATTGTATATAATTACAAACCTCATTTTTGTTAATCACCTCAAGCCTAAGGAATATTATTTGTAATTATCCTGATTGAAATAAATGGTAGGTTACAAAAGCTTACAAAAGGAAATCCAGATATCTTTCAAACTACAAATATTCTTGTAAGACAAACACCTCTTTGAGATTTGTATTTTATCAACAAATACCTGGTAATTTTGGTGCACTTTCTAAGCTAGAAAGTAGAAACAAATGTCAAGAGAGTATATGTGAATTGTAATTTTGAATGATAGCGAGATTGTTTCTAGTTGGACTGAAGCTCAAGGGTACTTCTGTAATTAATCCACCAAGTAAATGGAATAGATTAAACTATACCTGAAACCTGTTGGTGGTATTTCATTAGTCATTAAGCTTCTGACTATTTACAATCTATTTATTTCTTTTCTTACAGATCTCTTTAGATTTTCAACTGTTCCACAGTTTACACCTTTCGCCTCCAATCAGCGGCGGATCTACAGTTGTATGTTACTACACTTTTCTCGGACATTATTTTTAATACTTTATATTGGGTTCCCATTATTATATTTATGGTCATGATTTATTTATTTATTATTATCAAACTTTAGATAGCTGGATGCACCCTGAATGATTGCCTCAAGCAATTTTTTATTGCGGAACGGGTTGAGAATTATTGCTGCAGCCATTGTTGGCATGCTGCTGCTACTGATTATTCATCTGTTTTTGCTAAAGATAAGGTAAAATTATATCATTTGCATTTTACTCCCATTAACGTTAAAGGTAATTTCAGAAAATGCCTTGATGATTCACCTAATTGTATAAACTCTCTGTGTTTTTCTTATTTTCTCTTGTAACTAAGTTAAATCTCAGTAGTAGCTTTTGTAATTTACAGGAAACTCTATGTATACTCATCATTCTTTTTGCAGGCTGACGTTGAAATACTTCAAAATTGTAATAAGAATGATTCGTGTGAGTGCAAAAAACTCCACTCACTTAAAGCTTTTCCTTGGTCAAATAGATTCTCCCGCACTTTCAAGCAACTAAGTATTTCACGGAGTCCAAAGGTAAGGGTATATCCATTTCCTTACTGTTTCTTTTCTGATTATATACTCTCACAGCAATTACATATATTTTTTTCAGATTCTATGTATTCATTTGCAACGAGCGTCATATAACATGTTTGGGCAGTCGGTAAAACTTCAGGTACTTAAATATTTGCTTCATTTCACCTCACTATTGTGTGTGTGTATTATTGTTGGCGTATGATTTCTTGCAGTCGAATACGAAAGTAACGGTAATATTATTATTAACATAATTACAAATACTACCCTCAATGTTATCTGTTTAGCATCGTTCTAAAAAAGTTCGACTTGTCTTTTAATTTTACTAGTATCTCGTTGATGTTTGTTTTTATTTTACAAAATGCACAATTTGATTTGGGTATTTGTAAAATTAACTCAAGTGTTGGTACTCGATTTAAAAACTCAAAAATTTAAATATCTCCATCTACCCAATTTAAAATTTAAATAAATACTAGTACTTTATTATTTAGTTTTTACCCATAGAACAATGCTGAGTGTCAGATAGTAGACAACGTTTTTCAGAACCTTATTGATCCTAAAAATCTCAGTTCAATCGGAGCTTCTTTTGTTATCAAGCTAAACCTCTTTTGGTAATATTTTGGAATCGTCTCAATTATTCTAACAAGTGGTCTTTCTAGGGCCACGTCTCTTTTCCTTCGATCTTGGATATGTCTCCATTCATGAGCACTGGAGTTGGACTAAAAAATATCGGCCCGGATTCGAATCTTGGACCACTGTTGAATCGGAGTAGTAGGGAAATAAGATCCTTTTCTTTTCCAAAGTACCAGAACATGACACTCGATCCAGGAAAGCTAAGCAGCAAATCCACCACAGAAGCAAAAGTAGCAAGTGGAGAACAAGAACGAGATACTATTACAGTTGAGAGTACTTGTTCGAAACCTTCCGGATCTATCCTGCTTGACGAAAGACTTGCTGATGTTAGTTTTCAAAATTACGAAAATACCCTAGAGATTGATTCAACATATGGAGTTTTTTTTCTTTTCTTATATATTTATTTTGCAGGGGGCTGTTAGTTTACGCCCGTCACCACGCTCTCGCCAGATGTACCGTCTAGTTTCTGTTGTGGTGCACTACGGGACGAGCGGAGGCGGCCACTACACGGTTTACCGGAAAGTGACAGCTAAGTTAGGGGGCGAAGATCCTGCGGCTCTGCTTGAGTCTTCCATCGAGCAGTGGTTTTGCGTGTCAGATTCCGATGTTTGTAGTGTCTCGGAGAAAGAAGTTTTGGACGCGAATGCTAGTATGTTGTTTTACGAGAGAATCGACAATTCCTGAGATTTCGAAGTCGAGAAGTGGGTCCCATGTAATTTTTGTGCATCAACTTCTCTTTAGAAAATTTACCAGTTACAGCAGGGTAAATGTTGCATAATGAGTTGCATTTTTGGAACAATGGTTTTCTCATTAATCTTTGGAAATCTTTATTATTATTATTATTATTATTATTATTATTATTATTATTATTTTAAAGATAATTTTATTTGCACCTAAAAAAACTATAAATACACCAATTTATAAAGGGGGTTTCACAATTAGAGTAAGTACTTAGTGTTTTATTATATGTAAAGACTAATCTTTGGTCTAATTGTAAAATAGTCAAAACTGCCAAAACTACCCTTTATATTTTATGTTTTAAATCTGTTTAATTTGAGAAATATCTAATACAGCTATATTACGTAATACTATCCAATCTTCCCAAAAACACATTTAATTTCTCAGAATCCCCGCTTCGAAAGAGAGAAACCATCGGCGGAAGCGCTTCGCACCAGAGAGACCAGACAAATTTGGCCCGATATCAATGGTGTTTAACTACTCGATCCAGCAGCGAAAATAAAATTCTCCGGATGCGAATTACTAGATCCGACTTGCAAGATTAAGGCAGGTAGGTTTTCCCCAAAATTCTCCGGCGGCGAAGTACTAGATCTGGTGTTTAAAACTCGTTTGAAATCAACGGTGTTTAATCTGTCCCATAATTTGAAGAAGTTTAAACATGCAAAAAAATCATTGTAAGCCTGAACTTTAAAGTTTGGGGATTATACATTTTTATTTTTCAATTTGAAATATATATAAGTTTAATAGTTCTGAATCTTGTTTAATTAGTTTTCAAACTCATGGACCTTTGTTATTTGAATTTTGAACTATAAAAGTTTTATATTGTTGTTAGTTCCAAACCTAGTTTTGGATTTTTGATTGTGATTTTTTGTTTTGAACCAAATTATCCCTATATGCTGTTGAATTACAGTTTGTCATGTTTGAGCTTGATGCCATTTAATTTGTATCAATACATTATAGTTTGATATCTAGTTTGATCCTGTTTTTGAAACGTATTTTGATGTATAATCTTATATTCACAATTGTATTGTCAGTGTCCAACATAGTCGGTAAGTATTAAAGATGCAATTCAATTTAGTAGTTTTGTTGATAGTACATATGAGTTTGTGGTTAAATTACTTTATGTTGATGTGGAGTAGGATACACAGTACACTGCGAAATTATGTGTATATTATGTGTATGATGTTGATAGATGACATTCGTGTTATTAACATAGATTGTGAAATCAGATCATCGGTATTTCAAATGTGGATTACAGGTTGATTGTAGAAGCATACTTAATATAGTTTGCAAGTCACTTTTGGTGAAATTGAATGTGGTTTAGCATGTTGTTCTAGATGTGCACTATTTTGTCTAAACAGTAGTAGTTAACTCAGAGGTTTGTACTCGTTGATATCTTCTTAGTTACACGCTCTTCAACATAAACTGATGTAATTAGTTCTTGAAAAAACAATTACTTGCATATGTGCTTGCATGGATATATAAAAAATAAACAATTACGTTCCTAGTTCTTGTAGTTGTTCTAGTGGTTATTTCGGCGTGGCTCCTAAATATATTCTTAATTAAACCTTGTTAACTAGTTGGAGCATTAATTTGTATATAGTTATGGTTGAGAATTTTTGTAGATCTATAAACCAAACTATATTTGGTAACTAGTTTGGCGATATGTTTCTAGATAATTAGATATATTCCAACACAAGCCGGTGAATCGAAAATAAAGTACATATGTTTCATACAGATATATAAACAATAAATGAAAACTGATGTAGTTAGTTCTTGAAAAAACAATTACTTGCATATGTGCTTACATGAATATATAAAAAAATAAACAATTACTTTTCTAGTTCTTGTAGCTGTTCCAGTGGCTGTTTCGGCGTGGCTCCTAGTTCTTGTAGTTGTTCCAGTGGCTGTTTCGGCGTGGTTGTTTCGACATGAATCAAGAGCTTGAAAAAATGATCTTGATACAAGATTTTTTTTGTTATATTATTACTAATTTTCTACTAGTTTTTTTTTTTAATTTTGTGTAATACAATTATCACAGTTTGTTAATTTGAGCAATATAATTACCATTTTTTTGTTAGTTTCGTTCTTAATTTTATGTAATACATATACTTAGTTTTGACTAGTTTCATTATTAGTTTTGTGTAATACATATAATTACACAAAAAGAGAATATAGTTTCATTCATATTTACACTATTAGTTTCATAAAAAGTTTCATAATAAAACAATAATGAAAAGACGAGACCACTGGTTTCATACAAGTTACACCACTAGTTTCATACATTGAGACCCAAGTCCTGATCGAGACCTCTCTTTCGACAACTTTCGATAAAACCCATCACACTATTCCTACTCATCCCCTCACCCTAGCACTTAGGCATCTCAAACTCTCGGCCATTACAGAAGAGTTCCGTCGGAGACATTGCGGGTTACGTTGTCGTGAACCCAACTCTCGGCGGCCATTACAGAAGAGTTCAGGCTACGGAGCCATGTACAAGTTGATCTCGACCAGATGCAAATTCGCGCGAAGTTGGAGCACGGGCTTTTGGGCTCGAGTGCTCGACAAAGGCGTCGAGGGAGGTGAGGAGTGGGACGACGGCGTAGAGGGTGTCCTGGTACTCCCACGAAGCTGCATTGGAAGAAGACTCGATCCACCACCCAAGTTGAGCTCTGACTCGATCGGCCCTTAAGCTTTAGGGAAGGTAAATCATGATCTCCGTAAACGTTTTGGCAAAGTAGCTATCAGCTTTGATAAACGACATTGGTTTTTCAATTTTCCCCACACAAGTTGAGGCGATGATAAGTAAGAACCACAAGTTCTCATGTTGCCAAGGAAACAATGACAGACCTGTAAAAAATAAAAAAGAGAGTTCTATATATGTTGCAAGTGATTGTAGCAGTCAAAGCAATAAACATAGAGTACCTTTGATGTTGATTCATAATATATCTCTCTAATAAACAAATTGTTTTCCAACACTGTCTTCACCTTATCAAAGAATTGATCAGCATAGTCATTTCAGACGATGATGAAAAATTGATAAAGCTCAGAATCCTTTTGGAACTTGAGAATCAGACGAGGCTGGTAGCTGTGACGGGTGGGGACGGCGAAAGTCCACATATGAGATTTAGGTTATTTACGAATCTAAAAAAAGACTGAATTTTAAATTTGTTAATTATAATTATATTTGTTGGAAGATTATTAAATTCGTTGCCGGAGAGGTAGACGAGCTTGAGCTTGAGCTTGAGGTTGACATTGAGGCGGTTGTCGCAGAGGTTCAGTTGGATAAGAGCGTGGCATGGAGGTCTGTTTTATAGTGGAAGAGGGGGGTGTTGGATTCGACGGAAGTGGAGATTAGAATAAAACAAAGGATAGTTTGGGCATTTTAATTTTAAAAAACATACTTGAAATATAATTTTTAAACTTTCAAGTACTCTTAATTATGGTAAAAAATATTAAAATCTACCTTCATTACCATTAGTTAATACTTTGTTATTTTTTTAAAATAACAAAATCCAAAGTATTTTTTTTTCTAAAATTACCATTTATAAATATAAATACACCAATTTAAATATACATCTTTAATTATATTACTCTCCCTTTGAATCATTAGAGTCTGCGCACTTTCTATTTTTTATTATATTGTTTGCACATTCATATAGAAAGTTTTATAATTATTATTCAAATACTCATTTATTTTCATTAATACAATTACTTTATATTATTTTTAAAAATATATTATTTTTACTTTATACACCGCTCCCACTCCAATAAACTATATCTAATTATCTATTATACTTTTTTTTTAAAACAACACACCCCATATTTATATCTTGTAAAATTACAGTTTTAAAGAAACGCTTGTAAATAATTCTTATGACACAAAAAAAAATTAAAACAATAAAAAAATTAATTTTTTTTATTACATATTAAAATTATAGAATTATAAAATTTAAAAACTCTCTTAAAAATAAGATTATCAAATGATAAAAAATACTCCATATAAAAAATAATAAAAAATGATTTACATTTTAAATTAATGACATAATTGTAAATATGCATAAAGATGTTTTATTTAGAATTTTAGGGATTTAAATAGTACTACCATTATTTTAAATACTAAGGAAATCTTAAAAAAGTCATATATATTCCCTTTAATATAATCCCTATTTTCAAGGAATAGATCATAATATTGGAACTTAAATCAAGTATCTTCCTAGGATTCTGCAAAATTACTAGTTATAAACTTATCTTTCTTAAACCCTAACTTAAAACCAAATTGAACGTGTAATATATCTTTATAAATAATATTTGGTTTTGGGTATCAAAGGAAATATATGTAGTTATAGCAATGGCATCACACGAAACTCCAAAGAGGTCTAAAGAAATCATGAGCAGCGACTGGTCGCCCGTGTCGGACGGCATAATACGCATTGCCTCGTCGACGGAAATAACGAAGAAGGATGTTGATACTTATATAACCAATCCCGTCCTTTACGGTACGGGTAAAAGCAAATTGTCTCTTTTCGAAGAGTTGTGTAGAGAAAGAAAATAATTCTATTTTTTTTTTATTTTTTTGTTGTTGGTGATTTGAAGCTATGATTATTGTGAATTGAGTTCTAGCTTTTGTTGTTAGGTGAATTGATCATTGATTTGGTTTTGGGTTAATTCAATCATATGTTATTAGTTATATTTTTTGACCTAGTTTTGTTGTTGAATAAAATACAAAATATTGTTATATTCATCTTTGAATTAAGTAGTTGGTTGTTTCTTTTCTAAAGTCTAAGTCCAACTTGAGAATGTGTAAACATATTGAAGTGAAGAAAAATATAGATTTTTTAGATCTACTATAAGTTTAATTTATATACTTCCACTTAATTTATAAATTAAGTATTTATATGTGTATATTAGTTGGTGCTCAAATATAAATACTTTTAATAGTAGATTGTGATGTGTGTTGAGTTGTTGATTTTATGTTCACAAAGTTAGGGTATAATCTAATAAAAATAAAAAAATATTTGTATTTGAAGTTTTTAATCAATTTAAAGAAGATTGTGTTAGATATCCCACATCGATTGGATTAAGAACTCTGGCTCACATATATGTTGGACAACCTTAATACCTTAACAAGGCCTTTTAAGGTGTTATTGGCCCAACTTTGATATGGTATCAGAGCAGACCCAATACGATGTGGGTGCCTCAGTCGATGGATTTTCCGACTGTGGGCCCCCCGTGCCGATGAAATGCCAGTGTTACTGGCCCAACTTTGATAGATTGGTCATACACAAAATTTGATCAACTACAAAACTTATAACAGAGAGAAAAAAATACTGGTGGGTGTACATTTACAACAAAAAATTACTACTTCCTATAGAAATATGACCACTTTATTTTTAAAATATAACTATTTTTTACTTATTGTCTCATAATAATAAACACATTTTATTTATAATTTACAAAAATATAGTAATCTGTTATTTATAATTCAATAAAACCAAGAATATTACGTCAATGACCACGTTTTTATTTATTATTTATTGAAACAAAAAATGTGTTTCACATGATTGAAATCTTAATTATCACATTATTATCACTGTCATTATTATTTGGTAAATTTACCTAGAGCAAATGCTAAAAATGGAAAAAATGCACAAAAAATTCTTCCTTTTTAATTTGCAAAACCTAATTTATAAAACATATAAATAAATTATATTCCGACCATTAAGAAATCACATTCTTGTTTTCTCGAAAATTATTAATGGCTTCAAAGAAAAGTAGCAACTCGAGCAATTGGTCGCCTATTTCAGATGGCATATTAACTATTTCTTCTTTGAGAGACGGGAAAATAGTTATCGGTGATCGTGTCGTCGATAAAATGTGGAAGAAGAAGGTTGACGAGTACATCGACAATCATGTCCTCTACGGTAAAGGTAAAAGTCGATTGCCCGTTTTTCAAGAGTTGTGCAGAGAAAAAAAATAAATAGTTAATTAATTCAGTAATTTGTTTATGTTTCTAATTGTTCTATTGTGTTTGGGTCATTGGAGTCTCTTATTCCTATGGTTATTTTGGATTTGGATAATTTTGTTAGATGAAATAATTTATATAATTGTACCAATACTAAATTATTGTTCAATTACATACAATTAGGTTTGGTTTGTGTTTTGTTGATTTTGGGTGATTTAATTTCATATATATTGGACACATTTTTTTTCCCGAATAAATTTAGTTTGATCATCACTCAAAACAAGCTCATTTGGGTGTGGAGAGTTTAAAATTGATGAAAGAAAAATTGAGAGATCGTGCTTGTCAATGATTAATCAAGCTCAACAATATTTCTTTTTTGTCTATTTCAAGAAAAACACTCCAAAATTGATTGAATGCTAATTAAGTTGTTTATTACTTTATTTGCGCATTCCAAATTGATTGATCAATGCTTTTAAAAATCTCAAACATTCTAGTAAGATCGATAAAATCATAATCGAGGCTACAAATGTCAAGTATTACTCCTATAGAATTATCAAACTTAGAGTATACTCTATCTCTCTAAATCTATCACAAAACAATAATGCCACAATAATTATCGGGTTTTGACCCTCTTTTATAATTAAAATGCTACTAGGTGTATTCGGTTAAAAATCATGTTCAGAACTCGTTCAGGCCGAATCCCCTCCAAGACTCGTATAAAAGAATTACAACCGAAACTACAAATTACTTGAAACAATTTGCATATACTCAAATTTCAGTTCACAAGAATTAAAAAAGAAAAGGAAAAACCTGAAAAAAAAAGAACTAATGACAGATATATGTTTCTGAATAATTCGATTCAAGAAGCAAAAAAAATGAGAATTTATTTTCTATAAAGCCATGATGTATATATACTTCACCAGGAGAGATGATTGTACTTGATCGAGCTAATAACCAACCAATTGAAGAAACATCAGACGTTAATATCCATTCGCTTGGGTCTTGAACCGTTGTTATCGGGTTGGGAGATGCTGGTGGTGGAGGTCATGGCGAATCTGGGGATGCTGTAATTGTCAGGTGTCGACATTGGTTGCTGAGGGTAGAGAGTGGGAGGTGGCGTCAAGTTGCGCTGAGCTGGCATAGGAGGAAGCACATTGTACTTGTACGGATCGCCGCCAATTACACTGAAAGAATCAGTGGTAAAGTCAGAAGCATTGTACGAAAAATCGAACATAAACAAGGTGATCATATATATTTCGGGTAAATATTTATAAAAAAAATTACAATTAACCACTCGGGGTATTTTTGTAATATTGAAAATTGGCTTTATTCTGTAACTAGATTTCTAGATCAAACATCTACTTTCTGCAGTTTCTTAAAAAAACAAACTCAAATCTCAAGGTATTTGTGATATTAAAGGATTGTTTTTTATGTAATTAGCATGAACCTCGGGATAGTCTGTAATTATACCTTAAAAGGTATAACATGAGGAAAAAAGGGAAGTAAACGGGAATGTTTCCCTTATATATATGTCAAAAAAAAATCTTTTGAACAAGGACAAGATCACAAGAGATATAAAACCATGTTGAAGATATAAAGTGCTATAAACTCAAATTAGACGAAATTAAAGGCATGACATTTTACTTCATGTAAGAACATGGCAAAATAAGTGCAAGAAATAACTTTTGGAAAACAATGCACACGCAAAGGTCGAGAAAATAATTCAACATCAGGCGGAAAGGCCATACTCACATTTCAGAAGCATAAATGGTGTGTGAAAAAAGGGACATAAGGAAAAATTAACCAACCAAAGGATTCATGGTTCTGTAAGTCCAGGCAAAAAATTATCTTCTTCTATATTTACTTATTTATTTTAGTTTTTGCAAACAAAGAAATGAACTGCGTTGAATCGAGAAATATGGTATATACCTTGAACTTTTATACAGGTGGTCCTCATCACTTGAGATTTCACTTGATTGTGTCAGTGGTCTATTAACTTGGGCTGACCATGGGGTTAGACCAGGCGACTCATCCGGGAAGTATCTCCTCCTGATTAACTACATACATAACATAATCATTTAGATTATAGCACCAAAAAGGGAAAATAACAGCTAGATGTAGTTTTCAAAATACAAACTGTCCGGAAAAATTTCATCACTCCTTCCTTGTCATATCTAGCTTCCTTGGCTGCCTGAATCAAAGGGCAAATAATCAAATGATAGAGATAAGATGTATTTTCGAGATTGCACGAGTATTTTTTGTACTTGAAATTACAATCATATAACGTAAAAACACAACACTAATTACAATTCAAGATATTATTGAATAATTTGAACACGAGTCTGAAGAATTAAAAGCTGACATTCTCCATATTTTTAAAAAATAATTAGCCTACTGATTTCCGATGAATTTATTTAACTAGTATTTATTTATTTAAAAGATAAATCAATAAAAAGATCCATGACTTTAGCCTTGGCTCCTTGTTTGGACATTACTCCAAAAAAATCATGATATATGTTGCAAGGTAGCCAAACTAAAGTTCACCAAAAATTTCAGACAAGAGATTTAGCACAGAACATTATCTCCTTCTCCTTGTGGACATATGTATCCAATAATTGTTCATTACAAATAGATAAAATTACCTTATAATATTTTGACATTTACAAACACAGACAAAAAAAAAGGAAGAGCGACATTGAACTAAATCATCAAAATTCGGTTCATTACCTACTGCAAATAAAAAATAAAAAAACTAAATGCAGAAATATAAAATTAATCATACAAAAGAATTATGCAAGCAACATCTAAAACATATTGAATAAACTATAAGGTGACATCATACATTCACCGAAACAAGCAAACAAAGTACGTAGACTTCAAAACACTTACTGCTATAAGGCCTCCACCACTAGGGAAACTCTCAGTTAGGGGGATTTCCTCACTTGATGGAAGTAAACCCTGCTTCTCTACCCACTGACGAGCCACATCAACAAGATTACCACTGCTTTCCCGAGTGCGAATTTTTGAAGTAATATCTGCTTTGTTACCGATGACAATATAAGGAACGGGAAGCCCTCCAGGACCTCCATTTGCTAAAGGGGCTGAGAATGTCCCGGTTGCTGAGATTTCAGCAGCCCATCTCTGCAAGCTAGTCTTTGTCCTTCTTTGAGATAGATCATGAACAAACATAACACCTAAAACCAACAGAAAATAAATAAAAGAAATACAAAAAAAAAAAGGAAACGGTATATTACTAACAGAGTTATCCTTAAAGGGGATACATAATTGTTGAAGCTTAATTCTCCGGTAGGTATTGTACTACGTATTAAATTAAAAATGTAATTCGTAAACAAAGAAAGACAACATACCATTGATTTGAGAGGTATTGTACTACGTATTAAATTAAAAATGTAATTCGTAAACAAAGAAAGACAACATACCATTGATTTGAGAATAGAACAAAGAACGGCAATCTTTATAACGTTCATGTCCTGATATATCCCAGAGTTCAACAAAAAAGTCTCTCTCTGAATCCCCTTTGATGTTACTTGATGAGCTGGCAGAACTCCCATAAGTCGTATGCTGAAAAGAACAGAATAAGGCATTGAATTTGAACAAATGACAGGTTACCAATTCTGCATTATCAAACTGGAAAGGCATACCTTGACATCAACAGCACAGCCAACAGTTTGAGGAGGGCGTGCAATGGAAGAACCTTTCATGATCAGATGAACAAGAGAAGTTTTTCCCACATCTGAAAAAAGATGGCAGTTAATAATGCAACTAGAAAATCCAATTAAAAATCTGTTTCATCAAGAACAAAACAAAACAAATTTTGAAATATTTGCCACATAAGAACATATTAAGTAGGAATATCTACAAATTCAAATGTACAAACAACAAAATCACTAAATTTCAGAGTGAAGTTTGCCAGAGGTGTTGAAATGAATCAGTGCCTAAAAAATGCAATTAGGTGCAACAATTGCAATCCAAAGCAGAGTCGAGTAACACAGCCGTAGAGGAAGTGTAAAAAGTAAAGCACAAAAATAGGATATTAAAGTAGATTCATATGATATAACAATGGTGGTAATGATATGAACTTTAACATGATTGGTTAATCAGTTTGATTGAATACTCCGAGATTGAAGACATGCTTTGAATTAGTGCCACTTAATTCTTCAACAATAATAACACTACCCCGCTTGGATTTTGGTTCGTTACAGCCCAATGTTAGAAAGAGAACGAATTCGTTTCATTCTTTCTTTAGAAAATGAACTGAACAATGCTGAAGTTTTAGATTATCTATAGACTAAATCCCACCCAATGTTTCTTGTCCTCATTTATTTCTCTATCCCTCTTCAGCTTTCCTCATAGAAATACTAAACTAACTCAAATTCGCCTCGGAAACCACTGAACTTCTTCAACTTACATATTGAAAAAACAACAAAGCAATGACAACACAAGATACGTGTAAGGATAAATGATCATCGAGTTACCTGAGTCTCCAACAACCAGCACCCGGACCTGCCCCACCGGAGGTCCTCCACCGTTCTGCTCCTTTGTCTCCCTTTCCTTTTCCCTCCAAAACATTTTCTCCTCCTGCTCCGGAAACAGAAGAATCTCTCCTCGGAGAACAGTACCTTCTCGAAACCGATTACCCAGATTCCAACTGCGTACCCATCTCACACGGACAATGGGGATTCAAACCGAATTAATCGGCGTCGCCGGAAACCGCAGATCTCCAGATATTAATCCCCAAATTGATCGCCTCGGGTCACAATATATATATATACACCTAGAGAAATCTCGCGAAAAAAAGGATGTCAATAATTCTTCGGAAATCGATAAGGTTTAAAGTCCAGAATCGATTTCGCCTTCTTCAGTGTGCAAAACGAAGATCTGAAACAATAAAAAAAATCGGTTGCAGCTGATTTTGATTTTTCGAAAATGCCGACTTCACTAATTTTTTAGTATAAAAGTTAGTACAAAATTAAAATTAATTAAAAAAAATATTTGGCTAATTTTTCTTTTCATAAAAATTGAATATAAATTGTACAAATATGTTTTTGAAAAAAGTGGACGTAAATATAAATACTCAGAAATCATTTGCATAAATACTACTCCAATACTATACAATAGTGACTTTTAATATATAAACATATAATCCCATTTTTGTTAATGATAATAATAAATGCAAATTAAAGGACATGAAAAATAATATCTAAGTTTATAAAAAATAAAATTTTTTTTTTTTTACAAGAATGACTTATTATTTATATTTATAGGTTCAAATGCAATTGTTACTTGCAACAATTATGCTTCGAAAATATTGACTAGAAATTATGTTTTATAAAAATATTATTAAAAAATATTTCTTACTGCTACTTCAGTTACAATTATATATGTTTTGGTTGATGAGTATGTATAATAAGTTAAAGTATGAGTAAATAATTAAGTTTAAAAAGTATTTAAATAAATTATATGCAACATTGTATTTTAAATGAAAAAAACTAAAAATAAAAATCATTTTTAAAGGTACACGAATAAAATTGTCTTATATATAATCTTGAATTTATTTGCTTATTTTGTACGATTATAATTTTAACCAATTTATTTTTGTAAGAAAATACTGTAGGCTGTAGCATTATTAAGAGAATTCATGTCTAGTTTTTATTAAGAGACTCAACGCTATTTCTATGCGATATTTTGAGAATGAGTCAGAAAAACAAACTCGTCATAGTTTTGATCAAAACGAATAATAGTTTTTTCATTTTTTAAAAGTGGTCACAATTTTTTAGTAAATTACAACAACAAACAAAAAATGTTAAGAAGGGAGTATCACAATGTGTCAATTGTATATGTTTTAAAAAAAGTGGGTCCTATTCTCAAACGTCATTGGGTTCCTCTTATCAAACGTCACTGGGTAGGTATTCAAAAATTATGGTGTTTTGACACAACATAAGAATTGACACATAGTATTTTCTAAAGTTTACAAATAATCAAATAAGATGTGACAATCCCGACAAAGATAATATTTATGATTGAAGAAGAAAATGTGGCATATTAAAAAATAAAATAAAAATCTTACTTTAATGCTTTTTGGGATTTCTTTTATAATACTTGTTTACCTTTTTGTGATTTTATGTTATTGCATTGAATTAATTTTAATTTTTATTTTGTATTTGTATGTTAATAAGTTATAGAACAAAAATACGCATTTATTATTTTATTGAAATTCATGTGCAATTTTCATAATTTAATTTATTTCTTTTTCTCAACAACTTTTATTGTCCATTCCACTATTTATCTTGTTCACTTTCGACTTCCCAATCTCACACCAAAGAGTTTCGGACCGCTCTTTTTTCTCTCTGAATTTTGGCCGTAGTCGGTAGCCAAATCGAGAAGCTTATCAAATCTTTTCTTCACGACGGAGAGCTCGGAGCTCAGGGCGTCTTTCTCGCTCTGAAGCCTCTTGTTCTCGTCGACTAGAACCTCGTATTGCGTTGAAGCCGATGCTAAATGCTCTTGTCCCCTTTCGTCGTCGTCGTCGGCTTGAAATCTCGATGGTGCTTTTGGAAGCTGCAAATCACGCAGTCGCTTGTTGGGTGTCGGTTTTTTTCGACAAATCTCGTGCAATCGGTCTATTCCGCCCCTGCAGAACAACCGGTTGCCGAATTCCCAACGATCGGGCGACACTTTGTGAAATTCCTGTCAATAAATAATCATGTAACCGATCTTAATGAACATTTTTTGGGTTGTTAGGATTGTAGAATTAATCGTTAAAATATCTTAGTAATAACATATTTTTAAATAAATGTTATCACTTTATGTTCTTTCTGTCTCACAATTGTTTGTACACTTTTTTTTTGTTCCACAATCAATACTAATTATTTTTCTACTTTATATTATTTCACACAAAAAAAAAATATTTGTTCTTAAACTATTTCAAAAGTTCCATTGTCAAACATTGAGAGGAGAGGAAGGGAGTATGTAATTATCTAAATTAGATATCACTTTATTAATTCTAGTCGTATTATCTGAAACCCGTAATTGTCGTATGTGTGTTGTCCACCTACTCCTTAAACATGACGACGTCACTTGCTACGTCACCAATAAATATAAATATAAACTTCCTACTATGTTTGGGATTCTTTGTCTAAATGCTTATTTCTTCCGTTTCATAAATATATACAAAATAAAAAAAAAATATTACTTTTTAACTTTTTGATAAAAAAAATGAAAATTATAATTGCATTTTAAAGTTAAAAATTATATTAATAGTGAGAAAAATTGAAAAATTAGGTAAATAATATATGGGTAAAATTATATTTTAAAATAAAAAAGTAAAAATATTTATTTCTTGTTATTATGTAACGAAATAAGTATTGTACAATATTATTTTTCATTTTGATTCAAAATTTTACTTTAAATTGAGTGTTTGTTTGAAATTTTTATATTTTTATATTAAGAAAAATCTCATACCTCAAATTTAATACACTATTATATTTTTTTGTTAAATTCTCAAATTTAATGATCAATCTTACAATTTAAATGCAACAACAACAAATTTTTATGTATAATTACTTTAATTAGAGAATGGATGGATTATTATATATATATGTCAAAGAAAAATTATTATGTAACAATTGCTAGGATAATTTTAAAAAATGTGACATCAGGCTCTAGGTCACTAAACTTAATTAATCAAATATACAGTAGTATTATTTTACTAATATTAAGGATTATTTGTCAAAAGCTAATTTAGAACATATCACATGCATGTTATGCAATGACTAATAAGTAAGACTTTGTCCATCTAGAATTACCATTAAATTCAAATGTAAACCCATATTTTAACAAAAATATCAAATTGATATACATATTTCACTCCTTTTCAATTTGGACCTACAGTTTTCCTTTTATTCAAATAAAACCCCCATTCAGAAATTATTTCGTATTCTAAGGCCCAAGACAAACCAAAAAACAAAAGTTTTAACTTCACCTTATTTAATTTTATCAGTATTTTTGTAATTATTTTATACCACAAATTTGTGTGATTTAAAAATAAAAATTGACAAAAAGAGGTTTGGATTCTGTTATTAAAATAAATTTCAATTTTTTTCATTGAATTTAACTTTGTAAATATAATAGAAATAACATTAATTTTCAATCTCTAGCAAAAAAAAAAAATATATAATTCATTTCTTCACTAGGGAAAACTCATCATTTATTTATCCAAAATCAATTTAACACAAAAACTCTAAATCTCTCCATAAATACTCTGAACTAGAAAAAAAATATGAATATATATATTGAAATTTTATCGATAAAATTATATAAAATGTGTACGTACGTAAGTGTTGAGCTGCCTGACGAAGCTTGCGAAATTGCCGTGCTTGAAGATGGTCGGCAATAAGTCCCGAGCAAACTCCGCAGGTCGCCACACCACGAAGCCGTTGCCGTCCATGTTCCACGAGATGATGCCGTCAGTCGTAGGATCCTCCACCATCATATATGTCTTCAACAAGAACATAGGTGGTGAGTCTTTCTTCGCATACTCCATGGATTTATGTATGTATATTTTTTTTCTTTGTTTTATTTTCTAGAGAGAGAAAAAATAGGAGATATATGAATAAATTTTCTTAGCTTCACTCTCTTTCTCTCTCTCTTTTCTCATATAACAACCGAATCATGGATTGTTTCTCTCTTATATATACACAATAATAGAAGAGAAATCCTTTGTATTTTATAAAATAAATGTGTTTATAACTATGAGACAAAGTAGTATACATTAAAATTGTGTTGTTTGTATATACATTCAACTTTCTATAAATTAATAATCGTGTTGTTTGTATATATACATTGAAACTTCTATGAATTAATAATTTTGGAATCGTAAAATTTTCTTAAATTAATTTTTTTATTTATTTATCGAGTATTTTTATTAATTCAAAAGACTAAAGTTGGAACCAATTTTTTTTATTAATTTATATGTACTAGAAGTTAGGGGAGATTAATTAATTAACCCGAATTCTTTGGACTATTTAAAAGAAAATTCACCAACTTTATGATTGTGAATAATGAATATGTGATCATGATATTTGAATATTTGTATTAGTTGGCTAGAACAATCCGAAAAATAAATAAATTATACCTAGAGTTGAATATTTAGGGTCGAAAAAAAATCTAGGTCGGATCGGTTTGAACTGAAAGTGTCCAATAATAAAAACGAGTAGCCCGACAACTCGAGAGTTGGGTTGACTAGATCGATTTATATCAATACTTTATAATTTTTTTATTTATTAAATACAAAAATATAGTTTAATATAAAAAAAAATCAAAACTCAAATTGTTCTTAAAAAAAAATGTTTATATTAAATTAGTTTTATGATTTATAAATAGAATGACATTAAAAATGTAAAAGAAAAAGGCAATGGTAACACATTGAAATCTATAACATTTTTTACATTTCAAAATTATATTTTTAAAAAAATACTATATAATAGTAGTAATGCATTAATTAATATAATTGGTGATTGGTGACAAAATGTGCTGAAAAATAACAATTCATAAAGATAAGATTCCACCAATCAGTGATCAATGCATCTATCTTACACATAATTGTATGATAAATGGTACACAAAACTCATTGGTCTAAAGATAGATGACATACTTTTCTTTTTAGGACTCGTTGGTCCAAAGATAGATAACATACTTTTCTTTTTATGGTGTCCGATAATAGTTGACACCACAAAAAAAGAAATAATTATTCTAACTTTTTTATTTTAATATACAATTTTATTTTACTTTACTCAACTACTTTTAAAATTTTACTCACAATTACTTTAATTTTCACTTTAAAAATAAAATTTTACTCTTTACTTTTCAATTAAAAATAAAAAATTAATAATTTTTATTACTAATTATTCAATTATCATTATAATTAATACTATGTGTAATACTTTGTACACATAATAATATGATATAATTTGCCATAATTTATTATTCACATTTTTATCAATTTAATCAAATACTAGTACTTAAATTTCAAATACAAATTTAACATATTACTCGGTCATTGATTTCTTATATAAATAATTTTCCAAACATTTTAAAAAATGAAATAATAAAAGTGAGATATGGATCATTTTTTTTAATAATATAAAGTACTGTAGTAATAAAATAAAGTGGAATGAATTGAAAATACCTATAATTAAAAAATTCCTAACTTTATGACTTTCAATTTAATTACTACAATTTTATCTATGAAATGCTTGGTTTGGTCGTTGGTCATTGCTTACATCAGAAAAAACAAGTCTCATTCCTTCGCTCAATCGTCATCTTATATACTTCATATATATATTAAATATTAATAATATCAATCGTCATCTTAATTTATTGTCAAAGGAATCTAATATTAGTAATAATTAATAGTCAAGTCTAATATATTTTTTACATTTGAATATATATATTTTAATTTTCAAATTTATGTATATATAACAAAAATATATTATACTTCATATACATGAAATCTAATATTAATATAATAATTAATAGTCAAGTTTAATATATTTTTTATATTTGAATATATATATATATATATATATATATATATATATATATATTTAACATAAATATTTTTATACATATACATGAATTTGACACTTGACTGTCATAATTCAAATAATAACAATTACTCTTAATATAATATTTCATCTCTTTTGAAAGAGTTTGTAGGAGAAATAAACACAAAATTTAAGATTTTTTTATTAAATAATAAGAAGTAAAGTTATAATATATATATATATATATATTTTGTTAGGCAAGTAATTAATAATTATGTATAAAAAAACATTGCAAAAGTATTGTTTTGTTTGAACGGCAATCTAGTATTAAGGAGGACAACTATATTATATGCGAAACTTTAACTTTTAAATTATTAGCATATGATGAAAATACATACGTTATTATGTATTTTCATTATTATTTGTCTTTTCATTTCTATAATTTCATTTTAATTAATTTTATTTAATTTTATTTTAATTATTTTTAAAATAAAAATCAATGAGCACCTACTAAAACAACAATAGCATATTAAAACACATCAGGTGTGGAGCATGTTAAAATAAAAATATTTATTTAGGAAAAGGTGTATTATAATTTAAAATATTATAACTTACACTCCATGAATTTAAATTTAGAATTTAATGTTTAATTTTTTTAATTTTTTATTTATTAGAGTAATTTCAAAATTATAATATAGTGTGTTTAAAATATATAATAAACAATAATTCATTAATATTAAATAAAATGCTATTCATCATAATTAGAAAAAAGTGAATTACTTAGTTTTATCAAAACTTTAAAAAATTTACTTTATACAAAATCTCTTTTAAAATAATAAGGATAATTACAACACTAATAAATAGGTATAAAATACAAAAATAATGATATGGAGAAAAAATATGTTCAATATTTATAAAAAATAAACTATATATTAACACAAATTGTAATGTATTTTTTATTTTATTAAAAATTAGAGGTCATATATGTTTTTAATTAGATTATAGGATATTTTTTTAATTTTGTGAAGACTATTATACATTTATCTAAAACTAACCATTAATTAAATTTAAAATTTAAAATAGACGGTTTAAATCTTTTTATAATTATAATTAAACAAAATGAATTTAAATAAATTCTCAAGGGAAGAAATACATTTAACAATGATCAATAATGTAAATTTAAGTGTAATTTCACTTTATTAATATTGCCATAATTTTTATTTATTGATACATGATTTGATTTTTTGTCTTCATAATTTATTGTTATTTTTTTCCATTTTTTTTTTATCAATTTATATTTATGGATGTTGTTGCAACAATTCTTTGATAATATGATTGAATTGTTACTATTTTAATTGTGTTAATTATTTTTTTATTAAATTATTATTATTATTATTATTATTATTATTATTATTATTATTATAAATCATGAATTTTGTTTTGGAGCATATAATTATTGAGTACTTTTGCAATTATGATTGAATTGGTACTATTACCTTAATTGTGTTAACTAATTTTTTATTAAATTATTATTATTATTATTATTATTATTATTATTATTATTATTATTATTCATGAATTTTGTTTTGGAGCATATTATTATTGATTATTTTGCAATGTTTTTTTATACATAATTATTTATAAGTGATTGGTTAGAAAGTCTTTTCACATAGTTATCATTAACATAGTTATCATTAAGATAAATAAATAAATTTAACCATGTAATAATTATATTATGTATTTTTTATTTGAAATAAAAATATAATAATAGAATTATATTGAGAGTTGTATTCTTATTAAATCTATAATAGAAAATTGAGGGTGGTGTATGGTAACATTAATCAATAGTTATAAAATTAATATCATTTTGTTAATTGTGCAAATTATTTAGCTTTAGTAATAAATAATTACGTCATTAACGCAATTATAAATCATTAATCAATTAATTTTATTAGGAAATTGGATTAGTACTTAATTGCTATAATTATGGGTTATTAGTTAGTTCTATGGAGTATTATTGTACTAGTTGTTGAAGATGCTACTCTTTGAATAATGCTATATCAACAGTTTGATGCATACAAAATACATAATGTGTGTGTGATTATGTTATGTGTGTAGATATATTAATTTATTATAATTCTACTATAATTAATTACATAGATTATTAATCAGGGTGATAAAACTATTGTACTCCTAATGAGCAATTAGGAAATTAATTATAGAAAATGATGTCAATGATCAAAAGCTCAAAAGCAGGAGAAAATTGTCCTAGTTGTCAATTCTCCTTTTTGTGTATTAATTGAAATTATTTACTTGGCGTTTTGAAAGACTTGACGCACTTGTTTGAACACAAAATTAGGAAAAAAATTATTTTTTATTTTTAAATTTAATAATAAAATAATTGTGAGTAAAATTTAAAAAGTAAGTACATACAATATATGTAGATTGTATTTTAAAGTTAAAAAATTAAAATATTTATTTCTTTTTATGTCAACTACTGTAAAAAAATGTGCAAACTACTTTATGTTTATGTTGAGAAGAATAATGTTTTTAATTAAAGGGTTTTGCAAAGGCATAAATGTATTATTACATTGTTCAATTCTTTAGATTTTCTTTTCGATGGATCTAGTTTTGCCCATGAAATGTTGTAAATTTGAAATATTAATCTAAAGAGTTTTGCAGATCAATGTATTATTACATTGTTCAATTCTTTAGATTTTTTTTTTCGATGGATCTAGTTTTGCAATGAAATGTTGTTGTAAATTTGAAATATTAATCGAGCATTTAAATTTGAGAGGAGAAGATAGACGAAAACCAGATCACCAAGCAAGATTACTCAATAAGTTCTCGTAAAACATAAGTTGCTGTCAACATATACTAGCTAGTATAAACTATATATTTGTCACCTTCATCAGCTTAATTTCTACAATTTATAAATGGAACGAGTGGCCATGGTCATCGTGTGCTTTATACTGATTGTGCATTCTCGTTCGGTTTATGTTCGTAATGATCAAACTAAAAAAAATTCATACGCGCGACGCGTGTATAAATATATATGTGTTTGTTTGAAATATTAATTTATAGAATATTTATTTGATATATTTAACGCTTTGCTTGAGTTTAAGCATAGCTTAGAGTTCAATGCAGATGTTCTATATATCAAATTGGACCATGGACAAGGGAAGTAGCCCTCGCGGCCCTTGCGATTGGTATCGAATCTGTTGTGACATTGATGACTATGTATCACGAATGTAAGCGACGAGTCGAGGACTAGTCAATTAATTTTATCGTTTATAGTGTTCTAATTTCTCACCAATTATATCTTTTGCTGTCTGCAGTTTACCTTGGGGGTGTGGGTGTCGGAAGTCCTATTAACGGGAACGCGCTAGCCATATTGTCGAAGTTGGTTCATTTGTAAGTGGTCGACTTAATTTGATCTATTTTTAAAATGACGAATAATCTAATTGTGTGTTTTTTATGTCGACAGAGACTTGTCTTATAATAATATGAGGGGGTCGATACCCGAAGTCTTTGAAAACATAAGCTTTACTCGACTGGTTTAAAACAACAACAATACCAATGGAACTATTCCGTGCTCATTGGGCAGGACACATACGATTGAATACACAATGTGCGTGAAATAAACGATCACTTTTATGTTTAATTAATTTTTAAATTTTACTGACGTGCGTACTCTTGTTTGACGTGCGTACTCTTGTTTGTTGTGTTTTTATCGTACAACGTTTACGTACGAGTATATATATAGTAATCTAAGTAATAACGATTTGGAAGGTTGCATACCCGTGCATTTGGTGAATGAAAAACAAAAGTGAGTATCCAAATTAGTAATATCATGTTTTTTTAGTGTTAATTGCTGAAATGACTTACTATGTTTTGTTTGTATGTTGTGCAGTTACTTTGGAGGCAATCCCAAACTGAATAGCATCTGCAGTTGCTAGTTTTCTGATATACTACTTGATACTTCTGTCTCCACTAATTATGAATAGTTACTTTGCATTCCCCGCAATTGCTGCACAACAAAGATTAGTGAGTATCCAAGTTAATTAATTAATTAATTGGTGTGTAATATTTTTTAAGTGTTAATTGCGATTAATTAACGATTTTGTACAATTTGTATGACGTGCAGCTACTTTGTAAAAGGCAATCCGAATCTGCATGTCAACTGCGCCAAGTCCAAATGCAGTTGACATGCTGCATGCATAATGAATGTTTGGGCTCTTATTTCTTAGGCCCAATGGGTTACCTATTTCACGGGCTTTGTGGGCTGGATAGGCGCAGGCTTAGCCCAATGTATCTGTTGTCTTCTTACTCAAAATTCAAATATTATGTAATGCTTCCAACGCGATTTTTACTTTCATAATAAAATTAGTTTTCATTTTTTTTCAAATAATATGTAATATGATGAAATAAATACTAAAAATGAAATATATATATAAATTATTTAAAATATATAATAACTTCTAATGTTATAATAATGGAGAATATGTTACTACACGTTGGATAGGTATATAAATATTTTTATGATAATAAACCAAAAATTGAAATGTGATTGAAAGAAAATAAGTACTCTAGATTTATCTTGAGCAATGTTTTAAAAAACGGTCGAGGCGTACGCCTCGAGGCGCGCCTCGTACCGACTCAGGGGTTTCGTGTGATGAGGCTTACGAGTCAAAGACGTTTTAGTTTTTATACGCCTTTATACGTGAGGCGTACGAGTCGAGGCGGTACGAGTCGAGGCGTCTGAGGCGGCCGCCTCATCAAATTTTTGTATTTTTTATATAAATGATAGAGTAATTTATTAATTTATTATTTTGTATTGTTATTTAATCATATATTGTTCCATTTTTGTTTAACCATACAATTTTTATCGTCTCCATTATTGTCCGCCAACTCAAAAAATCATAATTTTCACAAAATTTTCTCAACTTCAGTACATATATTTATGTTTTCTCTTCTTTTATCTTGCTTGTAAACCTATTTCTATATTTTTATTTTGAAATGTTTTAAATCTCCATTTTTTTTAACTTAAATGCAACAAGCCAACAATTATGAAAAAAAATGCATAAAAAATAATTATATATTCTAAGGTTCATTCTTATATGTTTATGAAATTATGATATTTGATTTTTTTTCTCATATAATGGATGCACTTTAATACACCATTATATAGAAAAAATTATTGAAAATGGGGAAGGAATCAACCGAGAATAGACTAATTTCAATTTTTAATAAGTTTTTGAACAAATAAATTTTATTTTAAGAATTATTTGATTTATTTATAATTTATTAAAATATTATTAATTTTTTATAATAAAAAAAGTTTAATTTTTTGAAGCGTACGCCTCGTTCCGCCTCGATGCGTACGCCTCACGCCTCAAGAGAAAAACGCCTCAAATACGAGTCGCGTAATTTAAAACATTGATCTTGAGAAATTTCAAGTAAATTAAGAAAAAGTTATTTTTATGTATTAAATAATATAAAGTAATGTATAATGAATATTGTAAGTTAGTAATGAAATGTATAATGAATATTGTAAGTTATTAATGAATGTTATAGCCGTTAAGTAAAAAAGTAATAATATTAATGTAAATAAATAAATATTGAAAAAATAAAATTATATAAAAACTCAAGAATTTGATTCTTGTTTTAATACATTATTATCAATTATAGATTATCACTACGTAAAAAAATATTAACCTTTAATTATAAAATGTATTTTTATTTAAATTCTAATTTCATATATCAATTTGTGATTTTTTCTAAAAAAAATATGAATATATATAAATAAAAATAATTTTATCTTAATTATAATTAAATATTCTTGTATAAAAGACAAAAAAATGTAAATGTAAATATTAATAAAAAATAGTTAAATGAATTAAATATTTTAATTACACTAGTATAGTTTTATGAGTACTTGTTTTTGCCCTTTTAGCTTAAATGACCGTTTTGCCCTTATTTTAATTTGGTATTAAGTCGAAGTAGTCGTCACTCGTCATCTTCGTCTCACTATCCCCAATCCTTCTTTTGTTACACTCCATACTGGTACTGGTTCTCTCTCTGTAATTTGGTATTAAGTCGAAATTTTGATTTTCGATGTGATTTATCGTATGTATTTAAATTGTGTAAACAATTTGTAGTTGCGAATGGCTCCGCTTACGTTAGCTGTTGATGCAAAGAGTTCTTCTGGTTTTACTTCAGGTAATTTTAATTCGAAATTTCAATTTACATGTGTTGAGAATTGAGATTGAAACATGATTTTTTTTACTGAAATTATTTTCAATTCGATATTTTATAGGTGGTCATTTTTTGCAGATGCTTCCAACAGGAAAACGCAGGACCTTCTGGTACCAAAGAAATTCTTCGCCTCTGTCAATGCGAAAGACGATAAACCGTTTGATTTTCTGCGGATAATTTTTGGTACGAGTGAAATACAGTTCCGTTTCGTACGAGTGATGGTTCCATCTATTCGCTGCGGTTAATCGTACTTGATAATTTGTTTTTGCAGAGGGTGTTATAGCAGGTGGTACGGCTGGTGTTGTTGTCGAAACAGCTTTGTATCCTATTGATACGATAAAGACACGACTGCAGGTCAAATTCCCCATCATATGCACAATGTAGTTTGTGTTGATTTCAATCATCCGCTGTTATGAATTCTAAGCAGTGATTATGTTTGCTTTTAATCGACTGTAATTAGTTGGAACCTCGTATATGCACTGATTATGTCAATTCCGCCTTAAACCCTCATCTAAAAATAACGTAAATTAATTAATTTATATCTAACGGCCTACATGGCAAGTGATGAATTTGCCGAACTACCCTTCTCAATATGTTGGAACTAATGTCTCAGTTTCTATGCTGCCTCAAAATGAAAAGGGGTTGTAATTAATAATTGTTGTGATATTAGTCATCTTACATTTGAAATCATGTTCTATATCATTGTCACCTTTTATTATTCGCCTTAGTAGATTACAATTATATTTTTCAGGCCGCACGTGGTGGAGGTAAAATAATTCTCAAAGGATTATATTCGGGACTTGCTGGAAATATTGCTGGGGTTTTACCGTAAGAACTTAATTTTGTAACGCATTGATATTGTCAAGAAGTTTTTACTATGGGAACGAGTTCATCTTCGAATTTTCTAAACACTTGCACGAGGCCTATATTTGTGAAATGTGATAATTGGAGTTTTATTTTATTCCTTCATTCGATTTTAGGTTATTTATTTTAGTACATCTAGCATTTTATAATAAGCAGTAAATGGTTGTATTTGTATTGATTTTTAAAAATCCCCCGCAGGAATTTCAATGAACAATTATCTCATATGTTTGGGATCGTCAAGTGTTCTATTTCTCTTGAGTCAAAATGTAAATGGTTTAGACTTTAGTGAACCTTTAGTGGTATTAAATAGTAAAATAATCTCCGACTCTGATAGTGAGGCTTGTTTGTAAGTTTAAAGTTTTCTAAGACTTTTATCTACCCATGTCAAAACAAAATCCATTCCATTAAGATTGAGTAAAAAAAGTGAAAATTAAACTTATTTTGTAAGTCAGTCAAGCACACTAGTTTTTTTTATATATATAATAATTGCTCGATGCTGAATTTGATTGATGAATCTCTACGAACAGTGCATCTGCTGTTTTTGTTGGTGTTTATGAACCTGCCAAGCAAAAACTCTTAAGGAGCTTACCTGAAAATCTCAGTGCTGTGGCTCATCTGGTAAGAGGATCGGAATTCTATTGATAATTGATTTTTCATGTTCTTTTTTTCATCTTGAGCTACATTTTGCATTTACTATGGAAGTGATTACACTTCCATTGTTTTCTGATACTTCTCATTCCAGTCTACCTGAAAAATGAAGCTTCTCTACCTAATGGATTATCCCGTCTTTTGACCTATTCCTTCTAAATTCCTTAATTGAATTAATTATATTTATGAGGAATGAGGATCTTAACAAATAAGACAAATTTTGGCAATTGTAGGATAAGTAGTCTTAGAATAATCTTTTCATTGTTAGTCCAATTAAAAATAAGAGTAAATTTACCCTTGCATAATCAGGTGAGGATTAAGGAGCATTTTAGTCGGAAATTGAGGATCTAACTTATAAGTATAATCATGTGAAGAAAAATGATTATTTATGGAGGAAAATTCTTGTAACATTTTCTGGAATATTTATGCTGTATTGGAATTTGGGATATGCTTTATTTCCCAGTTTCTTTCTTCATATGAGTCTTTTTGTTTTTGTAGACTGCAGGTGCACTTGGAGGGTTTGCTGCTTCTTGCATTCGCGTCCCTACCGAGGTAAAAGACGTCTCAAATCTCCTTTTTTTAATGCTCCTATTTAATTATTTTTTTTCCTTTTTATACGCTTCATTCTAACCTTTGAATATATGCTATTGTTGCTCTCAGGTTGTTAAGCAACGGATGCAGACTGGGCAATTTGCATCTGCCCCTGCTGCTGTCCGCCTCATTGTTTCTAAAGAAGGCTTTAAAGGGCTTTATGCTGTATGACATCTACTTATCTTAATTTGAAATCAACGTGTCCTATTTCTGGTTGAAAGTGGTTTAAAATTCATGTTTTATCCAACTTCCTTTCTCCACCAATATTATTGCCGATGTGTTTTTATAATCTATACATATTTAATTTTTAAAATAAAAATGTGGAGATGAACTAATAGTCTCTGGTTATTTTACCAGAAATCTTGATTGATTCGTTATTCCTTTTAGTTACTTCTTCACTTCATTTTAAAATTAAATTCAATGTAATGATGTCTGATTTATTTAGGGATATGGATCTTTTTTGCTTAGAGATCTGCCATTTGATGCTATACAGTTTTGCCTCTACGAACAACTTCGAATAGGCTATAAACTAGCGGTAAGTGTTATGTTATTCTAACGTTTTTATTCTGGTAATTTTCTTGTTTTCTCCAGAAAATCTTAGCTATTAATAAGCAAAGGCTTTTTCAATACACTAGATAACTTGTTTGGAAGTTTACTTTTTCTTTTGTATAAATGGTATGGAAATAAATCAAACCCTTTACGAATTGGGGAAAAAACTATGGAGACCTCCTTGCAATATAGAAGGCTAGGTACCAACTTTACCTAAGATGAGCTGGTGTATAACCAGCTCCTAGGCTTGTTGTTCCAAGCATAATTATGGATTCAATACAATTTCTTGAATATTTAATTTCATTCTGATAATTCTGTCCTTGTATATTTTTTATTTGCATTCTAACCAGGCGAAGAGAGATCTGAATGCTCCAGAAAATGCTGTGATTGGTGCTTTTGCGGGTAATTTGAATACCAGGAGCTTTATTAATTATTGATAATGTGTACTTACGGCATGCCAATGCAAGAAAATAAAATTGAAAAAAAAATGTTGTTAAATTTTCCTTTGAGCTTTTATTTCCAGAAACTGTATTTTTTTACATTGGCATGCGGTAGGAGCTTTATTAATTATTGATAATGTGTACTTACGGCATGCCAATGCAAGAAAATAAAATTGAAAAAAAAATGTTGTTAAATTTTCCTTCGAGCTTTTATTTCCAGAAACTGTATTTTTTTACATTGGCATGCGGTAGGACATTGGAGCTTATAAATTCATATTCTTGATCTCTTGGTTTTCTTTATTTTCCAGGTGCTCTGACTGGAGCCATAACCACTCCTCTGGACGTTATTAAAACTAGGTTGATGGTTCAGGTTTACTAATCATCAACTCCAGACCTTTTTTCTGCACGCGTAAATGAACAGTTGTTAAAGAGACATTTAATTCCTATGTTTGTTGGTGAAATTTTAGTTGCGTATTTTTCTTTCAGGGGTCAGGAAACCAGTATAAAGGTATCGTAAACTGTGTCCAAACTATTGTCAGAGAAGAGGGTCCTGCAGCCCTACTCAAGGTACATCCCATGTTATTAGTTAACAGAGAAATTACTAAAATTGGTTAATTAAAAGAAATGGGTAATCTGATTCCAAAAGAACCTCCACGGGGAATATCTGTGATGCCTTGAGGGTCTTTTTTGGTCATTTGAAAGGCAAACCTTCTCTAAAACAAAAAAATTGCATTGCAGGGAATTGGTCCTAGAGTGCTATGGATAGGCATCGGTGGTTCGATTTTCTTTGGTGTCCTTGAAAGCACAAAGCGACTCCTTGCAGAGTCGCGTCCTGAAAATCGGGAGCAGCATTCGAAATCAAAGTAGATGGTAAAACCTGCACTGTTCGTAGCATCCGTTCTTTTAGGCCCGTGGAAAAGGAAAATGCAGCATGAACTTTCTCCTCAGTCATGTGCCAGAGACGCCATCGAATGCATGCACTAAAAAGTTGTGCCATACGCGAATCAGATGATCAAATATAACCCAGCTGTTGGTGAGATTTTTTGTTCATTGTTTCTGTTGGTTTTTTTAGTGTGATAGGCATCATATGGTATTCTTTTTGTATTTATAATATAATATGGCTAGTCTGAACTCTGAACCCATTTCCATTGGCTACAAATTTTAGTTCGGCATTCATTCATAATTTAAAATCAAAGCGTGCTAACTAGGAAGTATTCATATTTTTATAAGATGTATGTTAGTTTGTGGGGTTAGAATATTACTCTCGAGAGTAGTAACTGAAAAGAGCTTCAACTTGCAGGAGGCTCGCAAGAGATCGTTGAGCATTACATTATTAGTGCAGTCAAATGCTCATTAGTAATTCCATTTTCTTTTCATTTGTTATGGTTGTTAGCATACAAGTTAGAACTCACAAGCTTGAACAATGTAATAATCTAAAACCAAATTTTCAAAAAAGAAAATTTACAGCATCCCTAACAACTTGTGTTGTGTCCACAACTATATACTAGTAATGACACGGAAAGAGAGCCCTCCTCTTCCTCCAATTAAGACAATACTACATACACAGAAACAGCCAAAAAAGGAAAATAGAAAACTCATTATCCACCTGACTATATTCACACCATGTATACGGTAAATCTTCACGCACGAAAATACCCGAAAACTCAAAAAATCTACATCAGAGGAAGATACGCCCCTCCATGCCCCTTCCTCAATATAAGCGGGCCCGCACTCTCTGGAACCTTATCCAGTTCTGCGTTACAAGCATCGACCACATCGTCAAAACCTGTGGCTGCAGTCGCAAGATGTAACCTCAACCTGATATCCCTCGTCCTCTTAAGCAAGCACCTGAACGACCTCCCCAAATACTTGGCCCAGTCCGAAGGCAGCCCACCTCCAGTCAACCACACCGAGAACTGCGATTGGTCCCCTCTAGCTTGCACCTCCGACCTATAGAACCTCGCCAGCTCAGCAAGCATCGAAGCCTGTAAGGGCAAGACAGCGACAAATTCAGCCACAAACCGCTCGGTGAGCTCTGGCTTCAGCATCTGCTCCCAGAGAACCAGGGCCCACTCGCTCGGCTGGTTGAGCCCATATGCCTCAGCCACGATCAGGGCTTCTTGAAAATGGGACTGCTCGACGAGCATTCTTCGTGCGTTGGTTTCGGAGAGGTCGAGCCATCTGGTGTCGGGCATTCGGATCTGAAGGGAGACGAGGGAGGCCTGAGCACAGGCCCGACGGGTCTTGTTTCCAGCATCAATGGAGGAGTGGACCCCGGCAGCCTCGATGAAATAGCGCATCGATAGGAGGAGGTCCTCGTTTTGGTCACGGTCGTTGCGGAGGAACCACTGGTGGGAGGATTGGTTCGCACGGAGCTCCAAGAGAGCGGCGGTCTCATGCTTCATGTCGAAGTGATTATAAACCTGGACAGAGCAAATAATTCCATAAGTGAATATTAGGGGAACTTCTAAAGAGTGTATGAATGTGGGTTAATTTGTAATATTGAATATTGGAATACACGAACCATGGCAAAAGCATCAAGATCGTCGGGATTAAACTCCTTAAGTGATGTCAGCACAGCCATTCGGAACCCTCTAACAGCCTCGGCAGTGCCACTGTTTGCATCGGCAGCGGCTGAATATTTCTGGAGGAGGAGATCAAGCTGACCGTTTTCAATAAGGATTCCAAGTATGAAATCGAGGGCGTGAAAGTTTCCGACTCCCGTTATCAACCGAGCAAGACATGAGAAATCACCCTCCCACACGTAAGCTTCTACCCTGGTTGCAGCAAGGGCAACCAGCACATCAACTCCATCTAGGCATGATGACAGCTTGTAAAAGTGGTGGGAAAGAATGAGGAGTTCAACCTGCATCGGGTTTTCGGGGGATGTCATGTTAATTGTTAAAACACAGCATTAAATGGGAGGAACATTGAGGTGCCAAAGTCAAATGGGTGAACTAAATCATATTTAGATACTGCACAAATCAAGTGATAGAGCAGAATTGAAACTATAACCTCTTTAAATCAAGAGTGTTTGCAATCACTAAAAACCTGAAAATCACCTTTTTAAAACTGACAAGTTTTTCCAGTGATTGCAAACCCTCTTAAAAGTAGGGAGAAGTGTGCTTTACTATATGGGTAAGAATTTACTTTAGGGCTTTAATGCTAAAAAAAATTATTGTTGTAACATTTTTGTTTCTATTCTTCTGTGGATGTAAGAATATCAAATTAATACTCTCTGAGATCTACAATTTGATAACCAAATTGTAAGTGTAAAAATAGATCTACTAAAAATCGTTCCAGTTTTGGCCAAAAAAAAAAATGAACTCCCTAAAATCAGAATAAACATTACCTCACATGCATGTGGTATTTCATGCCCCGTGATTACTAATCTCATTAATGCATGGCCAATTTCTGATTCAGTAGGACAAAGCTCAGCCCATTTTAAGAAGTCGGAGAATCTCCATAGCAAAGGAGAAGGTCCTTCCTCCTTTTGTGAATCCATATATCCCCCACGGTGAGCAGCTAACAGACCCTACAAAATATGAGCATCAAGTCAAAGGCTAAGAACGAATCAATGAAAAAGTGTTTGCAGGAGAAAAATACTTCTTGGCTAGACTCAACTAAAAAATAAGTGCAATGTGTCGTTGCATAATTTAGAATCCATAATCACTATAAATTAGGGATAGTTAAAAAAAAAGGTACCCTTGTTTGACCTAAAAAAATACAAAAATACCTGAGTTTATTTTAGGTTAAAATTAAGGAGCTAGCCATAATATTTTAGGCTAAAATGCTTTGAATTCGTAAAAAAACAACAATTATTTTGGAACTGAGGCCGTAACATCAAACGAAAACCGTATTCACCTTTAGAAATGATTCAGCGAGCGTTTGAGCAATACTAGCAGCTGGCATCGAGTGACTTCGAACTAAAAGACTGGCTTCCTCAAAAGAATCTTGCGCTTTAAGAGAAAGCAATTGCAGCAATTCAATTGGATGCTTCTCAAATGCCTCTGAAAATGTAAGACCAAGCACATCTGCACTCTTCACAACTGATATTATCCTCTTGCATAGTGCCCGTCCACTACCTTCAATAAGAATGGTCGACAAGCTCTCCAGGGCCTTCATTGCACAAGAAACAATTAGCATTTCGATTATCAATGAGAAATTTGGTGTTTAGCTGCAATCAAGAAAATCTGGCGCACAAACAAAATTTAAAAATGAAGTATCATGATCTGGAGTTTAAATGAACTAAACTCAAGGCTACCAATATTCGGCGTATTAAGTACGTGAGAGAAAGATCCATAACACCTTAACAAGTTTGTTAGTAAGCTCCTGAGCAAGATTGTATAATTTGACATCAAATTTATTTTTTATACATTTATTTATGATAAATACAAATTCACTTGTATAATTTTATTAATTCAAGTGGAATGATAGTTATTCAATTTTAATAAGGGGCATTTAAAAATAGGAGCACATATACACAGTAGATACCTATATAGTTACACATTATAACTATAACAGTATTTAAACATATTGTGCCTTTTTTTGTATAATTTCAAAAACCAAATTGCCCTTTATCCTATTAACTCCTTTTATAATAATCAAAATTGTAAAAGAATTTAAATAATTAGATGATGTTTACTAAACTCAATATATATAAGTAAACCAAGTCCAAACTCTCAAAAGCTGGACCTACAGAAATAAATATATTGAAAGGCGAAGAAATCACATGAGCACACAGCAAACCATTTATCTGAAGCTAACAGGTTGTGAAATCAGATCTCTGTTCCTCCAATTCAAATTAAAAGAAAATTTACAGGCACACAGGGGGATAATGTATTTGCAGACAAGCTGAAACATCTTTCGAACATTAAACATAAAATTCCTCCAACACAAAACAAACAAACTTTTACCTTAAAGGGGTCCATCACCCGATCTTCAGTCAGTAAATTGTGACGATGTAGAACCGAGCGTACTTCATCGTCCACTGTGAAACAAAATTCTCTATTGCTTGGAACTGAAAGATCAGCAAGCTTCAAAGCAGCATCCACAAGTAAGAACTCAGATGGTGTGTTGTCAGGAGATAGTTTATTCTGCAGCTGTCTGGCTGCACTTATTTGCCCAAAATCCAACAGCGAAAGAACAGCCCTTTCTAGCTCAGCAGGTCCCACTCTCTCCTCCCACCTCGATAATGAGGCATCTATTTTAAAGCTGTCAACCAAAGGCACTGACTCGTCTCTGAGGTTGAGAGGAATAGACTCGGAATCATACCTTTTATCCACGGCATCAGCTAAAGGCCTTCTTGAGGATACAAAGCCTTTGGATCTCCTTTTCGTCTTTGAAAAGCCGGATTCAATGGCTTGTGTCGTTCTCATATGTGTTTGACTATTTTCCCTATCGTTTTTCAGCATACGTGAATTTATATGATTGTCCATTTCCGTAATAATGAGTGCCGTGCGATCTATTAAGTTCAAACCCTTGTCGGGTCCAGTCTCCCTGATGGGGTAGGTTAATGAATCTTCACCTGTCTTCACCTGAGCTTCAGATTCCACAGCCAAGAGCCACACTCTGGTTTCTATTTCACGCAAAAGGTGGAGCGGATATAACCTGTAAATAGGTTTCACTCTAAGATAATTTGGTTGGTGAAAAATAAAATAAAAATGAAACAGAATAATAAAATATATCTCACGGATTTGAAAGAGTTATCATCCCACTCAACCACTGCAGAGCAATTAACAAGATTTCATGAAGTTCTCTTGCTGGAATGTCCTTTTCAGCTAACTCTGCATGTTTGAGGAAGAATTGTCCAGCCTAGAAACAAGATAAAGTGCACAGACATTTTAGGTAACGAGCGACTAAATTAAATGAAGATATAACGCAAATTGAAACTCGGAAAACACAATACTCTGTGCCACCAATACCCCTCTCACCTCACCTTTCAAAAGGTAATAATAATGATAAAAAAAAAATGAAATGGCACACAAATAGGAAAATATATATTGGAGCACTTGAATGATGCAACCATCGAGCAAACCCTGTTGTACCTGCAATTCTAGGAATGAATATCTGATGAAAAGTGTCTGGCAGTGAGTCCACAAAGCGATCCTCTCTTCTGGAACGTCCCAAAGAAATTCCTTCCATTCTGCAACCATGGCCTCAGCCTAGACATGTGCAGAAACACATGGACAGATGTAGAGATAAATAAGAATAGAGTTCAACAAGATGTTAAAATTAAAAGTTGAAAAAAACTACTAAAGTTCCCCGTATAAATTGGAATAGAAACTCATGTTCATTTGATAACAAAATTAATAAATAATCGCGCGGTTGTAGACTATAGACGATCATGCACCACAATCACTTGCAAATTTCGTGCTGAAAAATGCTGTTTAGAACTACAGCTCACACTTGAGTACTTCAGTGATTGTACTGTACACACAAGCCACCTTTCGTGTGGAAACGTAGCTATATGGAAAAGGCTACAAAGATGAATGTATCAGTCAACGTAATTAATCAATAAGCTCTCATCATATACATGCTTCTTAGAGACATTTATTACCAGTACGATTCGACTCTCTAGGAAGATAACAAAAATTCAAAATGGACCAAACAACGGGAGCCATGCCTTAGTAACCATGTGAGATTAGGCCATCTTTTAGCATAAGAAAATGAGCATGCCTTATGGAGAAATATAATTGGTAGTGTGGAAGGTTGTTTGTTTGCTTGTTTGTTTGTAACAGCCAAAAAAACTTCAAAAAAAGTAACTATATGAAGGAAAAAAACATGAACTTAACAAGCTATTTGATATAAACAAACAGGGAACAACAAACTCATGAGATCTTTATGTGCATATCCTAGTGGATGGCAAAAATCGTAAAACAAGTTACCTGCATTTCTGTTACATGATTAGCAGCGGATTTCCAACACGATTCACCACTGGCCTCCAACTGCTTGGCCCAACTGCGTGCTTGTTCCCAATACCCATTCTTTACCAGTGCATTTAAAAGTGAGGCATCATCTAATGTTTCATTTCCTAGGAGGGGACACTCATCACTCCGTAGAGAAGGTTCCGCCATATCAATTTTCCAATACTGTTGACCATACTGTGAGGCGGTTAAGCCTCCATCACCAAAGTCAGTTTCAGAAAGGAGCCTAAGCAAGCATCTCTTTTCATACGGAGACGGGCATTTTAAAAGCATGGCCTCAGCAGCTTTCACAGCCGTGGAAATTATCCAAGATTTTTCGATTCTCCCTTCTCTTTCCCAGTTGGGTTGTGCATGAGAAAACTCTTCTTTAATTCTGGAAGCAAAAGATCCAAGATGTGCTGAAGCCTCTGAAAGGCGCATTTGTGAGAAGGCCTACCAAAAAAAAAGGGAAATTGATCAAAACGTCCTGTTGTATAATGCTGTAGGAAAATTAAAACCATGTGGTGCATACAATCATCCGTCTTCTTAACGAAAAATGACCTAAAGTAAAAGTTGGTAGAACGACAAAAACTTCGATACTTTAGCAAGGACTTATTTATATCAACCTTAACAAATCACAAAGTTGCAATAACACACTCATTTGGCTTATGAAGATCTGCAATATGATATTTACCAAGATTGAAACAGATGTTAACTAGTACAGTAGAATCATACCTAGAGCAGTATCGAAATTAGGCATTGAAATCAAGGAGGAGGCCATAATGAAGATCGAGTGTACTAGAGAATCACAAATTGCCTCTATGCAATAATAATTAGGCAAGCAGAAACTACAATTAGACCTCATTTCTAACGGCATAATCTCACACAAATAAGAAATGAAACGGAACATCGATACAAACATAGCAAAATAAGGATAAGTTATATTTCCTGAATAGATACAATTATATTACAGACTTCTTCGCCTCCTTAGTTCCCATCGATATTCAATACAGAAAATTAACCAACCTGAAGGGCACGAATAAAAGGTAACAGGGAGCATGAAGGAATAAATATCTCAAAGGCTTGTAGCAGAGGAAGGAACAGGTTCTGCTCACAGAGCACGGCCACCATTCTTGACAAGGCATTAGCCATGCTATCGGAGTCGGTTGGAAATGCAGTATCTTCACCGCCTAGTTTCTCAGTTTCCTCAGAATAAACGTCTTGAAAGTCAGAGATATGAGAATCTTCAGAAGATTGCAAATGTGAAGCCAGTGAATCTATTGCACCAGGTTCTACAAGGCGCCTACGCTTTGAGTTTTTCCTATTATAATGAAATGTTATGGTTCTAGCACTAGCAGGAAGAGAATTAGTTGCCTTTACTGCAGCTCCAACATTTTTCGAAATTTGGGACGCAATATCGTTAACTTTGATGACGGAAGTCTCCCTGATAAGAAAGGAAACATGACATTTTATTTTTCTTCCAAACTAAGAGAGAGAGAGAGACTTGCTGGAGTGGATTACTTGAAATATATAAGCATTGTTTACAATAATATTCAGCCAATTTAGGATGAGCATCAAACCTTGCTGCAGTTATTTCCACCCAAACTGTGAGGCAGGACAATGGGGAGACATCAGAAAAGCAAGAAGCAATCATAGCTAAAATTGGCCAGCGCAGATTCTTTGCTTTCAGGAGAAGAACCTCCCCAGGCCTTTCCTTTTTTTCACATTCAGCTATGATTCCAAATAATTCAACAGGTATGTAAAGGTTGTCATCTGACAAAACAGTTTCATCCCTTCTTTCTGAATCCATGTTCGATGAACTAGATTTTTTCCTGGACTGCATGCTTTTCAAAACAGTTAAAATGTGAATCTTCAAACGAGGATCGCTAATCTCCTTTGATGCCTGACATATGACAGATAATATGACGATTAAAATCCCAAAATATGTGTGTGTGTGTGTGTATTTTCCAAGCTTACCACTAGGATTACTGTTTCAAAAGGGTATTTTCCAAGTTGAGCTTCGGACAAAAATCCAACCTACATTGAGGGTAGGAGAACAAAAACAACTTTACTATTAGATATTGAAAGAAACGAATACTGAACATGTATACTTAGAAAATGAGACATCACAAGAGTGTACCCAATCGTTGTCCCTAGCTAATAAAGCTAGGTATTTAGTACTTAAAGGAATGTTATGCATCTGACAAAAAGCTGTGACCAACTGCCATTGATGGCTTGTGGCTTTTTGTTCAGATCTCAAGTCTGCCCCATCTCCATTTCCACTCGCCAACCAGGAACCACATGTCACACCATTAGATGGAAATGGAAGACTAGCTTTTTCCAAATGCTGTAGAACAAGCAGCAAAGGTCGTGACGGTTGATTACAAGTGGTATGAATGTCACCATTTTGTGTTATGTTACTCGAACATTTATGAAGATAATCGTCTGCCAGAGCTCGTGCAAGAGATTTTGTTAAATCAACTTTAACAGGGGTTGTATAAAATACAGAGCCCCTAGGCGACAATTGACTAAATTGATTATCCTCACTGAACTTGTAGAAAGAAGATATTCTTCTCAGGGCAGCAATATCAACTCGGAGAATGCCAGCAGATAAACCACATAGCTCCAAAAGAAAAGAACATGATGCCACCAATACAGTGTCGTCAAAATGCTCAATAGCAAGGGGTATAACCTGAACACAAGAAAAGGAGAAATGAGAGTCAGATTGCACAAATACCTGACAATCTCATCACACGTGAAATGAAAAACATAAACTACATGACACAAAGTACCCTCTCTATCTTCAAAGGTTCTATTATGCAGGCAATAGGCTTTTGATTTTCAAGTGCAGCTTATCAATGATAAATTCCACTTTTTTATAAAAAGTGTTACCTTTTATAACAAAATTATAGTACCAATTTCTAGATACATCATAAATAGAATTACCCTAAAAGTATTTTGACTACAGACTAATAGACCATAAGCCGACTCTTCAATCTCTGCATAGTACCGATTTCAATGATATATTCCACTTGATTATGCATGATGAACTTAAATTCTTACATGTGAGAGAAGAGACTCTTCGCTCTTTGTTATTGGTGCGAGGAGGTTTTGTACATCCGATTGGACATTTGTTTGCCCACTTGATTGGATTTCAGATTGTGTCATATGCTTATCATCAGAATTCAACTTAGTGACCCTTTCTAAAAGGAGATGGTTTAAAGCGGCCAACGCACGACCACGATGCAAATGGTGTTCAAGTCCAACCTGACCTCCCTGAAATCAGTGGTATACAATATCATGTAAGAGATAAAAACCCACATGATTGAGGAACACTTCAGAAATAGATTCATTTCATTTTCGAAACTGTGATTTTCTTCCTCCACAGGGAAAGAGCTAAATTTATTTCAATACTGATATACTGACAATTACACAATGTAGAGTGAACTTTAATGCATAATTAATTAGGAGAATTTGGAATGTCAATGTGAGAAAGTTCTTGACATGCATAACCAAACTGAGGCCAATTTTACCTCTAGAGAAGATGCATAAAGCTCCTCCTCTATATGTTTTTGGACGGCAGCTTCCCAGGACGTGGCACTAATCTGAGCATGGCCACTGGAATTTACGACATAGTAGATGTCTCTAAGCATAGAAAGTTCTTCGGTCTCGGAGTCAGCTAATGATTGCCAACCAATTGGACCCTGTTCACATACACAAAAGAGTAGGTAAAAAGAAAGATACTAGAACTGCATCAAAAGTATAAATTATGTTGTTGATGAATGTAGGGATGACGATGGGTAGGATTTTATATCCTTTGTCCAAATCACATTGCTTATATTCATATCCATCCCCATCTCCATTGGGTATTAAGTTTCTGCTTTCATCCCCTTGCCATCGGAGGATCGGGTACCCAGACCCTACCCAATACCATATTGCCATATGTAATTTGCATATTGTTTTTCAAAATTGAGTAATTTTGATTAAACTATGGACATTACCAAAAAGTAACAAAAATATTAATAATCATTAAACCAGCATCATTATCTCACAAAAATAGATCAACTCTAACTAAGTAACTGTGTAAGAATAAATATTATAGGATTCCCCATATCCTAATTTAATCAGGTCGGGTATAGCCGTATAGGACATCCATCACGTTCGAAGTAAATTGTTATCATAGATGAAAGTATGTTCTTATCTAAAAATAGACATTACATACTAATTGTGTGGAAACAATTATAGTGAACATATAATACAGTAAGTTCACTTAGGAGAAAAGGAGGCAATCCCTCACCATACGGCCAAATAATCAAGTCAGTTCAAGAACAACCTGCACATAGAGCTGAATCAATCTACGGACAGCCTTAGGGAACCAGCATGGGATCATCTGCAGGATTGAAGTATCTCTCACAGAAGAGAAGAATACACCTTCCCGCCAGTTCAAGTAGTCTAACAAATCAGAATAGCCTGACACTGTAATTCAAAGATACAGAATCATGGGACATTTCAGAGTTATTATTATATAATATTTCATGCAAGAATAGACAGAGGCCGGTAAGATAAAGATATAAGATCCTACTCTTTGTCTTAAGACTCAATTTGCTGCCAACGGGATCTTGACCAAAACATGCTGCGACCAGAGTGTTCCACAATGTGGGGAACCGTTGAAGGGCTGGTCTGAGGTTTTCCAAGGTGCATTGAGCAGAACTACAGTGCCTATTGACACTTCCACTACTGAGGCATTCTTGCAGAGGAACAGGAGCAAACATTAATGTGGCTAAAGCTGCCATTTCCCCTGCTCCTTCTGCTATGTCATCAACGGCTTGGATGATGTCATTGGTCTCCAAAACTGTAAGTCTGTTCCCTGGGATTAAATTGCGGGAAGCAACTGCACGAGCATTAGAAAATGATGCATCATATTCTTTCCCTTTGATCCTCAGTAAAAGCAAGCACTTCGCCCACTCATTATCACCCTGAAGAAACATGCAGCAAGAAAAAGATCCTTAAATTTATTGGACTAACACAAGCATGACAATAAACTACAAGAAGTCTCATACATGACACTTATTAGTATTGCATAATATAGATTAATTGCATGACTTTGAAAACCAATATGTGATCTCCACCGTCCACCACGTGTTTTCCAAACTGAGACAGGATTCTAAAAAGAATTTTTAAGAGAGAGAGAACTCACTGCTGCATCCAATAAAAATGAAAGAGAATTGTGGTCAATAGCCAGCTTGTGATGGTCAAGATAAGTGTCCAGAAGGTTCAACAAGTTATACTGGGCACAGAAGTGTATTACAACTTTATGTATTGCTTGGACTGTATCTGGGTCGATTGATGCATCACCAACAACTAATAGTGAATCAGAGGAGCTGCCATTGCCCCTATCCAGGAGAGAGTGCTCGTTTTTATCAATCATGAAACCTGATCGGGACAGCAAAGGTACAATATCTACTGTACGCCAGTAATCCACCAAGAAGATAAATTCTCTTGCAAGCTGCTGCTCTATTTGCATTTTTAACCACATGGAGCACGCTGTATTAGCAGGAAACCTGAAAAATCTGATGCTTGGAACATTCATAAACACACTATCCAACTCTTCAAGGAAATCTGTGTAATTTCTATATCCAGGAAGCTCCTGACCATACTCAACGGATGAAATCGGTTGTACATCATCCAAGCTAATGCTAAGGCTTCCAGGGGATAGTGCATATGATGGAATCGCCTCTAATAGCTTGGAAAGTTCTAACAAGTCATTGTGGCATACATGGTACTGAAATTGTGATTCCCACGGGACATTTACACCCATGAGTAAAGGTTGATCTAGCAATATCTGCAAAGAAAAAAAAAATAAGAAAAAAGAAAAAAAAGGTCATTTAGATTTTGGGGCAGTTACCCTGGGAAGGTTGTCTTGATTGTTTTAACAAAAGAAGCAGTGCTGCAAAGCCTTAGTAACCCAGTTATGAAAATATAGAAGGTTCTTACATTCTTTATTTCGTGCTGGAAATAGTAAAACGATATTAGAAGTTCCAAGAAAAATGAGAAGTGGCTAGAAGAATAGAACTAGTGACAGTGTGACAAACTGATCCTTTTCATCTATTTGACGATTTTTAAGAATAGATGAGTTGTTGATGAATACTTAGTTAGTTAGTTTAACTTGTTTTTCGACTCATCGTTTAAAGTTATTTTAATTTGTTTATACGTTTTACTTAAACAAAAATGTCTCTTGTATAGAGACGACTCTTCCTTATTTTAGTTATAAAAGTATATGTTTCTTATACAAAAATGTTTATTGAAAAAAATGATACGGTATAATTCATAAACAAAGTTGAAGTACACACACTTATAAGTCATAATAGTTGTCTACATATTAATTTAACAGCATAAATTAGGAATTGGAACACTTGACTTACACGGTCAATGACTCTCTGATCCCAGGCATCTGACCATGCTACAGCAGCAGTCCAGTAAGCGGCATGACTACTGTCATCATCAGTTTCAGGAGCTACAGAAAGTTCAACAGTTTTCCATGAACCCAGAACAGCCCCATCTATCTCACCACACAAAATAGACAAATTTTTAAACAATGGATGCAATAACCGCAAGCTTATCTCCCCTGGCGCATCTTCATTAGTTGCTCTATTGAGCTGTTTCCGATGGGTAGCCAGTGTACTGAAGAAACTATTGCATGGATATACCCTCTTTGGCAAAAAAAAAACATTTTATTTGTTAGCTCTAAAGTAACTTCTAGTGATATAATCAGAGATCTATGAAATATACAAACACCATAAATAAAACTGCCTCACATCACATACCTCTATAAGTGATACCATCTCCAATATCTTCAAATCATGTAGGCCTAGGTATGCATATTTTTTCATCTCTTCAACAATTTTCACCCGAATAGATCTTCTAACAGTACCAAACACTAGCTCTTTCAAAGTAGTTTCAACATCCTCCCCAAGTTTTTGTAATGTCGTTATAGCAAGCCCAACCTCACCCTATTTATAGTAATTTTACAAAAATAATTAGAACAAACGTGATAAATTGTTTCAAATTTACAAAAATAAATTAACTAACCTGTACAAATAAGTCATAGGCAATCGCTCTCCCAGCAATCCGGATATCGTTAAAGGTATCATGAGCTTCTGTTCCAGGTGGCATATTATTCAAGTGGTGAAGATGCAATCTGAGTACTGCCAAAGGGAGACGACCAGAGAGTAATGCATCTTTGACAACAGTTTTGATGTCCATGCTATCCAGTTCCCAACGGGCAATCATATCTTTAGAATTCTCTATATTGAAAGTCCTTTTACCAGAAGCACTTCTTTCAGAAACTAGGACTGCTCTATCAAGATTATCAGAATATGGGATTTCGCCACTAGTATCTGTGAGCACTAAAGCAAGGTTTTCTGATTTATTTAAGTCTGACTCAGATGCAGGAAGAGCAATTTCACGTTGATCTGATGCAACCAAAAGGACATCGTCAGAAATAACTGGAACCTTGGGTTCATCTTCAAATAACTCCGCACTGTCCAAATTTTGCAACCCAGCATTATCCTAAGATACAGGCAAAATTTCCATTAATTACAATGATAATTTTTTCAGCCAAAAAAATACTATGGTTTAAGAACTTACTAACTGTTTCCCTGGCCTTTTGAATTTGGCAATTAATTTCCCCTGAAGACTACGAATAACCACCAAAAGCTGTGCCATTTCCTGAAGGTTTCTTGGATTTCCTTTTTCATGTTCTTTATCTGTTAACTCTAACACATGACTCACAGGAGAAACATTTTCATTATCTCTAACATTCCATGGCCTCACAGCTGCTTTCTTATGCTGCAACAGACCATATTTACGCATGACCCTAGTTGCATAACTGGTGGCTAGAGCCAGAAGCCTGTATCACCATTATTGATATATAGTTATTCAAATATAACCAAACCACTGATAACAAAAGGGAAAATGATCTATTTAAGCACATTGAATCTGATTATAAATCCAATCAGGGACCCACCAATATTTTAAGCATAACCAAATAAATATTTAAGATATCATCTGACATAATATAATGTTCTGAGATAATAGAAGAAACAGATAATTGCATGTACTTAAAAGAAGGTAAAGGTTAAGACAGATGCTCTAAAACCTTGAGAGTGTAGACGATTTCTCAATATAGTGTTTTGCTTTATAAATCACAAGATAGGTATTATTTTCTTAACGAATTCCAGCAACTGTATGATTTTATTTTTTAAATTCACCTTCTTAGTTTCAACCTGGATTTGACGAGTCCTAAAAAATTTTGAAAGTTAAATTCTCAAGTTGAAACAGAACAGCAGAGAACGAGTTCCCACTTGAGAAACATATCCTAAAGTTGATAAGAATCAGATCACAGTAAAAGATAGAAATGGGCAAATTGATAGCATATTTAGACTTCAACTCCTGTTTGAAAAGAATGAAAATCTATTGCCCAAGCACTATTGAAGTCCCCTCCTCCCATATTCATGTTAATGGTTTGAGGTTTAGACTGCTGAATTATAATATTCGATTCCTTCATAAAGATTCATGAGTCAATGCAGAGTTTTGTCAAGGACTCTAATAATTTAGGAGATATAAAGCTTGACACCAGATTTCTCTAGTTTGGCAAGGAAAGGGAAAAGAAAACGTCAAAATTGCTCAACCCTCTCCTGTCACTTTCCACTTAATGAATACTATACTGACACTATCCTCAAGTAGACACTAAGAACCCAATTTACTCTGCATCTGTCATGCTGTCACCAACCAATTCCAAAGATAGAAATGCAAAGAAGCCAGTTGCTGCCAGTTTGAATGATTTAAGACTTTTGACTAGCATATAACTATAGTCATTAGATATTGATCTTACTATGCATTGAGCTCCAGCACAACCAAAAAGTCCTATGCAGTTATATGGAAGCTCGGAAACTTGATGTACATAATAAATACCTTGATGCAGAAGAAGCTTCATTATCGCTAGTTACTTTATTCAACATCAAACAAACAGAAGCAAAGAGCAGCCTTAAGATGCCTTCCACTGCCAGATTGACCCCCATAAGCATTTCTAGAGACCTGTTTGTCCAATTTGAAAAGCAGAAGTTTAGATCTTCATAATGGTTACTCGTCCATTTCAGTAAGTTCTTTAAAAAAGGTACGAGATTGAGCAATATACTCACTCCCATTCGATAATTTAAGTGTAACTTTCACTACTATTCACGGCTCACGCTAAACTGCTCATTTCTAAGTTATCGAGTAAAAGGAGGTAATAAAATGCAAATCTTACTTCTCAATTTTTTCAAATTCCAGGTAGACCAAAGCTAACTGCAGGTTACGGATCCAAGATTTACCCAAGTTCCACCCTGAAAATTTTCAAAGCAGCAGTTATAGATATCATTCTTTCTGATACCAATCCATGCTAATGGACAAAGCTTAAGATACAATTGTAGACGACAAGATGAGGAGAGAGATATAATAAATTTATATTACATATGCCCTCAATAATTAATAAATGTTCTCATCTAAGTTCTTACACAAAATTCCATGTAAGAGTTGACAAGGAAAACTTAAATATATACTCCCTCCGTCCCACACATATAGGTTTGGTTGCTTTTTCACATTTCAAGAAAACATCAATTGTTTTTTTTTTTTTTTGAGAAATTAAGCTTTAAAAGTATTTTCCTAATATACCCTTTAAGCCAATATTCAAAATTAATCAGTAATTACGCTTGTTATTATATTTTTTTGATGACCATGCAGTTTAAATAAGAACATAAGGAACATAATATTTTTTACTACTCTAAGAAAGGAAGGGATTTGTTGGACAAAAACGAAACAAAAAATCCATCCTTTTGGGAAGGAGGGCGTATTACATTCTACCCTCAAAACTAATCATTTAACCCGACTTTCCAATAAGATGATTTTGAAGCTGTTAAATTCGAAAATAAAACATATGTGAATATTTCAAAAAGAGAAATAGGATCATCCATTTGTGGATGGAAAAATTAAAATTTATCTTACAGGAGATTCTTACCATTTTCCAAGCATAACTTCTCTGCAACTTCAGGGCCCTCATTTAGAAGAACTCTATCCAAGACTTCCACTTTCCAAGGTGACCAGGGTTTTTGAATCCGATCAATTCCCATAAGAATTCCAGCTCTGTATTTTAAGCTACTAGTACAATCTGACAGACTATATCCAATTGCTTCTACAGGAAAGAAGTTTGAGGTAACTGAAATCGATGGAAGAACAACCGAAATACCCTTTTCTGTCACTAAATACAAAAATCCATGGAAATCACAACCAACAGCTTCATCTGTAGAGGTTTGCAAATCTTGAGTTCTACAGTTCACCTCGTCATTCACAATAAAATCCAATTGTAAATTGGAGTGCACAACTCGGCACAATTTCTTCTCTAGACTATTTCTCTTATTGAGACGAGTGATCCCAAAAGGAGAACAACAAATAATATCATCTTCATTGTACCTAGATGGAGGTAGAAAAACTTTCCTAGTGGCGTAGGATGGAAAATCATGAGACAAATATTTTTCCTGACTCATTATCCGGGTTGCATCAGATGAGGTAGCAATAATTGATCCATAGTGACTCCTCCTGTCCCTGATATTAATATCTTCATCTCTCGGATGCTCTTTACTCTGTAATCCAACTGGGCCCCGAGTCCCTGAAGTATTATAAAGTACCCTTTGATAGCCAATTTCAGCACCCCCAACCTCCCATCCAGTTAAAAATTCACCATCTGGAAGGAAGTGTTCAAATGAAGAATGGTCATCCACGACATTGTTATCAGTGTGCACAACATAGATTACACCACATTCATCCATCAAACATAACAATGGCGAATAAGGAAATGCAAAGAGCCTCTTAAATCTTCTTTTACAGGAAAGGCTAGCAATTTGATGAGTTTGATTAAGAAAATAAGTGTCACTTTTTGGCTCCTGAGGACTAAGACAGTAGCCAGGCCCACTACTATTCACAGGATCAAGAAAGGATATATATTCACCACTCGTGGCACCATACAATAAGATCGAGCCGGATATACTGAGGCAAATAAGAAATCCACGAGAAAAAGTAAAGTCTGTCCACACAAATGACCTTCCATCCAGATTTTCACCAATCTTTGCTGAGTACACCCACTGTATTCCCCAACGAATTATTCTGGCAACAGAAATCATAACTTTACTGTAGGCTCCATCATTTGTTTCCCCGGTATTTACAAGAGCAAACCCAACTAACTCAAATGAATTGTTAGAGAAGACTTTCACGCACTTATTCAAGCTATCATCCTCACCTTCCGTAGGACCCACCACAGGCACGCTGTGATTCACTTGGTCAGAAGGTTGTCGACAATCCCGATCAAATATCCTAAATGAAACAACTATATTGTTGGGAATCGATTGTCTCTTTGGAAACCTGATACAAACATCATTACCAGATGTTAGTCTTTCAACTTCGATCAAGAAAGTACGCATCCATATCTTTTGACTCTCTGACTGACCATCCTCCATTGTAGATGGGGCCCATTTTACCCACGTCCCTTTTCCAACATCCCTTGCTTGTGAAGGTTTTATTGTTTCACTTGATTCATTAAGTTGAGAAAAAGCGTGCACAACCACACCGTCTTTTCCGGACACAAAAAGTAGCTCCTGAAACGAAGCTTCTTCAGACAGATCACATGTGTCCCCACATAGACCCCAGGCCACTGAATGTACATCGGATATAAATGCATCTGTATTTTCCCTTGAACCAGAAACGCTAGGCAAACTAGCTTCATGAGAATCGTAAGACGTTTCCCCGGAGATAATTTCAGTATCCTCGTTGTTTATGCATTGACCTGCTGAATAGAAAAAATAAATGAAAATCCTCAATACTTCAAGATTTATGCAGTCAAAACCCAAAATAAATTAAACACCAGTTAGAAAGCGACCTTTATTTAAGGGAATCAATAATGCCTCGTAATCGTGAGAAATCAACAGCAACGACTTCCTTGTCGGAGAAATGAACCCCTCTCTAAAATCGGAAGGATCATATGGAAATTCAGACGGGCCCCATTTCCGCAACTGCAGTACTGGAAGGCTATCCTCAGCCGATGAGCAATCGAAATCCATAGATGGCCCTGCATGAGGAATAACCCGAAAAAACGGCATTCAGGCCATTCACCCATAGCGGACCACCCGAAAATGACAACAGTACGGTAACGACAACATTAATCTATTGAGATTAATTTACTGAAGCTCATTCCAAAAAAAAAAAAGTGAAAGTGAAAGTGAAAGAAGCAATAAATTCATCTCTCAGTACCAAATCAAGAGAATTCGAAAATCAATCCAACAGCACTTAACTAAAACAGAAAGTTCACCCAAATTAAAACATCAAAAAAAAAATCAAATCAAGTGCTCGAAAAACATCGTTCATTTCGGTGTTTTTACTGCGCCACAAAAATAATTAAAAATTAAAAAAATGGTGGGGCGTGATAAACCCTTATCTGAACTACACCTCTAACATTTTAAATCCATGCGCGAGCAACAATTTCAGAATGGATAAACGAGTAGCACGCCTGTGCGAGCTATATAGATATATACAAAAACAGTAGAGTCCGCGGACTGAACCTGATACGACGAAGTTTAGATGATCGGTCCGTTTAATCAACGGAGAAGATGCAATCTCCCTCCCTTTTCCTGGAGATTGGGTTAGCGGAAGAAATGAATTTTGGGTTCATTTGGTGGTTTATTCTAATGTGCCGTTTTGCAATTTATTGAAATTGGAATTTCCAGAAACGGCTTGGTAGTTTTGGGTGTAATGCAATTAGGTCCAAAATATTGGGGGAATGTTGCAATTAGGTTCGCCCATCTCAATTAGGACCCGTTCTTTTGGACTTATTCAGTCCACTTAAGTTCATTTCAGACCGATTCAGTTCAATTCAGTTCAGATCGCTTCAAAATGAATTAATATAAAATAAATAAAAAATAATTTCAATATATAATTTTCAATATATAATCTAGTTATTGTTATAATATTATTAATATTTTAAAAAATATATATTTAATAATTTATAAAAGTTATTATTATTTTTATAAAAAAAATCAATTCATTTCAGTTCAGGCTTAAGTTCAGTTCAGTTCATATCGCTTATTCAGTTCAGTTCAGTTCAGTTCAGCCGGTTTCAGTCCAAAAGAACAGGTCCTACTCGGTTCTTTTGGACTTAGAATCTGTTCTTTTGGACTGAAACCGGGTGAACTGAATGAATATGAACTAAACTGAATTGAATTAAATTGATTTGAACTGAACTTAAAAAAGTAAAATAAATTAATTTTTTTATAAAAATAATAATAAATTTTGTAAATCTTTAAATTTTATTTTAGAAATATTAATAATATTCTAATATTAAATGTATAACTAAATTCATTGATTCAAATTATTTTAATTTAATTTAATTTAATTTGAAACGAATTTTATCAGTTGAACTGAACTGAAACGATTTAAATTGGCCTTAACGGTCTGAACTGAACTGAAATTAAGTTCAAAAGAACATGTTCTTATTCTCAATTCAGTTCAATTCAGACATATAAAGTTCAGTTCATTTCAATTCACTCAGTTCAGTTTTAGTCTTATTTTTTTTATTTTTTTATTTATAATTTTTATATTTTTATTATTATTATTTCAATATTTTAAAATTAAATTCACTTAAACTTAATTTCAGTTCACTTGAGACTTATTAAGTTCAATTAAGTTCAGTTAAACAAATTTCATTTCAAAATAACAAATTCTAACATTTTCATTTGCTAGCGGAATATCAAAAAGAAATTGGAAATGTTTTTAAGGAATATTAGAAGATATATTGAGTCAATGGAGTTCGTGAAATTTTGGGTGAACTCGCCCTTCAATTGGATACCTTTTCGAGTGTATCTGAATCATAACGCTCCTCCAATATTTGAGTTTCAATTTGAATTATCGACATTATTACATGAGTTGAATTTTTGTTTGAAATTATACTTCTTAACACATGAATAACTTTGATAGGATAGTGTTTCAACCCGACACAGACCGGCCCATTAAGAACCGAAAAAATAGGTTGTTCAAACTTCAAACTAATGATAAACAACTAAAACGATGTTGAACCCAACGGGCAATGAGGCCCATGCAACAATATTTGAAGATTATACCTGCAAAATTGTTGGGCTGGATTTTACCTCCAAAAGCCCATTATATTTTAAAATTGTTGGGCCCAAAAAATGCTACACTAATTTTAAAATTGTTCATTTATATTACTATGTTCATCCCACAAAATAGTGTTCGCTTCATTTGTAATTTACAAATAAAATGTACATCGTTTTGTGAGATGAAATAAGTATTTTGTTACTGAGTCGAATTCTAAATTACACCGAGTTAACTCACCAAATTTTAGCAAAAAAAAAAAAACCTAATACATTCTAGAGTAACCAAAAAGCTCGTGAAAGACTCATTCGCTCAATAGAATCTCTAATAAAATGATCGTTGATAATAGTTATCGCGTAGATCGATCGTAAATTAATATCCAGCTCGTCCGTCGTTTTTACCGTCAACAACCTTGTTAACAATTATATAGTGTAAAAACATAATTATTCGATTACATCAATTGATTCACTACAAGTAATTAAATATGATTGCAGTATAATTTATTTTTGATGTATATTCATCATTAATAACACAATTATCTTTAACTTTTTTAATAATATAAATAATTTTAAAAACTATCTCTTTTGTCTTAATAAAATAAAATTATTTTTTTCACAAAATACAAATGACAGTTTTAATTCTTTAAATGAAGCGAATATAATTTTTAAAAACAATATAAAAACTAAGATTTTTTTATTTCTATAGTGCAACTTATTACGAGCTCTTTTAAAAAATAATTCGGAGTGCTACTAATTTATTTGTTCTCGAATAATCATGAAATTGGTCCCATAAAGAGACATAATGTGGAGCCCACATCAAGTAACTTACAAAGTCGTAATTTTGAGGAAAACAAGGTAGTGAAAAGTTTAAGATAATTACATTGCAGTCCTTTTATTTAAAATAATTACAAGATAGTGAAAAGTTTAAGATAATTACATTGCAGTCCTTTTATTTAAAATAATTACATCAGTCCTTTTATTACAAGGTAGTGAAAAGTTTTATATACTATATCTAATTATAATAAATGTAAAAAAAATAATTAAAATATCATAATGTTCTGTCCATAGGCAGAATCTGCCCATTTAGCGAGACTCTTTTTATATATAATTAAGTATTTTATTTCAAAACATTCAATGAGTACAAATTCTATTTGACCAAAATTTGGACTTTATTATATAATTGGTAAAGTATATCCAAATTATGAAAGAGAAAATTGAGTATCTAATATTTCATAGTACGTACAAATTACTTTTGTATTTTATATTATTGGTAACACATACATAAAAAATGTTTAATTATACTTTAAACCATTTGTATGTTAAAGTACAAATTTATAAGTACAATTTGTTTTTGACATGTCATATGACATGTAATTAAATTGTAAAGAAGAGCACGTGATAGGGCTTCTATTTTCAAGGTTCATATTCATTCATATTATATACACACTATTTATAAATAAATAAAAATGAGGCCCACAACGTGGTCCCTCGTGCCACGCACGTTCGTTACCCTTATTCCCAGGCATATTTTTATGTAATTTTTAATTTAAAAAACAAAATAAAATATCTCGGTTCGGAACTCGATGACTCAAATCGGGTTGACCCGAAATTCGTGTATTTATTTATTAATTTATTTATTTTTACGTTTAAATAATGTGAAACAAAAATAAATACTGTATATAAAGACTAGTCAAACACCCATTTGGAATTAATAATATATAAATATAAATATATTAATGTGTGTGCATGAAATGGGTGCGTGGGTCCCACACACTGATGATCGCACGTGGGCAGATCCAGCTCAAAGTTATCAATAATTTGTGCTGCCCTTCGGCCTGCCCGGTGGCCGTGTCTTTTGCCCGTGAGAGTGAAGCCCACTCCCCTGTCGCTTCCGGGCAGTCGGTGGGGACACGTGTCGGAGAGGAAAAATATCTGGGTGATATACTTTCATTTTATTATTATTAATTATCGGAATTTCTTTATAACGTTTTAATGAAGAAGAAAAAAACATGTCATATTGGGGCCAACGTAACAGCTGCTCCGTGTAATTACATGACATCGCCCTGCCCATTGAAGACGTGGCGGAGTTTCATTCGCCAAAGAGGAATCTAGACATTTTCTCATTCAATTTTATGTTGATTTACAAAAAAGAAAAAAAAAAAAAAAAAAAACTCAAACTACACCTCCCTTTTGTACATTCACTCGCCGTTTTTATGATTTTTTTTCGGAGTACTCTTCCCATTTCTAAAGATTTTGTGTAAAATAATTAACAAAAATTTTAAGAAAAATAGTTTTGTAAGTGTTAAATAATAAAAAATAAAAATATAATAAATATTATTGTTTAAGTAATAAATAAATTAATTGAAAAAAAATTAAGTAAATTGCAGAAATTAAAATATTGACACACACATATTTTTGGGTTTTAAATTTGATTCAAATGCTCAACCAATTAATCTAATAACAAAATACTTAAAAAATATTTGTATTAATATAAATAGATAAATATTGAAATGATAAAGTTGTAAGACGACTAAATAAGTAAAAAGTATGTACAATTTTGAGTATTTTTTTGTTAAGTATATTAAAAAAAATCATTAATTTTTTTATAAATAAATACTTTATAAATTATTAAACTTTATAAATTAATAAATTATATTCTATTTACAGTCGTACAAATAATTATAAATAATTATATTAGATAATTAGAATGATTAGAGTTTAAATATATAATAAATTTAGTTTTTTTTCACCATAATTTGAGTTCACTTAATTAAAAAAAATTCTACAATATTCACCTCCACCTTTTTTTTCTCTTAGTAATAATATTTTTAATTATTCACCTTCACTCTAAGTCTTTAAATACCATTACTTTTTCGATTATTTTCTCATAATTTTAACTATTGTAAATCTAAATTGCTTAAATTATATTCTCTCCCTCCACTAATAATAGTCACGTTAATTTTTTTTACTGTCCAATACATATTATGATAAACAGTATAAAAAAATTATGTAAAAAAATATTAAAATAAAATTTAACTATTATTAATAAATGAAGGGAGTATCTTTTATTTTATTCATTTATTTCTAAATAAATACATACAATTTTTCTACCAAATATTTCATCAATTAATTAAGCGAAAAGGAAAATGACGGACGTTGATATGTTAACCCGTGGGCCACACGCGCGTGATCCGTTTTCTATCCGTCAATTTTTCGCTCGGTCGCGAACAGACACTCCCACACAGTTAAATATGTCTCTCCACGCGCCAATTCCCATCTCTCTCACTCGCCCTCACGCACGTGTATTCCGCTTACTTTTCACGTACAAGCTAAAACACCTTTCTTTTTTCCTTTATTTTTTCATATTCACGTAACATGTGACTTTGTCACAACTAATTGATTTCGAATAAGACAAATTTACTTTAAATAATTTGTTCGTAATTAAGGGTTAACAACTTCTAATTAAATTAAATTAAAAAAAAAGTGATTAGGCTGGGAGTACTAGTCTTGTACGTCAATTATATGATCATTAATCACATTACAATCAATCAATCAATGCTTCAATATATTGTAAATTTGTAATTTGATAAATATTTAAATAAATTTTTTTTGTCTATGTCAATTGCAATGGCATGAATTCGAACTTTCAACTTTACTTTTTCAATTTAAGTGTTCAATCAACTGAGCTAACAACCCTTTGACAAATAAAATTAATTTTGACACGAACTTGATCATACATATGCTTCAAGAATCGAGTATTGAATTTGTTTTTCGATACATGCACAAATGAATTCGCGCGACTTGCCTTGTCTAGACTCAATTCGAGCGGGCTTTAGTCAATACAAGTCACCGAATAGGTCGAGATTGTCTTTAATTTTGTTTTATTTTGAATCAATGAATAATGCAAGCTAATGTGGATTGTGAGATTTTGGATATGTCAAAGAACAAACACAGCTGTGGAAGATGTTTAATTTGGTGTGTGCACATTAAATTAGGTAGCTTTTGTGTGTTCTGTGAACTTGTTTGATTGTGTGAACGTGGTGCAATTTTTGTTATTTTTATTAGTTCAAAATTTAAAATTACTGTATTTTTTTTATGATTTGTTGTATTAAAAAAATATTGTCTCAATTATATTTAAAATTTAAATATAATTATTGTTAAATTTCAAATGGGGGTGTTCAAGTGCGGTCCCACGCCTAGCGCACACACGAGAGCGGGAGCTTGAATATGCACTAGAGAGTCTCAATCTATCTCAAAACCATATGGTACCAAGTAGGAGAACTCCCTAGGCTTATATCATAGACTCCCCTCTCACAATTATTCGATGTGGGACAACTCACAAGTGGCCTTCAACAATTATAAGACGAAAGTTGTATTTTATTTTAAAATATAAACAATTTTTTAAGTATATATATACCTTCGTCTTAAAATAAAATACATATTAAATGTACATTTTATTAGTTATTCTTAAAAAAATCTTTGTTTAAATATAAATATATTTTAAAAAAATTACCATTTCGGCGAGTATTATGCATGAAAGTTTTTTGAGTATAACAAATCTTGAATTTCACATGCAATTAAGTAATAAAACTAAAATAAAATAAAAAAGAAAGCAAGTGGGCAGGCATTAATAAGGACATGGTAATAGTTTGTGCCTTGATGCATTGAAACTATGATGACATTATTTTAATTTGTTGTCCAGCCTTGGAATTGAACAATGTGCATTATTAAATTGATTAGGATTTTGGGATAAGATTTGGCAAAAATGAATTCATAATTTAAAACTCATTGATATTTGTGTGGAAATTAAAATATATGGCAATGTATTTTGGATTTTTGTGATTGTATATATTAATATGCTTTAAGCAAATCTATGTAATATGTAACTATATGTTTCAAACTTTTTTCATTATCGACGTGTTCGATCCACACTAAGCATGCATAACATAACAATTAAATTCTATTAAAAATTATAACAATATTTTTAGGTATAACTGCTTACTATAATAGTAATGCATTTACTTGCTTAATTCATGAATCATGATTATGTTGGTCATATTTTCTCTAGGTGAATGACATAGCAAGAATCCACGTGCACATGCGCATGCACATAAATAAAACAAACAAAATAAAATTTCAAATATATACATATTTATTTGAGGACCACTTAATATCTGTTCTTTTGGATTTAATTTCAGTTCAGTTAATCGCTTCAGTTTAGTTCAGTTTGTTTCAAAATAAATTAAAATAAAATAAACTAAAAATAATTTGGATCTATAATTTTAAATATAAAATCTAGTTACCGTCATAATATTATTAATATTTTTAAAAAAATATTTAATAATTTATATAAATTATTATTATTTTTATAAAAAATCAATTCAATTCAGTTCAGATGCTTACGTTCAGTTCAGTTAAGTTCCGATTTCAATCCAAAAGAAGAGATCCTAATACTTACTAAACCTTTAAAGTAGGGGTTTGAGTTTGAATATGTTTCACAAATTGTAGTCAATTAAAGAAATTGGTACATGGCATCTTTTTTTAAAGAGCTAGTGAATGAGTTAAAAATGTTTGTTTTTTTCATTCTTGTTTTTCAATTCAAGAAGGTAGCATTTGGAATTTGAGTTGGGTTGTTTTCGTTCTATCGATCATGCTGTTTTTAGTCTTATTTGATCGATTAGTGATTTACAAACAAGCCACCGCCTCGGTCAACGGTGACTACGTGCTCAAGTATATATCTTGGAAAGTTATCTTTTTTCCAATCAATAATGGAATGATGATACATACATTATACACACACTATACATACACACACACACTAAGTTGTTGCTGTTTGTGAATAGAAAAAAATGTACATTGCATATAAATGGATGAAACATGACAGTTGGCATAACTCATGAGAAGGACCTACAAACAAACATGGAAACACAAATAAATTCAGTCCTTAATTTAATGATGGATTTGATGTGTGACTTGCATCCATCACAAACATTATCTTACACAAACTCACAATTTAATAAATAAATAAATTTGAAAATGATGCCATTATTGCTGATGCAAAGGATAAGAAATGTCCAAAGAATCCCTCCACTTAGTCACCATCACTCTGATGTCAATAGCCCCAACAATAAAAATAAATAAAAAACAAAAACCAAAAACTATACTCTCATAATATGTACAAAATTCAAAACCTTACAAAAGTTAATGAAATCAAACCCTCCATAATTTCAATATTTTTTCTTACCCTTAACCGTATAGTAACAACATTAACTAACTGTAAATACAAACAGAGTAGGGTTACAAGGGGCATTTTCGTCAAATCCCCCTACCGATCGATCGATCACAACTGCTTGCTAAACTCGTCGCTCCCTTCCTTTATACTCATCTCCACCTCCCCCGAATCCAATCCGGGCCCCGCCTGAATCTCCTTGAACATCGCCATCACCTGAATCATCGACGGCCTCTTCCAAGCTCGATCATCCAAACACGCACAAGCCACTTTCAAATGCTGCAACAACTCCATCTCCAACGACGGCTCTTCCTTCACCAGCTCTGGGTCAAACACATCGCTAACCCTAACCCTAGCTTTCATCTTCACCCATCCCACCAAATTATTATCCCCGAAATCAACCGAATCCGTCGGCATTCGCCCCGTCAGCAGCTCGAGCAGCACCACACCGTAACTATAAACATCCCCTTTCGTCGTGCATTGATAGCTCTGGTAATATTCCGGCGGAACATAACCGGGAGTTCCTGCTAACGTGCTCACGCTCAAATGAGTATCGGCTGCACTCATCAGCCGAGCCATTCCGAAATCCGAAACCCTAGCTTCCAAATCCGCGTCGACCAAGACATTGCTCGACTTCATGTCTCGATGGATTATGTGAGGAATGCAGTTATGATGTAAGAAAGCTAATCCTCGGGCAGCACCGATCGCGATTTTCCTCCGGGCAGCCCAGTTCAGCTTCAGCCCGATTTTCTTCCTGTCCTGCAAAACGTCTTCCAAGCTCCCGAACTTCATGTACTCGTAAACGAGTAACCGCTCGTCGTTTACTCGGCAGTACCCGAGGAGAGGGACGAGGTTTCGATGCTTGACTTTCCCGATCGTCTCCATCTCGTTCGTGAACTCCCGATCGCCCTGCCCGCTGACGTGGATCAGCTTCTTGATCGCGACGACGCTCCCGTCTTTGAGCCGGGCCTTGTAGACGTCGCCGAACCCGCCCGACCCGACGAGGCTCTCTGCCCGAAACCCGCCCGTCGCCTCGAGGAGGTCAGCGAAAGTCAACTTCCTCAGCGGCTTCTCGAAAGTCGAGAGGCTGATGCTCAACGCCTCTTTCGTAGTCATTCTCCAGTCTCGAGTACCGGAATTCGACTGGCTCTCTATATACGATTCGAGCGAATCCGACTCTTTCTTCTTCCTCCGTTTTCTCGTTTCCACAACGACGATAATCAACCCGAAAACGCAGAACAGAGAAAACAGAAGCCCCATCGCAACACTCCCGGCGAGCGAAGCCCGCCCGCGCTTCGAACGAATACGGGCCACCGGGCCCGACCCGGACCCGCAGCTCGGGAGCGGGTACCCGCATAGGCCCGAGTTGTTGGCGAACTGGGAAGCAGGGAAAGTGTCGAACGGGGCCGATTCCGGGATCGAACCGGAAAGCTCGTTGTTCGACATGTCGATTTCACCGAGTAAAGTCAGCCCGGTCAACGACTGTGGAAAAGTCCCGTTGAGTCGATTGTAGGATAAATCGAGGATCGCTACGTTTTTCAGCCCGCCGAGCGAAGCTGGGATCGGGCCGGATAATTCGTTGTGGCCCATGTTGAGGATCGAGAGGTAGAACATCGACCCGAGCTCGTTCGGGATGGGCCCGGATAAGTGGTTGTGGGAGAGGTCGAGGAGAATCATCGAGCCGTTGTGGTTGAAAGTCGGCTGCGTTATCCCTCGATAAACCCTAGTGAAATTGCAGGGGTGTCGAGTCGAGATTCTGTTCAACTGCTCTTGCCGAATGCCTCCGAATTCGAGCAAGTTCCCTGCTCCGTGGCACTGTTTGCTCCCGTCGTTCTTTATATAAACATAGCTTTTTCCGGTTAGAACAGCTGCAGCTATGTTCCCAGACTGCTTGAACAAGCCGGAAGGTATAGTCCCGTTGAGGAAATTCGTGTTCAAATCCAACCAGAGCAAGCTTCGACAATCCCCTAGCTCCGACGGAATCTTCCCGGAGAGCGAATTATTCCCGAGCTTCAATATCGCGAGGTTCGAGAGTTGACCGAGCGAAGCTGGGATTGACCCTGTGAGGAGATTGTTCGATAACGAAATCCAATTCAACTTCGAGCAGTTGCTGAGGGTATCTGGGATCGATCCAGAGAGGTCGTTGAAATCAAGAATCAGATTTTCCAAACTTCCCAAGTTCATAAACTCGTCTGGAATTCGGCCGTGGAGCTGATTCAGCCAGACGATGAGGTCTTTGAGCTTCGACAACGACCCTAAGCTCGACGGGAGGGGCCCGGATAGGTAGTTGAAGCTGAGATCGAGCGATTCGAGGCTCGTGCAGTTGCTTAATGTGTCGGGGATGGGCCCGGTTAGCATGTTGTTCTGAAGGTACAATACTTTCAAGGTGTTGTTCGGGCCGATGCAGAGCCCGGGAGGGATTGGGCCGGAGATGTTGTTCGAGCTCAAGTCGAGGGTTTCGAGAGAGGCGAAGCTGGAGAGTGAATCGGATAAGCTTCCGACCAATTTGTTGAAGGATAAGGATAGGGTTTTCAATCGGCTCATTTTCAAGAAAGTGTCGACTGGGAGCTCGCCGGAAAAGACGTTTGCCGAGAGGTCGAGGGTTTGGAGGGCCGAGCAGGAGGAGAGGGTGTCCGGGAGAGGGCCGGTGAAGTTGTTGGAGGACAGATCGAGCTCGACGAGAGTCGAACATGACTCGGTAAGGCTCTCCGGGAAAGCTCCGGCGAAATCGTTCTGCTGGAGGTAGAGGAACTGGATTCCGGCAGGGAGGTGGGTGGGGAGGGGGCCGGAGAGGTGGTTTCCGGTGAGGTTGAGGGAGATGAGGTTTTCGCAGGCGGAGATTGAGCCGGATATTTCGCCGGAGAATCGGTTGGAGGAGAGGTCGAGGTAGGTCAAGGCGGAGCAGCCGGAGAAGGGGGGGATGACGGCGGTGATGTTGTTGGCAGAGAGATCTAGGTGGGCCAGGTTCTTGAAATCGAAGGACGCCGGCAAGCCGCCGGAGATTTTGTTGCCCTTGAGAGATAAATGGTAGAGCTCCGGGAAGAACCCGCCTGAGAAAAACCAAGAAACAGAGGTCTCGCCGGAGATGTTGTTGAAGGAGAGATCGAGGGTCTGGAGGGACGGGAGGCCGGATGAGGGCGGCTGCCCGCGGGCAGGGAGCGGGTCCATCGAGTTCGCGGAGAGGTTGAGGGTGAGCAAGCCGGAGCAAATCCCGAGGGTGGGGATGTCGGAGACGGGGCCGGAGAGGGAGTTTCCGGACAGATCTACGGCGGCGAGCAGGGGAGTGCAGGGGAAGCGGGAGAGGGAGGATATCGTGCCGGAGACGTTGGCGTTCCTGAGGATGAGGGTTTCGAGGTGGGGCAGGGAGAGGAGGGGCGGCGCCACGGCGGAGAGGTCGGCGTTGAGGCTGACGCCGGAGAGGTCAACGGCGGAGACCCGGGAGCTTTTGTCGCAGAGGACGCCGCGGAAGGTGCAGGCGGAGGCGGAGGGCTGCCACGTGGGGAGGGAGTCCGGGTTGGGGAGGGAGTTTTTGAAGGAGACGAGCTGCTGGGAGTCGCCGCCGCCGCCGCCTCCGGAGGCGGCGGCGGGCGGCGAGAGGGAAAGCAAGAAGAAGAGGAGGAGGAAGTGATTTTGGAGGAATTTCATGGTAAAGGTTGAAACTTTAATGGTGGGTTTCTTGATTTTGTTGCTTGGGTGAAATCTCTAGAAGAAATTGATGAGCTGATCTTGAGCTTCTTCTCCCATTGTTAGAGAGAGAGAGAAAACAGAGAAACAAAGAAAGGGGTGAAAAGTGGAAGGGGGGTCAAAAGATGGATTAAGGAAGGTAAGATCTATATATAATACATATACACACCCAAATTTATTTATTTATTTTTTATTATTATTGTGATTAATTACTAATGTATTTTATTTTGAGTGTCTCACACATTTTTTGTTTTTTTGTTAAAAGTTTTTCATTTTGAGCGTTTACATAATACATCATTCTCATTTATTTATAAAATTTTAAAGTAACAAATATTACAATACTTTTTATTTTACATTTTTTTTTTTTTGGTTAAAATAAATAAAAATATATTCTAAAAGATTAGAAAGGAGTGCGTATAATTGTATAATTATTAATTGTTAATTAATTAATTATTGAGTGGGTGGGGGTGGGGGTGAGGGTGGGGGTTAACAGCTGTGGCACATGGGGGTGGGGTGTAATTAAAATGTTTATTACAAGAATCTGTTTGTCTCTCTAGGTTTCCGCGTACGTGTGATTAAGACTGTGTATTATTATATGTATATTTTTTGATGTTAATTATTTAATTTTGATTTAATTTAATTTAATGGAGATTCCATTTAGTTGCTTACTTTAATTACTAGAGAAATTTGTCTTCATTCATGATCTCATCTAAAAAGAACAATTAACATTAATGACCATGATTAAGCCCTCAACCTTTTGTTTCTATCTATGATTAAATTTAGGTCAATAAGGTCTAAAAACAAAATCCTAACCTTTTGCTTTTCTTGCTTTTTTTCCCTCTATAGGTATGAAGATTTTATTAGGTCAAAAAGAGTACTTCAAGTCCAACTTAATTACATGTTGATTGTTGAGTTGAATGATATGTAATTTCTTCTTCATCATCAATCAAACAAAGTGAATCAATGTTAAAGTCGTTGAACACACACTAACTTATCGCGTAACATTTACGTAAATTTTGAATTAAAATCGTTCGAATTCGATATAATCAAATTATATTTTGTAGATATCATGAAATTAACGATCAAGCTGTTTAATTAAAAAATAATAAAAAAATTCGATAAATACATATGTAGTAGGATGATTTGACGAACTCACGAACAACAACGATAAATCACATTCATTTTAACTACCATGTAATTATTACTCTTTTTTATCTCATACTGTATTTAGTAGCAGCACGCTTACTTAATTGTAAGACATAATATTTTATCAAGTTTAATTTTTTCAACTAATAAAATTATTAATATTCAACAAATTGCAACATTTTTAAAATAACTAAATTGACAGGCAACCACTTTTGAAATATAATTTGTAATATACTATTTATTTATTTATTTTTAAATAAATTTATTTATTTAAATTATTTTATATATTTTGATGTAGATTAGTTTGTATGAATACGAAGTGTGCATTGAAAAACAATTGTAAAACAATTGATGGAGCACAAGCCAATAAAAAAGAACTTAAAATATATATTATAAAAAAATTGATCATGAAATGAATTTGTAATTAGATTCACAACACGTTGCATGCAAATACTATAGTAATTTTTTATTTCACTTTTAGGAATTTTTTCGGTGCTTTTAATATATAAAAAAATCAGTATACTGTGTAATTGCGTAAGTAATTTGACTAGCTCTAGGTCTTTTGTTACCAACAATCTCACTAATATTGAAATGAGACAAACTAATAGATATGGTATTTAGATTCCATTTTAAAAACTTTCAATTTTTTGAGAATTCTAAGCTCCATAGATGATCGATTGAATCGAACAAATATCAAATTATTTTGTAATTTTTATTAGAGCTGACTCACACTTCTTTATTTCGTAAATCATGTTTAATTTGGATCGATCATCAAAAGTCTCGAGAAATCTATATATTCGGTGCTTAACTTTCATTTCTTATTGTTCATGAGTAACAAAAAACAAGTAGATTCAATCAGATCTTGTCTAATATGCTGGATAATTGATAACTTATTTCTATCATTTTACTTGAAAAAACAAACCTAATCCTTTAATCAAAATTGAGAGAATAGAATTTAAAAAAATATTACATAGATTTCCTTTTACTCAAGACAGCTGCCCTTTCGAGCCCGTCAACTCCAAGCCTAACCGCAAGCCTAACAAGTTAAATCATAGGATGTCATATATACATAAATATATACTCGTATAAATTATTTTAATATTATAAAATTTAATGTATAATGAATGTATAAGTAAATAAAAAGATGGAGCGTGAATCCACGCGCTACAATTGACCATTGACAAAAAAAAAATCGAGGGGGTAAAAGAACTTGGAAGTGGGGCCCACGAGTTAGACAGTATCTACCGTGCGGTGACGCTGTAGCCCAGCCAGAGCACTCTACCGTTGACCAATCCAGCAGTAAATCTAACACCCAACTTTCTAACGAAATTACCAAAATGTACATTCCTTTTTTATTTGTTTTAAATTAAATTAAATTAAATTAAATTAATGGACGGTGAGTTCAGTTATTTAATTTTATTTGTCAACTTTTTTTAGGTGTTTGATCATAAATTTTGATGGCATGATCGATTTCGTTCGATTTGATAAAAATATTAATTATTTTTGACGTGTACAAACTAATTGTCCATAAAAAATTCATAATTAAAAAAAAGTTATAATTGCCCCGTTATAGAATTTTTGCCAACTTTTTTTAGATGTTTGATCTGAAATTTTGATGGCATCAATTGAGCGACCTCGTTCGATTTGATAAAAATAATTATTACTTTTGACATGCACAAATTGATCATCCATCAAAAATTCATAATTAAAAAGGTCATAATTGTCTCGTTATAGATTTTTTGCCAGACTTTTTTTAGATGTTTGTTACAATGGCATTGATCGAACGATCTCGCTCTATTTTACAATCGGTAATTCTTTGTGGGCAAATTTTGCTATGGGCAGAACTGCCCAAAATTATTACTTTTTTTTTATATTTTATTTTTATATGATTATAAATATAACTAGCTTAATAAATTTATTAAAATAATTTTTTTATCTTTCATTTTTATATATTAAAATAATTTTTTTTCTAATCAATTGATTATTTTAATATAAATATAAAAATATTCATTATCTTTATCTAAACATTTTTATTTTTTATTTTTTATTGTTCAATATATATTTAATATAGTGTACTTAATTATAATATATGACAAAATAATAATAAAAATATTATAATAATTTTTTAAATAATTTTTTAAAAGAATTCTGTCATTGGCAGAATCTGCTCATTTAGCATGATCGTTTTACAATATAACTCCTTTCTCGTACAAACAAATTTACAAAACAATTTTTTTTTTACACAAGGGGCAAAATGGTCAGTCAAATAAAAAGAGTGTGTTCTAAAATAAATGGGATTATTCTGCTCAACATTTTTGGGTGGGGTTGAAATTCGGAAATGATTTTGGGGGCATTATTGTAATTGCACTTCATTTGTCGCGACGCCATAAGCATTGGAAAAGTATCGCACGTGTGACACAGAGCAAGGTGCTGTCATTTTCCATATATACATATTTCAATTATTCAATGTACAAAATACAAAAAAAATCAAAAATAATATTCACATTAAAAAAGTATTTCGATTGCTTGTGAGGTTTTGTTCAATTTTTCATATTTACTATTTGCATAAAATAAATAAATATAACAAATTATAAATTCAATTGTTTATTTTTAATATTAAATTGTAGAAAAAACGTTTTGAAAAAAAAAAAACATTTAAAAAAAAATAACAAACAAATTTGGACAAAAGTATATAGTTTATATCAATAATTGTCCTTTTTGCAATATATGCACACACATAAATATTATCCTACTTTTTGTTTTTTTGAAAAAAACACTATATTTTGGGGGCAATAAGTCAAGACTATACAAAATGTGGGACTTTGGTGAAATAAGTGATTGAATGAATTGATTTGCATCAGATAAAAAAAAACATTTTTAAAGGAATAATTAGTGATATTATTTATTTATAATTCCATTTATGTTAGAAATTGTATTTGTTGTATTGAAAGATGTTTGTATATAATGAATAATTTTTTTTATTTGTCGTAAAGTTATATGATCAGATCAATGTTCACAAACTATACAATGAAATAAAAATACAAAAATTCTTATATAAAGTTGTACGAATAAATCATTGTATCGTCAAATCGTAAACAAAGTTCATATACAATTGTGGAAAGTTAAACATAAAAAATAAAAAACAATAATCATACATAGACGAAATTCACTATCGTCTACAGAATGCACACATTCTTTTGACAAAAAAACAACAATGAAATCAAAAGATATCAAGAGTAGCTCTTAGACTCGTAAAATACTCATCCGCTTCATATATCGTCGAGAAGTGACGGCTCGATTATGATTGTCACGCTTTCAACCTTAGATTGTATTGTCTATTTCAACTCCAATTGAGGAACGAATTCGAAGATGGTGGACTAACAATTCATATCGTCGACATAATTTTTTTTTCCCGCTCGTATTTGTTCTTACTAAACGGTTGACAAGCACCTAACAATATTTATTGTTCAGGAGATATATATGCATAAGGGTAAGATTGAAAGATGTTGAGGATTCAATGTTTATTAGACTTGATCCAAATATTAGGGGAAGTGTTAGGGGTAATGGTGGACAATAATTAAATTAATGGAGTATTTAATTACTGAGAGAGCCCATGTACATTAAACCAGGGCTAAAACTGACTTTTTGTGGGCCAAAATTGTTCTTATAAAGCCCAAAGTACAAAAATGTGATGAGAATGAAAATCAATGAGTGGGCCTACTAAATTATGTAGTCATCAATGTATGTGTGAATAGAAAATGAGAAGATGGGCCATGAAATAATTTATTTATTTACTTTTGATAAAATCAGTAATATATAGTTTGTATTAATTATAAATGCAGGTATATAATAGTAGGTGAATGGAAATAAAAATGTGGGCTCCTAAGGCAGCTGTCTCTTCACCTTCATTAACAAAATCATTGTGCTATTCCCATTCATTCTCCTGTACCTCTTTGCCCTTGCACAGTCCATGCTTACCAAAAACAATATTACTCAGTTCTTCCGTTTCACAATAATAGGACCATATCTTTTGTATTATTTTGAAGGAAATGATCCTCTTATTATGAAACAAAACAAAAGCATCATCCACGACTTGATCGATCGATCAGATCATCGATTTAGTGTTAGTAATTTGACTTAAGATCTCGAGGTTTCAGACAACCTGGTGTTGCAAAACATGATTAAAAACACCTCGAAAATGTAGGTTACAAACTCAATGATCTTGTAATTGAATTGTATTTTTTTACGATTTTACGAAAATTCAACGCGAGACAATTTACAAGTTAACATCACTATACAATTTCAACACACACATACATATATAGTGAAATTGAGCTGCTCCACTAAGTTTGAATGTGCAATAATGGTGACATCTATAAAATCTAATATAGTGCAGTTAGATACATCTGAATTAAATGTGAGTGCACAAATAAAATACTACAAAACCCCATTTACCATGAGCATTGCAATTCATTGGACTGTCCCTTCTTGTGAAGCTATTTAAGCATTGCTCCATCACAATCAATGCATACACATTCTCTTTAAAAACACTGGATTTAATACTCACATTCAATAATATATACATTAATCGAACTATTCGAGTTCGAGTCGAACGACACGATTCATGTGTATAGTTCGACTCGAACGGATTTCATCAAACCCGGTTCGACTAATTTGGAAACCAAGCTTAAAAAACGAAACCCGACAATATATAACATTCATAATCGCTCGATTTTGATAAAATAAAAGAAGTTCCAAGCACTCACTAGTCACTATAAACAAAACCAGCATTTTCGATAACAAGTGGAATATACCTATCTTTGACTTGAATAATTGAGAAAAAAAAAATATTTATGTCATGAAACAGAATTCACGTTGATATAACATGTATATTAACTCATTTCAACCAACTAAAATGTATATAAGAAAACATGAAAATAGATACATTGAATTAAACTATAAAAGAACCTATCATCGACTTATTCTGGGAATGTTATAAAAATATATAAGTATAAGAGAGAGAGAGAGGTCTCAAATAAGTTATTAAGCCAAGTAATTTTCCGAAAATGACATAATAATAATTAAACGGGTACTTGTCCGAGTTTGTTAGTTTTCTCGCTAGAGTAGTAACTTTGGTTTTGAAGGTAAATATAAGCTGTATTTCTTTAATTTACCGACAAGGGCTAGGAAAAAAAACCCGATTCTTGTTCACTAGACCTTCTCACTCATCTGATCGGATTTAACTAACCCGATTTCCTCTTCCGGCTTGTCGTTAGATGGAGATGGGGCCCGTTCTTTGCCGCCAGGTCTAGAAGAGGCATGACCATACCAAACCATCCCGACTATGGCAACCATCATGCCCACGACCACGTGTAGGTTAAGACCTTCTTTACCGAAGAAAAGAAACCCTAATGTCAGGACGAGAATGGTCTTCATGTGGCCCAACACTTGAAACGACACTGCTGTGAATCTTCCAATGCAGATGAATTGGCTTAGGTTGGTTCCAATGGCTATAACACAGGATAACACGATGAATATCTGTAAAGAAATAGAAACCATTAGGATAGTTGAAAAAACATACTACTCCTATATGGCTAGGTAATTTAATTAAGTAAAAATAAAATAAGATAATCTTGCACGACCATACTGTATCTATCTATCTGCTCGAAAATGCATTTAATTGAGATTTTTGGGATGATTACGTAATGTTTCACTTGAAGTTTACTTTAATTCATAAAATGGCATGGCTATCTTTCAAAGAATCGAAGTGGTCATAGTTGGTATTTGTTTATGTTTTAACCAAATACACACCACAAGTAAAATTTGTATACATTTAAGTCATCATAAATTAATTCAATATGGGTTTTTGGAAAAGGAGGGATGTCGGAATAATGCTTAGTAGTGCTAATGACTATTAATTATAAAACATTTTTTTCCTAATCTACTTACGATTGAAGTGGAGGCGTAGCCATAGGCATCAACCCTCTTATTGGTCAACCAATAATCCACAAAGGGGCCCGCCAAAAGCAATGATGCAGCTTGAGGCGGTGCAGTCTGGCCTAATAAGTTGAAAGAACCAATTGAATGTTTCCGTTGAAGAAAATGAACATACTGCATAAGCATTAGAAATGTGAGAGCCCAATCAAATAACATCAATAGAAAATGAAGTTTTATACAACTGGAAATAGTATGGTAATGTTTGCAGAGAAACCTTTGTTTTTAGATAAAGCAATTTATCGTAGTAGAATTCATTAAGTTGATAGCAGTTGAGAATCAGAATCAGAACTTGATTATATTTGCACAGAAGCTAAAAAAAGTATATAAGAAAGTGAATTTTTGGAATAAGTTTAGAAAAGAGCTGATTGCTGCGTTTAGTTTTTTGGAAAACAGAAGAACAATCGTTCAGTAATAAATATAATGTAGAAACTAAAACAGTATTCTAAAGCACCTGTAGAATGGTTGCTTTTTTTATGGATTCAAAAGTCCCATATTTTGACATTGATTATAAATATTCATATGTTAAAACATAATTTGATATATTACCCATCCAAAATAAATAAGAAACACGAAAAAAGTTCTGGAATTAATTTTTAGTGTCTGTTTGTTTACCACCATTTTCTTAATCCGTGTGAAAGAAATATTACGTCTCTTTGTGTTTGAGGGTGGATAGATTATAAGAAAGTCGTAGACAGACAACTTAAAAATAGTAAACCAGTAATTATAAGATGCAATTTACAGATATAATATCGGCGTTGAAGAGATTTATAAGTTGAACAGAATCAAGACTTACATATTGCTGTAGGGAAGTGCTCCATACCGCTATAAAAGCAGCAATAAATCCTTTCGCATTAACACTCACGTCGTTAACTGTACAGATGCCAACACCCATTAGGACCACCAAGATGCTCAGTTTGGTGTCCCTAGAATATTGCACTCTGTCCAGAACAACTTCGAGAAAACAAGACACCGGGATCATGCACAGCTTTGCAATCTGACACGTTACATCATACATAATTATTAAATACATTAATAAAAAAAATATCACGATGTCAGTATTTTTTTTCTAGTCCTCTAACTATATATAAATCACAATTTTGGTCCAGTCTCAGTATAAATTGGGCTATTGAATGAGCCGTAAAAAATCAGGAACAAACTTGGGAATCTAAATAGTTACCAGCCTTTATCGTCATATAGTTTTACAAGACTATTTTCGACAAATATTTAATAGGATTTATGGGAGTAACCTGATAGAATCCCACAGAATTCCACATTAGGCTCACGTTCATCCCAACGATAGAGAAATTCGCGAAGAACACAAATTTCAACAGATCTGACACCGGAAGAGGCGATTTCTGGATATACCCGAGCCTTTTTAGAACAAGAGTCATTGTGGTAGTGGCAGCAAAATGTAAGCCGGTTAAAGTTGTAGCTGATAAGGAAAGAAAAAACGGGGTACAGTGTTAATTAGGGAAAGCTTCTTTATTCAAATAAATTCAGCTACTATAATCGACATACCAAAGGTGAATCCATAAGTAGCCATCAAAGCCTTATTGACTATGATAATCCCGACGGAAGTGACGATATTGAACATCCACGCGGCAAGATCGAGAGCCAGCTTGTGTTCATCCTTTCCCGTTGTAGACATCTTTCTTCTAACTGCCCCACAAAAAATAATTCCAATCAAACACAGCATACATAAATCTCAGTAAAACATGATAACATCGTGTGTGTTTTAAGCAGTATTTTACACCAGAATCGAAACACATTAGGCATGATTTCTTCTTTTTTTTCAACCGAATTAAATGAATTAAAAGTTGCACACGATTTATTCCTGAGGTAAAAACAAACAATTCACCTGCCAATTCACAGAAAAAACCTAAAAAAATCAAATTAAAAAATCACGAACAAAAAATAACTCGAAAAAATTCCGTGCTCGAATTCAAAGGCAACGTGAACTCGAATCATTCTCAGGTGAACTCGAACGAGAAAAAAAATGGATTCCAGAAAACACGAATCAGATTGAGAAATCTCGAAAAACTTACAGGCGCATACGATGGAAGATTCGAAATCCCTGCGAATTTCAGCACTCTTTCGATGCTGAAGCCGCCATTGAATATTCAAAGGAATAAATAAATAAATAAATAAATGAAAAGGAATAAGCGGCGAGCGATTATTTATAAGGAGGAGAGTCGAAGTTTATTTTGCGCGAAGAAAATGTGAGCCTACAAAGTACCCAAAGTAGACGTAGACTCCAAAGTCCAAACAACTACAGTGGCAATTATATAAAAAAAATACTTCTTCCCTTAAAAAATCATATAAAAATTAAAAATTAATATATTTTATTAAAAAATAATGTATTTAAAAAAATGTACTCCGTAGTATTTTACTCCATCTGTTGAATGCAATATTTTGTACAATAATTAAAAAAAAAGTGCAATAGTATGGTTGATTTTAGCTGTTAATACTTTTATTGAATGTTGGATAAGAATAGATAAAGCTTCATAATCTAGTACTAGTAGTAGTAATTATCTAAGCATGACATAAGAAAAATTGTTCTTCTAGTTAATTTTTTCAATTAAATTAATCAATTAAAAATTGATTTTATTTTACATCAAATAATAATAAAAGGAAGAGGCGTGGACTTGAGGAAGGAATCAAGATGTGTATTTCATGTGTATTTTTGTGTGGGTATAAGAGTAATTTCAGATTGGGTGGGATTAATACTTTATAAAAATTCAAAGTACTGTATGCTTCGATTATGACGATCCCCGCAAAATCGGTATTTGAATTCACACAAAGTGGCACTACGAAATAAAGGTGACATAGTTGATACTCTACGTTCTTGCTCACAATTTTATATTCAACTTTAAGGTTTCAATGCAAATAGGGTGACTTAGAAAAAATTTAGAGTATTAGCTAAATTATTTTGTGTGCATAATTGGCTAAAATATTAAAAAAAAAAGTGTAAATAAATAATAAATAATTACACTAAACAAATTAATTATTAAATTTATATTATAATATTCGTAAGACTCAAAATATATTCATTGAAATTATAAAATAATAATCAAAATACTACAAATTTTACTACACTAAATCATGGAGTGCATATTATAACTATGTCCGTCTATGACAGAGTTGACCCACTTTTTTATGCACGATATTAAGAAAACTATATTTTGAATAAAAAGTAAAAATTTATTTGTAAGTTAAAAAGTAAATTAATTGTCGGTAAAAAATAAAAAATAAGTGGATATAATATAAGTAAAATTGTGTTTTGTAGTAAAAAAAATAATTTTTTTAAGGTGTGTAAACAATTGTATGATACACTACAAATAAAAAAATATATATTTCAACTATTTTGAGACCCAAAGAATATTATTTATCTTAATTTATCTAAAAAACATCTCACTTACCCGAAAAGATAATATACTAATTATATATTGAGTGAATTTATTGATTAAAAATTAAACTACATTTATTATTTTTATTGAAAAATTATCACAATCTTAAGATTGTATGATGAGGCAACTTCACATACATAATTATATTAATATTAATATTCTTTCTATTCTGGATAAATAGTTATATATCATTTGTAATTTACAAAAAATATATATGATGATTAATTCCAGATAAATGTGTAGTACTATATTATATCTCTACTCAAGACTCAAAGTAAGTCAAGGGTTGTTAACTCAGTTGGTAGAACACTTGAATTGAAAACTTAAGGTTCTTGGTTCGAATCCCAAGACACTGTCAATTGACATCGACCAAAAAAAAAAAAAAGACTCAAAGTCAATTATATATACCATTCATTTTATGATAACAGTCATTTTTTGTTGTTTTAAACATGTTCTTACTCAATATCTGTGAAAACCTGTTCCAAATTCTAAATTTTTATGTAAGGCAAGTTCATGCGGCAGGGCGAAGACATTAATTCTGCCCCAATGCAAAGGCAGAAACAGATTCCCTGGCAGGAGACAAGATCTAGGCAGGATCTCCTATTTTTGGTAAGAGACCAAATTGAATATCTCTTTCCATATTTATCCGATTGAGGTGATTCAAAAGGCAACTTGTTGATGGTGGAAAAATTGTGTTCTCCAATTACCAACTAAAATATATATTTTGGGGATTGAGTAGTGAACAAGATAATTATGCTCTCTAGAAATTTTTGGGGAAATGTGTAGATATCCCTAATAAAATATTACACTTACTATTTATAGAGAATGCAAATTAGGGTTATTAAAATAGGTTAATGGGCCAAGCCCACTAACAAGCCCTTCATTAAGCCCATCCCTTCTTTTCAGAGCCCAGGAGAGGGTCGTCCGTTTCCCAACGGGTCGAACACGCTACATATGGTCGTCCGCTCCTCTATCCGCTCCGACTGAGCTCGCCTGTAGACTTCAGCCGAACACATCCCCTGGTCGCCTTATTCTGTTTAATGGAGACGATCTGCGAGAGCAGCTCCTCGTTTGTTCGCCCTTCCCTGAGGACGAGCACGGGGGTTATTTCTCTCTCTACATGAAAAAGGGGGGCCTTATGCTCGGGGTTTAATCGGAGTTTTCTCCGCACAACACAACTGAATCCTTGGAGGACAAGGAACCTATTCCTACCCTAAATCGGTCTCCAGGTCGCATATATAATCACGTCGAGCCACAACAGAGAGATGTGAGAGAGAGAGAGACCAAAAGTATTAGGATTTTAATACTTGTTATTAGACGTGGGGTTAGATCGATAATCGCTTACACCTTGTTGGTTCAAGATTATCAAGACTCAAGAGTGATTGTAATCTCGTTTTCGTTTAATAAAGAAGAAACAACCCTCTCCACGAGCACGTAGGTAAAGGCTTGTCTCCCATAGGCAGCTAGCGCGATACCGAAGCTCGTAAAATCTTGTCTTGTGTGTGTTGTTTATCGTGCTTTTATATTCTTGTGAGTTCACATATATCGTGAGTGGTTGTGAGCTGGAGAGTCAAATCATATTCGTTCGATTTTGAATTATTCTCGTCGTGTGGTTTATGAAAATCCAATTTGATCGGATTTATAATTCGGTTGTGTTGAAATGTGACTCAAAACCGCTTAAGGAATCGAGCCGAAACGAGGTCGCAAACGGGGTAATTTGGTAAGAAGCCTCGTAGCGCGCCGCGCTAGATTTTCAGTGTAAATTAGCGCGGCGCGCTAAAAAAATCGAGAGGTCCCAGCGCGCCGCGCTCGGGTTTTAGTGTAAACCTAGCGCGGCGCGCTACTCCAGCGCGGCGCGCCCAGATTCACCGCGGCGCGCCAGTCGGCGACCGACGCGCCCGTTTCTTAACCGAGATCGATTTTTCAGCGTGCTCTTCGACCCTAGAAGCTTCTATGATGACTTCTTGACTTATGGAATAAGTCTTTTGGATTCCTAACTTGGTTAGGAGGTTTGAGTTATATTAGGAAAGGATTATAATTCCTATTCCTAATTGTTGCCTAATTTATGGATTTCTACATCTATAAATTAGGATCTCCATGGACACTATTATTGAGAGCGAGAGAGAGAGCGTGTAGAGACACGAAGAACAACAATTATAATTCTATAGCTATTGCGTGAGATTTGAGGGTTTAGAGCGTATATCATCCTTGTAATCGTGAAGCAATATTATAGTGAATTGTTCGTCGTTCCTCCCGTGGTTTTTCCCGATTTGGGTTTCCACGTAAATTCCTTGTCTTCTTTACTTGTCTCCTTTTTCTTTTATTGTTGAGTTATTTTCGGGGTTCCGCATTATTATTCGTACTATACATCGTCGATCTGCAACAAGTAGTATCTAGTGGCACCGGTCTTGATCGTGTGGCGTTCAGAGCTTTGTCCCGTAACAAGTGGTATCAGAGCCAGGTTACGGTCCTAAAAGCTAACAAGTGGTATCAGAGCCAGGCAACGATCCCGTGACCTTCCAGACTACGATCCTACTACCTTCAGAGCAAGGTTCCGATGGCGAGCGTGAGGTACGATCTACCGAATTTAAGTCTCAACACGAGGTTTCCTATTTGGCAACACAAGATGAGGTTAGTCCTCAGATCTCTTAAGCAAGAGATTGTTCTTCTTGGTGTTGACAACAAACCGAGAGACATGAAGCATGACGAGTGGGTGGAGCTCGATCAGATGGCTATGGCGACCATAGGGCTTCATGTTTCGGATTCTTTGACCGAGGAAACGACGGAGGCGAAGACCGCAAAGGAATTATGGGAGTTGTTGGAATCGATGTGCGTTGAGAAAACGGTGTCCAGCAAGCATCACTTGAAGAGAAGTCTCTACTTCCTCAAGATGGCGGAGGGGTCGTCGATTCAAGACCATGTAGCGAGATTCAAGGAGCGTGTAGCTTACCTTGGGAAAATTGGCGTGAAGATCGAAGATGATGATCTTGCGTTTTGGATGTTATGCTCGCTACCCCCCTCCATGGCGGCTTTTCGGGACACGCTTCTCTATGGACGAGATAGTCTCACGTTTAAAGACGTAACTTCGGCTCTCTCGTCAAGGGAAAACGTACAAAGGATGGAGTCCAACAAGGATGGTGTGCCCGATGTGGGTGAAGGACTTAGTGTCCAAAAGAAGTACCGTGATAAAGGGAGCGACTTGGGGAATTCGAAGTCGCGACACGGGAATAAGACGTGTTTCTATTGCAAGAAGAAGGGACACATAAAGTCGGAGTGCTACGCGTGGAAGAAAAAGGAGAGCAACAACAATAATTCCGGTAATAAGAATTCCGGTGACGTTGGATTAGTAGATGGGAATTTCTATGGGGATCTACTAATGGCGGCGAGAACTCCAACTTGTGTGATGATTGGATCTTAGACTCGGGTTGCTCGTTTCATATGTGTCTGGACCGGACGTTGTTCGAGACTTATGAATCTTTGGAGCATGGTGCGGTGTTTATGGCTAATAACACCTCGTGCAAGGTCAAAGGGATTGGGAATATCCGCTTGAAGATGTTCGATGGCACGGTGCGCACGTTAGGCGAGGTAAGACATGTCCCTGACTTGAAGAGGAATTTGATTTCCTTGAGTACCCTTGATATGAAGGGCTACAAACTCACTTGTAAAGGTGGAGTTTTAAGAGTTACCAAAGGTGGTTTGGTAATATTGCGGGGAAAGAGAAAGGCGAGTCGCCTTTATGTCCTCGATGGAAGCTCGGCGAAAGAAGTAACCGAGGTTGATACAAGCTACACCGGAGAAGGTGGAGTTTATGAGGCTACCGAAGAGGCTTTGGTAGTGTTGGGAGGAGACGAAAAGGCGAGACGACCTTATGTCCTCCAAGAAGGCACGGTGAAGGAAGTAACCGGGGCCGAAACCCGACTCTTGGTAGAAGAGTCTATCCGGCTTAGAGGCGCGCAACCAAGTAAGGCTGGAGTGACCAAGCTCATTGAAGATAAAGCGGTGAACGAAGTAACCGTGGGAAAAACTAGGCTCTCGGATGAAGAGTCTACACGACTAGACCATGTGCGGCTTGGGCATGTGAGGAAAGTTGACAAGAAGGATCGAGTGTTTCTCGATCTATGGAGTGTTTCTAAACCTGGTGAGCCATGTGCGCTTGGAAAGCGGTCGAGAGGGTATATCTCGAATTGGGCTCACAACTCGAAGAAGACACTCTGGTATGTATGTTCCGATTCATGGGGACCTTTGAAGGTCCAATCTTCTAGGAACTAGGCCCGTTGGGGCGTTTGGAGGAAGACGAGGGACGAGACTATGAAGTGCGATGTGATTTCGCATGCGCGATGGGATTTCGCGGCTTGGTGTTGTATGTGATGAGATTTCACATGTGCGATGGGATTTCGCGGTTTGGTGTCAAGGTGGATTGTTGAAATGTGACTCAAAACCGCTTAAGGAATCGAGCCGAAACGAGGTCGCAAACGGGGTAATTTGGTAAGAAGCCTCGTAGCGCGCCGCGCTAGATTTTCAGTGTAAATTAGCGCGGCGCTCTCCAAAAATCGAGAGGTCCCAGCGCGCCGCGCTCGGGTTTTAGTGTAAACTTAGCGCGACGCGCTACTCCAGCGCGGCGCGCCCAGATTCACCGCGGCGCGCCAGTCGGCGACCGACGCGCCCGTTTCTTAACCGAGATCGGTTTTTCAGCGTGCTCTTCGACCCTAGAAGCTTCTATGATGACTTCTTGACTTATGGAATAAGTCTTTTGGATTCCTAACTTGGTTAGGAGGTTTGAGTTATATTAGGAAAGGATTATAATTCCTATTCCTAATTGTTGCCTAATTTATGGATTTCTACATCTATAAATTAGGATCTCCATGGACACTATTATTGAGAGCGAGAGAGAGAGCGTGTAGAGACACGAAGAACAACAATTATAATTCTATAGCTATTGCGTGAGATTTGAGGGTTTAGAGCGTATATCATCTTTGTAATCGTGAAGCAATATTATAGTGAATTGTTCGTCGTTTCTCCCGTGGTTTTTCCCGATTTGGGTTTCCACGTAAATTCCTTGTCTTCTTTACTTATCTCCTTTTTCTTTTATTGTTGAGTTATTTTCGGGGTTCCGCATTATTATTCGTACTATACATCGTCGATCTGCAACAAGTAGTATCTAGTGGCACCGGTCTTGATCGTGTGGCGTTCAGAGCTTTGTCCCGTAACAAGTGGTATCAGAGCCAGGTTACGGTCCTAAAAGCTAACAGGTTGGTTGGACATTATTGTGCGAATCCTCAACAATATCAATATATATATAACAATATTTGATGTCATTTTCCTTTGAAAATAAAATTTGAGAAGTGACCAATCATTATCTTTAGTAGACTTTAAGATTGTTTTTGGATACAATAGAAAGATTTGAAGTTAAGGATTTTAGTACTTAGTAAAAATTAGTGACTTTTTGTGTTGAAAATCTTAAAATGTGGCTATCTCCTAAATAGTTCACACAGTTTAAATTGTTTTCACAACTGCATGATTTATGTTTGAAGTTAAATTTTACACAAATATGTTCGTCCAAATAATTTTAAATCTCACGAAATAAAAAATAAAAAAATAAAAAAATAAATGACATAAAAATGGGATAAAAGGACGAGAGAGTCGAAAAGTGGTACTAAGCATAGTTATAGGAAATAGAAAGCCGGCAATGCCACCTAATAATCACAAGAAAATGATAGGTAAGAAAAGTTAGAAAACACAGCACATGAATTTATGTACAATTGTGTACATTATTGGAATGGGTAATGAAATAATTTATTTATTTTCATTCTCACTTTAATAAGTTGTACTCAACAAACTCTAATAATTAAAATTTTTGTAAGTTCGATTTTACGAAATGGAACGAATGTTTGATGTCACTTTTTAAATCTTCATTCACATATTTTGAATTGAAAATTAATTGATGTTCAAATTTTCCTTAGATTCAATTGCAAAATCGAAGACATTGTACACTCATTTGGGCTACATATACAATGTTAACGACACATTATTAGTGATTCATATGCATTAAAAATTGATCAAGCTTAAGGAGTATTTGTATCTTGAATTAATTAATTAATGATCATGTTTTTATTTTTATTTTTGAATGTCTTATAAAACACAATTCTATCTTTATATTCTTTACTAATTTTGTAAAAAATTATTCAAAATTAATTATTTTATTAATTTAAAAATATATTTTTATTTTTAATTTTTCTTTAAAAATTAATAAAAACAAATACTACTTCATTAATTTACTTGTCCAAATACGTGCCATTGATATGATTGTGAGAATATATACAATTTGATATTCATGTTTAATTAGTTTTTAGGTAAAATTCAATATCAAAAAAATAAAAAAAGTGTATCGGTAGTACAGTAATGCGTATAATACTTAATGCACACAAGCCATCGTATAGTCGTAACAATAACAATAACATTTATTTTTATATATTTGTTATTCAATTACGTTTTTTCTGTTTTACAAAGTGTATACGAGTACTAAAAAATTTGATTTAATTTTTATTTTTTAATATTTAAATATATATATATATATATATATATATATATATATATATATTACTTTTAAACTGTACTTACAATTAATTTTTTTTAATTTAAAAATATATTTTTATAATATAATTTTTGTATTAATATTAATAGTTTTAAGATTAATATTCATTCACTCTTTAGAATTTGAAGGGCAATATCGGAATCTCGCTGAGCCACTGCTCTGGCAGTAACGGTTTTTTGTTCTTGCGTATAGCAAAACAGACCCGCCACCTGGCATGCCACGTGGCAACGTCAAGCATCCATTTTCTTCTTGCAGGAAAAAGCAAAAAAGAAAGAAAAAATAAGCACGACAACAATTACATATCTTTTGTATATATTACAGAGAGAAAAAACACGCAACAACTGTGTGCTTATATATACGCATTTCGTCGAACCAATTAGGGTTTTTGCGAGAAAATAATATTTATTTATTTTTTTAATTAATTTTTCCGATGGCGAAGAAGAGGAAATCCGATGCGACGCGGCTCGATGAGGTGGATCGGGGCATGTATACCGCCTTCTGCAGCGCCGCCAATAATCTCTCGCAGCTGTACTCTCAGGCCACGCACCAGCAGCGCCAATCCTTCCAGGCCGGTGAACGCCACGCGATGGTTCGATTTCTTTGGCCAATTATTTAATTGATTTTGAAAATAAATTAAATTGGGATGTGATTCAGTGTGATTCTGTAATAATTTGGGTTCTTTGGTTGTGGTATGGGAGAATCTGATTTGATATAGAACTGTTTTCCTGTTGGTGTAGGAGAAGCTTTATAGTTGGATTTTGAGGCAGCAAGAAGATGGAGTTAGAGTGATGTCCGGTGATATAATAGCCTATGTTCAGGTATATCCTTCTAATATGATTTCAATCGAATGAATTCGATTCTGGATTGGTTTTCGTTCTTTTATTCGAATCGTAATCCATATTGAAAGGCAAGCATACTGTGTCTATGAGTCATAGTTGGGTGATAAGTAATCCGGCGACGTTTGGTTGAATTCGTAAATCCTGTGTTGATGGGGCTTTTATTTTATTTTGAAATTATCATCTTTAGCTGTGTTGTTTGGGTAGCAGTACATTGAGAAGAAGTTGTATGTTGTAATTTTAGCTTACCCACTTTTCGATTTCAGTATAGTTGGACCATACGCGTATTCGTTTTTTGTGGTTTGACTAAATTAAGGAGATGTTTTTAGAAATGATTCTGTGTGTATGTTTACGGCCCTTGTAGTGTCCTCAATTCGTCGAGTTCTAATGGGATTTTTGTAGCTTTGATGTATTTGACTTTTGAGTTATACATTTTCTTTTCAAACACAAGACTTGAGAAAGATGAAATTCAAATTGAATTATTCTGCTATACGATCTGATGTTGGGAGTGATCACTCATGACAAGGATGAGTTAATTTGATGTTGGGAGTGAAACAATACTTATGCTAATGCTACTGTGTTACCCGATGTTAAGGTTTTGGCACATTCAGTTTATTGATGGAATTCTTAGTTAAGTTCTTCAGGATAAACATAAGCTGAGATTAGAATTCGCGTTGTTCTGGGTTTTAGGATTTTAGGAATTAAGAGCATGGCTGGTTCTGTGAGCTACAACCACTCCGAAATTATTTGTCGGAGTTCATATTGGTAGTCATGTTCTTGGTTCGGAAGTCGGACAAATTACATTTAGTGTGCGTGTGGCTACTGTAAATTGAAAAAAGGAGCAATTATATGTTAATTAATGTGTGATATATATTAGGAAAATTAGTTTAATTTTTGTGGGGTGGCAAAAATTAAAAAAAATTGGCAATTGTGGGACAAGTAGTTCGGCCTATATTTCCCCCATTGCCATTTAAGTCAAATTAAAGATAAAAGTCAAAATTACACTTACATAATCAGGTGAGGAATAAATACTCTTGTGAGAATAGAGTATAATTAGGTGTGTTTTTTTGGCCAGAAATATAGGGTTTCGGTATAATCAGGAGAATGGTTGTATATAAAAAAAGTTCTTCTGTTAGAGTTTGATGTGAATAATAATGTTGGAGAGACTAATAGGCAATCAATTCATCCCTTATTGTTCTCCTCTGCTTATGCATCTTCATGCATTTTTCAGTCTTTTTTTTTTTTTTTGTTTTACGTCTTTCAAACCAAGTATTATTAATTTCAGAAAGTATCAATTTGACAAACAGAATGAACTCGATTATGGGATAGACGATCATCAGCAGCAACAAACCCCAAATTCAATGCAGTTGGCTCACATAGGCATCCCAGTATCCTCCAACACACTCGGTCCCACCAATACTGTTGTACAAGGATTACGTTCAGGCAGCTCCGACCAATCAAAGAACTCCGTTTTCTCTAATGCTTTATCCAGTCCAATTCGCCGGAGCCTCCAGCACTATCACCTCTCTCAGGGTGGTCAGTATGCGAATAATAATGCTATCCGGAGCAATGAGAATAACGGAAACCCTAATTTGTCCGGTTCTAACGATACTCTAATGGAAATGCATGCTGATAGCCCGTCCCATGATTCTTCGGATTGAAATTTCAATCTGCCTGCTCGAGTCCATGAATGCAAATTGTAGTTAAGGTGCTGGTATTAACAGAAAATAATATGGGAGAGAGGTCGGAGTCTAAAGAGACTCTTCGAGCAACGAGCTCTTAAGATCGCAAAGGTTTGTCATGTCTGCTTGGATTGTAAAATAGTTATTACTGTATTTTATTTTTTTCATTTTGCCTCATGTTGATTTTTTTTTTCTTATGGATTTCTTATTTTCTCACTAGACATCCCCCTACACTGAACACTTGGATTTCTATATATTGCTCAATTGACTTTATTTTTTTCGTCTCATTTTTCTTCATGGTGTTTCCTTGATATTTTCTTCCTATTTTCATGTTGGAGTTAGCTTGAAATACTCACTTAAAATAGAGTGGTTAACTGGTCCTGTTTCAGCTTGTATAACAGTTGATATTATTCGAAAAACTATACTTACGTCACGTAATTGTATTGGATAAGTATGGCAGGTTCTTAATGATTTTCAGGGTTATACTTCTCCGGTTTCTATTATTTGTTGGAAAAACTAACTTTAGCCAAGTAATTGCACTGGACAATTCTTGGAACATGAGCTGTTGAATTTCACACAGACCATATTGGATTTCAATTAAGTTATCAAGCCCTTACACTCGTCGTAGTGTGTGGTTTGACTTTGGAGAAATTGTTTTTTTTTTTTTTTTTTTTTTTTGTGTAGTATACTTGGAATTGCAATTATGTTATTATGAAGTTACTCGAAAATCTTTCAAGATGGAAGTTCATATTTGTTTGTGGGACATACAATCATCTCCTTGGATGCAAGAGTCTGATAACAGCATCCATTCATGCTATTAGAAATGTAAAGAGATTGAATTCATTCCATAATTTGTTGGACATTATAATAGGAATCAGATTTATTTGAGATACAATTTTTTATTTATCATTGTTAAAACTTTTAAGTAGAACACATTGATAAATAAAGAAATAAACTAAGTGATGGTTGAAAATTATACTCTACTATAAAACTGAGCATTATTATGTTTGGATGAATAGTGAGAAGCAAGAGAATCAATAAATAGAAGTAAAACTTAAACATACAGAAAATCTACTTTCTACTTGATGAATCGGTTAGGAAAATGAATTTCACTTGGCTTAAAAGTTTGAACAAAATGAAATTTAACTCAAATTCATAATAAACAACATCATCCATCCTATGAATATGGTGCGGATTTGGAATGAGAGACTTGTTTTGGAAAAGATGCCACACCTTTTGTGCAACGTCAGATTATCACGAACGCCAGCATCAACGACATCGAGTGTAAATCTGGACACATGAAACGGATATATCGCGGACCTCGCTTCCAGAAATCGGTTTGTTGAATATTATGCTTTTTTTTTTCTCGTTGCAAATAATTAAATACGCATACTAAGTTGATAGTAGTGTTTCCCATAAATTCGACTTGAGCAAATTGATTCGGCAATTAGTTCGATATTTTTCTTTGTATTTGTTAGAATATAGTAGTTATTATATTTATAGGATTATGGTTTACCTTTTGTTTATAGGATTAGGGTTTACCTTTTGTTTATAGGATTAGGGTTTACCTTTTGTTTTGGCTATATAAAGCCTCTCTCTTGTATATTTTAGATAACGCTTATAATCGCTTATTTTGTTCTAATACCACAAGTCTCTACGTTTATCTTTTCTTTTCCTTTAACCCTTGTTGGATTATATAAATCCTAACATGGTATCAGAGCCAGGTTGAATAAAAAAAAAAAAAAAATTCCTTGTTCGCGTTCTTCGTCCGAGGTGTTCGTTTTGGTTCGTGTTTTTCGTCCAAGGTACATTGACATGGGCTTGTTTAGTTTTCCTCATCTGATTCCTTTGCAGCTTTGTTCGACGGTTTGTTTTGTGTTCTTCGTCTGAGGTACATTGACATGGGCTCCATTTTGGTTCGTTTTGATTGTTGGCGTTTTCGGTTTCGCCAGTCAATTTTGGTTCCTTTTGGTTAATTGGTTAATTTTGGTTCGTTTTGATTGTTGGCGTTTTCGGTTTCGCCAGTCAATTTTGGTTCCTTTTGGTTAATTGGTTAATTTTGGTTCGTTTTGGATAATTGGTTCGTTTTGGTTGTTGGTTAATTTTGGTTTGCTTTGGTCAATTGGCGTTTTCGGTTTCGCTTGTTTTCCAATGGCTCTTAGTGAGGACTCGTTGCAGTCAATTGGTGTTCGTTTGGATGTGGCTTCAGAGTCTTTTGTTTCCATCCACCGAGGCAGAGTATCGTGCTAAGGCTTCCACTACGACTGAGATTATATGGTTGCACTCATAGATTTTTCGTTGACAAACTCTCGATGCTTCTTGCTGTACCATCGTGAGTTTGAGGGGGAATGTTAGAATATAGTAGTTATTATATTTATAGGATTATGGTTTACCTTTTGTTTATAGGATTAGGGTTTACCTTTTGTTTTGGCTATATAAAGCCTCTCTCTTGTATATTTTAGATAACGCTTATAATCGCTTATTTTGTTCTAATACCACAAGTCTCTACGTTTATCTTTTCTTTTCCTTTAACCCTTGTTGGATTATATAAATCCTAACAGTATTGACTACACTTCAATGGTCAAACAAATATCATAAAAAATTGCGTAAGCTAAATCCAATTTGAACAAAGGTGACTTCTTATCATATCATTATGCTTTGTAATATTAATTATATTGTGTTGTAATTGTCTCGCACAAACATGACTTAGCGTTAAAATAAAAAAAAATATTAATCTATTCATGCTCTTGGTCTAATTAAGCATTGCTCACTTCAATGATAGATACAATTTTTACAAGACATATTCAGTAATTGCACTTGGGTAAAAAAAGTGATGAAAGTTACGATTTTCGACAGGAGTCATGATTTCAAAGCTTTTTTCAGCGACTTGAAAATGATCGTCGCAAGCCTCCCGACTGTTGTAACACAACTTGAGCTTATAGACAACATAAACAACTCGTTTAAGGATTGTCTGAACATGCACTCGAAGTGTTATCACGTTGATCAGATTCGTAGACTGAATTTGATTCAGTTATCATCCGACCTCTCTTAGTCTTCAAGACAATAATAGTATTCTCTAGACGAAAGAGTTGAAAATTAGTTTGGTGAATTTTAATTAATTTGACGCGTACTAAAATAACTAATTACCAAACATAAACGAAACAAAATTCAAAACAAAAATTGAGTAAACAAATAATATACTAGGTGAGAAGCACGCTAAAATAATGAGAATAAAAATAAACCACACAATAATAAATATGTATAAAACACAAAAATAATTATATGAAGAAGAAATTATGTTCAATATTTTAAAAATATAAATTATATATCATCACAGAAATAATAAATATATTATGTGGAGAAGAAATTATGTTCAATATTTTAAAAATATAAATTATATATGACCACAAAAATCACAAAAATAATAAATATGTGTGCATCAATCACCTTAGGATTAGTGTAATGGTTAATCACCTTAGCCTTAAATGTGTGATCAATTACAGCCTTAGATCAATTACGACCGAATTCTCAAAAGCGACCGAATTCTCAAAAGCGCGCCATCAATAAATTGAGGGCCAATGGATTTGGTTACCTCATGTATAATTAAATCCATTACTTGAGATTGGTTTGATAATGTAAATATGCATTGTATAAATAAATAATAAATTAAAGTCATTTTTATTTTAGAATATTTATATTATAATATGATTTTTTAAATCAATTATACCGTTAATTTAAGTCTAATATACCCCTTATTAGCTTAACTATGTTTATTTATCATCTTGTTTTTGGTATAAATTACTGTAATATTTTATTTGAATTTAAAATAAATTCCAACCCATAGAGAAAACATAGTTTATTAATAAGTATAATTATAAATTTAAGTATAATTTCACTTTATTAATATTGTCATAATTTTTATTTTTTATACATAGATTTGATTTTTTGTCTTCATAATTTATTGTTTATTTTCCCACTAATATGATTGAATTGGTAGTATAACTTATATTGTTTTAATTAAATTTTGATGAAATTATTATTATTATGGTAAATCATGAATTTTGTTGCGAGCATATAATTATTGAGTACTTTTGCAATGCATTTTTTATACATAATTATTTATAATTCGTGATTGGTTCAAAATAGTCCTATACTCCACATAGTTATTATTAAGGAAAATAAATAAATCTAACCATGTAATAATCATATTTTAGAGATGTATTTTTTATTTGAAATAAAAATAGAATAATAGAATTATATTGAATAAAATAAATAAATCTAACCATGTAATAATCATATTTTAGGAATGTATTTTTTATTTGAAATAAAAATAGAATAATAAAATTATATTAAAAGTTTATTTTTATTTTTTTTGGTCAGAAATACAGGGTTTCAGTATAATCAAGAAAATTGTTGTAATATCAAGGAATTTCTTTTGGAGTTAGATGTGAATTGTCAACCTGCCTGCTCGAGTTCATGAATGCAAATTGTAGTTAAGGTGGTGGGATTAACAGAAAATAACATGGGAGGGCGGTCGGAGTCTAAAGAGACTCTTGGAGCAACGAGCTCTTAAGATCGCAAAGGATTTTACTCTTCGAGCAACGAGCTCTTAAGATCGCAAAGGATTTTCATGTCTGCTTGGACTGCAGTTAACTGGTCCTGTTTCAGCTTGTGTGACAGTTGATAATATTCGAAAAACTTATACTCCCTCCGGTTTATGTTATTTGTTCGAAAAACTAACTTTAGCCAGTTAATTGCACTGTACAACTTATAGGATTTCAATTAAGTCATCAAGCCTTTACAGTCGTCATTGTGTTATTCATGGAAAAATTAAATGTTATTAGATTCGGGAACAAGATTAAAATAAAAACAATCTTTGTAAAGATACAAGTATAAGTAAAGATCAGTGAAGCTGCAGTACTAGTGCATATCATATCACTTCAGACTTGAAAGAAAGATAAAAAAAAGGACAAAAATAATAGGCAACATATTGCTTCATTCTTCAGCGGCACTTGCAGCACTTAAATCGACATTGAGATCAAGAACCTGAAAATGCAAGCAAACATGGTTGGCGATAAAAATATTTTTAATAATAAAGTTGTAAAAACCAGAAAATACACTCGGGGATGGAAGATAAACAAGGAGACATGCCTTTCCAGTGATTAGGGTATACATATTCAGCACATCCACAACGGTTGACTCAAAGTGAGTGGTTGCGTCATAACTCTGTCAAGTAGAGTGGCACATAGGAAATAAGATATAATGGATAACACACAATGTTAACGTTAGAATCACATTTCTATGAATAATAGTAATAAAAACTTACAGTTGACACAAAGCAATTGTCGAGGGAAGGTTCGTTGACCGGTTCAAATCTGTCATAAGTCTCAAAGAATATCTCATCCACAGGTCCAAGAAGATCAATACCTGCCTTCAGTTCGGTCTCAGGGTTATCAGTCTCTGCCTCGGTTGAGACAAAGGCAATGAATTTCCCTTTAGGAGCCACATTGTGAGAATAAGAGCAACAAAACAAATACCTACAAAAAATAACAAATCACAGAAGAAGAAAAAAAATCAATGATGAAATTTACAGTTAGAAGCCTTTTATATCTCCCATGTCAAAAATGATAAATCAAGATAATAAAATTAGGATTATTCTTTCTAAAAAGTTAGGACTAGTGACACTGGCGGACCAGAAAGTTATTCCAAAGTGCCCAATTCTACTAGTGATAAAGTTTTGCCACACACTTTAAACTCACCAAATATCATTAGTTAAAAATGTCAAAAACTAAGGTTATTTAATTTACAAATCAATTACAAAAGCCATTTTCCAAAAACATATTAATAGTTATTTAACTAAATCAAAAAATTACATCGTCCCAAGCTAGTGACTTACATGTCTGATTTGCGACCCAACTGATTCTGTGGTAGAATAACTTGTGCAGAATGAGAATCACTGGTGTTTGGAATTGGGTGGCTCATGATAGCAATAGCTCTAGCAACCTTGCCAACCTTCCTCACCTGTAAGGCGTCTCATGCTATTATTATATATCACATTAGCAGGGTAAAAACCTAGAGAGATATTGGAGGTTCGCTTTCAGAGTACAAAAATAGTTCCAACATGGTTTTCCATGTTGGATAAATAGATGAAGTTGTTTATTAAGTTACAGGTCGATTATTTAAAATTTCAAAATGAGTGAAAATTACCTTACTGGGAAGGTAGGAAGGATCACATACGACCTTTTTGCACTTAGCTGTCTCCCCTTCGGATGTAACTCCACAGACCTTGCCTTCTTCGTCAAACTCTACCTGGCATTTGACAACTTCATGTCAGATCTTAAGCATAACATTACAACTATCAAACACAAAGGCCACAGCTGATGTAATCAAATGCTATTTAGGACCATAATTTGAAGAAATCTAACATTAAAGAATATGACAGAAAATGAGACAATAACAGAAAGGAGGGGCTGAGAGTTCTGTTTCTTGTTACTGATATATTCAATTTGGGCTTACTAATTACATCCCTTTATTATGAGATAATCTTCTTAGGAAACAGCTACAATACAGTGCGTATTAAAACCAAAGTTAGTACATATGAAGGTGAATGTACAATGATCGAAGGTGAATTCAATTCGTTAAGACCATTAAGATCATAAGCAAAGTTTCTGCTCATACAGTCATTAATAAAGAAAGTAAAATGAATATCTAATTATCAACAAACTTCAGAGTGATATCATCTTATCCAACAAACTTAGGTTATATTATTATCAGTAGTTAAACATGAAGTTTCTTCCCTATTCAATATTTGTTTTGAAGAGATGTGAAACTCTTTGATTTAGGGGAAGTAGAGGGAACATGTGCTGGGCTGGGGGATTGTTGTACATGGATAATTATAGCACTCACTCAATACCTTGCACTCAGGTTTATTCAACATGTAGGTCCCACCGTACACAGCACTAAGACGAGCAAATGCCTGACAGAAACAAAAGTGCAACATCAATAATAAGTAATGACCAGTGTATATTACTGAATTACTGTTATTGTTTTAAAGGGAAGGTGGCAAGAGAGATGGATGGAATATGAAATGAATCACAAGTAAACAAGTCAAGAAACAAATCGTAAAAAGGTGGTTGCACAGATTAGGAAGAGAGAAGCAGACTTGCGGAAGCTCCCCAAGGCCATACAACGGGTAGATGTATGGTGATCCTCCAGCAAAACGAGCTAAAGACTCTGCATAAAGCTATAATTCAGAAGATCAAATTAATAACCTCCTGAAAATGTAATATTTTTAAACAAAAAAAAAAAGACAGAAAACTTGCTTTGAGAAGGTATAAAAGAAATACCTTCATCCTTTTCACAGTGTCCAATGCTGGTTCATCTAAGTAATGATCATCTCTGTGTAGAGCCAATGCGTGACCAATAAATTCCACAGTGTTGGCATCAAGACCATACTTTCTGTAGGGATTTTCAAGATATTAAAAGATTTATCAAGCTTGAGAGTAACTAACAGAATAATCACATGTGAAGGTAAACAAGAGCCCAGTCAAATCATGTATTTATGTTTGTGTAATATATGGCTCAGACTAATTGCTGGTCATGTCATCATTCTTTCTTTTAAGGAGGATACACTTACTATGGGAGCTGGTTCTGCACAATGCACATTCCAAGTAAATGGCATGCTGAATTCTAAGAATTTAAAGAACTGAAGAAAACATAATTCCAAAAATACAAATGGTACTTATGATTAAGAACATGGGTTTCAGACTGTGTAACCAAATCCAAAATCTGATTGGCAATGTATATTTATATAGGTAATAAGTTACTAATGAATGTTTTCTCCTCGTTCCTTTCCTGGATAAGACCAAAAGATAAACTACAAGAACTACCCCTGAGATTTAGAGTATCTAGTATCTACCAAAAAACAACCTTTAAAATTACAAGATCCACCATTGAGTTTCAGTTCTGTATACATTTTAATCCAACTGCTAGCTGATTTCTCTGAATTTGCTTGCTTCATCAAATTTTACAATTACGCCCCAAAACTTGAAAAATATTACAAAACACCCCAACTTCTCGTCTCCCTATTTGTAAAATATTTCAAACACTAAAGTATCTAAATTTGATATGCAAGTAAAAGTTGGCATATTTGTAAGATTTAGAAAAGTGTAGCGATGAATTTGTAAAAATTATTTGACAATCACAGTGATTTCCGTTAGCTCCACTATCATCAAGGGTGTGTTTTGCAATTTTCAAGGTTAGCTGATTTTTTTTTTTTTTTTTTTTTTTGTAATTTGGCCAAACCTCAAAGGTAACTTTGTAACTATAGATACCAAAAAGAAAAATACTCTCAAGCAAACACAAGCTACAAAGCACACGTGGACCAAATTCTCTTTAAATTTCACTAAGACTACAATTATTCTCCCAGAGTCCCACGACTATGCTCTGATTCTGAATGAACAAAGTGCAAGTTTGTGAAACATGAGAACCACAAACATCGTAATGACACGGATGCTTATATCGATAAAATTAAATAGATATAAGGGGATACAAGCAAATACAATGATCTTAAAAACAAGTACTTTAAATCAGACAAGGAAAAAGTTTTAAAGACCATACGCAATGAGTTCTCGAGTTGTAACTCTTGACAAGTCCATTCCTTCGTGTGTTTTAGGATCACTTTCTTTGTAATCTTGGACATAAATGAAAAATTTACGAGCACGCCGCTTTTCAAAGATGCCCATTAGAGGAGATTTGAGAGCCTCCATGTCAGTTGCAGGGACCTTGTGAATCTGTTCCATTAAATTTGCCACAAATTTTAGAATGGACAAATAAAAAAAAAGCAAAACAATACAAAAAAGTACCTTTCCTCTGTTGTACACAAAACTGCCATCAACAGCTTTGAAATATAAATACTTTGTAACATCAGTATGAATGAGGACCCGCACTAGAGCACCATTAGCCATAATATACTGAGATGAGATGAGATGAAGTGAATTGGCATCATTTATAAACAACCAACAACAAGGGATTTCTAGAGCACATCCAACAATGTAAGATTAGTAAACCTTAGGGACCATGTCGACATTATAATCTCTACTAGAACCCAAGTGAGCTGGAGGCTTATCACTTCCTCTAAATCTCTTCCATAGCTGAGTGTATTAAAAAAGATGTCCATAAGATAAAAACACAGAATATTGTGATCACTGGTACGGTGGTACCTATTTTAAAGTTAAATAAAAGGTACCTGAACAAGATTAAGTGAAGTAGACTCAGCACCATAATAGTCATTCCGATCCATGTGCAAAACCTATTCAACGAGAATGTCAAAACAAAATTTACAAATAGTTGTATGAAATATTATGACATTTAAATCAACATTGCACTAAGAACAAGGCACTTGATATGCAGTGATGACGAAAGTAATAAAATATACAGTATAAAGCATCATGTCAAAAACCACAAATATGGATTTGTCACAAATGACACACTACCAACCTACGCAGCATTCGGGCAAAAGATTTTTAATAAAGACAAGATAACAGAAATGGACCGACATCTAAACAAGCAAAACCTGAGGCTTCAGGCTTAATTGAACACCTCGATTTACATGCAATAATATTCAACTCTTCTGATAATGCAAATTACTTGCAGAATATGGCAATGAAATATATGACATTGACAATGCATTTTTCAATACAAATTCAGAGGCAAAGAAAGAAGGTTACCCTAAAAAATTTAATTAAATCTGAACATAATATCATGACAATTAATGATGTTCCAGGTGTTGAACTCACATCCAATTCGGAAATGTCAGACATGATCAACAAACACTCAACAATGGCTTCACAGAAAACAAATTGATTGCATTATGTTCAAACACTGCAGTAAAAAAACAATACCACATGGCACAACCTAGAAAGTAATCAATAATGCAACTAACTTCAGGTGAGACCCATCTGATTCATAACAATCTAAATGCCACAGAATGAAAGAATCATGGGATCAAACCAAAAACATTCAAGACCGGCCATATCACAAAAAATACTGAAAAAAACAAGTAAACAACCACATGATCCGTTTCAGAGTACCAAAATGAGATGAACCAGGAGAGTTTCAATCTAAATTATCAGTCAAAAGGCACCGAGTAACAAAAGAGAACTCTAGTCAGTAGTCACAGAGATAACCCAAGGAAAAGTATAGAACCTTAAGGCCATCGACGGATAGCAGACCGCTAAGGATGCATTCCTTGAGACCCGTCCCAAGCACTATAACATCGTACTCTTCATCCATCTCGGCTTAATTAAACCAATCTAAACAAAAAGCAGTAGAAAGCAAATTTATCCACACAGATCACTGGATTGGGGCATTTTCCGAACTATAAGCAAATAAAGTGAGAAAATAATGATGATAATAAATAATAATCACATTAATCGTCTTAATTCACATGTTGTTAACGAGGAAACTAGCATAAACCCCTGATTAATTGCTCAATGACACCTAGTGTATAGTACTAGTAAATAACAATGAAACAGACAGGAGTAGCAATAAATTTAGTACTACAAACAATATGTGTGGCAACTAAACCGAAGATATTCGGAAAAAATCGACAACATGTAGCTTTACGAACGAAAAAAACAGTTTGTCTCAAGGCACTGATGCTCAATACTACAGATCAAGCCTTAATATTCTGATAGACGATGAATACAGTAGCGCATGATAGAGCATAAATAAAATCGGACATGATCAGCCAATTTTTCATACTGCGTGAAATCAAAGCTGTAATTTACAGCTTAATACAGTACTTGATTGATAACATATGCTTACATTTCGAGAAGAAAGATGATGTAGATAGGCACGCGGCGGAAGAGAAGACGGTGGAAAGCAGCAGCCGATTACTGAAGAGAGCAGCTAGGGTTACTTCCGATTTGAAGATGTAGAAAGTTGAAAATGCACTTGAGGATAGTTGAGTTGATCATGGCTTTTATTTACTGTACTCCCTAAATCATTCGGTCATGAATTCGTTATTTCAATTTCTCAAACCACACCTATATATCTTATTTTGACTCTCACAAAGACTTGATTTGATTAATCTTTTACTAGAGTTTTCTTATGGTTTTGGTACAACTAGTAACACTAAGTTTTAAACTTGGAAGTTTGATTAAAAAAAATCAATTTCATTTAAATTAACACTATTTTTTTCTTCGCATAATAATTTATATTTAATAATTTAATTAATTATTATATTAGAGTACAATATATTTTAATTTTTTTTATCAATCTATTATTTGAATTGATAATTTAAGTTTCTTAATTTAAATTTTGAATAGTATAATTTTTTATTGGAAGAATTGATTTTGATTAAGGAATTCTTTTACTATAGAAAACAAATCAAATAAAAAAAATATGTTTTTATAACTTAGATTAAAATTTTCCAATACTAATTTACAAAGTTTTTTATAAAACTTTTAAAACATATAATATTTTGAATTAGAAAAGGTAATATGTTTTGATAACTTAAGTAAGATTTTCCAATACTAATTTACAAAGTTTTTTATAAAACTTTTAAAACATATAATATTTTGAATTAGAAAAGGTTTATAATAGTATAGTTAATAAAATTAAATTATTGATTAATAATTATTTTATTTAAATTATTTTTCTTTTCAATTTATCTGTATTTATAATGATAAAAAATAAAACATAAATGTCTTTAAATTATTTTCGAATAATAATTAACAACACTTTCATTGGTCTTTTAAAACATGTACCAAGTAAATTATAAGAGATTAATGGTTAATTGTTAACAAAGTATCATTGTTAAATAATTGTTTTATTTATTTTTTAACTATTGTTAAATAAATTTTTTTATTTTTTATAATGATACACGATTTTTAAAACCAAATTGCAAAAAAAACTTTAAAATGTTTTCCATAATACTTTTAAAAGTTTTTAAAATACCTTAAACGTAAGTTGAGGATCTTTATCTTGCGAAGGCATTTTGGCAAAATTGATTGATTTCATGCTACTTCATATTTTTATTTTTAAATGGGAAGACAGTCTTGAATGTAGAATGTTAGAATTGTTAATAAAATAGAGCACACCAATTAAAAAATAAATCAATTATGTGTGGAGCAAAAATCACATCTATAAATAATTATACAATTAATTATGTAATATAATTATAAATCACTTTATAAATAACTGTATTAATGAGTTTTCTCCAATTTATAGTTGTGTAATAATTGTACTAATAGTTTGTCCACAAACTATAATTAATATATACATAATTTATATAGCACAATTAATTTTAGCATAATTTATCACACTATAAATCCCACTATAGTAGTAATAATAATATTTCTATTATATTGTTTTGTATTTTTTATAATTGTGTAACACTTATTTACTTAAATAATCAAGGTCTCCATTACAATGAACCGTTAACATAATAAGTAAAATAATTTTATTTATTTATATTATGATTTTAGTTCTAGTAAAATAATTTTATTTATTTATTTTATGATTTTAGTTCTTTAAATGTTACAGTAAATTTTATTTTGTCGTTTTTTCAAAATTTTAATAATATTATTTTATTGATTTTTATAAATTTTAATTATTTCTAATAAATTTATTATTTATTATTTATTTTTGATGAATTGATATTGATTAAGTTTTATTAATGTTTTATTAAAATTTAAATTTAGTTTATTGACATTTATTTTATTTTATATAAATGATTTAAACATGTTAATTGTAGTATATACTATTTAATTGTGTTTTCATATAATTTAATTGCTATATATTTAACTATATTTTAAGGATTTTAATTATATATTCTTACTAGTTTTATAAGTTTTGTTATAGTTATAGATAGTTTTATAGGTTTTGTTATAGTTATAGATTTATAGTTTAATATATTGTGATAATATTTGAAAGAGTATATTTTTTATTAATTGAGTGTATAAATGATGAATTTCTCTCAAGAGTCGCATTGTGAGAATAAGAGCAACAAAAGAAATACTTATTTATTGTTCATTATTATATATTATCGTGAGGGCAACATTGATAATTTGAGTATTTAATTTGTTCATCTCTTTTGCTATAAAACAGAATGAGCATTAAGGATCTTTTCTTTTGAACTGAAACCGGTTGAACTGAACTGAACTTAACTTCGATCTGAACTGAACTGGATTGATTTTAATAATAATAATAATAATAATAATAATAATAATAATAATAATAATAATAATAATAATAATATTTTTTTATAATTTTTTAAATATTTTTTTTAAAAATATTAATAATATTATGACAATAATTAGATTGTATATTTAAAATTATAGATTGAAATTATTTTTTATTTATTTTATTTTTATTTATTTTGAAACGAACTTAATCGAGCTGGACAGAAGCAATCTGAACTGAACTAAAACTTAAGCGATTGAACTCAACGGAAGTGAAATTAAGTCCAAAAAAACAAATCCCTAATAAGTTGTACTTTATTACTGTAGTTACTATTAGTCAATTACCCTAGTGTATATTTTTATATTTTACTTCTTTCTAAATGATACAAATATCTTTTATTTTACAAATTAAAATGAAAATTTCAAAATAAAGAACAAAATGCATACTAAATTTATTCTCCAGTATTTTACTTATCATTATTTATTACAAACATAACACAAATTTTACATCTTTAATAATTCAACAATATACATGTAACACATACTATATAACAATTGATATGTGTATATATGTACAAAAATTAAGTAATCTTATCACTTCAAAGTCCTTTGTAAAATACCCTTATTTCGAAGAGTGAGAATATCACTATCGACATTCGAGAGTGATCATGAATCTACACATAGGGGTCGCTTTATAAAACAAATACAGTAAAATGTGTTGTATTTATTTACATTTGAAACATAAAACCTACGAAAGAAACCGTCTACCAACCGATGCAATAACTTGGGAGGTGATGGAAAATCTTGTTCGCATCTGCCATTACTTTCTCGATGAAAATGAGACAGAGCTCTCTAGAAATATAAACATTAATTAATTACATATCACCTTTTAATTAATATATAGATATAATTCCACCAGCAGCAATTACTAACTCAATTCCAAAAAACGCAACAATGAGAGATTCTGGTCCTGTGGTTGTTACCGGTTATTATAAAGCAAGTCCTCTATTTAATTTATTTATTTCATATTTTCCAAGAGTAAATTAAACAATAATAATGGCATTGTATTTTGAATTGCTTCTATCAGCTCTCTGGATTCTATCCCTATGGGCATGGAGAAAGATCAAGAACCGAAATCCGAACCTTCCGTTTATCGGCATGCTCCCGACCCTCCTCCTCTCCGTATCGAGGGTCCACGATCTTACCACGTGCATCCTCGCTCGTAGCCGTCGGATGACCTTCCGTTTCAAGGGTCCACGGTTCACGAGCATGGAGATCCTCTGCACCGCGAACCCTGCCGACGTGCACTACATCATGAGCTCCTCCGGAACTTTCCGAAGGGAGAAAAGTTCCGTGAGATGTTCGACGTCTTGGGAGAAGGCATCTTCAACTCCGACGCCGACTCGTGGAGGTCCCAGCGGAAGGCGGCTCGAGCATTGATCGCGCACCGCGGGTTCACGGTGCGGTTCGCGGAGACGAGCCGTCGAAAAGTCGAGAGAGGGCTCGTCCCGATTCTCGAGTCGGGTCGGGTTTTCGACTTGCAAGACGTGTTCCAAAGGTTGACTTTCGACGCGACTTGCGAGATGTTGACCGGGTTTGACCCGGGGTGTTTGTCGCTCGATTTTCCGGATGTTCCGTTTTCGAGGGCGATGGATGAGGTGGAGGAGACGATTTTCACGCGGCACGTGATGCCGGAACGAGCGTGGAAGGCGATGAGGTGGCTCGGGGTGGGGTCGGAACGGAAGCTGAGGAAGGGTCGAGAGGTGTTGGATCGAGCGATAAACGAGTACATAACGAGGAGAAAAAATGCCGATGATGATGAAGATGGAGTTGATCTGCTGAGTTCTTACATCAAGGGAGGGTATGAAGACGAAAAGTTCTTGAGGGACACGGTTTTGAACCTTATGATCGCCGGTCGAGACACGACGAGCTCAGCGCTGACGTGGCTCGTGTGGCTTGTCTCGACTCACCCTGATGTCGAGAACAAGATACTCGAGGAGTTGAGGTCGGTTTGTGGGGAAAAGAGTCGAGTTTTTAGGGTTGAGGAGACGAGTAAGCTCGTTTACATGCACGGGGCGATTTGCGAGGCTTTGAGGTTGTACCCTCCGGTACCGTTTCAGCATAAGGTTCCGATTGAATCGGACATACTCCCGAGCGGGCACTTAGTTCACCCGAAGATGAAGGTGATGATTTTCTTGTACGCGATGGGGAGGATGGAGTCGATATGGGGGAAGGATTGCTTGGAATTTAAACCCGAGAGGTGGATTTCCGAGCGTGGGTCGATCAAGCACGAGCCCTCGTATAAGTTCTTGGCGTTTAACGCGGGCCCACGGACTTGTTTGGGGAAGGAAGCGGCGTTTAGTCAGATGAAGAGTGTGGCGGCTACGATCATTGGAAATTATCGAGTTGTGGTTGTCGAGGGCCATCGGGTTGAGCCTAATTGTTCGGTTATTTTGTATATGAAGGAAGGGTTGAAGGTTAGGGTTTCAAAGAGAGTGATTTGATGATGGGAATGGTTTGCTTGTTGTGTTTGTGTTTTATGATGTGTTTCATGATGATAATAATAATCAAGCTTTATAATAGTAGTGTTCAAATGTTATACACAACTCAAGAGAGCTTATTACAAGTAATATGACCTATTCTAGGTGTTTGAATATATATACAGACAACAATAGTCGACAGAAGCGGGGTTCTTCGAGAAACCGGGACGACTAGATGTTCTTTAGTTCCATCTTTTAGCGTTCTTGGATCCTTTTGATTTCTGTTTAGCAGCTTGAAACGCCTGTACTTTCTGTTTCTTCCTGACCTCCTTCTCCGCCTAAAGTCAAAATGATTACATACATGATTATTAGGACAATGGTCAAAGTACTGAAATCAGAAGCTACTGGGAAGAGGTGATTCCGTTTCCGTCTAATAATATATGCTAAGGGATCATTACATTTATTACCTTGTTTTGAAAAGTATGGCTTGTAAGGTTAAAAGTAGTACTCCTACTTTTCAAAATAACCTGAATAGTTTTTCCGAAGGGATCGGCTTTTTACCTAGAACGTATGACTTTAATTTGACTATATGAACATTTGTAATCGAGGCACATAAATCAAAAACTCATTAACCTTGGTCATCTTGGATTTAGCTTTTGCTTTCGGAGATTTCTCTTCGAGCTCTGCCTCTCGTTCGAGCGCCTTTTCTCTAGCTTCAAGATTCTTCTCCAAATAATACTGTGAGTGTAAAAAAAAGTCGCATCAGGAATCAAAGCATCTCGAAGGACAATTCTTTTGTTTCCCTTAAATGAAGACTAAAAGCCAAAGAACCGGGACCTACATTGTAGTCTCCTGCATAATCTTGTAGAATCCCATCTTTGACTTCCAAAACCCGATTTACAATTTGCTTTATGAAGTATCTGTCGTGGGAAACTGTGATGACAGTTCCTTGGTACTCATTTATTGCCTCCTAAGAGAATACGATAAATTATAGAGAACTTTGAAGATGCAATTACTATTGTAAAAATGTTATGAAGCAGGAAAAGAATCAATCAGAAACCGAACCTCGAGCATCTCTTTTGTAGGTATGTCCAAATGGTTGGTTGGTTCATCCAAAACAAGCAGAGTTGACGGCTTAACCATGAACTTGCAAAAGGCAAGCCGAGCCTGGGCAAGGAATAAAATGGAGTTATAGTCGCATCATGGAGGAAAATAACTTCTCGAAAAATGCAATAACTTATTCAGAAACTTGCAAGTTCGGGTGGGGGTGATGGTAAGGTAGAGGAAAAGTACGATAGTAATAAATACAAAACACTGCTATGTTTATGGTGACAGACAGATTCGTTAAAAAAAAAATTATATATATATATATATATATATATATATATATATATATATATATATATATATATATATATATATATATATATAAATTAGCTAATCATATAGTTATTGAGACAAACAAAGATTCATCAACAATCTACCTTCTCACCACCACTTAGAAATGAAACCTTCCGGTCAAGCATGTCAGCTTTAAAGTTGCAACGACCCAATAGACCCTTTATATCATCGAGTCTCCAGTCTTCTGCAACTTCAGCCACAGTTTCAATAACTGTTTTCTCCAAATCAAGTGCCTCTGCCTGGAAAAAAACAGTTACAGAGTACAGACAGAATAAAATAAAATTATAAGCACATAAAAGATACTTTTAAAAACGAGATATAACTGGCACCAGCAATAGTGAGAGATTACCTGATTCTGCTCAAAATAATTTGGTAGTATATTGTGATCCCCAAGAATAACTTCTCCACCATTTGGGGTTTCCATGCCCATAATCAGTTTGAGAAAGGTACTCTTTCCACATCCATTCGGACCAAGAATGGCAATTTTCTCGCCCCTTTCAATTGTCAAACTCGCATTCTTAAACAGTACCTGGTGGCAACAAAAATACGTAAGGGACGATAAAATTGCCACTCTTAACAAGCAAACTGAGATCTTAAAGACCAAAGGTCTCTTTTTATTAAATAAGAAGATTACCTCATCATCATAACCAAACTCTAGACCTTTCACGGCCACTACAGACCTGCCACTTCTTCCACGTTCAGGGAACCTGATCTTCATTTGCTTACGAATGAAGGGCTTCTCAACTTGTTCCTCATCCTGAAGTTTTTCCAGCTTCTGTTGTGACCAGAATTGAAGAAGAATAGTGAGAAAAGGGAATACAAATGTAACATAAATAAAAAAATAAAAAAAAGTGTGAAACAGCAACAACATATGTATAATTTCGACTAGTGAACACTAAAATACTGAAATTTTAATAGATAGCCAAAGACACTTCACTTATTTTTATTCACTTTTTTTATCAAATTGATTTTCCATTTGTCTACCACAGTGAAGGTAAAGTTCAATAACTGTTTATCCTAACACAATTCATTGAAGAATGAAACATTTATCCTGCTTGCTAACTACCATATCGAGCAATGTATTTCAAATGTACATAATGAAAACAAAAAAGTTAGAAATACGGGAAAAATACAATGCATATTAGTTTCCACGTCTCGTGTAAAACATCATGCTCCAAAATAAAGTAGCCAAGTACCCCTTGCGCTAGATTGAAACCAATAAGGTACAAGCTTAAAGCTAAAGTCGGCTACGAGTAAAAAGTTAGTCATATCATTTTGAGAATATAGACTTCAGAAGAATTATAATTATCAATCAACAGTTGAAAAAAGAACTTACTGCAGTATATAAGACCAAAGCAATTGCAAATAGAAAGTAAATCGCAGTGAAAATATGAAAGAAAATCTTGATATGTTCAAGATAGGAATTTTATTCACTTCAAGTACAAAGATTTAACCTCATGTGAACATCAATACAGACCTTTTCAGCAGTAGAAGCACGGCCCGAATTCGCTCCAGCACTTAACCTGCTTATAAGGCCTCTCGTATGATCTATCTCCTTCTGCTGTTTTTCCCATGCTGCGAACTGAGATTCAATCCATGCCGCTTTAGCAATGACATAATCAGAGTAATTTCCTTCGTATGTTCTCGAAACTCCCATATCGGTATCCACTATTTTTGTACACAGCTGATCAAGGAAAGCCCTGTCGTGTGATATGATCACCATTGGCACATCCTGCTTATTCAAATAACCCTCGAGCCACTCGATCGTATCAAGATCAAGGTGGTTTGTAGGTTCATCTAACAGCAACAAATCAGGATCCTACAAAAATTATTTCACATATGATCAAACAATAATATAGTTTCTGAATCATAATATCATACTATAACATTTCTGTACATAACACGAAACCGATTTTACCTGCAACAAAATCTTCCCGAGTGACATCCTCATTTGCCACCCTCCACTAAACGAGGCAACGAGTCTATCTCCATCCTCGGGCGCGAAACCGAGCTCGGGCATCAACTTATTGATCTTCACGTCAACCACATCCAAATCCACAGCTTGTGCTCTCCTCTGCAACAAATCAAACTCATCCAGAAGCCTCCCCATGAGGTCCAAATCATCTACTGATTTCTCAATCGCCTTTTGCACTTTCTCCAGCCTCGTAGCAACCTCCATCTCCTCCTTGAACGCGCTCAAGAACTCCTCTCTCACCGTCCTAGTCGACACCACCTCGAATTCCTGGCTCAGGAACGCGATCTTCATGTTATTCTTCGCCTTGATCACGTTCCCTGAATCCGGTTCTTCCAAGCCGGATATAATCCTCAACTGGGTCGTCTTCCCTGCACCATTAACGCCGACTAAGCCCACCTTCTCCCCTTTCTTAACTTCCCAGTTGATGTTCTTTAAGACGGTGGCGCCCTTGTAGGCTTTGCTCACGTTCTCTAACCTAACGCCGGAAGAGATGGTGGAGGCGCCGCTCGAGTTCTTGTTGCTTCCCCTCCTGTGGTTAATTTCCGACCGGTTGGAGCTGCTGCTCTGGTCGGAGAAGAGTGATTCTACATCGTCTTCCTCCTCCGTCGCAGCGGATGTGGAAGCTTCGGTGGCGACGGCTTGCAATTTGGGGGAAATTAGGGCTCGGTGGAGCTTGAAGTGGACGCCAGTGGTTTTGATCGCGGCGGGTGAGGGGCAGCGGAGGGGGCGGCAGGCGGCGGCGGGGAAGGAGGCGGCGCCGGAGATAAAAGTCGACCGCAGGTCGATTAATTGGAGCTTTGAGGCTAAATCCATTAGCGAAATTAGTGTGTGTGAGTGTGTGTGAGTAAGATGAGAGATGTGAAGGAAGCTCTCGGCAGCGAGAGGTTCTCTGCTTTCTCTCCGTATCAAACACTGAAACAAGATAAAGGGGATTAGGAAGAAGACTCTCCCAAGGGTATAACTGTCGTCTTAAAAAAATATAAAAAAATGAGATCAAAATTAATCCAAATAATTATTTTTAAAATAAATAAATAAATGTCATGAAATTTAACCTTGTGTATACCATTGTAGATGTAGTTGTAGAGAACAAAAATTAAAATTATTTAAGAAAATTGATATTGTGATTTATTAATTTAAATTTCAAAACTTATAAAATATATTTTTAAATTAAAGATAAATTTTTTCTATTATTTAGGGTATTACTCCTATTAATTTTATAATTATAAAAAAAATAAAATAATTACTAATCATCCACTTATGTTTAAATAGAAAATATATATTTGGAATTTTACTTAAGTTTATAATAAAAAAATTAATTTATTTAATTATAACTAATGTAAAAATTATAAAAAGTTTAGTTTATAAAATAAACTTTATTTTAGTTATTTTTTTATAATTTTTATACATTGTTTATCATATGTAATGGAGGGTCAAAATTGATCAAGTTGATCAGCTATGACTATTTCTTAGAGTCGGTATATCTTACAATATTGGATGTAAGCTTGAATTGAAGTCGAAAATAAAGCGATTCCATTACCTATATTGAGACAAAAAATTATACCTTATTTTTTGACGTGTCAAGTGATGTAACACAAATTTGTAAATAATCACATTTTTAAAAAAAAATTACAAATGAGATGTGACCAGAGATGAAAATAGTATAAATCTTCTTACTCTGAATAAAAAAATGTTAACAATACTTCAATTAATAAAAAAACTTTTAAAAAATTACACTTAATTTGAAAGTGTATTTTATAAAGTTGAAAATATAAATTAATAAACTAAATTACCATTTTTCTTAAATATTTATATTATTTATTATAGCATAAGTTGGAAGAAAAATAAAAAGTAATTTTAAATTATTTGTGACATTTATCAATTTCGTAAAAATTCCCTAAGTAGGTGAAAAGTGAGAGACTTATAAAACCTCAAAAAGGTGATATTGTAAGTATCTCCAACCACAACTTGTATTTAATTTTCGTGTAATATTTTTAATTGATGTATTTTCTATTATAACTATACATTATTGTTTATTTTGTTTGCAAATATGAGGAAAATGGCTAAATATATGTTTTTCTAGTAATTAAACTATTTTATTTTATTTGTAGTTAGTAGGGGTATTTGTTAATTATCTATACTAAATTTACTTATAAAAAAAACCTATAATTTTAATAGTATATGTGTTTTAATAGAATAGTAGTATTACAAGAAAATTTCATTTATATATTGTGGACTTCCCAAATAAATACCGGTCTATTTGTGTTTAAGACAATAATAGTGTTCTCGAGACCGACTTGGACGGCTTACTAAAATAACTAATCACCAAAAATGAACAAAACAAAATACAAAACAAAAAAATCACAAAATAAATAATTATACGTGGAGTACACAAATAATAAATAGGTGTGGAGAATTTGTGTGAAGCATATTTAAATTATTAGAAAGCACAACAATTAAGGTGAAGCACATACGTGTGTGGAGCATGAAACAACACCTCTTCTAATTTAAATTATTAGGAACCACAAAATTAAGGTGAACCACAAAATATTATATATATGTCTGCCCAAGGATGATTGTAGCCTTTTTTTTTTTAACTGCGTTGCATACGAGACAAACAAATGATGTGGGTCTTTCACCTGTTTGCATAACATTTTATAGCCCTCTTCCTCCCTTGGTTTAGGCCACAATGCTTAAGGGCATTCATACAAAACACGGCAATTTCAAATGAACCGTGCGTGCGAAAAGTAAAAACCTTTTGAGTTCCGGACCTTGTTGTATTCTACCCTCCCACCCACTCAGCCCCTAACTACTAACATAATTTTGAAAATCTCGATTACAAGATAACGGTAATGGTGATGAATAATGAGAAATCTGACCTAAATTCATGATGTTCTCTTGAACACCGAGAGAGGTGGGATGATAAAACACCATGAGTTTCATCCTACGAATCCAATTCACATCCTTCGGTTTTGTCCATTTCGAGTGTTCGGTCAGAAACTTGTCAAACAAACTGATTCTGTTTTCGCCAAGTTTAAGCTCTGCTACAACAGTGTTGAGGCTTGCCACGATCACCTTCAAGTCCTTGAAATTATCTTCAAAATTCTACTCCGGCTCGAAACAACCACCTTTATCACTTTCGGAATAAAGCCAATATCGAAACCCAAACAGTACTTGAACGCTATGAATGGGTTTTGGGAACATTTGATTCTGAGCAATTCGGTTACTTTCCCACAAATGTCAACTACTTCACAAGTTTTTTACCTCTTCTATAATTTTGCTCCACATTCAACTAATAATTAAATGTTTAAAAATAAAATATACTGTATCATCCACTTATACCATATACTATTACAAATTTATTTATTTTATTATGGGACATTTTTAAAATCAAAATGTCACCTTGATTTTTATTTGTAGTACTACTTAGAAAAAAATAACATTTTTTTAAATTTATTTATCAATCAATTAGTGTTTAAAAAATTGTATTAGTACTATTTTTTTCGTTTCAAATCATTGTATTAGTACTATTTTTTTCGTTTCAAATCAATTAGTGTTTTAAAAAAATTGTATTAGTACTATTATTTTTTGTTTCAACTATTTATGCATGGCTTCATCAATAAATAAATTTACTAAAAATTTATTCTTAAATTTTGATCATATATTTCTAGATCTATTTATTTTTTTTACTAAATGTGTAATAATTATATGTACATACATAAAATCATTTTTATAAAAATAAATTTATAAATTATATATTTTTTTATTTAAAAAATAATTCTTAATACGTGGTTTGAAACATAACTAAATTGTATTTTTTTATGTGTTTAGTTGAAAAATTATATTTAATTTTTACTCTTATAATATAATGAGAAAAAAAATCACATTTTAATTCTATTATACACAATTACGTACAAAAAATACAATTTCGATTTTTTTATTCTTTTTTTTAAAATTTATAATTGATGAGTACTATCATTTCTAGTGTATATGTATGTTTTAAAATTTAATATGAATACTCAATAATTTAATATGTTAATTCTTTAATTCAATATATATTAGTTTTTTTAATTTTGGGAAAAAAATAAATAAATATTATATTTTATATTTTAAATTTCGTTCGATAATCATATATAGGAAGAATACATAAAATCGTACAATGTATAAAATTCAATCTTGTGTAACGTTAATTTAAATGAGTTAATATAAAAAATAATGAATAATGTGAATACCTTTTTTTGTAGTTATGCTTTTTGACATATAAATAATCACTTAAAAAAATAAAAATTATGATTGCGTGACAATGACACAATTGTCATAAAATACAAAATGCAAAATTAACTTAATTAAAATCGTAAAATAAAATGACTTTTATAAAAAATATATAATAAAATAAAACGTTATGTAAACATAGCGCTTGAAATCTTAAATGAACGACACATTATTTCATTCAAATTAAAATGTAAATTTTAAAATCAAATAAAAATTAATACATTTAAAGCTAATCAACTATTTTTATCTTCATTGGATATTTATTAAATTGATAAAAATATATTAACTAAAAAACATTTATTAACATTATTATTTGTTTAATAAATTCAAATTATTATTACGTTTTTATTTTATATTTACATTTATAATTTATTTTTAAATAATCACTTAAAAAATAAAAATTAGTTTTGCGTGACACTGACACAATTATCATAAAATAAAAATAGAAAAATTAACTTAACTAAAATCGTAAAATAAAATGATTTTTTGAATTATTTTTTAAAATATAAGTTTTAAATCAAATAAAAATAAATACATTTAAAGCTAATCAACTATTTTAATCTTCGTTAGATATTTATTATATTGATAAAAGTATATTGATTAAAAAAACATTTATTAACATTATTAGACTATTTTTATCTTCGTTAGATATTTATTAAATTGATAAAAGTATATTGATTAAAAAACATTTATTAACATTATTATTAGTCTAATAAATTAATTACTATTATTACGTTTCTAATTTATATTTATATTTATAATTTAATTGATCGAATTGATCATTTTAAAAAAATACTTACAAATATATCATTCATTATTGTTCACAATTTAATAAAAATTATTGGTTTAGATGAGTTAATTTTTTTTTTTTCCATTAAAACTTGATTAATTAATTCATTAATGTTAAAAAAATCACTTAGTAAAATCAAAATTTTAACACATATTTTGAATATTTGAGTTATATAATTTTGAATTTATCTTAATTATTAATTATGTAATGTTTTTAAATTAATTTTAAAAATTATGAATTTTTATACTAATTTAATTAATTATTTTTTTTACCTCATTTTGATTATTAATTGATAAATTCTACTAATTTAATTAGTTATTTTTACTTTATATTTTATTCTCCCACAATTATGTATTTTTTTAAAAATTAAATTAACTTCTACTAATTTAATTAGTTATTTTTACTCCTTATTTTCCCATGAAGTTTAGGGTTCAAAACTCAACATCTTCAAAATGTTTTTTAAGGGTCTAACATGGCATGCTGACGTGGCTATAGTAGGACCATGGATAGAAGTATGAAGATGACAGGTAGAATGACATGTCATTTTTCCGGTAAAAAATGGCCGGAAAAGACTAATTGTGGAATGTCCAAAATTACATAACTGTAATTTATATTACCCCTAAAAGTAATTATGTATTGTAACTTTTAGTATTTATCTATTGATTAGAAGATGAAGACGTGACTTTTACTACTGTAGTATTTATACAATAGAATAATGAAACATAAAATCTAGGAACTATCAATCAGAGGCATAAGAACCTATTAATTAAAAGACCATGTTTCACATGTCTTGTAATTTGTAATTATTTTACGACATGTTCAAAATGGTAATCCTAAAGTATCATATGATAATTTCACATTGGGGGACGAAGCACACAAAAGGTGCAATGGATGAAGTTGCCCAACTCGAGCATCAAAGCAAGATACGACTCGGGTGAGCCATTGAGAAAACAGAAAAAACATTGCATATTCAAACTATTCTTTTTGCCTCTTTTTTTCCTGGGTGAGTTTAACACCCTCATGATCGAAGTATGTAATTATTAAACAAGATGTCCCTTCTTTGAAAGTGTAATTTGTGAAATAGCAGCAAATATTTGATACTAACGCTGCGGTTATCAACAGCACAAAATATGATAAGCAAGTGATGGATGGAAATGATGCTCTTGATGGTTTCACAAGAAGAAAACAGTTTTTCAGAAAAGAGTGATCCAAAAGTTATCATCTCCATTTTGAAAGATTTTCGAGTAACTTCATAATAACATAATTGCAATTCCAAGTATACTAAACAAAAAAAAAACAATTTCTCCAAAGTCAAACCACACATTATTGCAATGTCTCACATAACATAATACCCAAATACATTATTATAACTAAGATGGAGATGCAGCGAATTTGACTTGAAAGATTGGGACAATGGCTGAAATTAGCAAGATACATTATTACAACAATGGTACAATGGCTGAAATTAGCAAGATACGACTCAAGTGAGCCATTGATAAAACAGAAAAAATGAGATTGCATTTTCAAACTATTCTTTTTGCATCTTTTTTTCTTTAAGTTAATTGTAATTGCAAACACCCTCATGATCGAATCTTGTAATTATTGAACAAGATGTCCCTTCTTTGAAAGTGTAGTTTGTGAAAAAGCAGCACATGTTTAGTATCAACACTGCGGTTATCAGCACTGTTCAAAACAACACAGAATATGATAAGCAAGTGATGGATGAAAAATGATGTTCCAAAGAGATGATTGTATTGTATGTCCCACAAACAAATATGAACTTCCATTTTGAAAGATTTTTGAGTAACTTCATAATAACATAATTGCAATTCCAAGTATACTAAACAAAAAACAATCTTTCCAAAGTCAAACCACACATTATTGCAATAATCTCAAAATAGATAAGTCTTGCCAAAGTGTTTCCTTAATCTCCATAACATAATACCCAAATATTTACTACATTATTATACTAAATAAATTTAAAGGAGATAAACCTGCCATCCTATGAAGACGCAGATTTGACTTGAAAGATTGGGATGCCAACATGAAAGTGATCAACACGCACGTTTTCTGCCTTGAACGTCGGTTGAGCGCCAGCATCATCATCGACATCGAATCTGAATCTGGTAACATGAAGCGCACTGGTGGGATACCGAGTACACCAAACGAAAGCAAGTTCATCTGCACTGACCTGCATCACAGAAGAAAAAACAACCGAATTGTCATTTCCTTTCACAGAAGGAAATAACGTACACCAAACGAAAGCAAGTTCATCTGCACTGACCTGCATCACAGATGGAAAAACAACCGATTTGTCATCTCCTTCCAGAGAAGGAAATAAGATGCCATCGTTCGGGAGATTCTTGACCGGCTCGTCGAGCCATTTATCGCCCTCAATATCATAAACATACAAACCCGGATGAAATTTTTCCTTATATTTGAGGAAAGGGTAAGTAAAATCTTCAAGGGGACTATAGTTTTCATAGTAAATTAGATACTTGTCTCTAATTAAAACAGTCGGGTCGCGGTAGAAGTACAGACAAGTTGTTTTGCGGTGGATGACGTGCCAATCGAGCGACGGGATATCGTAGTAGCCGAATACAGAGCTGTATTCTGGGGTGGATGACGTGCCATAAGACATGATAAGACAATTCACGTACATCTTGGTGTTGGTAAAAGCGGCCAAACAATGCCCATACTTGCTCGAGAGATTATTAGCAGGATGATATTTAACAGCCATGGTTTTGAGATCGAAAACGTAAATAGTACCTTGCGAATCGATCGCGTAAATCTGATCGCCGATAACCGCCGTCCCACCATCAAAGTAGGATTCATCTTTATACAATACTGGGATTTCCTCCCAAGTGAGGTCCTCCGTCGCCAAATTAAGGGACAGAATCCCATTGATTTTCTCTTCTTTCGAGGAGCCCTGCCCGCCGACGAAGAATAAACGGGACTTGGCGACGCAAAAACTGGAATTGGGGAATGATAAATCAAGACCTAAATCGGGAAGATCTTTAATATCTTCTTCCTTTTCTCCGATAACATACAGCCGATTCTGAACGCGAGGTCCGAGATTTGTCCGTTTCGGCTTCGGCGGGAGTTCAGCAGGCTTCTTCTTGCCGTAAAAGGCGGCGTGTTCGTCTAAGAAGGAGATGTATATGTATATCTTGGTACCCATTTCGATCTGCAAACCCTAATTGCTCTCTCGCTGTGTTTTAGGTTTCGATCTGCAAAAACCCTAATTTTGCACAATCTCACCGCTTCACAAGTTTTTCGTGTTACCTCTTCTATAATTTTGCGCCACGTTCAAATAATAATTAAATGTTCAAAAATAAAATATACTGTATCATCCACTTTATAGTATGACTATATACTATTACAAATTTATAGTATAAAATATACTGTATCATCCACTTTATAGTATGACTATATAGTATATACTATTACAAATTTATTTATTTTATTGTGGGACATTTTCAAAATCAAGATGTCACCTTGATTTTTATTTGTAGTACTACTTTGAAAATTTTCATTATTTGACATTTATATGTTTATATCAGCCCGACAAATGTCTGTGTCTTCTTTTATATGTTTATTATATCATGAACATTTTTTTATAATTTTATATGATCAGTAATTAGAAACAAATGTTTGTGTCGTCTTCTAATGCCCGCTTTTCAGCCTTAGTTTAGAGTCGTAAACGCTGTCATTTTTTTGCATCATGCACTTACAGAGCAAGCAGTATCGATTAGACTTAGTGAATCATCTTTGGACACACAAAATCGGGTTCATATGCATTCTCATTTGTGATTCGTATGCTCATTTTTTCCTCTTAGCTCGTGTAATCTTATTAGCTTTGGTTATCATGTCCAACTTATGTTAATTTTAAAAAAATAACTTAGTGAAATCAATTTTTTAACACATATTTTGAATATTTGAGTTATATTATTTTGAATTTATCTTAATTATTAATTATATAATGTTTTTTATTCTCCCATGATTATGTATTTTTTTATAATTAAATTAACTTCTACCGTAGAAACTCCGTACAGTACCATGAAAAATATTACTATAGACTATAGAGAGTTATTCTTATACAAGAGTTTTACAAAATAAAAATAATTTTTTCTATAAAAAATAATATAAATATAAAAATAATATACATACAATATTATCTATCTTTAAATTCACAAAATCAATTTAATAGTTTTGAATAATAAAATTTGACCATATATGTGTAAAAATTGTGTTTAACATACAAATTGAATAAAATATTAATGAATTAAGGACTATAAACTTTAATCATATACTATACGTTATTGATGTTCATAAATATTTCAAATCATCTTAAAAATGTTATTGATTTTAATAAATAAAAACATTATTAATAAATATTTTATTATATATTAATCATTTATTCCTATAAATCCTTAAGACCGGGACTTAAGAAATGGATGATTTATGACAATGTGGAGTTTATTTCTATTTATAACTGGTCTTAAGTTGTGACTTGAATTTTTTATCAGTATAAGAAGTTTATTGTATTACTATATAGAGTTTCTACGTACTAATTTAATTAGTTATTTTTACTCCTTATTTTTCCATGAAGTTTAGGGTTCAAAACTCAACATCTTCAAAATGTTTTTTAAGGGTCTAACGTGGCTTACGTGGCTATAGTGGGACCATAGATAGAAGTGTGAAGATGACACGTAGAATGACATGTCATTTTTCCGGTAAAAAATGGCCGGAAAAGATTAAGTGTGATTTTTGTCAAACTTAAAGGACTGTGGAATCGACTAAAATTACAGAACTGTAATTTATATTACCCCTAAAAGTAATTATGTATTGTAACAATTAGTATTTATCTATTGATTAGTTAGAAGTTGAGGACGTGACTCTTACTACTGTAGTATTTATACAGTAGAATAATGAAACATAAAATCTAGGAACTATATATCAATCAGAGGCATAAAATATATTAGAACTTATTAATTAAAAGACCATGTTTCACATGTCTTGTAATTTGTAATTATTTTATTATATGTTCAAAATGGTAATCCTAAAGTATCAAATGATAATTTCACATTGGGGAACGAAGCACACAAATGGTGCAATGGATGAAGTTGCCCAACTCGAGCATCAAAGCAAGATACGACTCGGGTGAACCATTGATCAGAAAACAGAAAAAACGAGATTGCATATTCAAACTACTTTTGCCTCTTTTTTTCCTGAGTGAGTTTAACACCCTCATGATCGAAGTTTGTAATTATTAAACAAGATTGTCCCTTCTTTGACAATGTAATTTGTGAAATAGCAGCAAATGTTTGATACTAATGCTGCGGTTATCAACAACTCAAAATATGATAAGCAAGTGATGGATGGAAATGATGCTCTTGATGGTTTCACAAGAAGAAAACAGTTTTTTCAGAAAAGAGTGATCCAAAAGTTATCATATCCATTTTGAAAGATTTTCGAGTAACTTCATAATAACATAATTGCAATTCCAAGTATACTGAACAAAAAAACAATTTCTCCAAAGTCAAATAATAATTAAATGTTCAAACATAAAATATACGGTATCATCCACTTATAATATATACTATTACAAATTTATTTATTTTACTATTTATTTTACTGTGGGAGATTTTCAAAATCAAAATGTCACCTTGATGTTTATTTGTTACTACTTCAAAAAAAAAACATTTTTCTTAATTTATTTATCAATCAATTAGTATTTAAAAATTAGTGAAAATGTAGGGGTAAAAGTATATTTTAAAGCAAAAAAAATAGTTTTGTAAAAAAGTAAATAATTAGTTGAAACATCAAAAATGTCGAAATGCGGTTGAACCGACGTTTAACGCGAAAAAAGTGAGTCATCATGTACATTTTTCTGTTCCAAAAGGAGTCTATGATTCCGAAACCGCTTGTTGTTTATTATGAATTTGAGTTCAGTTTCATTTTCTTAATCGATTCATCAAGTACAAGGTAGATTTTCTGTTCTTATGTTTGAGTTTTCCTTCCATTGATTGATTGATTCTCTTGCTTCTCACTATTCATCCGTAGAAGGTAGATTTTCCGTTCGGATGTTTTAAGTTTTTTTTGAGGGGTCACCGACACCAGAAGATTTACGTGAAGGATTCTTTTGTGTTAGCCTATTCTGGACCAGCTAAGTTCATCAATTAAGTTCATTATCTGCTATGTAAACTAAAGTGAGTACATGCACCAAGAGTTTTGTGCAACTTAAAAAATAATAAAAAATAAATAATAAAAATTCAAGTCGTGAGAGTTGCTAGCCTATAACATGTAATGATATATACAAGTAATATACATTATGATTGAATGAAAATTGTTAAGGCTTGAAAATTTACAAAGATCGAAAGTACTACTACTATAAGAACAGGCTTTTACATCGATTAAAAACATGTAATGTAACAAGTATATATTATGATTGAATGAAAATTGTTAAGACTTGGAAATTTACAAAGATTGAAAGTACTACTATAAGAACAGGCTTTTACATCGATTAAAAACTTGGATTTTCATTGGTTGTTCAACAGATCATGTAATCGACACCGACGACGTAAATAGGAAGCATTTTTTACATGTACATCGGTTTTATAGTAGCCGTTGTTACAGGCTTTATGGTCAGAATAAACTCATCTTCAAAGACTACCAAGTACCTACTGCCAACATAATCATAATCATAGAGACATAATAAAAGAAATTCCACATTGAAATTATATACTGTATTAATATTTGCTGCTGATGGAATATTCAGCAAGAGATGATGCGGCACAAACTGATTAATTTCGGGGAGGAGGCCATTGTTTTGGGAATGTTATTTTTGGATACTTATATATTTTCTTAGGAATTTTTGATTATATGAAAAAAACATTAGCCAACAAAAAATGGGGTCCATATTCCTTCTTATAGTGAAATTTATTCTCCCCTAATTATAAGCTTATTAGCTTTGGTTATCATGCAATTATCAAGAACGAATTCCCTCCAAATCAACAAGCATATAAAACGTGCGTAAGAACATGTTAAATTATGGAATGAATTCAATCTATTTACATTTCTAATAGCCTTGGTGGATGCTGTTATCAGACTCTTGCATCCAAAGAGATGATTGTATTGTATGTCCCACAAACAAATATGAACTTCCATTTTGAAAGATTTTCGAGTAACTTCATAATAACATAATTGCAATCTCTCCAAAGTCAAAAAACAAAAAACCAATTTCACCAAAGTCAAACCAAACACTATTGCAAAATCTCACATTAGATAAGTCTGGCCAGAATGTTACTTTAATCTCCCTAACATAATACCCAAATGTATTATTATACTTAATAAATTTAAAGGAGAAAAACTTGCCATTCTATGAAGATGCAGATACAGAATATTTGACTTGAAAGATTGGGATGCCAACATGAAAGTGTTGAACACGCGCGTTTTCTGCCTTGAACGTCGGTTGAGCGCCAGCATCATCATCATCATCGACATTGAGTCTGAATCTGGTAACATGAAGCTCACTTGTGGGATACCAAGTACACCAAACGAAAGCAAGTTCATCTGCACTGACCTGCATCACAGATGAAAAAACAACCGAATTGTCATTTCCTTTCACAGAAGGAAATAAGATGCCATCGTTCGGGAGATTCTTGACCGGCTCGTCGAGCCATTTATCGCCCACAATATCATAAACATACAAACCCGGTCAGAATTTTTCCTTATAATTGACAAAAGGGTAAGTAAAATCTTCAAGGGGGCTATAGTTTTCATAGTAAATTAGATACTTGTCTCTAATTACAACAGTCGGATCGCAGTATATGTACAGACAAGTTGTTCAAGTGGCTATTATCCAAATTCTAGTGAAAAGCCATATAGGGATCTCTCCTTTGATAAGCCAAAAGTTATCGATGTGTCTCGATGTGTCTCACATTTTAAAGCATCCACAGTGACAATCGCCAGGATCACATTGTCATAAGTCTCTGAAATCATGTCTTATTACAATCTCTCCTTCCAAGTTTTTTTTTTTTGTTTTATTTCCCATAATGAATTGTGAATACTTAATACTGTTTGAAATCATGTCTTAATACAATTTACAAGTATATTATTATTATTAAAGTTCACTTATGTAGATTCCTTTATCTCCATATACATTCAGGGAGTGGTAAGAGCTACTTGGCAAAAACATTGTGCGACCTTGATTCTGTGATGATAGAAGTTACAAGCAAGGCTCGTTTAGTCTTGGATACTGTCTTTTATGTATCTATTTATTTACCAAGTGGTAATCTCAATAAAGACTAGACTCATACTATTGTGAGAAGTCCACATGAAACAAAATTAAACTTTCTGCTACTAATTTACAGGTCGAGGAGAATGATAATTTCACATTGAGGGACGAATCACAACAATGGTACAATGGCTGAAATTAGCAAGATACGACTCAAGTGAGCCATTGATAAAACAGAAAAAATGAGATTGCATTTTCAAACTATTCTTTTTGCATCTTTTTTTCTTTAAGTTAATTGTAATTGCAAACACCCTCATGATCGAATCTTGTAATTATTGAACAAGATGTCCCTTCTTTGAAAGTGTAGTTTGTGAAAAAGCAGCACATGTTTAGTATCAACACTGCGGTTATCAGCACTGTTCAAAACAACACAGAATATGATAAGCAAGTGATGGATGAAAAATGATGTTCCAAAGAGATGATTGTATTGTATGTCCCACAAACAAATATGAACTTCCATTTTGAAAGATTTTTGAGTAACTTCATAATAACATAATTGCAATTCCAAGTATACTAAACAAAAAACAATCTTTCCAAAGTCAAACCACACATTATTGCAATAATCTCAAAATAGATAAGTCTTGCCAAAGTGTTTCCTTAATCTCCATAACATAATACCCAAATATTTACTACATTATTATACTAAATAAATTTAAAGGAGATAAACCTGCCATCCTATGAAGACGCAGATTTGACTTGAAAGATTGGGATGCCAACATGAAAGTGATCAACACGCACGTTTTCTGCCTTGAACGTCGGTTGAGCGCCAGCATCATCATCGACATCGAATCTGAATCTGGTAACATGAAGCGCACTGGTGGGATACCGAGTACACCAAACGAAAGCAAGTTCATCTGCACTGACCTGCATCACAGAAGAAAAAACAACCGAATTGTCATTTCCTTTCACAGAAGGAAATAACGTACACCAAACGAAAGCAAGTTCATCTGCACTGACCTGCATCACAGATGGAAAAACAACCGATTTGTCATCTCCTTCCAGAGAAGGAAATAAGATGCCATCGTTCGGGAGATTCTTGACCGGCTCGTCGAGCCATTTATCGCCCTCAATATCATAAACATACAAACCCGGATGAAATTTTTCCTTATATTTGAGGAAAGGGTAAGTAAAATCTTCAAGGGGACTATAGTTTTCATAGTAAATTAGATACTTGTCTCTAATTAAAACAGTCGGGTCGCGGTAGAAGTACAGACAAGTTGTTTTGCGGTGGATGACGTGCCAATCGAGCGACGGGATATCGTAGTAGCCGAATAGAGAGCTGTATTCTGGGGTGGATGACGTGCCAAAAGACATGATAAGACAATTCACGTACATCTTGGTGTTGGTAAAAGCGGCCAAACAATGCCCATACTCGCGCGAGAGATTATTAGCAGGATGATATTTAACAGCCATGGTTTTGAGATCGAAAACGTAAATAGTACCTTGCGAATCGATCGCGTAAATCTGATCGCCGATAACCGCCGTCCCACCATCAAAGTAGGATTCATCTTTATACAATACTGGGATTTCCTCCCAAGTGAGGTCCTTCTCCATCGCCAAATTAAGGGACAGAATCCCATTGATTTTCTCTTCTTCCGAGGAGTCCTTCCCGCCGACGAAGAATAAACGGGACTTGGCGACGCAAAAACTGGAATCGGGGAATGATAAATCAAGACCTAAATCGGGAAGATCTTTAATATCTTCTTCCTTTTCTCCGATAACATACAGCCGATTCTGAACGCGAGGTCCGAGATTTGTCCGTTTCGGCTTCGGCGGGAGTTCAGCAGGCTTCTTCTTGCCGTAAAAGGCGGCGTGTTCGTCTAAGAAGGAGATGTATATGTATATCTTGGTACCCATTTCGATCTGCAAACCCTAATTGCTCTCTCGCTGTGTTTTAGGTTTCGATCTGCAAAAACCCTAATTTTGCACAATCTCACCGCTTCACAAGTTTTTCGTGTTACCTCTTCTATAATTTTGCGCCACGTTCAAATAATAATTAAATGTTCAAAAATAAAATATACTGTATCATCCACTTATAGTATATACTATTACAAATTTATTGATTTTTATTTGTAGTGCTACTTTGAAAAAAATAACATTTTTATTAATTTATTAATCAATCAATTAGTGTTTAAAAAAAAAATTATTAGTACTATTTTTTTCGCTTCAACTATTTATTCATTGGTTGATCGATAAATAAATTTAGAAAAAATTGATTTATTGATAAAAAGTAAAGAGAAACAAATTATTTTTAAATTAAAAAATAAAATAATTATTAATAAAAAAAATTAAATTAAAAAAATAAAATAATTGGAAGTAAAATTTAAAAATTAGTGAAAATGTAGAGGTAAAATTATATTTTAAAGTAAAAAAAAAAATTAAAAAAAATAAATAAATAATTAGTTGAAACATAAAAAATGTCTAATTTAGATGAAGATACAAGAACACATTAAACAATGGTTTTTCATTTCCCTCTGACGCCCCTTGTATCACCGATTAGGAATACGTCTCTGATGCGAATTCCTAGACCTGGAAAACCTGAACTTGCTTTCGTTTGGAGGACTTTGGAGGAAGACAACACTAGTGTGTTTCACGTGTTGAGATTCACGCTCGACTTCGTTGATGCTGCTCGCCGTCATATACACTTTTCTGTTCCAAAACGAGTCTATGAATCCAGTAGATTTTCTGTTCGTATGTTTGAGTTTTCCTTCCATTGATTGATTCTTTTGTGTTAGCCTACTCTGTATTATGCTACATGGAAATTCCGTCGCTCGATTGGCACACCATCCATCCCATAAGGGAAATGCATAACCATCTTTCATTAATAAAGTTCATCATTATCTGTTATGTAATGCATCAGCATAACCATCGTTAGTGAGCTTCTGGACCAGCTAAGTTCATCAATTAAGTTCATTATCTGCTATGTAAACTCAAGTGAGTACACCAAGAGTTTTGTGCAGCTTCAAAAATAATGAAAATTCAAGTCGTGAGAGTTGCTATAACATGTAATGATACAAGTAAATACTCCTATATATTATGATTGAATGAAAATTGTTAAGACTTGAAAATTTACAAAGATCGAAAGTACTACTATAAGAACAAGCTTTTACATCGATTAAAAACTTGGATGTTCATTGGTTGTTCAACAGATCATGTAATCGACACCGAGGACGTAAATAGGAAGCCTTTTTTACATCGGTTGAACAACCAATGTACATCGATTTTATAGTAGCCGTTGTTAAAGGCTTTATGGTCACAATAAACTCATCTTCAAAGACTACCAAATACCAACTGCCCGACATAATCATAGAGAAATAATAAAATAAAATCCACATTGAAATTATATACTGTATTAATTTTTGCTGCTGATGGAATATTCAGCAAGAGATAATGTGGCACGAACTGATTAATTTTTGGGGAGGAGGCCATTGTTTTGGGAATGTTTTGTTCATGAATGTAATAGTAAAAAATATGAGTACATAATAAGAATGTTATTTTTGGATAGTTATATATTTTCTTAGGAATTTTTTATTATATGATAAAAACATTAGGCAACAGAAAATGGGGTCCACATTCCTTCTTATAGTGAAATTTATCCTCCCCTTATAAGCTTATTAGCTTTGGTTATCATGCAATTATCAAGAATGAATTCCCTCCAAATCAACTAGCATATAAAATGTGCATAAGAACATGTTAAATTATGGAATGAATTCAATCTCTTTACATTTCTAATAGCCTTGGTGGATGCTGTTATCAGACTCTTGCATCCAAAGAGATGATTGAATTGTATGTCCCACAAACAAATATGAACTTCCATTTTGAAAGATTTTCGATTAACTTCATAATAACATAATTGCAATCTCTCCAATGTCAAAAAACAAAAAACAAAAATCACCAAAGTCAAACACACTATTGCAAAATCTCACATTAGATAAGTCTGGTCAAAATGTTTCCTTAATCTCCATAACATAATACCCAAATACTTCATTATTATACTTAATAAATTTAAAGGAGAAAAACTTGCCATTCTATGAAGATGCAGGTAATTTGACTTGAAAGATTGGGATGCCAACATGAAAGTGTTGAACACGCACGTTTTCTGCCTTGAACGTCGGTGGAGCGCCAGCATCATCATCGACATCGAGTCTGAATCTGGTAACATGAAGCTCACTGGTGAGATACCAAGTACACCAAACGAAAGCAAGTTCATCTGCACTGACCTGCATAACAGATGAAAAAACAACCGAATTGTCATCTCCTTTCACAGAAGGAAATAACATGCCATCGTTCGGGAGCTTCTTGACCGGCTCATCGAGCCTTTATCACCCACAATATCATAAACATACAAACCCGGACAGAATTTTTCCTTATAATTGACAAAAGGGTAAGTAAAATCTTCAAGGGGACTATAGTTTTCATAGTAAATTAGATACTTGTCTCTAATTACAACAGTCGGATCGCAGTATATGTACAGACAAGTTGTTCAAGTGGCTATTATCCAAATTCTAGTGAAAAGCCATATAGGGATCTCTCCTTTGATAAGCCAAAAGTTATCGATGTGTCTCACATTTTAAAGCATCCACAGTGATAATCGCCAGGATCACATTGTCATAAGTCTCCGAGGACTTCCAAGTTTTTTTTTTGTTTTTTTTTCCCAGAATGAATTGTGAATACTTAATACTGTTTGAAATCATGTCTTATTACAATTTACAAGTATATTATTATTAAAGTTCATACTTATGTCGATTCTTTTATTCTCCATATACATTCAGGGAGTGGTAAGAGCTACTTGGCAAAAGCATTGTGCGACCTTGATTCTGTGATGATAGAAGTTACAAGCAAGGCTCGTTTAGTCTTGGATACTGTCTTTTATGTATCTATTTATTTACCAAGTGGTAATCTCAATAACGACTAGACTCATACTATTGTGAGAAGTCCACATGAAACAAAATTAAACTTTCTGCTACTAATTTACAGGTCGAGGAGAATGATAATTTCACATTGAGGGACGAATCACAACAATGGTACAATGGCTGAAATTAGCAAGATACGACTCAAGTGAGCCATTGATAAAACAGAAAAAATGAGATTGCATTTTCAAACTATTCTTTTTGCATCTTTTTTTCTTTAAGTTAATTGTAATTGCAAACACCCTCATGATCGAATCTTGTAATTATTGAACAAGATGTCCCTTCTTTGAAAGTGTAGTTTGTGAAAAAGCAGCACATGTTTAGTATCAACACTGCGGTTATCAGCACTGTTCAAAACAACACAGAATATGATAAGCAAGTGATGGATGAAAAATGATGTTCCAAAGAGATGATTGTATTGTATGTCCCACAAACAAATATGAACTTCCATTTTGAAAGATTTTTGAGTAACTTCATAATAACATAATTGCAATTCCAAGTATACTAAACAAAAAACAATCTTTCCAAAGTCAAACCACACATTATTGCAATAATCTCAAAATAGATAAGTCTTGCCAAAGTGTTTCCTTAATCTCCATAACATAATACCCAAATATTTACTACATTATTATACTAAATAAATTTAAAGGAGATAAACCTGCTATCCTATGAAGACGCAGATTTGACTTGAAAGATTGGGATGCCAACATGAAAGTGATCAACACGCACGTTTTCTGCCTTGAACGTCGGTTGAGCGCCAGCATCATCATCGACATCGAATCTGAATCTGGTAACATGAAGCGCACTGGTGGGATACCGAGTACACCAAACGAAAGCAAGTTCATCTGCACTGACCTGCATCACAGAAGAAAAAACAACCGAATTGTCATTTCCTTTCACAGAAGGAAATAACGTACACCAAACGAAAGCAAGTTCATCTGCACTGACCTGCATCACAGATGGAAAAACAACCGATTTGTCATCTCCTTCCAGAGAAGGAAATAAGATGCCATCGTTCGGGAGATTCTTGACCGGCTCGTCGAGCCATTTATCGCCCTCAATATCATAAACATACAAACCCGGATGAAATTTTTCCTTATATTTGAGGAAAGGGTAAGTAAAATCTTCAAGGGGACTATAGTTTTCATAGTAAATTAGATACTTGTCTCTAATTAAAACAGTCGGGTCGCGGTAGAAGTACAGACAAGTTGTTTTGCGGTGGATGACGTGCCAATCGAGCGACGGGATATCGTAGTAGCCGAATAGAGAGCTGTATTCTGGGGTGGATGACGTGCCAAAAGACATGATAAGACAATTCACGTACATCTTGGTGTTGGTAAAAGCGGCCAAACAATGCCCATACTCGCGCGAGAGATTATTAGCAGGATGATATTTAACAGCCATGGTTTTGAGATCGAAAACGTAAATAGTACCTTGCGAATCGATCGCGTAAATCTGATCGCCGATAACCGCCGTCCCACCATCAAAGTAGGATTCATCTTTATACAATACTGGGATTTCCTCCCAAGTGAGGTCCTTCTCCATCGCCAAATTAAGGGACAGAATCCCATTGATTTTCTCTTCTTCCGAGGAGTCCTTCCCGCCGACGAAGAATAAACGGGACTTGGCGACGCAAAAACTGGAATCGGGGAATGATAAATCAAGACCTAAATCGGGAAGATCTTTAATATCTTCTTCCTTTTCTCCGATAACATACAGCCGATTCTGAACGCGAGGTCCGAGATTTGTCCGTTTCGGCTTCGGCGGGAGTTCAGCAGGCTTCTTCTTGCCGTAAAAGGCGGCGTGTTCGTCTAAGAAGGAGATGTATATGTATATCTTGGTACCCATTTCGATCTGCAAACCCTAATTGCTCTCTCGCTGTGTTTTAGGTTTCGATCTGCAAAAACCCTAATTTTGCACAATCTCACCGCTTCACAAGTTTTTCGTGTTACCTCTTCTATAATTTTGCGCCACGTTCAAATAATAATTAAATGTTCAAAAATAAAATATACTGTATCATCCACTTATAGTATATACTATTACAAATTTATTGATTTTTATTTGTAGTGCTACTTTGAAAAAAATAACATTTTTATTAATTTATTAATCAATCAATTAGTGTTTAAAAAAAAAATTATTAGTACTATTTTTTTCGCTTCAACTATTTATTCATTGGTTGATCGATAAATAAATTTAGAAAAAATTGATTTATTGATAAAAAGTAAAGAGAAACAAATTATTTTTAAATTAAAAAATAAAATAATTATTAATAAAAAAAATTAAATTAAAAAAATAAAATAATTGGAAGTAAAATTTAAAAATTAGTGAAAATGTAGAGGTAAAATTATATTTTAAAGTAAAAAAAAAAATTAAAAAAAATAAATAAATAATTAGTTGAAACATAAAAAATGTCTAATTTAGATGAAGATACAAGAACACATTAAACAATGGTTTTTCATTTCCCTCTGACGCCCCTTGTATCACCGATTAGGAATACGTCTCTGATGCGAATTCCTAGACCTGGAAAACCTGAACTTGCTTTCGTTTGGAGGACTTTGGAGGAAGACAACACTAGTGTGTTTCACGTGTTGAGATTCACGCTCGACTTCGTTGATGCTGCTCGCCGTCATATACACTTTTCTGTTCCAAAACGAGTCTATGAATCCAGTAGATTTTCTGTTCGTATGTTTGAGTTTTCCTTCCATTGATTGATTCTTTTGTGTTAGCCTACTCTGTATTATGCTACATGGAAATTCCGTCGCTCGATTGGCACACCATCCATCCCATAAGGGAAATGCATAACCATCTTTCATTAATAAAGTTCATCATTATCTGTTATGTAATGCATCAGCATAACCATCGTTAGTGAGCTTCTGGACCAGCTAAGTTCATCAATTAAGTTCATTATCTGCTATGTAAACTCAAGTGAGTACACCAAGAGTTTTGTGCAGCTTCAAAAATAATGAAAATTCAAGTCGTGAGAGTTGCTATAACATGTAATGATACAAGTAAATACTCCTATATATTATGATTGAATGAAAATTGTTAAGACTTGAAAATTTACAAAGATCGAAAGTACTACTATAAGAACAAGCTTTTACATCGATTAAAAACTTGGATGTTCATTGGTTGTTCAACAGATCATGTAATCGACACCGAGGACGTAAATAGGAAGCCTTTTTTACATCGGTTGAACAACCAATGTACATCGATTTTATAGTAGCCGTTGTTAAAGGCTTTATGGTCACAATAAACTCATCTTCAAAGACTACCAAATACCAACTGCCCGACATAATCATAGAGAAATAATAAAATAAAATCCACATTGAAATTATATACTGTATTAATTTTTGCTGCTGATGGAATATTCAGCAAGAGATAATGTGGCACGAACTGATTAATTTTTGGGGAGGAGGCCATTGTTTTGGGAATGTTTTGTTCATGAATGTAATAGTAAAAAATATGAGTACATAATAAGAATGTTATTTTTGGATAGTTATATATTTTCTTAGGAATTTTTTATTATATGATAAAAACATTAGGCAACAGAAAATGGGGTCCACATTCCTTCTTATAGTGAAATTTATCCTCCCCTTATAAGCTTATTAGCTTTGGTTATCATGCAATTATCAAGAATGAATTCCCTCCAAATCAACTAGCATATAAAATGTGCATAAGAACATGTTAAATTATGGAATGAATTCAATCTCTTTACATTTCTAATAGCCTTGGTGGATGCTGTTATCAGACTCTTGCATCCAAAGAGATGATTGAATTGTATGTCCCACAAACAAATATGAACTTCCATTTTGAAAGATTTTCGATTAACTTCATAATAACATAATTGCAATCTCTCCAATGTCAAAAAACAAAAAACAAAAATCACCAAAGTCAAACACACTATTGCAAAATCTCACATTAGATAAGTCTGGTCAAAATGTTTCCTTAATCTCCATAACATAATACCCAAATACTTCATTATTATACTTAATAAATTTAAAGGAGAAAAACTTGCCATTCTATGAAGATGCAGGTAATTTGACTTGAAAGATTGGGATGCCAACATGAAAGTGTTGAACACGCACGTTTTCTGCCTTGAACGTCGGTGGAGCGCCAGCATCATCATCGACATCGAGTCTGAATCTGGTAACATGAAGCTCACTGGTGAGATACCAAGTACACCAAACGAAAGCAAGTTCATCTGCACTGACCTGCATAACAGATGAAAAAACAACCGAATTGTCATCTCCTTTCACAGAAGGAAATAACATGCCATCGTTCGGGAGCTTCTTGACCGGCTCATCGAGCCTTTATCACCCACAATATCATAAACATACAAACCCGGACAGAATTTTTCCTTATAATTGACAAAAGGGTAAGTAAAATCTTCAAGGGGACTATAGTTTTCATAGTAAATTAGATACTTGTCTCTAATTACAACAGTCGGATCGCAGTATATGTACAGACAAGTTGTTCAAGTGGCTATTATCCAAATTCTAGTGAAAAGCCATATAGGGATCTCTCCTTTGATAAGCCAAAAGTTATCGATGTGTCTCACATTTTAAAGCATCCACAGTGATAATCGCCAGGATCACATTGTCATAAGTCTCCGAGGACTTCCAAGTTTTTTTTTTGTTTTTTTTTCCCAGAATGAATTGTGAATACTTAATACTGTTTGAAATCATGTCTTATTACAATTTACAAGTATATTATTATTAAAGTTCATACTTATGTCGATTCTTTTATTCTCCATATACATTCAGGGAGTGGTAAGAGCTACTTGGCAAAAGCATTGTGCGACCTTGATTCTGTGATGATAGAAGTTACAAGCAAGGCTCGTTTAGTCTTGGATACTGTCTTTTATGTATCTATTTATTTACCAAGTGGTAATCTCAATAACGACTAGACTCATACTATTGTGAGAAGTCCACATGAAACAAAATTAAACTTTCTGCTACTAATTTACAGGTCGAGGAGAATGATAATTTCACATTGAGGGACGAATCACAACAATGGTACAATGGCTGAAATTAGCAAGATACGACTCAAGTGAGCCATTGATAAAACAGAAAAAATGAGATTGCATTTTCAAACTATTCTTTTTGCATCTTTTTTTCTTTAAGTTAATTGTAATTGCAAACACCCTCATGATCGAATCTTGTAATTATTGAACAAGATGTCCCTTCTTTGAAAGTGTAGTTTGTGAAAAAGCAGCACATGTTTAGTATCAACACTGCGGTTATCAGCACTGTTCAAAACAACACAGAATATGATAAGCAAGTGATGGATGAAAAATGATGTTCCAAAGAGATGATTGTATTGTATGTCCCACAAACAAATATGAACTTCCATTTTGAAAGATTTTTGAGTAACTTCATAATAACATAATTGCAATTCCAAGTATACTAAACAAAAAACAATCTTTCCAAAGTCAAACCACACATTATTGCAATAATCTCAAAATAGATAAGTCTTGCCAAAGTGTTTCCTTAATCTCCATAACATAATACCCAAATATTTACTACATTATTATACTAAATAAATTTAAAGGAGATAAACCTGCCATCCTATGAAGACGCAGATTTGACTTGAAAGATTGGGATGCCAACATGAAAGTGATCAACACGCACGTTTTCTGCCTTGAACGTCGGTTGAGCGCCAGCATCATCATCGACATCGAATCTGAATCTGGTAACATGAAGCGCACTGGTGGGATACCGAGTACACCAAACGAAAGCAAGTTCATCTGCACTGACCTGCATCACAGAAGAAAAAACAACCGAATTGTCATTTCCTTTCACAGAAGGAAATAACGTACACCAAACGAAAGCAAGTTCATCTGCACTGACCTGCATCACAGATGGAAAAACAACCGATTTGTCATCTCCTTCCAGAGAAGGAAATAAGATGCCATCGTTCGGGAGATTCTTGACCGGCTCGTCGAGCCATTTATCGCCCTCAATATCATAAACATACAAACCCGGATGAAATTTTTCCTTATATTTGAGGAAAGGGTAAGTAAAATCTTCAAGGGGACTATAGTTTTCATAGTAAATTAGATACTTGTCTCTAATTAAAACAGTCGGGTCGCGGTAGAAGTACAGACAAGTTGTTTTGCGGTGGATGACGTGCCAATCGAGCGACGGGATATCGTAGTAGCCGAATAGAGAGCTGTATTCTGGGGTGGATGACGTGCCAAAAGACATGATAAGACAATTCACGTACATCTTGGTGTTGGTAAAAGCGGCCAAACAATGCCCATACTCGCGCGAGAGATTATTAGCAGGATGATATTTAACAGCCATGGTTTTGAGATCGAAAACGTAAATAGTACCTTGCGAATCGATCGCGTAAATCTGATCGCCGATAACCGCCGTCCCACCATCAAAGTAGGATTCATCTTTATACAATACTGGGATTTCCTCCCAAGTGAGGTCCTTCTCCATCGCCAAATTAAGGGACAGAATCCCATTGATTTTCTCTTCTTCCGAGGAGTCCTTCCCGCCGACGAAGAATAAACGGGACTTGGCGACGCAAAAACTGGAATCGGGGAATGATAAATCAAGACCTAAATCGGGAAGATCTTTAATATCTTCTTCCTTTTCTCCGATAACATACAGCCGATTCTGAACGCGAGGTCCGAGATTTGTCCGTTTCGGCTTCGGCGGGAGTTCAGCAGGCTTCTTCTTGCCGTAAAAGGCGGCGTGTTCGTCTAAGAAGGAGATGTATATGTATATCTTGGTACCCATTTCGATCTGCAAACCCTAATTGCTCTCTCGCTGTGTTTTAGGTTTCGATCTGCAAAAACCCTAATTTTGCACAATCTCACCGCTTCACAAGTTTTTCGTGTTACCTCTTCTATAATTTTGCGCCACGTTCAAATAATAATTAAATGTTCAAAAATAAAATATACTGTATCATCCACTTATAGTATATACTATTACAAATTTATTGATTTTTATTTGTAGTGCTACTTTGAAAAAAATAACATTTTTATTAATTTATTAATCAATCAATTAGTGTTTAAAAAAAAAATTATTAGTACTATTTTTTTCGCTTCAACTATTTATTCATTGGTTGATCGATAAATAAATTTAGAAAAAATTGATTTATTGATAAAAAGTAAAGAGAAACAAATTATTTTTAAATTAAAAAATAAAATAATTATTAATAAAAAAAATTAAATTAAAAAAATAAAATAATTGGAAGTAAAATTTAAAAATTAGTGAAAATGTAGAGGTAAAATTATATTTTAAAGTAAAAAAAAAAATTAAAAAAAATAAATAAATAATTAGTTGAAACATAAAAAATGTCTAATTTAGATGAAGATACAAGAACACATTAAACAATGGTTTTTCATTTCCCTCTGACGCCCCTTGTATCACCGATTAGGAATACGTCTCTGATGCGAATTCCTAGACCTGGAAAACCTGAACTTGCTTTCGTTTGGAGGACTTTGGAGGAAGACAACACTAGTGTGTTTCACGTGTTGAGATTCACGCTCGACTTCGTTGATGCTGCTCGCCGTCATATACACTTTTCTGTTCCAAAACGAGTCTATGAATCCAGTAGATTTTCTGTTCGTATGTTTGAGTTTTCCTTCCATTGATTGATTCTTTTGTGTTAGCCTACTCTGTATTATGCTACATGGAAATTCCGTCGCTCGATTGGCACACCATCCATCCCATAAGGGAAATGCATAACCATCTTTCATTAATAAAGTTCATCATTATCTGTTATGTAATGCATCAGCATAACCATCGTTAGTGAGCTTCTGGACCAGCTAAGTTCATCAATTAAGTTCATTATCTGCTATGTAAACTCAAGTGAGTACACCAAGAGTTTTGTGCAGCTTCAAAAATAATGAAAATTCAAGTCGTGAGAGTTGCTATAACATGTAATGATACAAGTAAATACTCCTATATATTATGATTGAATGAAAATTGTTAAGACTTGAAAATTTACAAAGATCGAAAGTACTACTATAAGAACAAGCTTTTACATCGATTAAAAACTTGGATGTTCATTGGTTGTTCAACAGATCATGTAATCGACACCGAGGACGTAAATAGGAAGCCTTTTTTACATCGGTTGAACAACCAATGTACATCGATTTTATAGTAGCCGTTGTTAAAGGCTTTATGGTCACAATAAACTCATCTTCAAAGACTACCAAATACCAACTGCCCGACATAATCATAGAGAAATAATAAAATAAAATCCACATTGAAATTATATACTGTATTAATTTTTGCTGCTGATGGAATATTCAGCAAGAGATAATGTGGCACGAACTGATTAATTTTTGGGGAGGAGGCCATTGTTTTGGGAATGTTTTGTTCATGAATGTAATAGTAAAAAATATGAGTACATAATAAGAATGTTATTTTTGGATAGTTATATATTTTCTTAGGAATTTTTTATTATATGATAAAAACATTAGGCAACAGAAAATGGGGTCCACATTCCTTCTTATAGTGAAATTTATCCTCCCCTTATAAGCTTATTAGCTTTGGTTATCATGCAATTATCAAGAATGAATTCCCTCCAAATCAACTAGCATATAAAATGTGCATAAGAACATGTTAAATTATGGAATGAATTCAATCTCTTTACATTTCTAATAGCCTTGGTGGATGCTGTTATCAGACTCTTGCATCCAAAGAGATGATTGAATTGTATGTCCCACAAACAAATATGAACTTCCATTTTGAAAGATTTTCGATTAACTTCATAATAACATAATTGCAATCTCTCCAATGTCAAAAAACAAAAAACAAAAATCACCAAAGTCAAACACACTATTGCAAAATCTCACATTAGATAAGTCTGGTCAAAATGTTTCCTTAATCTCCATAACATAATACCCAAATACTTCATTATTATACTTAATAAATTTAAAGGAGAAAAACTTGCCATTCTATGAAGATGCAGGTAATTTGACTTGAAAGATTGGGATGCCAACATGAAAGTGTTGAACACGCACGTTTTCTGCCTTGAACGTCGGTGGAGCGCCAGCATCATCATCGACATCGAGTCTGAATCTGGTAACATGAAGCTCACTGGTGAGATACCAAGTACACCAAACGAAAGCAAGTTCATCTGCACTGACCTGCATAACAGATGAAAAAACAACCGAATTGTCATCTCCTTTCACAGAAGGAAATAACATGCCATCGTTCGGGAGCTTCTTGACCGGCTCATCGAGCCTTTATCACCCACAATATCATAAACATACAAACCCGGACAGAATTTTTCCTTATAATTGACAAAAGGGTAAGTAAAATCTTCAAGGGGACTATAGTTTTCATAGTAAATTAGATACTTGTCTCTAATTACAACAGTCGGATCGCAGTATATGTACAGACAAGTTGTTCAAGTGGCTATTATCCAAATTCTAGTGAAAAGCCATATAGGGATCTCTCCTTTGATAAGCCAAAAGTTATCGATGTGTCTCACATTTTAAAGCATCCACAGTGATAATCGCCAGGATCACATTGTCATAAGTCTCCGAGGACTTCCAAGTTTTTTTTTTGTTTTTTTTTTCCAGAATGAATTGTGAATACTTAATACTGTTTGAAATCATGTCTTATTACAATTTACAAGTATATTATTATTAAAGTTCATACTTATGTCGATTCTTTTATTCTCCATATACATTCAGGGAGTGGTAAGAGCTACTTGGCAAAAGCATTGTGCGACCTTGATTCTGTGATGATAGAAGTTACAAGCAAGGCTCGTTTAGTCTTGGATACTGTCTTTTATGTATCTATTTATTTACCAAGTGGTAATCTCAATAACGACTAGACTCATACTATTGTGAGAAGTCCACATGAAACAAAATTAAACTTTCTGCTACTAATTTACAGGTCGAGGAGAATGATAATTTCACATTGAGGGACGAATCACAACAATGGTACAATGGCTGAAATTAGCAAGATACGACTCAAGTGAGCCATTGATAAAACAGAAAAAATGAGATTGCATTTTCAAACTATTCTTTTTGCATCTTTTTTTCTTTAAGTTAATTGTAATTGCAAACACCCTCATGATCGAATCTTGTAATTATTGAACAAGATGTCCCTTCTTTGAAAGTGTAGTTTGTGAAAAAGCAGCACATGTTTAGTATCAACACTGCGGTTATCAGCACTGTTCAAAACAACACAGAATATGATAAGCAAGTGATGGATGAAAAATGATGTTCCAAAGAGATGATTGTATTGTATGTCCCACAAACAAATATGAACTTCCATTTTGAAAGATTTTTGAGTAACTTCATAATAACATAATTGCAATTCCAAGTATACTAAACAAAAAACAATCTTTCCAAAGTCAAACCACACATTACTGCAATATCTCAAAATAGATAAGTCTTGCCAAAGTGTTTCCTTAATCTCCATAACATAATACCCAAATACTTACTACATTATTATACTAAATAAAGGAGATAAACCTGCCATCCTATGAAGATGCAGATTTGACTTTAAAGATTGGGATGCCAACATGAAAGTGTTGAACACGCACGTTTTCTGCCTTGAACGTCAGTTGAGCGCCAGCATCATCATCGACATCGAGTCTGAATCTGGTAACATGAAGCGCACTGGTGGGATACCAAGTACACCAAACGAAAGCAAGTTCATCTTCACTGACCTGCATCACAGAAGAAAAAACAACCGAATTGTCATTTCCTTTCACAGAAGGAAATAACGTACACCAAACGAAAGCAAGTTCATCTGCACTGACCTGCATCACAGAAGAAAAAACAACCGAATCGTCATTTCCTTTCACAGAAGGAAATAAGCTGCCATCGTTCGGGAGATTCTTGACCGGCTCGTCGAGCCATTTATCGCCCTCAATATCATAAACATACAAACCCGGACGGAATTTTTCCTTATATTTGAGGAAAGGGTAAGTAAAATCTTCAAGGGGACTATAGTTTTCATAGTAAATTAGATACTTGTCTCTAATTAAAACAGTCGGGTCGCGGTAGAAGTACAGACAAGTTGTTTTGCGGTGGATGACGTGCCAATCGAGCGACGGGATATCGTAGTAGCCGAATAGAGAGCTGTATTCTGGGGTGGATGACGTGCCAAAAGACATGATAAGACAATTCACGTACATCTTGGTGTTGGTAAAAGCGGCCAAACAATGCCGATACTCGCGCAAGAGATCATTAGCAGGATGATTATCTTTAACAGCCATGGTTTCGAGATCGAAAACATAAATGCAACCTTGCAAATCGATCGCGTAAATCTGATCGCCGATAACCGCCGTCCGACCATTAAAGTAGGATTGATCTTTATACAATAGTGGGATTTCCTCCCAAGTGAGGTCCTTCTCCGTCGCCAAATTAAGGGACAGAATCCCATTGATTTTCTCTTCTTGCGAGATGTCGTGCCCGCCGACGAAGAATAAACGGGATTTGGCGACGCAAAAACTGGAATCGGGGAATGATAAATCAAGATCTAAATCGGGAAGATCTGTAATTTCTTCTTCCTTTCTCCGATAACATACAGCCGATTCTGAACGCGAGGTCCGAGATTTGTCCGTTTCGGCTCCGGCGGGAGTTCAGCAGGCTTCTTCTTGCCGTTAAAGGCATCGTGTTCGTCAAAGAAGGAGATGTATATGTATATCTTGGTACCCATTTCGATCTGCAAACCCTAATTACTCTCTCTCGCTGTGTTTTTGGTTTCGATCTGCAAAAACCCTACTTTTCCTCAATCTCACCGCTTTACAAGTTTTTGTGTACTGAATCATCCACTTATACAGTAGGGGTTTGTTTGGTGGCCCAAATTAGCAAACTCACTTTAAGTTATTTTGTTGGGTTTGTTTATCTAGGAAAAGGCTACATTAACACCAGGTGAAGAGATACTCTCTACACCGCCAATAAAATTTTGACATATGGCATTTTTTATTAAAGTATTTATTATTATTTTTGATAAGATATTTATAAATTTGGTAGTGCAAATCAAATCAAATTTTGTTTAATTTTCTTTCATTGTTATTTAGCAAGAATATTTTAGTTATTACAAATTTGAAAGTAAATTAATTTATTTAATTAATTGATTTAATTTTAAATTAAATTTATTAATTAGTTTAGTACATTTATTAATTATATTGCTAATAAAACCAATGAAGTAAGTATTTACATTCAATTGATAAATCAAAATTTTAAATTAAATTACAAAATTTAATTAAAGTAGTAAAAAAAATTGAAGTATAATAAATTTCATAGTAGAAAATACTCCAAGTATATTTTAATTAATAATAATTTTATGTATAATTAATTTTTGAAAATTACATCTAGAAAATTAATTATTTTTAATATAATGAATGGTACAATATAAATGGTGTACAAAAAACATTAATAAAAAAAATAAACTTTGTACTACATATTTTTATAAATCAATATTTTACTTAAAATTAATTTTTTTATAATGAATTTGACATAAAATATAGTTTATTTATTAAAATTAATTATATTAAATTTTGTATAATGAAATTAATTGACATAAATCGTAGACCAGATATGACAACTATTCTTTAAAAGAATACTATTTATTTAAAATTCTTTATACATAATTAAATAATTGAACTGAATTTGTATTGTGAAGTTAGTGTATCCTGGTCATGATTTTTGTCTAAAGTGTGCATTAATATTCTCGATCATGGTAATTAATTTGTACAGTATAAAAATGATGTGAATTGCATATGTATTACAATTTTTGGTTTATAAGGTGTGAGTATATCCTATAATTTAATCGTGAAAATTAATACAATAATATTGGAAATAATTACTTGATTCAATTTTAAAATAAATTATTGAAATAAATTAATTTAATGGAGTGTAATGAGATTATGGTTATATAAAAATGCATTAATTATATAGAAAAATAATGATCATAAAATTATTAATTTTAATTTTTAATATGACATTTTAATATAATAATATCGAGCATAATTAAGTAGTCATTTTTTAAAAAATTGAATCAACGAAAATTATTTTTATTTGAATTAATACTTTAGTTGAAATATGCAAATTGTATAATTTGATTCATTTATTTTTATGTAAAAATTTAAAATTTTAATAATTAATATATAGCTTAGATAATTTAGATTAAATTTAAAAATAATATTTTAACTTAGTAACTCATATCATATAAAAGTCTTATAATTAACTTGGATTACAAAAATAATTAAATTTTTAATTTTTAATTAATTAGTTTAATTTTAATTATAATTTTAATTAATCAATTGAATTGAATTGATATGTACGAACTTTATTAATTAAATTTGCTTATTAATCAAATTGATAAATTTTATTTTTTAATTAATCAATTAAAATAATTTATTTATTTATAAATTTTTAGTAACTAAAATATTTTTACTAAATTAAATAATGGAAATAAATTAAAAAAAAAAATTGATTTTTATTACCAACTTCATAGATATCATATCAAAACTAATAATAAATACTTTAATTAATAATGCTATATGTCCAAATTTTATTGGCGGTGTAGAGAGTCATTTCTACACCTAGTGTTAATATAGCGACTTCCGTTTATCTATCTATATCTATTACTAATAAACCGGCGTTTGGTTTGCATCCTATTTAACATCTTGCTCATAAGGCATTTGACATATTTGCCCTTTATTTATATTTCAAATTTTATTTTTACGGTCTTCTTCCAAAAGTTTTTTTTCAAAGAATCGAACGAGAACATGGTAAGATGATTTCAGATTTTACCTTCATCTTTTTGAAACGATTCTTTCCTTTTGCTGACAATTCGAAAGAGAACGCACCAAATTAGCACATGAAAAAGAGAAACGAGTCATGATGAACCCTAATCTCAATTTCGATTGAAACCTAATAAATAAAGTTTACGCATATTTAATTTCATGGGTGCAATTTTTTTGGGTTGAATTACTAAGTTCTAGGAGTTTTATTGGGTGTGATTTTGTTGGGTGAATTACTGAAGAAAATGAAGGACTGGGATGAGAAAAATCATGCCTGATTCGAAAAAATGATTTAAGAAATTTGCAGCAACATTTTTTTAATTTAAATTATGAAGGGTAAAGTAGTAAATAGAATTCATCAATCTCATTGACTGTTGAAGAGAGACGGCCCAACATCCCAAATTGGAACGTTAACTCCTTTAAAGAGGAACAGTATTTAATTACGGGCCATTTATCCATCCACTTATCCATCTCAGGCCCATTACAATCAAACCAAACACTCAATTATTTAGTTAACTCACTTGTCTGGCTTTTATCGGGGCTACCAAACATAGCCTAGTAGGAGTATATACTAGATATACTATTACAAATTTATTTATTTTATTGTGGGACATTTTCAAAATCAAAATGTCACCTTGATTTTTATTTGTAGTACCACTTTGAAAATTTTCATTATTTGAACATTTATATGTTTATATCAGCCCGACAAATGTCTGTGTCTTCTTTTATATGTTTATTTTATCATGAACATTTTTTTTATAATTTTATATGGGGTTTATTGTCTAAAGGGCCTTTTCTCAAAGACCCTTGGTTTATGAAGTCTTTGACAAAGTCAAACCCTATTTTTTATTTATTTTGTTTTTTTAATTCAAGTAAACAAGGAAATGTCTATATTGCCCTTATCTCATTTAAAGGAGTTTTATGAAGTCTTTGACAAAGTCAAACCCTATTTTTTATTTATTTTGTTTTTTTAATTCAAGTAAACAAGGAAATGTCTATATTGCCCTTATCTCATTTAAAGGAGTAAAATAAAATTCATGAGTTTCTGAGATTCGAACCTAAGACCATTCAACTTTGGTGGAGTAAAATAAAATTCATGAGTTTCTGAGATTCGAACCTAAGACCATTCAACTTTGGTTTAGTAAATGAAACAATTTTACCATTGAACCAAGTTAACTACATCGAATAATTAATCAAACTTTGAATATATATACACTACAGAATAATTTCATTTAAAATTCATTGATTCATAATTTTCTGAGGATTCGAACCCAAAACCGTTCAACTTTGTTCTAAATAAAGAAATTATTTTCCCGTTGAACCAAGTGAATTAAATTGAATATTTTATCAAACTTTAAATATATATATATACTAAAGAATAATTTCATTTAAAATTTTATATATTCGTCTAGCTTATGGTCTCGAGATAAATTTCACCAAATTTTGATGGTCTCGAGATCCTTTTATCGCGGATGTAAAATATTATTGTTGACTTTTTTATTTTTAGTTTGAATAAATTACATTTTAATTACTAATATAAAATTAATTTCATAAAATAACATTTTAATTACTAATATAAAGTTAATTTTAGGAAATTTAATTGCTAATATAAAGTTAATTTCATTAAACAACATTTTAATTACTAATATAAAGTTAATTTAATGAAATTTAATTACTGATATAAAGTTAACTTCATTAAATTTAATTACTAATATAAAGTTAATTCATTAATTAACATTATATAAAGTTGATTTTATGAAATTTACTTACTAATATAAAGTTAATTTCATTAAATAATATTTTAATTACTAATATAACGTTAATTTAATAAAATTTAATTACTAATATAAAGTTAATTTCATGAAATAACATTTAATTACTAATATAAAGTTAATTTCATGAAATAACATTTAATTACTAATATAAAGTTAATTTAATGAAATAACATTTAATTACTAATATAAAGTTAATTTCATGAAATAACATTTAATTACTAATATAAATTTAATTTCATGAAATAACATTTTAGTTACTAATATAAAGTTAATTTCAGGAAATAACATTTTAATTACTAATATAAAGTTAATTTTATGAAATTTAATTACTAATATAAAGGTTATTTCATTAACAATATTTTAATTATTAATATAAATTTAATTCAATGAAATTTTATTACTAATATAAAGTTAATTTAATGAAATTTAATTACTAATATAAAATTAATTTCATTAAATTTAATTACTAATATAATGTTGATTTTATGAAATTTAATTACTAATATAAAGTTAATTTAATGAAATTTAATTACTAATATAAAGTTAATTTCATTAAATTTAATTACTTATATAAAGTTAATTCCATTAAATTTAATTACTAATATAAAGTTAATTTCATTAAATAACATTTCAATTACTAATATAAAGTTAATTTCATGAAATTTAATTACTAATATAAAGTTAATTTCATTAAATAACATTTCAATTACTAATATAAAATTAATTTCATTAAGGTATATGACATTTAGTCTTAGGTGTATTGAAAATATGTCTATCGCAATGTGTAATTTCATAGAAGTTGGCTTATATACCATGCATATTGCCTATAGGTGACTTCATACTAAACGATTTAGAATTGCATTAGGTATATTACAATTATGTTTAGGTATGTGTGTTTAGAATTCATGATTAAATCATAGCCATCCGTTCAAAATTCAATAATATAAGAATTAATCACAGCCATCTATTAATTTCAATAAATAAAAAATTAATAAATCAAGAATTAATCACAGCCATTTGGATTGCAGGTGGGCCCTTTAGCCGGCGGAGCCTTTTATATGATCAGTAATTAGAAACAAATGTTTGTGTCGTCTTCTAATGCCCGCTTTTCAGCCTTAATTTAGAGTCGTAAACGCTGTCATTTTTTTGGGTCATGCACTTACAGATTAGACTAAGTGAATCATCTTTGGACACACAAAATCGGGTTCATATGCATTCTCATATGTGATTCGTATGCTCAATTTATCCTCTTAGCTTGTGTAATTTTATAGCTTTGGTTATCATGTCCAACTTATGTTAATTGAATATCTTTTTAGATTAATTTATACTTACGTGCATGCAAAACTAGATGTTGACGGATTAATTGACTATGAGCAATAAATTTAACAGCGAGAGGACAATTGGTACAGATTTACCTTAAATCAGATCGCCGTCGTCCCACAAGCAAATAAGAATTCTGGTGAATTACTTAAATTTACATCTTTTCTAAAATCTCTCTTTTTTTAAATGTGAAAATTTATTTCAAAACAAAATTTGAAAGATTACAGTATTTTTAGATTTTGATTTCATTAGTCAATCAGAATTATGTTGTTCGGCTACTCTGAATTATTCAGTCACTCAGTTGGCACATCATCCGACGAGTATATAATCTACTACTCGTCTTTTCATCCCGACACACTTGATTTTCGCCCAGCTTTGTACGTTTACGATATTCTAGCCGATAGATGGCTTGATGAAACGGTCGGCAGCTCGTTTCCGTCTGACGCACCTGATGGACTGTATTTGACCATTTTTTTTGGTATTAATGTAGACCATTTTATTTGAGATAAATTGTATTGATAATGTGTCAATGCATGGAAGAGAAAAACTTTGGATTTTACATAAGAAAAGACCTTAATCAATATGGGGCCTCACCACTCTATCAATGCACACTCTAAACCAGACCAATATTGGGTTGGTTTTTTAAATTACACATTTTAATTAGAGAAAAAAAAAACTACCAAATTCTTGCTTAATTATGAATAAGGTTAGTTATGTTTTCCTTTAATATATTTTAAGGTAATAATATGTCTTTTAATTATATTTTAAAGTAATTTTTCAATATTACAAAGACTCTTTTATCCTTTAATTCTCCATGGCTGCTAGAATCTATTCAGGGACATAATTTAAAGATTTTTTTTATAAGGTTAAAAATATGAAAATATAAAATACACCCTTTCAAATAACATTTATTCTTTTATACACTTTCATATAAAAAATTACTTTTATACTTTAATGGACAAAATTAACCTTCATCCTTGTCAATGTAATTCATATCCTCAATTTTTTTTACTTTCTTTCAAAATTCACCCAGCGAAACATCAATAAAAAAAGGATCGTAAATTCTCTTTTCCTATTAAACGATTCTTCTGACCATATCATCGTCCTCGTCAACAGGTGAAGATCGCCGCTGCCGTTGAGAGGAGTTTGGTCACCGCTCACCCTCCTTCAATGTCATTCGCTTTAGGAACATTATAAAATTTAAGATCTTCTATTGATATTTGATTAATAAGATTTTGAGTGATCTTTTTTTGTTTTTATTTTAATCTATATTGTTTTTTGAATTATTGAACAATCTTGATTTGATTAGGAATTGTTGAAATCGCGAGTTCTTATTATTGATTCATTGGGTATGCTGATTTTAATTGTTTGCTTAGAACTATTCAAAAAATATTAATTAAATCCTAATTAGTAATTAACAGCTGAAAGTTTTAAATGACAATCCATAATTAGAGTTCTTCCAAAGTTAAAATTCCATAATCCAATTACTGTAGTTTGGTGATTTAACAAGGTACACCAAGTAAATGAGACGTGTATGAGTTTTATTGAGGGGTTTTAAAGTCAATTAACAGTTATTTGGTATGTATAAGGATATAAAATATGTTGAGGTATATATAAGACCAACTCATATATGAAAATGTATAAAAACACCCATTTACATTTTACATAATATATATGTAAAAATAATAATTTTATTTATTACGTTTATATATTAAAATATATATTTCTATTTAACTATTTTTTTAATTAGAATATCAAATATTAAAAAAAATTAATAATATTTTTCATTTCTTTTAATATAATTTAATAATATATTAGTACTATAACTCATATTAATTCATATCTAAATACAAATAAACTATTATTTAAATTAATAAAATATATTTTTAAGAGTTTCTATCGGCAGTCGGCCTATTTAAGCAAAAATTCATCAAAAAAATGGTCACCCAAAAAGAAAATTAGTTTTCTTTTTTTCTTTTAATTTTTTAAATAAAATTTAAATGGCGGTGTCACATGTAAATTGTCATTTTTTTTTTGTTTAAAAGCGACCAATCAAATTCTGCCACGTTTCGCCGAGTCATCTCAAATCACCGTAAAAATCCCCAAATTGATAGTCGTGTAATTAGGGTTTGCAGATCAAAACCAAAAACATATCGAGTGCAATGGGTTCCCAGATCTATTTGTATTTCCAGACTCAATTGTTTGTAATTGGAGAAGACGGTGATTGGGCCTGGGCCCAGATCTTTTGAAACAAAAGTCACTCTCTTATAAATACAGAAGTCGAGAGCAATTAGGGTTTGCAGAAAAAACATATATCGAGTGCAATGGTTTCCCAGATCTACATATTCGTCGCCTTCTCCTCTGAAATCCCGTCGTCGGATCCCTTTTTACGTGATTGTATCCAGAATAAGTTGTTTGTGATCGGAGAATACGGCGTGTCAAAAATTGTGGAAATTCCCCTTCTACCGTGTTATTCATCATTAGCAGGATCCGGTTTCTTATGCGTCGCCAACTCCCGTTTATTTCTCGTCGGCGGTATCGTTGAGAACAACACCATCAATGGGATCATGTCCCTCGACTTGGATGAGAATCAGCCCCTCTCTACTTGGAAGTGGAAGAAAACCTCTCTCGGATTATCATCAAATGAATTCGTATTTGCTAGTGGGGCGGTTTCCGGCGATCTGATTTACGCTATCGGGCGGCCAGGTGATGTTTTAGCTTTCGACTCCAAAACCATGAATGTTGTGAAAAGAAATCGACTTTATACTGACCCTCACAGGTCGGAAATGCTTTGTTATTTGCTTGCGGTTACTGAGACCAAGATTTATGTGAATTGTATTCACACTCGGTTACTGAGACCAAGATTTATGTGAATTGTATTCACACTCGTGTGAAATCCTCTGACAAAGCCTACTCTGTTTTTGGATACTTGGACATCGATTCGCTCGATTGGAACGTCATTCATCAAGAAACGACTAGTTTGTTGTTATACCAGAACGAAAGGGGCGTCGTGATTGGAGAAAATTATCTAATTCATTTTTTCAGGTATGTACCCCACAGTGGTAAATTTTGTCCGGGTTTATATGTTTATGATATCGCGCGCGACAAATGGCTCAAGAAGCCAGTCCAGAATCTCGTGAACAATGGTTTTACATTTCCCTCTGACCTCCCTATTGATGACGATGATCAGTGGGATGGTAGACGAGTCGAGAAATACGGGGATCCTATTTGGGATACTTCTCTGATGCGAATTCCTGGACCTGGAAAACCTGAACTTGCTTTCGTTTGGAGGACTTCGGAGAAAGACAACACTAGTGTGCTTCATGTGTCGAGATTCACGCTCGACTTCGTTGATGGTGCTGGCCGTCGACGTGAACCGACGTTTAATGCGGAAAAGGTGAGGCATCATGTACACTTTTCTGTTCCGAAACAAGTTTATGAATCCAAATCAGCACCATATCCGTAGGATGGATGATGTTGTTTATTAGTATGAATTTGAGTTCAATTTCATTTTGTTCAAGTTAACTTAGATTCCTAATCGATTCATCAAGTACAAGATGGATTTTCTGTTCCTATGTTTGAGTTTTACTTCTATTCATTGATTCTCTTGCTTCTCACTATTCATCCAGAAACATAATAATATTCTTTTGATTCTCTTGCTTCTTATTCATCCAAACATAATAATGCTCACAATTTTATATAATTTTCAAATTTCAACCCTCTTCACTCGATTTAGTTTATTTCTTTATTTATTAATGTGTTCTACTTAAAAGTTTTAATAATCATATATAATATCAAGAGTAGAAGTTCATAATATTTTAAGTGAAAATATTGTATCTCAAATATATCTAATTCATGTTATAAAAATAGAGAAATAATTTATTGTTTGTATTGGAGAGTATATTCGACCCATTAATATAAGTGTAAAGAAGTCCAACTTATTGTTAGAAATCGCTTCATCTAAAAGCTCGAACTGGTAGAGAAGTTGTACTTCTTTACACTTATATTAATGGGCCGAATATATTCTCCAATACTCCCCCTCACTTGTGGGCCAATTTCAACCTCTTTGGGGAGGCCCAACAAGTGGATAATTAAATCGGGTGGAGTCGCCACTGGCGGGAGTCGAACCCAGGACCTCGGGTTATCCCAAGGCTCTATAGCCATGTTAGATGCCGCATCATCCAACAGCTCGAACTAGTAGAGAAGTTGGACCTCTTTACACTTATATTAATGGGTCGAATATACTCTCCAATACTCCCCCTCACTTGTGGGCCGATTTCAACCTCTTTGGGGAGGCCCAACAAGTGGATAATTAAATCGGGTGGAGTCGCCACTGGCGGGAGTCGAACCCAGGACCTCGGGTTATCCCAAGGTTCTATAGCAATGTTAGATGCCGCATCATCTAACAGCTCGAACTGTTAGAGAAGTTGGGCAACTAGACATTTATAGTGGGCCGAATAGTCTCCAATACTCCCCCTCACTTGTGGGCCGATTTCAACCTCAGGGGAAGGCCCAACAAGTGGATAATTAATTCGGGTGGAGTCGCACATGGCGGGAGTCGAACCCAGGACCTGCCACAAGGCTAGGCTCTGATACCATGTTAGAAACCGTTTCATCTAAAAGCTCGAACTCGAACTGGTAGAGAAGTTGGACTTCTTTACACTTATATTAATGGGTCGAATATACTCTCCAATAGTTTGGTCCCACGTAACCACGTGTCAATTTAATTTGAGATTTTCCGATTAGCTAAGCTAACTAAGCAACAGTGTATTTTTTTAACCGTGTATTTTTTAAATTTGTTCAGTATATATACAAATTAGCTAAGCTAACTGAGCAACACGTGTATTTTTTTAACAGTGTATTTTTAAAATTTGTTCAGTATACTGTATATACAAATCATTTTTAATGTCGTGGTGGTGATGATGGGATCTCCACGGTCGGTGGCTTTTCGAGAAAAATATTTTATTAGTATGTTCACTGAAATTTTGTGATTTTACTTATTTAAATTATTCCAAAATAAATTAGGGTTTTTGGTGATTGACTGATAAGGAAGATGAGGTCAAATGATATAATTTTGTATGTAAAATATTTGTAATTTTTTTTGAAATTATGTATGGTATGTGCTTAAGGGCTATGCCCTGATGAACTTTATTTCGCCATTCTTTTGGTATTAATTTAGACCAATTTATCTCATTGATAATGTGTATGGAAGAGAAAAACTTTGGATTTTACATAAGAAATGTTGTGCTATTTACGATCCTCTGACACCACTTGTTGCGATATTGAAACTAAATCCCTCACGGCTCTCGAAATATATATGAGATGCGAAGAAAAAGATAAACGAAAGAACGAACACACAATTTACGTGGAAACCCGAAACACGGGAAAAAACCACGGGAAGAAAGAACCAATCGACTACATCGTTGAGGCTTAGAATAATGTCTACCGGAGAACCTCAATTTATAGGTGTAGCAAACATATCAAATTGGTAACAATTAGAATTAGGAATAAATCCTTTTACAATTTATCACTCCTAAATTAATAAGGAATAGAATTATAATCCATATAATTCTAATTCCTTAATTAAATAAACCCACGCAAAAATCCCAGTGCAAAAAGTCACGCAAAAATAACAGCAATCTCGCGAACAGAAAAACTCCGCTGCTGGGAAAACGGCGACCGCCATTTTCATTCGGCGGTCGCGGAATACATTCGGCGGGCGCCGAAACCCCCGAAAACGTGCAGTCCCGATTCTTCTTTTCCGGCGGTCGCCAAAACCTTCCGGCGGTCGCCGAAAACCCTCCGGCGGTCGCCGAAACCTCCTTCGGCGATTTTGACCTCTTTTGCGTTCCGATTCGAGTCATAAACAACAAGAAAAGACCTTAATCAACATAAGAAAAATTGTATTTCCTTTAATATATTTTAAGGTAATAAGTACATGTTCTTTTGGACTAAAACGAACTGAACTTAAGTGAACTGAACTTAAGCGATTTGAAATAAATTAGAATCTATTATAGATTTTAAGGAGAGACCCACAATAGTTAAACTCAAACAAAAAACTATTTACTATAAAATAATCCTTTTTTTACATATTAATAAAAATAATTTTTAATAATCATATCATTAATAATTAAAATAAATTTTAATAAAAATATTTTTAATAATGAAATAAAAATAAATATCACAATACAAAATATAATTAAATATCAAATTATTTAATTTACGTTAAAAATAAAATAATGAGATATCACAATATTTTTTTATTATATTTGAAATTTTAAATTGAAAATAATGATTATTAATTTTTTTTTAATGTAAAGTTATGAGGTTAAATTTATAAAGATATTGGTTATTTATAAAAATAGTATAAAAAGCAAGATTCTAAAAAGTGACTAGGGGCCTAGAGCCTAGGGATTAATCGAAAACTAAGTGAGATTAAATGGGGTTAATCATTTTATATTTTTATATTTATTTAATTAATATTATATTTTAAAAATAAAATTTATATATATTTTTTGAAAAAATAACAAGTTTTTTATTTTAATTATAATAATTAGTTATATTTATAGGTTTAATAAAGTTAAAATATTATAAAAAATTCATAATGTTTCACAAATCACATTAAATATCATTTTTTTTTAATTTTTTTGACATAAAAAATATCATTTGTTAACTTTTGTAGCTAATAAAAACGTTAAATTCGCAACGAGATGAAAAAAAATATTATTTTAATTTTTTTATAAAAAACTGCATAGACCCAATTAATCACCCCTCGGCCGCCTTGACCCGTCTACCCGCCTAGAATGGAAAATTCAGGCGGTTTACCCCGCTTAGCGCCTAGACGTCGCCTAAACCCAAGTTTTAGAACATTGATAAAAAATGGTATTAGAAGAATATTTTAAAAATATTTTTTTAAGTTTGAGTATTAGAATCTCAGTTAAATTTAAAATACTATAAACTTAAAAGTGTGGTGTACGGTTGTAGATGGTCTTAATTCTTAAAAAAAAAATGCATCAACGATTATGGTCACCCAAAAAAAATTAGTTTTGTTTTCTCTTTTAATTTTTTAAATAAAATTTATATGGCGGTGTCCCATGGAAATTGTCATTTTTTCTGTTTAAACGCGACCAATCAAATTCAGCCACGTGTCGCCGAGTCATCTCAAATCACCGTAAATATCCCCAAATTGATAATCTTGTAATTAGGGTTTGCAGATCAAAACCAAAAACATCGATCGAGTGCAATGGGTTCCCAGATCTATTTGTATCCAGACTCAATTGTTTGTAATCGGAGAAGACGGTGATTGGGCCTGGGCCCAGATCTTCTCCTATAAATACAGAAGTCGAGAGCAATTAGGGTTTGCAGAAAAAACATATATCGAGTGCAATGGTTTCCCAGATCTACATATTCGTCGCCTTCTCCTCTGAAATCCCGTCGTCGGATCCCTTTTTACGTGATTGTATCCAGAATAAGTTGTTTGTGATCGGAGAATACGGTGTGTCAAAAATTGTGGAAATTCCCCTTCTACCGTGTTATTCATCATACACAGTATCCGGTTTCTTATGCCTCGCCAACTCCCGTTTATTTTTCGTCGGCGGTACCGCTGAGAACAACACCGTCAATGAAGGGATCATGTCCCTCGACTTGGATTTGGCTGAGCCCCTCTGTAATTGGAAGTGGAAGAAAACCTCTCTCGGATTATCATCAAATGAATTCTTATTTACTAGTGGGGCTGTTTCCGGCGATCTGATTTACGCTGTCGGCTGGCAAGGTGAAGTGTTAGCTTTCGACTCCAAAACCATGAATGTTGTAAAAAGAAATCGATTTTATACTACCTGTCCCATGTTCGAAATGCGTTGTTATTTGCTTGCGGTTACTGAGACCAGGATTTATGTGAATTGTATTCGCAATCTTGTGAAACCCTCTGACAAAGCCTACTCTGTTTTTGGCTACTTGGATATCGATTCGCTCGATTGGAACGTCATTCATCAAGAAACGACTAGTTTGTGGTCCCAGGACAAAGGGGGCGTCGTGATTAATGACAAGTATCTGATTTATTTTTTCAGTTATGTACCCCACACTGGTAAATTTCGTCCGGGTTTATATGTTTATGATATCGTGCGCGACAAATGGCTCAAGAAGTCTGTCCAGAATCTTCTGAACAATGGTTTTTCATTTCCCTCTGATGCCCCTTGTTCTGATGATTATGTGTATGGTGAACGTGTCAAGAAATACGGGGATCCTATTACGTGTACGTCTCTGATGCGAATTCCTGGACCTGGAAAACCTGAACTTGCTTTCGTTTGGAGGACTTTGGAAGAAAACAGAACTAGTGTGTTTCACGTGTCGAGATTCACGCTTGACTTCGTTGATGGTGCTGGCCGTCGACGTGAACCGACGTTTAGCGCGGAAAAGGTGAGGCATCATGTACACTTTTCTGTTCAGAAACCAGTCTATGAATCCAAATCAGCACCATATCCGTAGGATGGATGATGTTGTTTATTAGTATGAATTTGAGTTCAATTTCATTTTGTTCAAATTAACTTAGATTCCTAATCGATTCATCAAGTACAAGATAGATTTTCTGTTCCTATGTTTGACTTTTACTTCTATTCATTGATTCTCTTGCTTCTCACTATTCATCCAGAAACATGCTCTGTTTTTCCTTCTGTTGAATCTTGCTTCTCATTATTCATCCAAAAATAATAACAATAATAATGCTCACAATTTTATAGTATCATTTTCAACCCTCTTCACTCGATTTAGTTTCTTTATTTATTTATTAATGTGTTCTACTTAAAAGTTTAATAATCATAATACAAAAAATTAAGGGTTAATTGGGTTAATTGCAAATTAGTCCTGTAACTATAGTCGATTTCACGTTCAGTCTTGTAACTATGTCAAAAATAATAGTTAGTCGGAAAACAAAAAATTAAAACTGGTTGAACATAGGATTCGAATCTCTGACTTCAATTTAAAAAAAACTAAAATTTGTTAAACATAAGATTGGAACCTTTGATTTCAAAAAGAGTATATCGTCTTACCATTAGACTAAACTATTTTAATGAACATAATACAATATTAATACATTATAATGTATTACTAATCTATATTAATAATATAAATACATTATATGATATTTTTATGTTATTTTAAATAAATTATATGATATTAACTTTTATAAAATAAAACAAAATAAATACATTATGTTCAAGATTTATATTAATTATTTATATTAATGAATTTAATTAAATTTAAATTAACAAAGTTTTTATATTAATGTAAATTAATTATTTGAAATTGTAAATTTAATTATTTTAATATTTCATATAAAAATAATGAATAATTAATTACAATTTTTTTAAAACTATTCAATGTTTATTTTAATTAAATTTATAAAAAAAATCAATTTAAATTTTAAACGTTAAATTATATTTAATAATATTTTTAATTGTGAAATTTTATTTTGATTTTTGAAATTTATAAAAATACAATATTATAATTTGATTATTTTGTAAAATTTCAATTACTTAAAAAATAATTTTAACTCTTATTTCATATATATTTTATAAAATTTTAACAATATAATTAGTTAAAAACTAAATAAAATTATCTTAATAATATGGTAAAAATTATGCTAATAATATTATAAATAACACTAAGAATATAATACAAATATAAAGTCATAGAAGTTGTATAGATTTACGAATACCAATATAAATTGGTATTAATGTTGAAAAAGGATTGTACTGTATATGCTCTTTGATTGAGTGGCAAAGACTCCTCCTTATTCCCCACATCTTCAAAATGTTTTTAATTTTTGGGTGATTTTTATAAAAGGGTAATTTTAAAAGTTAGTATGTAATTTAGGATATTAGTTTTTTTTTAATTATAAATTTGAGTAATGTTCCAAAATTACTCTTGATGATTATACATAGTGGGTAGTTATTATAAGGGTATTAAAGTAATTAGATATGCTTTTTTTTATAATAACAAAATTAATAATACCCTTATTAATAAAAACAGTTATAAAAAGTTATTCTTAATTAAAAAGTTTAATTTGTGATGCTTTGACATGTAAATTAATAAACTAAATTACTCATTTTTCTAAATATTTCTTAATTTTTTAAGGGTCTGACATGGAATGCTTACGTGGCTATAGTGGACCATGGATAGAAGTACCCCACATCTTCAAAAGGTTTTAAATTTTTTAAGGGTCTGACGTGGCATGCTTACGTGGCTATAGTGGGACCATGGATAGAAGTATGAGGATGACACTTAGAATGACATGTCATTTTTCCTGTAAAAAATGGCCGGAAAAGACTAAGTGATTTTTGTCAGAAGAGTGATTGTGGAATCGTCAAACCACACATGAAAATGATGTTCTTGATCGTTTCACAAGAAAAAGACAGTTTTTGGGAAAAGAGTGATCCAAAAGTTATCATGTCCATTTTGAAAGATTTTCGAGTAACTTCAAATAACATAATTGCAATTCCAAGTATACTAAACAAAAAACAATTTTCCAAAGTCAAACCACACATTACTGCAATATCTCAAAATAGATAAGTCTGGCCAAAATGTTACCTTAATCTCCATAACATAATACCCAAATGCATTACATATTATACTTAATAAATTTAAAAGAGATAAACTTGCCATCCTATGAAGATGCAGATGCAGGGAATTTGACTTGATAGATTGGGATGGCAACATGAAAATGTTGATCACGCACGTCTTCTGCCTTGAACGTCGGTGAAGCGCCAGCATCATCATTGACATCGGAGTCTGAATCTGGTCACATGAAGCTCACTGATCTTGTCGAGATTCACAGTACACCAAACGAAAGCAAGTTCATCTGCACTGACCTGCATCACAGATGATTAATCCGGGCAGTCAGAGGGAAATACGATGCCATTGTTCGTTAGGTTCTTGACCGGCTCGTCGAGCCATTTATCCCTCACAATATCATAAACATACAAACCCGGACAAATTTTTTTCCAATAATTGACAAAAGGGTAAGTGTAATCAAGGGGACAAAACGTTTCAAAGTAAATTAGATACTTGTCTCTAATTACAACAGTCGGGTGTGGGTAAGAGAACAGACAAGTTGTTCTGAGATGGATGACATGCCAATCGAGCGACGGAATATCGTAGTAGCCGAATACAGAGGTGCGGGACGACCGTTCAGCACAATTCACGTACATCTTCTTGTCGTTAAAAGCGACCAAAAAATGCCGAAACCCCCCGGGCAAGAGATTATTAGCAGGATGATAAAGTTTAACATCCTTGGTGTCGGGGTTAAAAACGTAAATAGTACCTATCCATTCGATCGCGTAAATCAGATCGCCGGAAACCGCCGTCGCACCACGAAAGTAGGATTCATCTTCATACAATAGTGGGATTTCCTGCCAAGTGGGGTCCTCCGTCTCCAATTGAAGGGACAGAATCCCATTGATTTTCGCTTCTTCCCCGTCCCCGCCGACGAAGAATAAACGGGACTTGGCGACGCAAGAACTGGAATTGGGGAATAATAAATCAAGATCTAAATCGGGAAGATCCGTAACCATAATTTCTTCTTCCTTTTCTTCGATAACATAAAGCCGATTCTGGACGCGAGGTCCGACATTTATCCGTTTCGACTGCGGCGGGAGTTCAGCAGGCTTCTTCTCGGCGTAAAAGGCGGCGTGTTGGTTGTAGAAGGAGATGTATATGTAGATCTTGGTACCCATTTCGATTCGCAAACCCTAATTACTCTCTCGCTGTGTTTTTGGTTTCGATTCAAAACCCTAATTCCTAAATCTCACCATTCTTCGAGTTTTCGTGTACCCTCTTCTATAATTTTGCGCCACATTCAAATGTCAGTATTTCTAAAGTAAAATGCACAAGAGTAATTAATTTATTCCATTGATTATTTGCCACGTGTTCAAATCCCATGTCAGCAACGCCACGTGTGATTTCTAGAATCTTGGGCCGTCCATCCATTCCATAACCAAAGCCCAAATTCTGTGTTGGCCCTGCCACATAATGGGCCGGGCCATCCATTTTTTCTTTTCGAACCGGAACGGCGACGTGGGACGCCATCACACCACAAACGCCGATCACCATTCAAGTCGCAGCCCCGAATTCGTAGCTTCTATTCTTCGCTGAGCCCGAGGAGATTTCTTGATCCTTACGTGAGTTTTATTAGTTGTTGTTGTTATTAGGGTTTCTAATTTGGGCTTTTCTTTTCGTGTTTATTTTCGTTCCGATGGGTCGAAGTTTGCTGTAACTCGCAGCTGAACACGTTGATCGAGGTCGACTCAGTCAGTTAAACTGGTCTCATTGAGCTGAACAAATATTTATTGTAACAAAATACTAATAGTAATAGTAATCGAGGTATTTTCATATTTTGGTGAACACGTTTATAGTCGAGCTCTCGAGCAGAGTATTAAGTTGATCTTGTATGATAATGAGCTGATCGAGCTCGTCTCGAACTCGAGACTGGTAGAAAAGCTGACTTGAGATAGTAATAATAATGGATGTATTTTGGTAAATACATTTATAGTGGAGCTCTCGAGCAGAGTACTTAGTTGATCTTGTATGATAATGAGCTGATTGAGCTCGTCTCGAACATGAGTCTAGTAGCTTTGACTAAAGTAGCAAAGCTCGACTCGATTGAGCTCGGCTTGGGATAGTAATAACAATGGATGTATTCTGGTAAATGCGTTTGAAGTCGAGCTCTCGAGCAGAGTACTAAGTTGCTCTTGTATGATAACGTGCTGATCGAGCTCGTCTTGAGCTCAAGTTCAACTGAGCATGAGTCTAGCTTTGACTAGAGTAGCAAAGCTCGACTCGATTGAGTTTTTTTTTTTCAGTCTTGATGTTCTTGTCTTATTGTCTATGATTATGCCAATACTAAGTAACCATGTGAGCTGTCAATTATTGCAAGCTGTTTATTTTTGTCTATTGCTTGATCTACAGTTCGTCTTCTCTGTTTAGAAAGCTTTTCGACCCACCAAGAGCACTGGCATGTCAGGTATTTCTTCGTTGTCACCCCAGTAAAGAATACTAGCTTGTTGTCTCTGTAGTCAATTTTGCTCGGCTGTTTTGTTTTTGTTATTTTAGATGTTGGACAAAACCCTTTCTGTACTCACTTGGGATTTATCTAATGATTCTACATCTTTTTTGTTCTATCGAAATTTTGGTTCGGGTTCGGGTTCTTCTCTGTAGCATGTCTAATTCGTTCACTTATAGATTTAGCTGACAATGATGAATCGGGTCTGGTGAGAATAGATGGGCCTTCTACGTATCAACACCCACTCCGCAAGATCAAGCGCTTCCAGTTGTGGATTTTAGTTGGTCTCAACATCTCATTCATCCTAGTGGGCCAATCAGCCGGCGTTCTTTTGGGAAGGTTCTATTACGATAAAGGCGGGAACAGCAAATGGTTAGCCACCCTAGTTCAAACGGCAGGCTTCCCTATCCTCCTCGTCCCGTACTTTTTCCTCCGTAGTCCATCAGACGAGTCTCCAAATTTACCGGGCCCACATTCTCTTATCCTGATATCCGCTATCTATTTCATCATCGGAGCCCTCATCTCTGGCGATGATATGTTGTATTCCATCGCACTTTCAAATCTGTCAGCCTCCACGTATTCCCTTATCTGTGCCACGCAGTTAGCGTTCAATTCCATCTTCTCGTTCTTCATAAACCATCAGAAGTTCACCCCGCTGATTTTCAATTCGGTGGTGATCCTGTCGTTGTCGGCCGCCCTTCTCGCTATCAACGAGGACTCGGATTTGCCTTCGGGGGTTTCGTCTCGGAAATATATACTCGGGATCATCTCTGCAATAGCTGCATCCGCCCTGTATTCTCTCCTGCTTTCTCTAATGCAGCTGACTTTCGAGAAGGTTTTGAAGAGGGAGACTTTTGGAGTCGTCCTTGAGATGCAGATTTATACGACGATCGTGGCGACTTGCTTTTCCCTTGTGGGTCTGTTTGTGAGTGGGGAGTGGAGGACTTTGAGGGGCGAAATGGGTAGTTTCGAGGCAGGGAGAGTTTCTTACATGATGACCCTTGTCTGGATTGCGGTGTCTTGGCAGATATGTTCGGTTGGGGTGCTGGGTTTGATTTTTGTCGTGTCGTCCCTCTTTTCCAACGTGATTAGTACGCTGTCGCTGGCTGTGACTCCGATTGCATCCCTGATTGTTTTCCATGATAGCATGAACGGGGTGAAGATAATCGCAATGCTGATGGCGATTTGGGGTTTCGCTTCTTACATTTATCAGAATTATCTTGATGATATTGAATCGAGGAAAAACCAGAGTGAGTGTAATGATGCATCCCGTGTTAGTTCTTGTTAATTATTATTTTCTTTTATTTCAAATAATTACTATTTTATTATAAGTTACCTTCAAATACTTGGAATCTACAAAAAACATACACTCCAGTTAAATGTGGCTTGTATTTGATAGAAATATTGGGGTCAAATTGGAGTACCATTTTTAAAATGCCGTCGTTGAATTGCAATTTCTAGAAAATTGTATAAAACTTGATTCGGAATCCAAAATCTCAAATCCAAATTCGGTCAGTGGCTCGAGTGAAGGTGAAAAGTGTCGAGACTTTAGGGTTTAGCAGATGAATAGGCTGGTTTACATGCATGGATCGATTTTTCTAACTTTTCTTTTGTCTTGAACTCAGGCTTCTCTTATTTAGCTCTATCAACCTCTGCATGAAAGCAAATTGTACGTACGTAACGTAGCCATGGTTTTCGAACCCAAGACGACATAGGTGAGCTACAGAGAAAGGAAAAAAAAATCAGATTGCATTTTCAAATTCTCTTTTTTTGCCTCCTTTTTTCATGGGTGGGGCTAATTGTAAAATTACCCCTATAGTTCTTCGTAATTGCAAACTCCCTCTTGAGGTTTGTAATTATTGAACAAGATTTCCCTTCTTGAATGCGTAATTTCAGAAAATAGCAACAAATGTTTAGTATCAACGTTGTGAGCGTTGCGGTTATCAATGTTGTTCAAAGCAACACAGAATATGATAAGCAGGTGATGGATCAAAATGACTTTGGTTTCATAAGAAGAAAACAAAATTCAAAACGAGTGACCCAATAGTTTGTATTATTACATTTTGGTCCTGAATTGATTTATGTGAATTTGGAGGACAGAGTTGTTCATGGTGCTACGAGTTTATGCAGCTGAGGGAATCCGCAGCCAGAGATGATTGATGGGGAAGAGGTTATTGTCAGCTAGCGTTTGGAGAGCTGTTCTTTTACGTATTTGGAAATGTTTTGTTCAATGTAATATTACTTGTGTAAGCGATTCTTGGATAATTATATACTCCATATGAAATGGGATCTTGAAAATTGTGTAAGGAAATTTTCATTATTTGAACATTTATTGTATATGTTTATATCAGCCCGACAAATGTCTGTGTCTTCTTCTATTGCCCGCTTTTCAGCCTTAGTTTAGAGTTGTAAACGCTGTCATTTTTTTGTGTCATACACTTACGGAGTAGTATCGATTAGACTAAGTGAAGCATCTCTGGACACACGGTGGTTCTCTATCTGTTCTTGTAAGAAAAAAATCGGGTTCATATGCATTATAATATGTGATTCGTATGCGTAATTTATCCTCTTAGCTCGTGTAATCTTATTAGCTTTGGTTATCATGTTCAACTTATGTTAATTGATCTTTTTAGAGACTGTACTTGATAATTAATTTATGGTGAAACAGAGGTCAGGTACTTTTTGTATTGTTTTGCCTTTTTATTTGGGGAAATGTGCGTTGCTTTTTTATTGGTTCATTCTGAATTTTCTGATAAATTCAATGAAACAGATTCACAATGTCCCTGCAACTGACATGGAGGCTCTCAAATCTCCTCTAATGGGCATCTTTGAAAAGCGGTGTGCTCGTAAAATTTTCATTTATGTCCAAGATTATACAGAAAGTGATCCTAAAACAAATGAAGGAATGGACATGTCAAGAGTTACAACTAGAGAACTCATTGCGTATGGCCTTTAAAACTTTTTCTTCGTATGATTTAAAGTACTTGTTTTTAAGATCATTGTGTTTGTTTTATGCTCTTATTAGTAAATTTTATCAATATAAGCATGTCTATCATACGAGGTTTGTGATTCTCACGTTTCACACACTTGCACTTCGTTTATTCAGAATCAGAAAATTTCTGTCATTGTCAAAGTTACCTTCGAGGTTTGGTAACTTGAAAATTTCAAAACACACCCAACTTACATTTTAGCTCTTGCCGATAGTGGAGCTAACTGAAATTTCAGTCATTGTCAAATATTTACAAATACATTCTACACTTTTTCTAAATTTTACAAGTAGGCTAACTTTTTCTTGCATATAAAATTTACATCCTTTAGTTTTGAAATATTTTACAAATAGGGAAACGAGAAGTTGGGGTTCTTGTAATATTTTTTTAACTTTTGGGGCATAATTGTAAAATATTTGATGAAGGAAGCAAATTCAAAGAAGTCAGCTAGCAGTTGGATTAAAATGTATACAGAACTGAAACTCAATGGTGGATCTTGTAATTTTAAAGATTTTTTTTTGGTAGATACTCTAAATCTCAGGGGTAGTTCTTGTAATTATCTTTTGGTGTTATCCAGGAAAAGGAACCAGGAGAAAACATTCATTAGTAACTTATTAAGTTACACAGTCTCGAATCCATGTTCTTAATCACAAGTACCACTGTATTTTTGGAAGTATGTTTTCTTTGGTTCTTTAAATTCTTAGAATTGAGCACGCCATTTACCTGGAATGTGCAGAACCAGCTCCTTATTCCTTAAAAAAAGAATGGCATGACCAGCAATTACATGTACATAAATACACGATTTGACTCGGTTTTTGTTTACCTTCACATGTGATTGATCCGTTAGTTACTCTCAAGCTTAATAAAGCTATTTATCTTGAAATCCCTACATAAAGTATGGTCTTGATGCCAATACTGTGGAATTTATCGGTCACACATTGGCTTTACACAGAGATGATCAATACTTAGATAAAAGGATGAAGGTATTTCTTTTATATCTTTTAAAGCAAGTTTCTGTCTTTCTTTTTATTTATAATCATACATTTCCAGGAGGTTATTAATTTGATCTTCTGAATGATAGCTTTATGCAGAGTCTCTAGCTCGTTTTGCTGGAGGATCACCATACATCTCTCTTCCTTATCTATGCAACCACTTTTTATGATTTGTTTCTTGACTTGTTTATTTGTGCTTCATTTCATATTTCATCCATCTCTCTTGCCACCATCCCTTTAAACATAACAGTAAGTAAGTATTGTACACTGGTTATTATTGATGTTGCACTTTTGTTTCTGTCAGGCAATGCTCGTCTTAGTGCTGTGTATGGTGGGACCTACATGTTGAATAAACCTGAGTGCAAGGTATTGAGCTAATGCGATATTTATCTATATACAACAATCCCCCAGCCCAGCACATGTTCCCTCTACTACCTAAATCAAAGAATTTCACATCTCTCTTCAAAACAAATATTGAGTAGGGAAGAAACTTCATGTTTAGCTTATGATAATAATACAACCTAAGTGTGTTGAATAAGATGATATCACTAAAGTTTGTTGATAATTAGATATTCCAGTTTCTTTATTTATTATAATGGCGTATGAGCAGAAACTTTCCTCATGATCTTAATGGTCTTAACGAATTGAATTCACATTCGATCACTGTACATATTCACTTTTATGTCTTCGAACTTAGGTTAAAAGATGTGCTGTGTAAATGTAATTAGTAAGCCCAAGTTGAAAGAGTGAATTGACATGTACTTCTGGAATATCAGTAACAAGAAACATCTTCAATTATGGTCCTAAATAGCATTTGATTACATCAGCTGTGGCCTTTGTGTTTGATAGTTGTAATGTTATGCATAGGCTCTGACATGAAGTTGTCAAATGTCAGGTAGAGTTTGACGAGGAAGGCAAGGTCTGTGGATTAACATGGGGTGCACTGACCCCCCCTCCCCCTCTTCGACTTTTCAATTGTAATTGATTTGTAAATTAACTAACTTTTGGTTTTGACATTTTTGTGTGACATTTGGTGAATTTAAAGTTTGTGTGACAACTTTTATCACAAGTAGATTGGGCACTTTTGACTAACTTCCTGGTTCCGCCAGTGTAAATTGTCTCAATTTCATTATCACAATTTCATTATCTCAATTTTTCATGTTTGGCATGGGAGATATAAAAGCCTCTAACGGTAAATTTCATCATTGATTTTTTTTTTTTTTTTTTTTTTTGTGATTTGTTATTTATTGTAGTATTTGTTTTGTTGCTCTTAATTTCACAATGTGGCTCCTAGGGGAAATTAATATTTTTTATACACTCAATTAATAAAAATATACTCTTAAAATATTATCACAATATATTAAAGGATAATTTTTTTTAAAAAGTAATTTTTAAAGTTTTTATTTAATTTAGATTATTAATTTTTCTTAAGTGGAAATTTGTGAAATATTTCAAAGTTACTCTTACTTATTAGTGATTGGTTATAGTAAGAGTACTATAGTAATTAGTATTTTTAAATTTTTTTTTATAATTATAAAATAAATATTACTATAACTATAACAAAACTTATAAAACTAATAAAATATATAATTAAAATCTTTAAAATATAGTTAAATATATAGCAATTAAATTATATGAAAACACAATTAAATAATGTATACTACAATTAACATGTTTAAATTATTTATATAAAATAAAAAAATGTCAATAAACTAAATTAAAATTTTAATAAAACATTAATAAAATTTAATTATTATTAATTCATAAAAAATAAAAATAAATAATAAATTTATTAGAAATAATTAAATTTTAATAAAATCAATAAAAAAAAATATTTTTAAAATGTTGAAAAAACGACTAAATAAATTCTACTGTAACATATAAAAGAACTAAAATATTAATTAAATATAATTTAAATTTTTACAAAATCATAAAATATAATATAAAATTAAAATTTAATTAAAATTTATTGTATAATTTTTTAATAAAATCATTATATAAATAAATAAAATTTAATTGAATAGGTAAATGAAAAATAATTGCTTGAAAAACCATTAATACAGTGATTTATAGTACATAATTAATTGTGTAATTATTTATAAATGTGATTTTTTACATAGTTAGTCTAATATAATTAATTTCCTTATTGCTCAATTTATTATAGTTGAAATAATTTATCATAATTGAAATAATTTATTATAAAGCACGTTAACATAATTAAATTTGCTATATTACACATATTTATTATTTATTGGTCAATATAAAATTTATTGGAGTTTGAGAGGAATTAGAACAATGCTTCTAGGTGAGTCTTCTCGAAACCTACCTCAAGTTTATATATACTTTTTTTGGTGGGTTGGGCTCAAATATACGTTAACATAATTAAATTTGCTCCTACATATTACACATATTTATTATTATTTCTTGGTCATATATAATTTATTAGCGTGGGAAAGAGATTGGAACCATAATCACCATCAGAATCAAATCGAAGATCAAGGTCATTGTTTTGTTCAAGGAGGTTACAAATCTCGAATCCAATTTCTTAAAGGTACGCGTTTTGTTGATATTCCCATATCAGTTCTTATAGACGAGACTTTTAAGCCAAGTAATGATTATATTGCAGATGTTCATTCCTATTCCAATCTAGTTGATAGGATGAATACCCTCCTCAGCCTAATGAAACCACTCACACTTCCAAAAACGAATATCCACAGGACTTCCAAAAACGAATATCCACAGGGATTTGATTCGTAGAATAAACCTGATTGCCTTTTTCCATCGGACTTCTCTTAGTTTTCAAAAGAACATTCGATTCATGATGAATTTAGGGCAGATTTCTCATTCATCATTATTTTTTGTAATCATGCTTTTTAAAACTTACGTTAGTTGATTCTTGTTTTTCATTTTATAAATAAATGTAAATATTTTATTTTATTTTTATAATTAAAAGTACATATATAATATTATAAACAATTGTAGTTTTCATAAATTGAAATTATCAAATAAATAGCTAGAGAATGACGGTTGTGTTTGAGTTTTTTTTTTAAAACTGCTATTTTTTATAATAAAAATAAACAAATATACCTTTTTACAATTTATTACATTTAATCACTTTTATTTTTAAATTCTTTCTTTATTTTTTAACTTAAAATATTTTTTTAAAGTACTATTAATTTATTATGGGACATGATATATTGGCTTTCAATAATCAATATTATAAAAAACTTAATATTTTTTTCAATTCACAAATAAATTTTTTTTTTTTTTTTATAAAATATAGTACTTCCCTAAATTGCATGTGTTTGATTTACATTTTAGTGTAACTTTTTAAATTGATAATGACTATTATACTGAAGGGTGGGAGTGTACAATGCAAAGAATACGGAACTCAAACGGGGTTTCTTTCATACTGGCACTTACAGTTCAGAAGGAATTGTCGTTTTTTGTTTGAACGCGATCAAGCATTAAATTCAAACCCACATTTTATGCGGACAAATAGAAAATGCAATTATATTAATATTTTTGGGATGCTTACGAAATGTTTCCCTTGAAGTTTACTTTAATTCATAAAATGACATGGCTATCTTTCAAAGAATCGAAGTGGTCATAGTTGGTATATGTTTATGTTTTAACCAAATACACACCTCAAGTGAAATTTGTATACATTTAAGTCATCATATATAAATTAATTCAATATGGGTTTTTGGAAAAGGAGGGATGTGAATAATGCTTAGCATGCTAATGACTATTAATTATAGAACCTTAATTTTATTTCTCCTATACTACTTAGTACTTACATAGGCATCAACCCTCTTATTGGTCAACCAATAATCCACAAAGGGGCCCGCCAAAAGCAATGATGCGGCTTGAAGGAACCAATCGAATGTTTCCGTTGAAGAAAATGAACATACTGCATAAGCATTAGAAATGTGAGAGCCCAATTAAATAACAACAATAGAAAATGAAGGTGATATACAACTGGAAATAGTATGCTAATGTTTGCAGAAACTTTTGATTTTAGAGAAAGCAATCGAAAGAGGCTTATCCTTGGGACCAGCAAAGTTGTTTATTCTAGTTGATTATTGCTTATTTGTTATTAATTTTATTTTTAGATATAATTTTAATATCCCTGAACAAGGCGGAATAAATCAAAACCCGTCTCCATTCCAATTTATTCGTCTCGATTTACTTGTCTTTGAGTCATAATTCAACTATATATATATAGTTACACTATAGTTACTTACATTAAATAGTAAAACTATTGTAATAGCTACATATTTAGTATTTTATTAAAAATCAATTTTTCTTAATTATCCCTAAAAAATAATTTAGTTTGGTAAAAAAAAAAAGGTAATTTAATATTTAAAGTAAAAAATAAAGACATTTGTGAAAGTAAAAAAAAAATGTAATTTTTTTTATGTGAATATATTGAAATATAGTAGTAGTATTTAAGAGATAAAGTACTAGCAACTCTACCAAAAATGATTTTGACTTGTGTTGGGTCGGTCATTATACCATTTCAAATAGAAAGTACAAAATATGTGTTGGGCCTAATGCACTTGGGCCGGCCGTCCGTTTTGCCAGATCAGAGAGTCAGACACTGAGTTCCACCGAAAGTGAAGCCCAAACCGCGTGGAATTTTAGTGGCATTTGTGTAATATAGAACTATACCCAGCTCTTTTTTCATAAACGCATCTCCTATATTATCGTAATTTACTTTCCGAATTTCTGATCCTCGCTCAAATATATCTGTACCCACAACAACTTTTCTACTTTAATTTCGATTATATACTACTGTATATTACTTGTATATTACTGTATTATTTTTCATTAAAAAAAAGTGTTCTTTTAGGCTGAAACCTCTTTTCTCAAGAAAAATCGAAGCTTTTTCCAGTAGTATTAATGGAAGATCACAAGGAGGTAAAATAGATATTTCCCTTTTTTTTATTTGAAATTTGTTGAAATCGAGGTAATTAAGAATTATTTTAAAGCTTATTTTGCACTCTGATTGATATTTTTTTAAATAGTAAAGAACTTGCTATTCCCTGTCATCTGTAGAATAATTCCATGTGGGATGATGTGTTGTTTGGGCAAATTTATCTCTTTTTTTTTTAGTTTTCTGATTAAATTCTTGTGCGGGTTTAAGGGTATCCATTGAGTCGAGTCGATTCGAGCATGAGCTTCATCGATAAATGGGTCGATTAACACTTAATCAAGCTCGAGGTCGACTTGTCGATTAAACTGATCTCACCGAGCTCGGATCGAGATAGTATTTCTCCTTTGGTAAATACGTTTTTAGTCGAGCTTTCAAGCAGAGTACTGAATTGCTCTTTTATGATAACTTCTTGAGCTTAAGTTTGACCGAGCACAAGTCCAGCTCTGACTAGAGCAGCAAAGTTCGACTCGATTGCAACCCTAGTTGAGAATTATTGTTCTCTATAATTATGTCGATAGTTGGTATTCTTCGAACATGACTAACCATGTGAGCTGTCGATTGTTGTGAGCTGATAATTCTGATTCTGAAACGAAAAAGTCAACAAATTGAATATTCAAAACATTATTATTATAATTAGTATTTGTGGCTTGAATATTCAAACCCGAAAACTGTTTTGTGGGCTATCTGCATAAAAAGTTTTAACTCAGATAATGATTGTGTGTTCTTGATTGTTTAGAAGAATGCTCCATGGCTATCCGTGCCACAATTCGGCGACTGGGACCAGAAGGGAGCTTTACCCGACTACTCCATGGACTTCTCGAAAATACGAGAGATGAGGAAACAGAACAAGAGGGACCCATCCAGAGCTAGTCTCGGAAACGAGGAAGAGCTCATCGCCTCAAACGCAAGAAGCTCCAACACCGTTCACAATGACCTTCACGATTACCCTCCAAGCAGCTCCCCTACTGTATGTTTTCTTGTTTCGTTTCAACATTGAATATTTTTTTCTTTATTTGTTACATTCATTTCATGTGTGGATACCGAACACTCGAATCCAAAAGTCAAAAAGTATATACTGAACACATGAATTGAGAGAAAATAGCCAAAAGTGTGAATTGGAATTTGGGACCTAATAGTTGGCAAGCACGAACTAACTTCAGTGTATTGTGTGAAAGTGTTTTGAGAGAACGAAAAGAGTGCCGTTAAGGTTTGATCTAAATACAAAACGAACATGTAAGTGTAACTATAAAAAATTACGAAATTACCCCTAACGTTTTGCTTACAAAGGGGTAACCGGTAGGCAAAATAAACTTCAAGGGCATTTTTTTTTTTTGAAAATTTTAAAGTAAGTTGAGTTTCTTTCGTGTCCCGTTTTTGGATAATTAGGTCGTGCCTCGGGTACCTTAAATCGACAAAATAAACTTCAAGGGCATTTTTTTTTGTAATTTTTGAAACATTATGTTTTTTTACCTTTTTTTTTTTTGTAATTTCATTAGTTTCACAAGTGTTTGAAATGATCTTAAGGGTATATTGTGGAGATGAGTGGTCCATACGAGTAAGACGCAGACACTATATGGCATAGATAACATTCGAGTGGTCCTTGGTTATGAACTTTATTTATTATCACATGGAAATAATGAAATTTTGTTTGGAAACTAAAACTGTTTTTTCAGTTGAGAAAAAGCAAAATATCATACTTTTAAAAGGCCCAAAAAGCATGTGTATATCACATTTTCACTTGGGTCATAATGTCATATGTTGTACTACCTTTTCCTGTAGGGCACACACGAAATGAAAATCGTAATCCCTCTATGGTATTGATTAGCACGAACTGTACGTCGACCATAGTCCCCAAGCTTTTCTTAGAAAAGAATCGGGAACAAAGTGATTTTCGCGGCTTAAACCTGGAAACAGTCATTTAAGTACATGTGCACAGTTAAAGTACTTTAACATCTCTACAAAATTCTCTCATATGTTTGTTTCAATATTTGTTATCGTATTTACAAATCTTTGGAGTTGTTGTATAGCCTAATTTTGATCTCATCAACAGGCAAGGCGAGGCATCTTCAGCTACTTCAACTGCTGTGTGAAAGCTTGATTATTATTTTGATGGAATGTATTTTGCTGCACCTTCGGATTTCTGCGTTTTAATATGCTTGTAACTACTTGATTCTCGTTTTCCTACCCCCGACACTTCTTTTGCAAGTATTGTCGATGACGTATCACATATGAAGTTGTAGAATTTCTAGTCGAAAATATTGCTGGAATTTGTTTCTAGCATTTTTTGGATTAAAAAGAAATCTAAGCAATAAACGAATTATATGAACACTAGTGTGTATGTAAAGTAGTTTTTTTTTAATCAGAAATTATATCATGCTCAAGAACAATATTAAAAAAATGTATTTTATCTGTAAAACGAAATGTGATTCAAGAACAATATAAAAAAATGTATATTATCTGTAAAAATGAGTTGAGTAGCTGTCATTTTTTAATAATAATTTAAATAATAAAAAATAGAAATTGAGAGTATATTTTTTTTCACTTCTCTAAAAAAACATGAAATTTCAATAACATTGACATGAAATTGAGTAAAAAAAACACCGGATTTTAGAGTTCGGTTGTCAAATCCTAACTTCCACCCCCTATTATGAAAAAACGACAAAATATACATTGAGCATTTCTTTTTGTACACAAGGCCTCATTTTTTACGAGAAGGGAGACCATCCCTTTGATCGATAGAGAGGGGAAGACGATGCTTTTGGTTTTTCCAATGTTGTCAAATAAGAGTCGAACAATGAAAATAGATGGCAAATACCTGATCGAATTAATCATATTACGTGTGTCTATTTAATCGCATATATTATTCAATCTAAATTTAATCGTACAATATCATAGATGACAAAACATCATACGAATAAGTAGTCAATTCCAATTTCAATTTAGTCCACATTCTTCCAATATCTTGAACTGTTGACTAAAGAAGCTATGAGCACCTTTCACTTGTACCACTCCATATTTAAGATCAAAAACAAAAATTCACTTTCATCAGTGAGTCTGAGGATTACACTTTTTTGATGATTTGAACGACATCTTCGTCTTCAAGCTCGTGCTCCTGTTAGAGAGAGTAGATATAAGTCTTCAGCTTCCAGTAATAAAAATATTTTAAACGGAGGGGTTATATTAGGTAATGATCAACAGAACAAAGCAATCGGATATTACCCTGCCAACCCTCTGAGGTTTGTGTTTCGCGCTCGAACCCCACACCAATGCACTGCAATTCGTAGAAAAAAAAACCAAGTCAGAATTCTGGCAAAAAGTTAACACGATCTCAACATGAAAAGAGCAGTAAGAAAGACAGTCAATCAAAGATAGTTCAAAATATTAAGTAAATTTCAGGGTTAATTAAAAAAATACCCTTAGGTTTGACCCAACTACAAAATAAAAATGACCAAGCTTTCAAAATTTTACAAAAATAGCTCTAAGATTTTACATTTAAATCCTTTTCATTATGAGCAAATAAACAAATAAATAAATCAGTTACAAATAATTTGACCAAACCTCAAGAGGTAAATACACAAAAGTAAACTTTACTAATTACAAAAAAAAAAAAAAAAAACTTTCAAAATATCTTTGGGTTTAATTTTCTTACATTTACTCCTTCACAAATAAATTAGCTCGTATAGTCGTAGTTTTAACACATTTCCTTTTGGTGATTAAATAAACCTCAAGAGTACTTTTTGTAAGCATTCCCTAACTTTAAATGAGATTGAGTTTCTAGAAATTTAAATACCCTCCAACCCACATAGGGTATTTAAAGGTCCCCAGGCCCAGGTATTGATAGACACATAAGAATATAGGATGCCCCCTTTTTTACCCGAAAGAAGAGCTTAAAAAGGCATGGAAAACAAGAGACTTACTATTTAAATTGTTTCAGCATGTCTTTGTGGATTCTAGTACAGAAGTCCTCAATAGACCTTCTCTTCGAAGACAATATAACAGGATCTTCATAGTCTGGATTCATCCCCTTAGGCTTTGTGTATATACGGGTTAAACTGAGATACTCCCATACTTTTTCTAGAAGACCATCAAGGTTCCATTCCAAATGTGCACTGCAACAATCCATTTGCACATTACAATAACCACTAAATAATTAGAAACTTCAAAAAATGTTGTATCAGACAGTGTCGGACTTTCATGTAAAAGGCAAAAAGTTGTTCAAGAGTGTCAGACTTAGCCCAATTATTTTTCTACATGCATTTCTTTGAACTGTATCTAGTGTTTTTTACTTTCGTTTTTTATTTAAATCACTTTGATGTTTGGTGACGAGTGGGTAGGGTGTGAAGGGAAATCCTTTTTTTTTGTGTGTGGGTGTGTGGAGTTTTCTGGTATTTTCTATTTTTTTCTTGATTCAGGATTTATGGTTTAGGGAATTGTATGGAGGGTTTACCTGACCGGACAATAATGTGGAAGCTTGTCTAAAATCTCCAGCTCTTCAAGTGTAATCTGATCAATCTTATTGACAGCATAAATGCAAGGTATGTATACCCTGCTTCCCTCAATCACATCTATAAGGTCATCGGCTGTAGCATCGTACCTAAGACTAATGTCAGCATTGTGTATTCGGTATTCCCCACAAATTGCCTTCACAGTCTCAAGGTCAAGATGTGTGGTAGCCACAGTAGATGTGAGACTCAGTCCTCCTTTTTCTTTCCTCCGGAAAGACAGATTTGGAGGTTCTTTGTTTAATCTGTTCTCATAGAGCAAAACAATGTTATATAATTTAACAAATTTGGGACAATTTCAAAAGGTAGTAAATTACCTTGAGGAGTGACGCAATTACAAAACAAAACAAATAACTTTTGAAATTACAAGTATAACCTTGAGGTTTGATTTGGTGAATCAAGGGTTAAAATAATACTATTATTTCTTTCTAATCTTTGTGTGAGCACAGAGATTAAAAATATTGTTTTTTACTTTTGAAAAAAAGGGGTAAAGTCTTTTAAATTTAAAAGTAAAGTAGTTGCGAGTACATTTAAAAAAATAAGTGAAAAAGTAAGGGTAAAATTATTTTATAAAATAAGAAGTTTGTTTTTTGTATGAGTATAGGTATGAGATGTATCAAAATGAAAAGTGTGACCATGAAAAGTATCAAAATGAAAAATGTGGCTATGAGTACAAGACGAGTGAAGTAAATAAAAGGGGGTCTGTTTTTGCCTATGAGAGGATATAGTCGTATACTACCTCTGTCTTACAAAGGTAGGCTTGTTTAATTTATCATGTTGTCTAAAGAAAACTTGAGTTTATCTCGTTGGATGGTAAAATTTAAGAGTAACTTTTTAATAATTATTATATCCAAGTTAATAATAATTACACTTTGATAATGTTTGATAACCATGCAAACTAAATAACGGCATATACAGAACTTAATAAGTTAACTAATCTATGTAAGAAAGGGTTCTATCTTTATGTGACGGATGAGTATAATTTTGAAAGTTAGCTGGACATTTTTGTAAGTAAGTGAAACCTCAGGGATACTTTTTGTAACCATCCCTACAAAATAATTCACCAATCACCATCAGTATCTAAGAAGTAAGAACAAGCTATGCATGCATTATAAAGATTTCAGCAGCACACAAAATCATGCATGTTAAATTGTAATCCATGAGGTAAAAATATATGCACTACGAGTCCCTCGGAATAACAGGTATGCACAAAAAATATTAAGGAACACCGAACACGTTCTAAGATGACTCGTGTGTCAGGAATCGTATTAATTTTGACTAGACATTAATAAAAGAACAAATGACAGAACAATTAGTAAAAACAAATTTGCATGTTATTACCTTATACCAAATCCCTCTAGCTCTTTCTCTATTAGACGTTTGTGAGTGATTGGTTTTATGGCATCCAGAACAATTATGATGCAGTTACAAGTCCGAGCTGTACTGATAACCTATTTCAGAAGACCATGCTTTAAGTGTTAATTGAAAGAATGGGCGTGCACACACAGCGATAACATGTAATGACATTTGGTTGGACATTACCTGTCTACCTCTACCCTTGCCATCTTTAGCGCCCTCAATAATTCCAGGAAGATCCAGTAACTGTCAAAAGCAATAACGTGTGCGAAATTGTAAACGCATATTTGTGAACTCTTATCATTCAAAAGCGTAAAAAAACATTAACATAACCCATGATCCAAACCTTTATTTCCAAAGATTTGGCATTTTCAGTAACCAAATATGTCATCATTACCATAAAAGAGAATCATTTATATCACCTCAAAAAATGGATACAAAGTGTAGAAAACAGATTTATGAGTTACACATGTAAGGCAAAAGTAAACTAGTTGCTAAGAAGTGACCTATGAAAAACACATATACGATTAAGATATTGCCACGATAATTCTCAAGTACTTGAGAAAAGTTAATGTTGCATTGCATAGGAACAAAATTATAACTCTTTCTAATTGGAGGAACTTAAAGCGGCAGAAGTGGGGATTTGAATAGGAGACCTTTTGGCCTCAAGACCCCACCTTGAAAAATTATCTATGGTTATATCTCTCTATCCGGAATCTGATATTTTGCCTTCAAACCAGAAAGACTAAAAGAGGGTTAAGGTGAAATCCCCAATATAATGACCGAGTGCCCAACAACCACACAACATTCTTACACGTATGCAAAAATGGGTCTGACAACAAAAGCATCTAATTAAACTTATCTGAGTTCAGACATTTGCATTATAGTTATATGCCATATGCCAACATATATTATTCGATAACATGAAAGAAACTTCTAAGTAACACTGTTCAGACAATTGAAATGCAAATGCTAAGTGGACAAAGAAATTTTTGGCCATACATATCAATCAAAAGTTTAAAATGCATTTAGAACTCTGAGTTATTAAATCTAAGCAAAACTCCATACATCCAATGGAGATATTTACCTGAATTTTTGCGCCTCGGTATGTGATGACACCAGGAATGCAAGTTAAAGTAGTGAATTCATATGAAGCAACCTGAAGTTCAAAAAAATAATAGATAGTCAATCCAATGGTAGCTCTAGTTTGATTTAAAAAGGAGTCAAAATATCAACCTAGCCAGAACATCCCACTACTAAACTCTAGCCAGAACATCCAACTACTAAACTTTATCCCGTGCAATGATATATTTTCCAATCAAATTCACATTTAACCTCCACAAAAAAAGGGCAGACAATGATCTATAAGAGCTATGAATGATAAGAACTTCACATATATATCTAAAGTGAAACTTATTTCAATATGTACATAACAAGGTTCTTTTCTTAGAATAACAGTCATAAAAATGCCACACATCAGAAATTCAATAAATCACGTATGACTAAATAAAACTTTTACCTCATCATTTTATTCCCTTCACTTGTACTCTTTTATTTCGTGTATGACTAAATAAAACTTTTACCTCATCATTTTATTCCCTTCACTTGTACTCTTTTATTTCCTAGATGCATTCGCATTACAGAATGTGAAACTAAAACTCTAAAAACCTTTGATCCACAATGCTAAGGCAAATACCTACATAGACACTTTAGGATCTCATATGTACGCAGATAGCTGTAATGTTTTTTATGTATGCTAGAAGATGGGACCACAAATTCCAGAATTACAAACCTCAGAAAAAGTTCCGGTTAATTTGTTCAAGAGTGTTGATTTCCCAACTGACGGAAAACCCACAAGGCCGACTCTTGAATCACCACTTTTAGTAACATCAAATCCTTCTCCAGCGCCACCACCTCCCTTAGATGCCGGTGTGAGAATTTCCCTCCGGAGTTTTGCAAGTTTCGCCTAAGACAGATCAATTGACCCCAGAAATTGATTAGCGTGATGAAAAACTAATCATTTTTTCAGCTACAAAGCAATATGCATCAATCAAGTCATCCGGTGAACAGAATGAAATCAATGCAAACTGTCATCAATAATACACACACATTCGTCCAAGAGAAAAATTACAAGGAAGATAAGGAAGGGCGTACCTTCAGCAAGCCGAGATGATGGGCAGTGGCTTTGTTTTTCTGGGTCCTTGCCATCTGTAACAGGAAACAATAAAGAGGAAATTGACATTCTTAATCATACCAGAAATTACAAACAATTGAATCGATCAAACTGAACAGAAGTCCAAAATAAAATTAAAAATAATTGATAACTTCATTTTTCAGCTCCGACAGTTTCAGGAACTTCCTCCGAACCCGAAATCAAACAGAACGGGCAACATAAAACAAACGATAGAGAATTCGATCGAAAACGCCGCTGAAACATTAGTACAGTCATTACCTCATCTTCGATGTCCTTGATTTTCTGCATAACAGTCGCCATTTTTGGTGAGAGGCCGGGGCCGTAAACGACGTAGTGTGGCGGCGCGGCGGGAGGCGAGGTTTAGATAGCAAATTCTCGTGCGTCGATTGCCGGAGGTGAAAGGGGGAAAAGGAATAGCGAAAGGGGCATGGGCTTAGTGGGTAAGTTCTAGAAGCCCAAATGTTTATAAATAGGCCCACTTTATATTTCGCCCTTTATAATAAAAAAAATATCTTATTTTTTACTTATTTTAATATATAGTTTTATTCTTCTTTTTTCATTCATTTTTTAATAACTTTATTCACTTATTAAAAAAGTAATTTATACCATACAAATAAGTGTACATTTATATCGTATTTTTTATAATAATGATTTTAGTGTTAATTAATACTCTATATTATTGATTATAATAATAATTTTAGTGTTAATTAATAAATATTTTTTGAAATGATTTTAATGATGATTTATGTGTATTTTTAGAAGTTATATGTGTTTATCTATATTTTTGTCAAAGTTTGGCCAGTAACACCTTAAAAGGCCTTTTAAGGTATATATTGGTTCAACTTTAGTCTAGTCTTATGGCAGGTCTTGAGGGGTCTTGAGGGAGTATTAGAAAATATCCACTTGTTGGGCCTCCCCAAAGAGGTTGAAATCGGCTCACAAGTGAAAGAGTATTGGAAAATATATTCGGCCTATTAATATAAAATAAAAGTTGTCCAACTTCTCTACTAGTTCGAGCTGTTGGATGAAGCGGTTTTTAACATGGTATCAGAGCAGACCCAACACGATGATGGAGTCCAGCCGATGAAATTTTCGGCTTTCCCAAAGATGACACTATGTCCACGAGTAGAGCCGACAAAACCGAGTCTACTCGTGAGGGAGCGTGTTAAAATATCTCACATCGATTGAAATAAGGTCCTAAAACCTCAAATATAAGTTGGATTACCTTATCACCTTAGCAAGGCTTAGTCCAACTTTAATAATTTTTGAATGATGTTTTTGTATATCATACACATAAGCTGTCTTCAAGGCATAGCCGAGTGGTAATGCATGTAATGATGTGGGTGAGATATTCTCCGGTGACGCAGTGTTCGAACCTCGAGTGGTGGGACAAATTTTCATTGTCGGGTGGGGTGGAGTTTCTCGTCTTTGTCGGGTGGGGTGGAGTTTCTCAGTCTCTCTTCTGGTATAAAAATAAATAAATTAAATACTCCTAAAATATGGAGAGAGTAAAAGTATAAGTAAAAGTAATTTAATTTTACCGTGAGTAGTTTTTAGTTTTTACATACGAAAATAGAAAGTGAACAATGCTCTTTGTCGGCAGTTTTCGTGGTACAGCCGTACAGTGACGAGCAGTTCTCTTTGAAATTCAAAGCCCACCTACCGTGATTTCCCTACCTCATCAACCACCACCCTCCCCACCGTTTCTGGTAAGCCTGCGATTCTTTGCAATTCAACGAGCTTTCTCTTGAATTCGATTCGGCCCTTTTAGATTTATTGAATTTACGGTATTTGGGCACCTCCATATTTTTTCTTAAATTTCTGTTGTTATTTCTCATCTGGAGTTCCGACAAGATTATTATAGTATTATAGTTTTTTTTCGTCAATCTTAGTAATTTGATGTGAATTAATGTCTATTGGACTGAAGGAAATGTAGTATGATTAAAAAAAGATTGAATTTTTATTTATTTGCATTGTTTTATTTGCTGATTTAATGTTATGTTAGCTCAGAAATTATGGAGACAAGAGTTTCTTCAATGTGTTTGCAAATGGGCACAATCATAAACTCAGGAAGATTGAGAAAACCGAATAGTTCGTTGCGTTGTTTTCGGAATCATCGGATACCCGCTAGTTTTCGTTCGATTGCCGAAAATTGCTCTTTAAAGGTCTCGTGTTCTTATGAAAAAAGTCGAGGTAATTAGCACAAAAACTAAATAGCATGTGATTCAAGTGTACTATACTTGTTAGTGATTGATTTTGTCATCTGTAGTCGATCATCTCATGTCGGAGTTCTGTTAATAGACGTTCGTAGAATATGATGAATTAACGCTTAAGCATTCCAACGGCTACTAATAACCCATTTACCCCTTTTTTTAAGCTTCAGTGGTTGAGGTTGGTGGTTTTACTTCATTGTTTGATGAATCGAAGATCATAAAGGTAAGTTTTTTTTAATCCAAAGTACATATATGAGCAGTTGAAGTCGCCTTTTTGACTCGAGTGTGTATGGTATTGCAGAATAAATCGGAAGAGATCGAACCATATTTAAATGGCAGATGTATATATCTTGTTGGTGGGTACACATCTATATCAGTTGTCTTGATCCAATGTATTCGTTTCTTGGGGGAAAAAAACTAATAAGCTGAGCTTATGTATGTTTTTACTTATCAGGGATGATGGGTTCTGGTAAAACGACGGTGGGTAAGGTTTTGGCAGATGCCCTTGGATATTCTTTCTGTGACTGGTTAGCCCCGAAATATTTATTTCAGTTTTTTGTAACTGAATGAGTGGTTGATTCTTGATGAGTCCGAGCCTTGACAGTAGTGTATATATATATTTATAAATATATATTGTTTTCAAATTTGAAGTGATGCTCTGATAGAGGAGGCTGTTGGTGGAAGTACCGTGGGCGAAATCTTCAAATCTCACGGTGAGACCTTCTTTAGAGACAACGAGGTTAGTGAATGAATGTCTAAGCAATTTATATGTTTACGATGTTGCTTCGTTATTCTCTAATCAAAATGTGTAAGGTTAAACCTCAATGGTACTTTTGTTAATTAAACCTTTCATCTTTTTTCGAACTAGTAGTTTTTTAACTTTTTCTTGGTTTTACCTTTAGACCGAGACACTATTTAAGTTGTCCGCCATGCATCGATTAGTTATTTCAACCGGTGGGGGTGCAGTTGTCCGGCCAGTGAACTGGTAACTAACAAGTCAAACTTCTGGTCAAAGCAAACTCGAATTACACGTCTTTTGTTTGAAATATTCTATTATTTCTGTTGTCATAATAAAATAGGAGACACATGCGAAAGGGTATCAGCGTTTGGTTAGACTTGCCTTTGGAAGTCTTGGCTCGGAGAATCACAGCCGTCGGAACTAATTCTCGGCCCTTGTTGCATCATGAATCCGGAGACCCTTATTCTAAGGTAGCGTTTGGTATCAGAATTTTTCGTTTCTTATTCTTATTCATTACTTGTATCGTTTTGTCTAGACCATGAAGCGACTGTCCGCCCTTTTCGAAAAGAGGGGCGAAGCATATGCCAATGCCGATGTTAGAGTTCGTTTCGAAAGTACGATTTTCGGTTATTTCTTTCCCCCTTTTAATTGTGTTGTGGTTCATCATAGTTATTACTATCTTTTAACTAGACATTGCGATCAAAATTGGTTCCAAAGACGTATGCAATCTCACGCCAACGATGATTGCAACTGAGGTTCGTCCGCTCGTCTATCTCCCTCTTCCGTTTTTTTTTTATTTTTTTTATTTTCTTTAAGCTGTTGTTTTGATTTCAAGATACAACCTTATTGTTTTGCCAGGCACTCCTACAAATCAATGATTTCTTGCAGAAATGTAACGACAGACATTGATGCGTTCGTTCGGAAAAGGGTCACTATTATTGATTTGAATCATATCAGAATAAGGTATCAACAAGACTATATAATTCGTGTTTAATCGAACAATTTCACCACGCGTGATCATACTTATTGGATCCAAGCAGGGAAATTTTGTTCTCGTCGACCGACCAGTCGCATATGCCATCCTTACACGCTCCCGAATCTACAATCTCCTCGTTGAAAACCTCGAAAGCTGTTTCCTTGTTCTGAAGAATCGACTTGAAACGGCAGAAGTAGAGGGTATTCCCTAAGAAATCGTTGTAGCACAAATCGAACTGAAACACGTTGTATATAACTTGATACCCGAAATCTTCGTTTTTAGACGCGCAGTGGATTCCCAGGTTATACATTCCCAGGTTACTGGTGATTTTGACTTTGAAAGGCGTGCTGTACCAAGGAGGGCAGTCTTTGCCATCGTACCAAGCAAGAGCTTGAAATGTCAGAGACGTGTTGAGCAACACGAATAGCAAGTAGAAGGCGAGAATGGTTCGTTCTGGGTTGCTATTCTTGGAGGAGAAAAACATGTTTCTGGGTGTGTTCTTGAAAAATTGGAGGGAGAATATGTATCTGTATATGTGGATAACATGTAAGTATTTAATGTCAAATTAATGTGTTATACGTTACTGTGTTTCAAATAAGAGAAAAAAAGATTGAGAAGCATACACTTATTTTCATTAAAAAAAGAATTCGTTTCAATTTTTTTCAATTTTCAAATCAAAAAATATTATAAAAGGTTATAAAAAAGAAAAGCTAATAATGATATTATAGCAGTATATTGATTAGTATTATACTGTATTGTAGAAGACTCTCTATACACCTGGATAAAAGAAACATAGCTTCGTTAATCCGAATTTAGAATCCAATTTATATGGAGTTTGAAAAAAAAATTAGATAAAATAATAAAAATAAAAAATCATTAAAAAAAATTATTAATGTTTTAAATATGATCTTCCTCAAAATAGACAAATAGCATAAACAAGCAGAAATGAAGCATTAGTAATGAAAAAAAATATATTAAACAAAAAAAATTTTGCAATTTAAAAAAAAAATTAAACAAAAAAGTTTGCAATTATTATTATTTTAACATTATGAACTACTAAGCATAACATTATGAACTACTAAGCAGAAATGAAAGCATTAGTAATGAAAGAAAAAAAAAATTAAAAAAAAGTTTGCAATTTTAACATTATGATTTTAATTTATCGAGCTCACAAACGAAGGACGAGCTAGTACCTACTCGCAAGCGTCATGAGATCGCGCCTCGCAAGCGTAGATCGCGCCGATTGTACTAGATTGTACTAGCTCGCAAGCGCCGTGAGATCGATTGCATTACATGAATTAACCAAAATACATTTATGCTATAATATTAATTTCAAGTTTTCAACAGACAAGTACAACATGCTTTGTCAAGTCCAGTCAGATTCTCGAGATCACGAATGCTCGACTCGGCTCAATTTGCAGACTTGTTCCTGATGCTCACACACCTCAAAATGCAGAAAAAACAGATCAAGAATCACCCACACGCCTACCCTCAAAAGCTTGTCTAGCATTGTCAAGTCCAGTCGAATTCTCGATATCACAAATGCTCGACTCGATTTGCAGACCTGTTTATGCTCAAGAACCGCCCACACGCACACTCTCAAAAACTCAAAATTCCACCGCCAAGCAATGCGAAATCGTAGTCCCTTTCGAAACCACAAGCATAACATCCAACCTCACGATCCTCCCCATCAGCTCTCCATCGACACTTTTCACCACCTCAATCTCTGCACGCATTACATCCACAGTCTTCCCATTCCCTTTCCCTTCCCACAAAACACACAACCTCCCCTCCAAATTCACCATAGTCGAACTGCACAGAAACTTCGGCAAACCTTTCTCCACCCCTCTCAGCTCCTTCCACACATCCCTCCCCACATCATACCCTCTAATCTTCCCCAAGAAATCGTAACAATACAGCACACCTTCAATCTCAGCCGCCCGCCCCCTCCACCCCAAATCCAGCCTCTTCGGCACCGGGCCCCACTCCCCGGCCGCCACGTCATACACCACGCCGCCCCTATCGGCCATCCCGTAAAATTTACTCCCGATAATCACGCTGGCGTGCATCCACTTATCCCTCACCTCGATCGCCGTGCTCGGAACCGGAGACCACAGCCCGGTGGACGGGTCGAAATACTCGGCCCAATTGATGGATCGGGCCCAATTGTCGACAACGCACCCGCCCATCACGAAGATTTTCCCGGCGTGTTCCCCGGCGGCGGAGAATTCGCGGGCGGCCCGCATTCTCGGCCCGGATTCCCACTTTTTGGTCGGGCAATCGAAGATCCAGAGGGTGTTGGAAGGGACGTCGTTGACGGACCCACCGATTACGTAGATCTTCGGGCCTAGGGCTAGGATCGAGGAACCGACTAGGCGCTGCGGGAGGGAGGGGATGGAGACTACGGCGGACTTGGGGATTTGGGGATTTTCGACCTGGGAGTACCAGAGGAAGGTGGACTCGGAGCGGAGGAGGAGGTAGAGAGATGATTGGGTGGTGCGGAGGAGGGATCGGGTGCGGAAGAGATCGGCGGATTTCACGGCGGCGCGCCACGATCTCGAAACTAGGGAGAGGAAAGGATGGGTGAAGCGAGGTATCCTGGCCAGGATCTGGAGGGAGATATCGTCGGGGAAGATTGGCATGAGCTGAGGTGGACACGGCGGAGATGGGGCGGCGGGAATGGGTGCGGCTAGGTCCGCCATGGGAGGAGCACGTGAGAGTTTAGTCTATTTTTACTTTTTTTTTTGTATAAATATCACTTATGAATTTATGTATAATATAATTTTATTTTATGTGAATTTTACCATATGAAGTTGAAATTAATTTTCTGTTAGTTTAAAGGGACCTTATTCAACTTTAAATGGCTACCTAAACATCTAGTAGTACTATACTGTACATGATATTAATTAAAAGCATTTACATATTGAAGTCACAATCTGCATTATGGACTTGTCGATTTTCTAACCATTATGTCGGTTAGGCGGATCGATTATTATCGACCCATATACGATAAAATTGTGCAATTCAAGAAAACAGGGGATAATGATGTCCATGAATCAGAACCAGAAGTTCACTTCCTACAGGGCTTCATGAAGAAGACCAAAATGCCCAAAAATATCAACCCATATTTAGATTCAAATTATGAACATGCTAATGCAGTGAAAGTTAGATAACATTTTAAAGGTTCAAAATTATTGTCAATCCATCGTACATTCGCTCGAGTTTGATATCGACTACCTTATAAACGTGTATTGAAAAAAAGTTCGATACCTCCACTCGATCGGTTAAATGCGATGAACTTGTCGAATGTCGTTACGACTTATGTTCGTTTGTCACATGCTACAAATCTCAAAAAAATCCAAGATTTCATTTATCACTAAAAGACACGCCAACCCCTAAAGCCATAGCAATGAAACTTTAAGAACAAATTTGCCTTCACAAAAAAAAAAAATAGTTGATCGATCGATCATGGTGAGTAGCGGTTGGGCTCGAGGGCTGTGGAACCATCCGGCTGGGCCGAAGACGATCCATTTTTGGGCCCCGACTTTCAAGTGGGCTTTGAGCGCGGCCAACATCTCCAACTTCTCCGTTCCGCCCGATGAGGTGTCCTATCCTCAGCAGACGGCCTTCGCCGTAGCTGGATTCGTCGGGGCCCGCTACTGCACGGTGATCACCCCTAGGAACTGGAATCTATTCTCAAACAACTTTGCTCTGGCTTGCACCGGCGTTTATCAAGTCGCCCGAAAAGCTAGGCACGATCGATCGTGTCGGTAATTGATGGAATTCTCGAGAAATAATTAAGGTGTTTTTTGTTTTCTCTTAGAGTTTGGAGTAGAATCTTTTGTTGTTGAAGCTTGAAAGCTTGTGTTGTTGTCTTCATCTTGTATTATTGCGTCATTAAAGGAAAAATGAATTTTAAATAAAGATATAATTAATTATATGCATTTATTTACTTTTATGAAAAATTGATTTGTGGTTCGAAACAAAGCTTAAGAATATGAAAAGATAAATATCGTGTAATAAAAAGTGTAAAATTTGTTATTGACGAATGATTATAATTTAACTTTATACTGGTATTTAAATATACATATTATTTTAATAGGCAAAAGACTCCGTGGCCCAATGGATAAGGCGCTGGTCTACGAAACCAGAAATTCTGGGTTCGATCCCCAGCGGAGTCGTTTTTTATAATATTTTTATATCATGTATGTGTAAATATATGTAGTTGTGTTTTAATTTTATATCCTTGTGTACTATTTTGACGTTATTCCTGATTAATAAACATGCATGTTTACAAATATTTATCTACTTTTTACCATATCGCCAATATGTGAAAAACAAATTCATATTAAAACAATGTGGATAAATATCATATTAATAAATAATGCAAAAATATATGTTGAAATCTACTTACTATATATAATCATATATTTATCTACTTAATTAATCACGGCCATGTGTGCAGTTGTTCTAGAACCATGATCGGCGCCGGAGGAAGTATACTGGAAATCCAGAAGCCGTCTTCCATAACAACCCACACACAATATTTCGTGTTGTCATCACAATAGGGCGCAATGTGCTTGTTGAAAACGTCGAATGTTATGTCCTTCGATTCCCATTGGAATCGGCAGTAGTACAACGTCGTCGCCCATAAATTGATTTTGAAATTCCAATGAAAGTCTTCGTTCTCGCGAAGCGTGTGATCACCCATGTTGTCGTCTCTCGAGGCACATTGCACGAGCAAAGGAGAGTTGCTGTTTGTAATGTTGTTGACTATGTGGACCTCGTACTTTTGTCCTGGGAAGGGGGTGATAATCTCGTACTTTTGTTCGTCGAGGGTTCGGGAAGAAACGGCGAGGACGTGGATCGATAGGACGAATAGGTGGAATAATTTATTTTGCATGATTTGCTTCATGTTTTTTTTTGATAGTTGGTTGAATTTAAAAACGAGTCATATGGTGTGTATTTATATGTACTCCGTATTTGTTTTATTACCTTCTTGTATGCATATGGAAATAAATGTGGTAAGTAGTAATTGATCAACAAATCTAAGAATAAGATTTTGTTTTCTTTATTTAAGAGTTTGAAAATAAAAGGAAATAAAACGAAGTCAAATTGATTTTAATACATCTTCCTTATAATCTAATTAAATAAGTATTGAACCCTAAATACACCCATCCCTGAATAAATAGAAATTACTGTAATATTTTTAATTTTACTCTAATAATAAATATCATTTAAATGCAGGGAAATTATTATATATAGTATAAAATATAAATAAATTGCACATAATAATTATTTTAGTAAAATACTATTCTCGCCCATTTTTCATATATGACATCCTAAACTTGAATGCATTATTTAATAAAATATTTTTTTGTAATTAATACTTCATGCATTGAAATTTAAATATATAGAAAAACAATAAAAAAAAAAATGATTGATTGAAAAAAAATTACATAGAAAATTGAATTTTTTTATGAAATAATGTGATTTTATTATTTAATAATCCAAAACATCTTTTAAATTAAAATAAAAATAAAATGAAAGTCTATAAATTCATCTAAATAAAATAGGAGGGAGTAATAATTAATAAACATCACTCCACTTGGCTGTTGGCTGTTGCCCGTCCACGCGGAGTAAGCCCTTACAATTTATTTTTAATGATGATATTATAAAAACTATATATTACTTCAACTAACAAAAGACTCCGTGGCCCAATGGATAAGGCGCTGGTCTACGAAACCAGAGATTCTGGGTTCGATCCCCAGCGGAGTCGTGTTATATAATGTTATAATTTTTGGCTTAATTGCCACTACTAAATTTTTTAATAAAAGAAATTTTATCTCCTAATAATTATTTTTTTTACATATAATTTATTATTTTATGTTAAATAAGTTCGGTGTTATATAATGTTATAATATTTGGCTTAATTGTCACTACTAAATCTTTTTAATAAAAGAAATTATCTCCTAATAATTATTTTTTTTACATATAATTCATTATTTTATGTTCAATACTAAATCTTTTTAATAAAAGAAATTATCTCCTAATAATTATTATCTCCTAATAATTATTTTTTTTACATATAATTCATTATTTTATGTTCAATACTAAATCTTTTTAATAAAAGAAATTATCTCCTAATAATTATTTTTTTACATATAATTCATTATTTTATGTTAAATAAGTTCGGTGTTATATAATGTTATAATATTTGGCTTAATTGTCACTACTAAATCTTTTTAATAAAAGAAATTATCTATATAATTCATTATTTTATGTTAAATACTAAATCTTTTTAATAAAAGAAATTATCTCCTAATAATTATTTTTTTACATATAATTCATTATTTTATGTTAAATAAGTTCGGTGTTATATAATGTTATAATATTTGGCTTAATTGTCACTACTAAATCTTTTTAATAAAAAAAATTATCTCCTAATAATTATTTTTTTTACATATAATTCATTATTTTATGTTAAATAAGTTCGATCCCCAGCGGAGTCGTGTTATATAATGTTATAATATTTGGCTTAATTGCCACTACTAAATCTTTTTAATAAAAGAAATTATCTCCTAATAATTATTATTTTTTACATATAATTCATTATTTTATGTTAAATAAAATTATCTAAAGAAAAATATTTTTTATTTAATTCAAGTTTTTTTAATTCAATAAATTAAAATAATTATTTATTTAATTCAAATGTTTCAATTGAATGGATTAGTTACTTTCAACTATTTTTAATAATTGCCACTACTAAATTTTTTTAATAAAAGAAATTATCTTCTAATAATTATTTTTTACATATAATTCATTATTTTATGTTAAATAAAATTATCTAAAGAAAAATATTTTTTATTTAATTCAAGTTTTTTCAATTCAATAAATTAAATTTTTTTTATTTAATTCAAAATTTTCAATTGAATGGATTAATTACTTTCAACTATTTTTAATTCTAATTACAAATCAATTAATTAATAAAAAAAATAGTTAAAAAATTGAAATTATATGACTTATATATATATATATATATATATATATATATATATATATATATATATATATATATATATATCAAACAATAGTACTCTCAACTACACTTTTATTTTTATTATTACACTGAAAGAATTACAATTAACTTGCAATCACATAAATAATTAAATCTATATATACAATTTCAATGTACACAATAAATACGCAAAATTATTTTTTAATTTTTCCAAGTGAAATGAAAAGAGTACTATTTATTCTTTTATTAAAATTGAGGTAGCATCTAATGCGTTTTTGTACTTAGACAATAAGCAGTGCAATTTGTCTAATGCGTTTTTGTACTTAGACAATAAGCGTGCAATTTTCAACCATACACTTTATCTTCAATAATCTAACGTAATTCATAATAATTTATTTGCTTAAAAGTTTATTTGTTTTAATTTGTATTCTCTTATTTATTTTAATTTTTGCGTAATAGTTTTTTTGTTTTAATTTGTTATGAATACAATGTTTAGTTTATATTCTCTGGTTTATTTTAATTTTTGTATTAAAACATAAATCTTAAATTATTTTATAACAAATCTATACATATATAATTTCAGATCCACTAATGCCACGGACTAGTAAAGCAATAATATTGTGTTCACACTATAAATTATAAACAAAAAATTTATAAATTATAATTAATAATATTATTAAGAATATTTAAATTATTATATATAAATTTTAAATAATAATTTGAAATTCTATATTTTTGTTAATAATAATTAATTATCATTTTAAATATATAAATTTATATTTCTTTTTTCAATATTCTTTTTTATTCTATTAATGTTAATTTAATTTCAATTAATCGTATGATAAAAATCAATTTTTTCCTATTCTTTAATCCATTTGAGTTAAAAATAATAATAATCAAATTTTTTAAGTGTATTATTTTCTCTTGCTATAATCTGGCTTCGAATGTCCTTTTTTATTTTTCTGAAAATTGAATCGAGTTATCAATGCAGAGAAGATAAACTCCTTTTCCACAGATCAGAGGCTTCTCGATCGGGTAGGATGAGACGGGAAACTCCTCTTCCACCAGATCAGAGGCTCCTCGATCAGGTAAGATATAAATCGAGTTATCAATGCAGAGAAGATAAACTCTTCTTCCACAGATCAGAGAGATCAGAGACTTCTCGATCAGATAGGATGAGACGGAAAACTCCTCTTCCACCAGATCAGAGGCTCCTCGATCGGGTAAGATGTAAATCGAGTTATCAATGCAGAGAAGATAAACTCCTCTTCCACAGATCAGAGGCTTCTCGATCGGGTAGGATGAGACGGGAAACTCCTCTTCCACAAGATCAGAGACTCCTCGATCGATCGGGTAAGATGTAAATCGAGGGATGCGCCCGAGTAGCAGACACGTGTGAGAGAGCCAATAGGTCTCATCCAAGGACTAACTTCATAATATTTCAATGAAAATTAGTCATAGCCAATAGGTCTCATCCAAGGACTAACTTCATAATATTTCAATGAAAATTTGTCATATCCGAGATTCGAACTCTGCGTCGTCGGGGAATTACACCAACATCACCACAGACCTTACCACTCGGCTATGCCCAAGAAGCTTACATACTAAAAATTACATCAAACATACGTAGTCTTTGAAAATAATAAAATTTTCATAATTGAGATAATGGTTAATAATGAGATTAATACGAATTTACAAATTTAAGTGAGAGTTCGATTATTAAATAAAATAATTTGTTAGTCCATTAATAAATTTTTGGCCGAAATAGTTGGAGATTAAATAAAATTTTAGATTATTTCAAACAATTAAATCACGTGCATCGCACGGGCAGTGGTACTAGTTAAAACAAATTTTGTTGTGTTCGATGTAAGATTTTGAAAAAAATAAAATGAAATAAACGGAATCAAATTGATGATTGTTTCCTAGATTATTGTGATTTTGAAAGGTATCAATAATTTATACTCCCATATAGGGCTGGAAACGAGTCGAGCCGAGTCGAGCTTTGAGCTTATCGAGCCAGCTCGGTAAAAAAAATTGCAGGCTCGAGCTCGAGCTCGACGAGCTGCTCGGGAGGGTGCTCGAGCTCGACTCCCGAATTTTTTTTCATGCTCGAGCTCGACTCGATCGAGCAGCTCGAGCTCGGCTCGATCAAACCGCTCGACTTTGCTCGCTAAATTAGTTCAACTCCATCTCATTTGAGTGACTTGACTCGTATTGCTCGAGTTCGACTCGACCTCGAATCGCTCGACTCGACTCGATATATATACACATATTAAGAATATTTAATTAAAATTTTATATATTCGAGCGGCTCGCGAGCCGCTCGATTGTTTAGGATTGAAGCTCGAGCTCGACTCGTTTAAGATAATGTTCGGCTCGAGCTCGACTCGAGCTCGAGTTTGACCGAACTCGAGTCGAGCGTTGACTCGAGCAGCTCGCGAGCGCTCGGTTCGTTTCCGGCCCTACTCCCATATATAGCTATATTAGTGTTTTTGTAACAGTATAATTATATTGTTTCCGGCCCTACTCCCATATATAGCTATATTAGTGTTTTTGTAACAGTATAATTATATTATGGGCCCATCAGAGCTTGCTTAGTGAAACAAAAATTACATTTTTGGCCCAGCCCAATTACATGTAGAAACCATTCCATATGTGGGATAAATGGCACACTTCGCCTCATAACTAATACGCCCAATAATGAAAATTTCGATTCAATCCACAAAAGGTATGTACTCCAATTTGAGACCTATGACAATCAATTCAATTTTCTACCCGATAATTCACTCAACTTTGGAATGTTCTGAACTTTCGTCCGAATAATTAACAACGACAACAATCAACAATCAATAAGGTGATATTAAGAAAACAATTGCAAGCAACATGAGTCACATGACACAAAATAGACACCAAAATATAAAATGATTCACCTCACAAAAAAATCTACTAAAAACGTTATACAACAGATTCTAAATTTTCACGACTCTCGTTACATTACACATACAGTAACTCAGCCTCCAGGCCGATTCACTGGTCTCGATACGATTTCATCAATTCATCAGGCTTACCGCGCCGAGTTAGGGTTGGTCTAGTGATCAATTTATCGACCCGTGTAAACCCGCCACGTGTCGAACCCTAACGATGATTAGACATTCCACTACTCGTTTACCCCTTAACTGTAAAAAAATAAAAAAAATTGGAACGTAAATACGCCACTTAATGATGCACACTGATTCGCGTTAATTGCAACGCCAACCGTTCAAGCCAGTCCGCCTATATAAATTGCTATATCCCTTTCACTTCCAAACACACACACTAAAACACACTCTAAAAAACACACAGTCCTCTGTTTCTGAAAATAAACCAAAAAAATGGCTTACTACCCAACTCAGGATTCCACCTGGTGGGTCTTCACCCTCCCCGCCTTCCTCGGCTCCGACACCCTCCTCGACCGCTACATCCTCTTCTCCCTCCTCTCCGCCGCCGCCGCCCTCTCCCTCCTCACCTGGGCCTTCACCCCCGGCGGCCCCGCCTGGAAAAACGGCCGCAACCGCCTCTCCCCCTCCGCCGTCTCCATCCCCGGCCCCCGCGGCCTTCCCGTCGTCGGCAGCCTGTTCGCCCTCTGCCGCGGCCTCGCCCACCGCACCCTCGCCTCCCTGGCCGCCGCCTCCGCCGCCACCCAGCTCATGGCCTTCAGCCTCGGCTCAACTCCGGCCGTCGTCGCCTCCGACCCCGCCACGGCGAAGGAAATCCTGACCTCCCCCCACTTCGCCGACCGCCCGATCAAGCAGTCCGCCCGGAGCCTCCTCTTCACCCGCGCCATCGGATTCGCCCCCAACGGCCCCCACTGGCGCCTCCTCCGCCGCATCGCCGCCTCCCACCTCTTCTCCCCCCGCCGCGTCGCCGCCCACGAACCCGCCCGCCGCCGGGACACCGCCGCCATGGCGAACGCCGTCCGAGCCGAGCAGGAAACCACCGGCTCTGTTTCCCTCCGGAAGCACCTCCAGGCCGCCGCCCTGAGCAGCGTCATGGGGAGCGTCTTCGGGAAGCGCTACGACCCGGCGCACGATAGCAGCGAGCTCCGCGAGCTCGAGGACATGGTCAGGGAAGGGTTCGACCTCCTCGGCGCCTTCAATTTCTCCGATTACCTCCCCTGCCTCTCCTGGTTCTACGACCCGGCCCGAATCGTAGCCCGCTGCGACGCCCTCGTGCCACGTGTCCGGAAACTCGTCAACGGAATCATCCAGGAGCACCGGTCAAAGTCTTCAAATTGCGACGACTCCTCCGACTTCGTCGATGTCCTGCTTTCCCTCGACGGCGACGAAAAACTCGACGAGGACGATATGATCGCCGTTCTATGGGTACTAATTTATTTTAATTAATTAATTAATTTATTAATGATTTGATCAAATTTAATTATAATTATAATTAATTAATTTTTATAGGAAATGATTTTTCGGGGTACTGATACGACGGCGTTACTAACGGAGTGGGTGATGGCGGAGTTGGTGTTGCACCCTGAGGTACAATCAAAGCTGCGTGAGGAACTAGACTCGGCCCAACCCGATGCTGACCTGGCAACCCTGCCTTACCTCCAGGCCGTAGTGAAAGAGACTCTGAGGATCCACCCTCCCGGGCCGCTCCTCTCCTGGGCCCGCCTCTCCACGTCAGACGTCCAGCTCAGCAACGGGATGGTGGTCCCCGCCAACACCACCGCCATGATCAACATGTGGGCCATCACCCACGACCCGGCCGTTTGGGCCGACCCGCTCGAATTCAAGCCCGAGAGGTTCGTCCCGGGTATGGGCGGGGTAGATTTCGATGTTCGAGGAGGGGACCTGAGGCTTGCCCCGTTCGGGGCGGGTCGCCGGGTTTGCCCCGGGAAGAATTTAGGGATGGCGACAGTCTCTCTCTGGGTGGCGGAGCTCGTGCGTCGATTCGAGTGGGGTGCTGACGTGGCGGCTCCGGTGGATCTGAGCGAGGTTCTGAAGCTGTCCTGTGAGATGAAGTTCCCTCTGAAGGCTGTGGTTTCCACTAGGAATGTTGTGATTTGAATATTTTTCTTTTGGGTTTGTTTTGGTTTTTTTGTTTTGTTTTTGTTCGTTTCATTTTGGTAGGGAAAATGTACTCTCTTTAAGTTGTCACATTGTTTTGATTTAGTTGTGTGTTTGGTGGGGAGATTTTGTGGGGAGTTGTGTCTAGTGAGAATTAGATGAATATGTTGTTTGGCTCCCAATTTTGTTATGAAATTTTCCACTTTGGAGACCGCACTTAGAATTCGTGTAATGTGTGTTTTTTCTATTATTATGATACAGTTCTAGTATTTTGTTTGATGGTATTTATTTTATTTTTACGTGGAAATGATTTTCAATGATTAATTAAAAACCATTTTATTTTTTGTTTTTAATGTTTTTGTAAGGATAAATATGTTTGGGCATTACAATGCCTTAAATGTACCTAGGCAGAAGTTGTCTTGCTAACATATTTATTTGTTTTATTTCTTTCTTCACAATTTAAACTGTTGTAATCACTTGTCATATTGGTGATTTGATTTAGCATAGTTCATTAGTTGGAACGTGCTTGAAAAACAATCAACATAGAAGCTTTCTGCCGCAGCACAGCCAGGCAGAGTCATGCCGCAAGCAGTGCAAGGCTTGGACAAGAGGTTGAGTCAAGATATCGAGCGAAGCATGAGCGTAGGGCAAAGGAATGCTGAAGTCCAGATAGTATGGAAGGCAGTGCAGCGTGGCAGTGAATTCCAGAAGAACTTCAGAAGGCATCCTGCGGCAGCGGTCAAAGCAGCCTGCCCTATAATATCTCAACCGATTGTTGACCTAGCTTTTCAAGGGAATTAGTTGAAGACTCTCACCTATAAATAGAGGACGTCTACAGCTGCATTCCTCAACAATCCAGAATACAATACAACACCTTAGAAACACAATTACATTACAAGAATCGATCATCTAGCTTTTAGAGCCGCGACTTCATTTGTGAAGCTCGTCGTGCCATATGTTCTCTCGTCTCTAAGAGAGTTCTTTTGTTCAGCTGATGATTCGATAGCTTAGTATAGTTGTTCAATTCAGTAGCTAGGTTTTGTTGTTGATTGTTCATACTCGTTGGATACGGTTTATACGAAGGCATACATGTGTATAGCTTTTGGTAATATCTTTGTAAATCCAAGAGTATCATTTTGTAAAGACTCGTTCTTTAATAAAGTTTCTGGTCGTAAGACCGTTTCGTATGTGTATAATTTAAATACACATACAAAGATTTAAATTTGTGTTCTTTACTTTCTCGTACGTGTGTGTGTGTTCGTTCGAAGTGATTTATTTTTATTAATTCCGCTGCAATTCTTATACATATATCACATATATTTTTAACAAGTAAACAACTTGGTTAATCTGGATAAAATACTTAAACTCAATTAAATCACGTAAAACGAACGTTTTCTGTACAAGGCATCGTGCTGCGGCATACGCTATTCTGCCGCAGAACACTGCCTTGTCTAGGCAGCGCATTTTACTGCGTTTTATTTACTGCCTACGACTTTCAAGTGGTATCAGAGCGGGCACTAGACTTACTTAGTGTTTAAGGTCCGTCTGATCACGCACACTTACAATGGCAGATCCATCTTACATCGTACGAACACCGGTTGTTCTTGACGGTAGTAATTATGGATTTTGGAAAACCCGCATTGAAGCAAGGATCAAATCAATTGATCGCAGTGCGTGGCTATCCGTACTTCGAGGATGGAAACCACCTCAGGAGGAAATCCCTGAAGGCGGTACGATTGAAAAATCACCGGAGAAGTGGTCTATCGATGAAACTGCCGCAGCTACTGCCAACGATAGGGCAAGGTGTGCCATCCTTGAATCCATCGATTGCAATATGTACAGAATTGTCAAACAATGTACTACTGCCAAACAAGTATGGGATTTGCTGGCTCTTCATTGTGAAGGTAACAACGCAGTGAAGAAAACCAAGGTCCGTATGCTTATGTCTCGTTTCGAGAACTTGCGTATGAACGAGGACGAGACTTGCCTTCAGTACTTTGGAGAATTAATGTCCATTGTTACTGAATGTGCTGACCTTGGTTCACCCATTAGCAACCCGGCAGTATGTAGTAAGATTATGCGATCGATGAGCAAAAAGTTCCTGCCGAAGGTCACTGCCATAGAAGACAGCGAAATGTCTGAAGAAGATTTTGTTTCATTAATGGCGATCTTCAAGAACTATGAACTGAACCATGAAGATCGCGAAACTCACGGGAAGTCACGTCCACGAAGCGACGAGAGGAACATTGCCTACACCGTGGCAGAGCCCGACGGCAGAGAACAAGGCAATAGTTCTCAAGGCAGCAGCCCCACCTCTACCAATGACTTGACCGATGAAGAGATCTACGAGCTACTTGGATCTGATGGTGGAGATGACCAGTTTGCATTCCTCGCCCGGAAAATGGATGCTGTGCTTGTTCGCTCGCTGAAGAAGCCGTACGATCCCCGACGAAGGAAGTTTCCGGCAAGGTCACCACAAACTCAAGATCGACGACTTGTGATCCGCCAACCAAGCACGGGATCCATCTCAAGCTCCAGTCCAAATTCAAAGGACTGGTCGAGGATCAAGTGCCACGTATGTCAAGGGATTGGACACTTTTCAACCGAATGCCCTTCAAAAGATCGAGGCATTGGAATTTTGAATTCCATGGTTGCGCAAGAAGATATGGAACAATATTGCCTTGAAGACTCAACCACTGCGCTTACTGCTCAACTCGAAGGCACAACCCTATCTGACGCTGAAGATGACAGTCCATCCAATGTGAATGCACGACGGCATGTTGCATTCCTTGCCTCTGCCGCAGAAACGACAGAAAGCCCTGCCGCAGAGAACTGCCTGTGCCTCACTGCCTCAGTCAATGGCTATGAATCTGAAGAGGAGACCATTCCCATTGATATTTTCATCGAGCTCAAAGAAAGTTTCGATGAGCTACTCATGAAATTTACCCGGCAGACCAAGATGATGAAGATGCTTACGTCAACCAAAGCCGGATATGAAGAAAAAGTGAAGAAGCAGGCCATGGCAATTGAACAAATGCTCGTAGAAAAGAACACCTTTGAAGAACGATTGAAGAAACTTGATGTCCAACTCACCAGAAAGGATATGGAGGCCGAGAAACTGAAAATTGACTTTAATCGTGTAAATGGAAAACTTGAAGTTGCTAACAATACTTTTGTAAAACTTAACACAGCAACAACAAAATTAGATGCCGTAATGAGTATTTCACATGTTGAACGGCAAGGCCTCGGACATCAAAAAGTTGTAGATGCCGTTTTTCCAAAGAAAAACCCAATGGACATGGCATTTGTAAAGGCATCAAATGACGATTCAACAACTGCCGCACAATTCTCAACTCCAAAAAGGGATGAACAAACCGAAGGCAAGGCCACTGCCCCAGCAAAAGACTGCCGCAGAAGGCCGAAGCAAAGGCAGGCACCATCAGGCAGGATGAAGACAAGGAAACCCCTGCCTAAGCAACTTTTTAAGTCAAAGAGACGATATGTTTGCCACTACTGCCTAGTACCTGGTCATATTCGACCGTTTTGTTGGAGACGAGAAGAAGATCAAGCAAGAGGATATTACTTTCACTCCAACACTGGACCACGGCATCCCAAATACTTTTCACATTCTCTGTCCTCGCGACACCTTATCAAAAAGAAGGCAGCAATTATACGCAAATGGGTGCCCAAAACTAAACTCTCCACGAATGTTTGTTTTACAGGTCCCTCCGATGACTCCTCTGCCGCATCAAATGCCATTCAAAGTGCCGAAACATGCAATGTCATTTTCACTGCCCTCAAAGCTACCAAGGATGATAAATGGTACTTCAATAGTGGATGCTCGCGGCACATGACCGGAAATAGTGATCACCTCATCGACTACAAAGCTTTTCACGGAGGAGAGGTCACGTTTGGAGGAGGGTCCAGTGGTTCAATTGTTGGCCGAGGCACTTTAAATGTGAAAGGGCTGCCAAAGCTACAACAAGTGCTTCATGTTGAAGGCCTCATCACAAACCTCATAAGCATAAGTCAACTATGCGATGAAGGCATGAATGTAAAGTTTACTCACCAAATGTGTGAGGTGTTTGATAGTGCAGGGAACCCACTCATTCAGGGGGAGCGTTCCAAGGCAAACAACTGCTACTCCATTGGAGAAACATGCCTCTCTGCACAAGTCAAAGATGACATAGACCTATGGCATCAAAAACTTGGACACACAAGTCTTGGGAATTTAGAGCGTCTAATCAAGCTCAATGCTGTTCGTGGACTTCCAGCTCTCCCAAAAATCCAGAAGACAACATGTGGACATTGCAAACAAGGAAAAATGACTCGTACAAGTCATCCAGCAATACCTGCCGCAGGACAGACTGATGCCTCTGCCGCAGGACCTGCCAACTCCAAGGCAGAACTGTATCAAAAGCAAACCAAATGCTTTGATCTCCTCCACATGGATTTAATGGGACCAATCGAGACGAGGAGCCACTCTGGAAAACGCTACGTACTTGTCGTAGTAGATGATTTCTCAAGATATACTTGGGTGCGTTTTCTCCAAGACAAGAGTGAGACATTTGATGAGGTGTCCAAGCTAATCAGATGGATAAAGACCAACCATGAAGCCTCAGTAAAGAGAATAAGAAGTGACCATGGCACCGAGTTTGAAAACCAACGGCTTTCTCGATTTTGTGATACGCATGGCATTGCCCAAGAGTTTTCTGCCCCCATAACACCGCAACAAAACGGCGTGGCTGAAAGGAAGAACCGAACCCTCAAGGAAATGGCGTGTACCATGCTGATCGCCAAGGGCCTAAGCAAGCAATTTTGGGCAGAAGCATTCAATGCCGCATGCCATATCCTGAACCGCATCAGCATACGTTCAGGAACAACAAAAACGGCCTATGAAATTTTGAACAATAGGAAGCCTAATTTGAAATACTTTCATGTGTTTGGCTCTGTTTGTTATGTTCTGAATGATAGGGAACCTAGATCTAAACTTGATCCAAAATCACTTAAAGGATTATTTGTTGGATACTCTAGGAATAGTCATGCCTATCGTATTTTTATCATACAAACTAGAACCATCATTGAATCTGTAAATGTTGACTTTGATGATCTTAGTCGACTCAGGAAACCCAAAGAAGAGAATGTAGAAGGTCTGCTCGAGCCTGCCGCAGTAGCAGAAATTAAAGGCAGTTTCACTCCTACGCAGCCTACTGCCGCATCCACTGGCTCGAATAATGATGATCAGCCCTCTACAGCATCTCCCGAGCACTCAAATGATGATAGCTCGCCTCAACAAACAGATTCATCAGATGACGAAGAAACACCAATCCGACGACGAAGGGATCCCCCAAGACATGTTATCCGAAACCACCCTTCGAGTCAACTGTTGGCCACACGCATGAGAGCTCGTCCATACATCAACTACCGCAACATGACCAAGAATGTAAGCATGTCTGCCACATGCATTGAAATAGGCATTGCCTCGTACCTCTCAACGATCGAACCAAAGAATGCCAAAGAAGCATTGGCCGATGAATTTTGGTTTATGGCAATGCAAGAAGAGATGAACGAGTTTGAAAGGAACAAAGTTTGGAAGCTCATTCCTCGTCCCAAAAACAAGAATGTCATCGGGACGAAGTGGATTTTCAAGAACAAATCAAATGAGCATGGGCAGGTTGTGCGCAACAAGGCAAGACTAGTGGCGCAAGGCTATACGCAAGTGGAAGGCATCGACTTCGATGAAACTTTTGCTCCCGTAGCACGCATGGAGTCCATACGTTTACTTATTGCTATTGCATGCCACCTCAACATCACCTTACATCAAATGGACGTGAAGGCAGCCTTTCTCAACGGCATACTTGAAGAGGAGGCATATGTTGCACAACCCAAGGGCTTCGAAGATCCGAAACATCCTGACTATGTGTATCAATTACACAAGGCATTGTACGGCCTAAAACAAGCTCCTAGAGCTTGGTATGGCTGCCTAACTGATTTCCTACTCAGCTTCGGATTCACTCGAGGCACTGCCGACAAAACACTGTTTGTGAAATTCAATTCTTCCAATATTTTAATTGCACAAATTTATGTTGATGATATTGTCTTTGGATCCACATGTGAGAATATGCTTAAGGCATTTACCTCTGCCATGGCATCAAAATTTGAGATGAGCATGGTAGGAGAACTAACTCATTTTTTAGGGCTCCATATCAAGCAATCATCAACTGGGACGTTTATCTCACAAACTTCATACGCTAAGAATCTCATCAAAAGATTCCAACTTGAAGGATCCAAGCCCATGAAAACACCTATGGGCTCAACGGACAAAATCTCCCGAGGCACTGATACTGCCGCAGTGGATCAGACACTCTACCGATCCATGATAGGGAGTTTACTTTACCTTACGGCAACTAGACCTGATATCATGTATAGCGTTTGTTTGTGTGCCAGGTTTCAAGCTGATCCAAGGGAAGAACACTTGAAGGCAGTCAAACGCATCATACGCTATGTTGCCGCATCAGTCGAGTTAGGCATATGGTATACCAAAGATACCACCACCGATTTGGTTGGATTTTCAGATGCCGACTGGGCAGGTGACACGGATGAGCGCAGGAGTACAAGCGGAGGATGTTGCTTTCTTGGAAACAACATCATTTCATGGCAAAGCCGCAAGCAAAACTGCATTTCTCTATCCACTGCCGAATCAGAATACATTGCCGCAGGGAGTTGCTGTACCCAATTGATTTGGTTGAAGCACATGCTTGATGACTACCACCTGGATAGCAATGTTCTTACACTCTACTGCGACAATACGAGTGCTATAAATATCAGTCATAATCCAGTGCAGCACTCAAGAACCAAACACATCAGCATAAGGCATCATTTCATCCGAGATTTGGTGGAGAAACGACTCTTGAGGATTGATCACATCCCAACAGAAAATCAAATAGCAGATATCTTCACCAAGCCACTGAACTCAGATCGATTCATTGCTTTGAGAAAATCTTTGTGCATGTGCACCATGCCTTAGATGCTGATCTGCATCATGCTGCCGCATTGTCATGCCTACTGAAACCTCTGCCACAGCATTCTGCCTTGTCAACACATGAGTTTAAAATTTTCCGAAGGAAGAGAGAATACCCAAACCACTTTAGGCAACATGGTCAAACCCATATACATGTAATTAATACTCAATGGGTTGAGATACTATGTACTAGGTGACCTAAGTATTTAATAACCTCATCATTGACATGGCATTATACCTAAGTAGAGTATAAGTACTTATGATGCAGCATGATGTTTCATTAGGATTAGATGTCTTTATTCTTTTCCTAATTTTGCTTTGTAAGCCTCGATTTTTCACACCACAAAAATATTTTACTTATTTTATTCAAAAAAAAAAAATTGAAAAATGAAAAATAGAAAAAGAAAATACTCTAAAAACAGAAAAAGAGAAAAATTAAAAAACAGAAAAATAGATAAACAAAAAAAAAAAAAAAAAAGGATTTTGGATTTTCATTTTTTGGCAACAACCTGCCGCAGAGCCTTGCCCCACTTGACCGTTGGGCAGCACTTGAGTATGCGGCAGGCGACGGTTCAGCTTCAAAAAGTAACCGTTGCCTAGTTGCCCATCCCATCAACTGCCATCCGTTTCTTTCTCTTAAAACTCTTTCAAGTTTTATTTTTAATATTTACTGAAATTCAAAAGCCCTAATCCTTCTCAAACTCTAACTCTATCTATCCAAATCCGATCAAGAGTTTGATTTTACTGAAATTCTTCAACCCTAGTTTTTCTCTGAAACGCACAAGTATAAAATCATCATCTTCTTTGCGTTAAATCGTACACTCTGTTTTTTTTTAAAAACCCTAATTTCATCAAGAACCTTGAATTCCATGGCATCATCTCCTTTCGCCTTTGCTCGTTACTTCTCGGACCCACGCCTGGTGGAGCTCATCAAAGAATCTCGTCCCGATGCAACTATGGAGGATATCCAGCCCGCGGAGTCTCTGCCCTTCATCAACCGCCTCATCGCCATCGACGCCGCCGCCGCCGCAGCTGCCGCCGCCGCAATCGACGCCGCTTCCCAGCCGCCGCACGTCGAGGCCGGAGAAGGATCAGGTAAGGCTTCTCCCATGAACATCTCCCCGGACCATGACGCAGGGGGAGAAGCTGTCGCAGAAGACGAACCTGCTGAAGAGGAACGTGTCTATCCTGAACCGACTCCACTGTCCATCATCCGCCCTGAAGATGTGGACATCTCCGGCGACACTGAGCCGTCTCAAACCCCTCACCCGACGGTGGTTATTTCAGACGTCGACGATGTACTTGCTTACGAGGCTGCCCAGAATGAAAGATCCCTCAACACTTCTGATTTCAAGGGCCTTTTCACTCCTGAGCCATCGGTTACTGCCGCATCATCTGCCTTTCCACAGGCAGACCCTGAAGTGCAGCAGCAAGGCAAACAGATGCCCTACAACAGGAGGGATGATGATGATGATTTCAATTATGCCGAGCTCTACGACAACTATCCCATATCTCAGAAAAAGACCAAGGCTCGCAAACCGACTCCTTATCCATCTGCAAATCCACCCTCCGATGCGGAAGATTCCGGCCACTCCAGTCAACAGCAGCATGATGCCGCAGATGCCTCTGACACAGAATCAAACCCACTGCTGCAGGATCTTGCCTCCAGGAAGCGCAAGAAACAGCAAGTGCCCATTCCTTCTCGCCGGCCATCCACCAGATCAGCCACCGCTTACGCAAGAGGCAAAGGTCCAGCCATGCCGCCAACATCGAGGGAGAATCCAATTGACTTGGAAACTGCCACTGCAAAGAAATCCCGTAAAGGGAAGGAGAAAGCTGCCGCAGTCAAACCCGACAGCTCTCATAGTGGTGATGCCGCAGCACTACCTGCTGCGAAGAAGGGTGGCAAGGCACCAAAGATTGATGCCCCCAAGGAGGATTCTGATTCTGACATGAAACCCGGCAAGGGTTACTCGAGGCGTTTCTGGTCTGAACGACGATCAGTGATTGGGCCCCAGTTCTACTCCAACAAGCCCATTCAAACGGATCGCTGTGTGGACATGTCGACCTGTGCCAGACACAAAGTTGATAAATTCTTGAAGAGGATGAAGTTGGTCAAGGCAGTCACCTACGCAGGACCCTACTGCGAGGACTTGGTGCGCGATTTCTATGCCAACTTGCGCCCCTGCTTTGGTGATGACGGATCCAGAGGCTATGGCAAGGTGTATCTCCGTGAGAAGATCTTTAACTTCACCCCTGCTGCCATAAATGCCTTCCTGGAGCGCTCTGACATCGAGTATCCTGCCGCACTTGCTGATCCTACTGTTGCCGCAGTCTCTCACCGCCTAACCAAATCACCACCTGATGCCGCAAACAACATTCCTTGCTCAAAACTCTCATCTTTTTACTATTTTTTGTTCACTGTTGCCAGGCACAACTGGATTCCCACAACCACTGTGCACTTTGTGCATACCCAAATGGGGGAAATCCTGTTTCATCTTGGTGCAGGTAGGCAGGTGAATTTGGGAGAGCTCATCTTTGAGAAGATCGCATCACAGGCAGAGAACATCACCCAGACGCAGAGCCTTGCGTTCCCTTCACTGATCTGGGAGATGTTAAAGATCCAAGGGCTCTCGATCAACAGTGCTGATCAACTATCTGCTGTGCCACATCCCTACAAGTTATCTGTTCGTGAGCACAATGACTTGCCGTGGAATGGTTTTCATGCTACTGCCGCAGTGCCGCCCACTCCACCTCCAAAGAAGGCTCCAAAGCTGCCGCAGACTGATGCCCCTAGCTCATCTGCTCCACAGCCAGGTGTTTCTGCTCGTGTCCAGGCATTTGCAGACCAAGTTGCTGCAAACCACATGGTTATCATGCAGGACTACATGTCAAAAGCACTCGTGGATGCCATTACTTTCTTTCTTGAAGAAGAGGGCTTTCCTCCACAAAAAGGGGGAGTACCAGCAGCCGAGGCAAAAATGGCAAAGAGCACTGTGTTGAAGATGTTGAAGAAGCGCATTGATGCAGACCTCAAAGAAGTTGAAGCTGAAGAAGCTGCAGAGAAGGATGCTGCCGCAGCAGAGAAGGCTGCCGCAGACACTGCAGCAGAGATTGATGGTGAAGAGCGTGGATCGTCCCCTGAGCACGATGATTGAAGATTTCAAGGATTGCAGTTCTGAAGACCCGAAGAAAAATTATTTCTTCTTTTTGCTTTAAGTTTTTATTCACTCTGAACAATTTATTTAATTTCTGTATTTTTGCTTTTTGAACAATTTGTTTTTAAGTTGTTATTGGTTTGAACAATTTTTAATTCTAGTACTTATTTCCTTTTGAAAAAATTGGTGTGTTATTTTAAGGCTTACTTAGTTTAACTTGTTTTTGTTCCATTAGTTAGTTGTTATTAAATAAATTTTTGTTCTACTTAGGAAGTATTAACTAAGGGGGAGTTTTATGCCTTAGTTGTTTTGTCAAGATAAATTTCATAAACTTCCAAGTAAGATGTATTTCATTGAGGGGGAGTGCTCATTGCGCTGCTGCCTCATGGTTTTGTGAAGAAAGATAAAAAGGGGGAGTTTGTAAGGATAAATATGTTTGGGCATTACAATGCCTTAAATGTACCTAGGCAGAAGTTGTCTTGCTAACATATTTATTTGTTTTATTTCTTTCTTCACAATTTAAACTGTTGTAATCACTTGTCATATTGGTGATTTGATTTAGCATAGTTCATTAGTTGGAACGTGCTTGAAAAACAATCAACATAGAAGCTTTCTGCCGCAGCACAGCCAGGCAGAGTCATGCCGCAAGCAGTGCAAGGCTTGGACAAGAGGTTGAGTCAAGATATCGAGCGAAGCATGAGCGTAGGGCAAAGGAATGCTGAAGTCCAGATAGTATGGAAGGCAGTGCAGCGTGGCAGTGAATTCCAGAAGAACTTCAGAAGGCATCCTGCGGCAGCGGTCAAAGCAGCCTGCCCTATAATATCTCAACCGATTGTTGACCTAGCTTTTCAAGGGAATTAGTTGAAGACTCTCACCTATAAATAGAGGACGTCTACAGCTGCATTCCTCAACAATCCAGAATACAATACAACACCTTAGAAACACAATTACATTACAAGAATCGATCATCTAGCTTTTAGAGCCGCGACTTCATTTGTGAAGCTCGTCGTGCCATATGTTCTCTCGTCTCTAAGAGAGTTCTTTTGTTCAGCTGATGATTCGATAGCTTAGTATAGGTGTTCAATTCAGTAGCTAGGTTTTGTTGTTGATTGTTCATACTCGTTGGATACGGTTTATACGAAGGCATACATGTGTATAGCTTTTGGTAATATCTTTGTAAATCCAAGAGTATCATTTTGTAAAGACTCGTTCTTTAATAAAGTTTCTGGTCGTAAGACCGTTTCGTATGTGTATAATTTAAATACACATACAAAGATTTAAATTTGTGTTCTTTACTTTCTCGTACGTGTGTGTGTGTTCGTTCGAAGTGATTTATTTTTATTAATTCCGCTGCAATTCTTATACATATATCACATATATTTTTAACAAGTAAACAACTTGGTTAATCTGGATAAAATACTTAAACTCAATTAAATCACGTAAAACGAACGTTTTCTGTACAAGGCATCGTGCTGCGGCATACGCTATTCTGCCGCAGAACACTGCCTTGTCTAGGCAGCGCATTTTACTGCGTTTTATTTACTGCCTACGACTTTCAGTTTTAGATCTTTTTGTTTTTATTCTTTAGTTTATTTTATTGAGAATTACTAAGAATGTTTGATTTTGGGTTTTCTTATGGAACAAAACTCCAACATGAATGTCACTAGAATATACTAAAACTTTCAATTGATTTACCACCAGTTTTATTTTTTTGTTGCGGCAATTATATTGAGAATAATTAAGAATCTTTGATTTTGTGTTTTCTTATCATACATAAACATAACTCAGGAATGTCACTATAATATACTAAAACTTTCAAAACCAAAATAATAACGTCTCAATAGAATGCAAACCGTTTTAGGAATGCACAAATGGTGGATTAAATTATTTATTTGATAGAACTTAGAAATATAATTGTATAAATTAAATATAATTTGAATTTTTTATCGTAAAAAAATAAAATTAATATTTAAAAAAATTATTATTATTTAAAATTTTCAATTTATTTATTTAATTTTTACTTAATTATTGAGTATTAAATGCGACAAAAATAGTAAAACCTAATTAAATCTAAAATAGGAGTAATACAATGTTGTTGAAAGGAGTAAAAATTATTTACTCAAGAGATGAAAAGTGTGGTGGCGATGCCCATGAGAAACAGTACGTAGCAGTATCAGTAGTAGGGCTGCCCCTAAAACGGAGCATCACTTTGTACTTCGGTAGCCCACACAACACGCATGTCAAAAGCGTCAACGTCAAACCAAATAGTATTGTGTGGTCGTTATTTACCATGCTGCCCCTCCACCAAAATCATATGATTCTGCAGCCGTACGATTCGGTATCTCCTGTCATCCTGAGGCTGGGATTCTTTCGCGGTACATTAGGTACAGTATCACGCTTTTGATGTTGTTGCATCAGTAATTAATTTTTACTTATATTTTTTTATATATTTTTTTGTGTTGCTAAATGGGCAAAAGTTACTCAGGGACAAAAAACTTTTAAAAAAAATATTTTATAAATTTAAATAATTATTTATTTATATTTGATATGGATTAATATTAATTACACTATTATTAATTTATTTAGTGTAAAAAAATTAAAAATATAATTTTTTAAATAAAAATATCATATATTTTGGTATTCTAGTAAAAAAAGATTGTTATATAGAAATAAATATATGTTTTAATATATAAAAATAATAAGTAAAATTATTATTTTTATATATATATTAAGTAAATTATATTATTTACTTTATAAAAAAAATTAACGTAACATTAAATTTTCATAAGCAGAATCTGCCTACGGAGAATTACCGTATTTTTTTTTAAATATCATTGACTTGGTTGATCTATTTATTTTTACTTTTTATATTTTGATTAAATAAATTAAATTTTTTTTTAATTTAAAAAAAATAGAAGTAATCGTATTAGTAATTTTTTTTTAAATATCATTGACTTGGTTGATCTATTTATTTTTAATTTTTATATTTTGATTAAATAAATTAATATTGTTTTTTTTAATTTAAAAAAAAATAGAAGTAATCGTATTAGTAATTGCATGTCGTTGATCCCATATTTCGATAAATAAAACATAAAAACATAACCACGTGAAAATCGCAATTAATTTCCTGCTACAAACAATGCCCCACTCCCTTACGTGTATCTTCTGAATAGTACTTGTGAGGAAGTATACAAATTAGAGCGTGCTGAGACATGGTAGGCTATATGTGATGAGCAGTATAGGTTGAATAGCAGTCAGCTTTTTTTAACCCATAGTGAATGCAGATGCCAACTCATTGGCGGTTTACACAACAACCCATTTTAGTGTATTGAAAGGAAATGTGTGCCAATTTAAATTTATAATTTGTTTAAGTTGTGTGCCATGAATTATCTCATACTATATGATTAATTTAAAATGTTATAAATTATTTTAAAAATAAGAGTATTATTGAATTTTTTTATTAAAAATATTCTAAAATAAATCAAAACAAAATTATAAATCAAATATGTTTTTATAACATTTTTAAATAAAAGTTTTACAAATAATGACTATTTATTAATTTTTTTTAATATTTCAACTAATTATGAATACTTTTAAAAATTAAATATTTATTTTATTTATTAATTTAAAATACTATCATACTCTACTTTTTAAATTTTAATTTAGTATTATTTTAATTTTTAATTAACTTAAAAATACATTTTACTTAATTTTTTAGTCAAAAAAGTAAATAGTAATATTTTTTTAATTTACATGTGGTCAATACATTAATAACTTTTTTAAATTAATAAAATTTTTTGGTCTCGACTTTGTTTTTTAAATAAAAAAATACTTCGATAAATTAATAACCTTTCTAAATTAATAAAATTTCACGGTCTCAGGCTATTAATTTATAGAGGTTTTACTGTAGTATTTTACATTTTTAAATTTTATAATTTTTATTTACTTTTTTAATGGGTTATTTATGAAATATTCTTCTTTAAACATTTAATGTCAAAAGAAATTAATTTGTGATATTGTTTTTTATAAAAAGGATAATTTGTAAAAAAATATATTCATATTTTGTTGAATTTTTCTTTTTATTCTGTTTATAGAGGTAATACTAATTTTTAAATATATATATATATATATATATATATATAATGAAATGCTTAAATATTGATTTTATATTTATATAGTGAAATTTAATAGTGTAATAAATTAATGAGAAAATATTATATAAGTAATAAATCATATGTATTTATTTATAGCTATTTAGACATATATACATATACTTCTGAATATTTCTAATTGGAGGAGAGGGAAGAGATACAATTCAGTCAAACGATCATTTATTAATAGATCGAGAATAGTGGCGCAGTAAAATATTCGATTTTCGAGTTTCAGTAAACGGATACGTCAACAAAAAGGTGAAATTTGATTTTCGAGTCTATCAGTAAAACAGGATAACAGTACCACGATACGTCAAAATAAAAGTGAAGTCAGAATTTGTCTGCGTTAAAATTTACATAATTGTGAAATAACACTTAGTTATAATCTGTTTAATAGTGATAAACGATACTCCTAGGTTATAGTATAGAATAGTTTTAGAATAATTTCTAAATAAATTTTAGTATAGAGATTTTTAAAGAAAATTGAAATACTTACTTAGTAATATAATTTATTTAGTTTATATTTCATTTTAAACTTATGTAGTACTAAAAAATTTAATAAAAACTAGAGGTTTGTTAATTAGTGATGACGTATGAACTAGAAAACTTAAATGATGATTGTTATAGCTAGAAACTAAAAAACACATTCTTATAACATTCTTTCAAATAAATAAAAACATATAGTATTAAAATTGAGACATGGTTTTATATAGGTCATGAATGTTAAGTACATTACATCTACCAAGTCAACCTTATTGATGAAAGTGACATTGAATCCATCTTGTATTATGAAATGAAGGGACATTGAATCGATCTTATATTATGATTTAATGACATTATGTGTGTTGTGTAGTAAATGGATTTGTCTTTTGCGTGCCTTCCCTTCCATATCTAGACTAACATGGTGTTGAAGTGTGTGCTCATATTTCTCATCGGCTGGAACTTGAATCACAAGACATGCAATGTTTTTTTTTATTTTTAGTTTCATAGTTTTCATTAGGGCCGAAGTTTGGTTAACTAAAATCGAACCGAACCGAATGACTGGTTAACCGAACCGAAAAAATTGACTAACCATAACCGAACCAAATAATATATTAGATAACCGATAAACGAACCGATTTTTTCAGTTTAGTTATCGATTAACCAGAAAATCGATTAAAAAAAAGTGAACGCATTCCAAAAGAAATATCCTGAAAAAAAAGAAAAAGAAAATCCAAAATATAAACAAATTTAAACCAAAAAACAACATATTGTACATAAATTCAACAAGATATCAAAAATCCGAAATAAGCAAGGGAGTGTTGTCAGAAAATCGTCTTTAAGTATATATATAATATGTAATATATATATATATATATATATATATATATATAATATTTCGATTATTCGGTTTTTAACAATCGGTTATCGGGTTAACCGATAATCGAATATATATATATTTTTTTTACCGATAACCGAACTGAACACCGAAATTCTTATATTTGGCTAACCGAAAATCGAAAGTTTCGGTTTGGTTTTGGTTTTAACCGATAACCAAAACCGGAATTTCCACTTCTAGTTTTCATTAATAAAAAAATTGGTGAACAAGAATGGTTTTTTCATGCAAAGTTTTATTTTGATGTGCACATTTTTTAGACATTCCACAATAATATGTATACTCTTAAATTTAAATAAAAATAATTATTTAATTTTTTCACTTAAAAATCAAATTTTACTATTTATTTTTTGATGAAATAGTTTTTTGGTGATAATTAAAGTATGGATATTGATTATTGAACCTGAAGAAAGTAACGTGTTAAAGGATTTACCGTGGATAGATCGTCAATCCCATTCCCATGGGATAACAAAGCTTTTCGATCATGGATAGCTCAATTAAAAAGCCCACCATTTCGACCGGCAAAACAAATGGGCCTAGGGCCCATGGGCCTAGTTGCCGCACAACACGAGAAAAGTGGCGCCAAATCTTATCGGCAACAATTGGAGGGGAATCTCTGCGCAACAACACACACTCACACCCACAGATAATGTCCCTTTCTCTCTCATCACACGTTTTCTCTCACTGCAAACCCGGCCCATGGAGCCCAGCCCACATCTGGAGCCCGCTCGCGAAGCCCGGTAGATGGCTGGTCCGAGCTTCGTCTTCCGCCGTTCCGGGGATCGATTTCACCGCTCTCGAATCCGCCATTGCCAAGGTACCTCAATGAAATTTGATTTTCTTCGTATGTCAATTGATGTATTTAAATTTAAATTTCTGCGAAATTAAGTGTGCGTGTGTGTGTGAAGAGGGGTTCTTCGATTCATACGATTAATATGCGATGTCGATTGCAAAAAATTACGGAATCGAAAAGTCGGAAAAGTAAAATGATGGAATCTTAATGATGTATGGATATGGCTCTTTGCAGAATGATAGTAATGGCGTTAAAGAGGCGCTTGATCGGTTGAGGGAAGTCGGTTGGGCTAGTAAATGGAGTTCTCAACCATACGTCTCTCGTCGAACGGTTATTATCTAAACACCAAAACATGTTTGATTTTAAAAAAATGTATGTTTTGTATATATTTTATGTTTTGAAACAATTGCCAACTTTGGTTACAGACATCTCTTCGGGAGCTGACATCTCTAGGAATAAAGAACGCGGAGAATCTTGCTATTCCCAGTACCAGAAATGATGTAAGCTCTATGAAATCTAATGCCTTTTCATTTTGAGATCTCTCACAGTGAAGGACTGAAGGTTTCTACTAATAAAAATGGATGATGCATTGTTTAATGTTATTATTAGTATCAGAACCTTTTATTCAAATGCGATTATTGAGTTGATTTTGCTCAGTGATGCAGGCAGCTTTTCTCTTCACTGTGGTTGGTACAACTGGATTTCTGGGTGTTCTTGCTGGTCAGCTTCCTGGGGTACTTAGCTTCTAATACTAGTACTTTCCTCTTTAAACTGTGTACTCAATATAGATTCATTATATCTCGACTACAAGGAGATCATGTTTGTGATGATAAGTCAAAACCGAACCACATTATCTTCTTTTTAATATTATAAATTTAGTGTATGACATTCTTGATCTGCCACTTTTTTCCGTTCATGCAGGATTGGGGATTTTTTGTGCCGTATTTGATTGGGAGCATCTCTTTGATAGTTCTTGCTGTAGGGAGTATTTCCCCAGGGTAAGTGTACTTAAAATAACACGATTAACGATAAAAAAAAAATGATTAGCTTCTTGCAACTGGCAGAAAAAACCAAGTCTACTTATTCTACTTTATATAATTAGAATTTAAAGGTTAGAAGAACGACGTCTCACAAAGAAATAAGCACTTTTACTTGTTGACTAAACACTCTCAAATTAATCATTTTTGACAGAAACAAATGATTGTGACTTTGTGAGAATATATTCTAGTATTTTGGTGTTTTTAATTTATATTTTCCTTCCGCATGCTTGTGAATGGAAATAAAAATATGTTAAAAAACAAGGAAAACCATGAACATCTAGTGTTACTATCAATAAATAACATGGTATAACTAAGTCGAGCCTTTTCCGATTTTGTTTATTGAAGGCTTCTTCAGGCTGCCATTGGTGGATTTTCCTCATTCTTTCCTGATTACCAGGATAGAATTGCTAGACACGAAGCGGCTCATTTCTTAGGTATCCATCAATCATCATCATCATCATCATCCTCTATTTGTAATTCCTTGCAATGTGAGTGATAAGAGTTATGGGTTTCACTAGTGTTTTTATTTTACAATGAAATTTCTGTAATTTAATAATAGACTTGAGGCCGTTACAATTATGAAGTTAGCGCCGGAAATATCTCTATTTAAACAAGGTCATTAATTAATCGAGTATTAATCTATGCTGCAGTTGCTTACTTGCTTGGACTTCCTATACTCGGGTATTCATTGGATATCGGGAAAGAGCATGTCAATCTCATTGATCAAAGGCTCGAAAAGCTCATCTACAGTGGACAGCTTGATGCAAAGGAACTTGACAGGTACCAATAATCCCAAACCTACATTTATATTCTCCCTTTTGCTGATCAACTCATATGTTACAAGCCCGCCCCGAAACATTTTCACACAGAATGTTTTCGGTCCGTCATTTTTTCCAACTCTACATGCTGACCCAAATTTGCTTGCACTACACAGGTTGGCAGTTGTAGCAATGGCTGGACTTGCTGCGGAAGGTCTACAGTACGATAAAGTTGTCGGTCAATCGGCGGATCTTTTTACACTTCAGGTTTCGTTCATCCCACTATGAAACAACCATGAAAAGGAGAAAAAGAAAAACATACTAATGAGTCAAGCTTTTCTTCTTATTATTATTATTAATCGCCATATATCATTTCAGAGATTTATAAATAGGAGTAAGCCTCAGATTAGCAAAGAGCAGCAGCAGAACCTCACCCGATGGGCGGTAATTTTGAAAAATTAAAATTACATTTTTATTCACTATTTAAATTAAAACATTTTTATTTTATGACTCGGTTTATCGGCTTATGCTTGCAGGCGCTATTTGCTGCGTCGCTGATAAAAAATAATCGGTCCCTTCACGAAGCTCTGATGTCGGCAATGTCGAATAAGGCCACAATTGTTGAGTGCATAGAAGCAATTGAGAAGGCCGGGTAAATTTAGCAACCCATATATGTAAAATCTTTTTCCTTTAATTCATTCAAAGAAAAAACCAACATTATTGTAAGTGAAAATGTTGAAAATGATATTTTTGGAGATTTAATTACAAGTGTTTGAAAATTATGCTAAATCAAGAATCGAGATCACCATAATCGAACCTCTGAAACTCAAGCTTTAATCGGGCATTCGTCAATTGTGAAAATGTCAAACTGATTCAAAACTTATGATCAACTGAAACCCGTAAGAACTCAAATCAAGGAAGAAAACAGTAAAAACTCTCAATTTTTGAGTGTAAATATAGACGTTGAACATAAATTCAACTACAAAAAGACTTGCAGTATAATTAGTAGAGTATATATATCACATTACACAATTCATCATCATTCTTTACAAGGCAGCCAACACTAATTTACAAACTCCATAATCAAACTACAATTCACCGTATTCTTTTTTAGAGTTTGGATAACATCAATTATCCAACAACTATTAACATCGATTCTCACTCGATGATATCGGTCTCGTAAAACAACCCGTCAACAATTTGGTCAATGAGTTTGTCGATGAAGGTGTTGCAGCTGACTGTAAAGACTCTTCCCACCCTGTTGCGGTTGCCGGAAAACCAAGCGAAGGCGGCCGCTCCGGCTATGGCCGCCAAGCAGACGGCCGCACCTTCTTCGATCCCTTGCAGATCCACCTTCCTAAACACCGAGTTCCCAGTGGCTATCTCCATGCCCACAGTAGCTGCAAACACCATCTGGAAATAAATAAACCACATATATTAAAAACACAATTTAAATCAGAAAAATTAGCAATAATAATAATTAAAAAAAAAAAAAAGTGAAATCAATATACCATGGCGAGGCGGCCGGAAACAATTTAAATCAGAAAAATTAGCAATAATAATAATTAAAAAAAAAAAGTGAAATCAATATACCATGGCGAGGCGGCCGGAAATAATCTCGAAATCGTGGCTCTTTTTGGAGCTGTCAACGTAATCCGACAAATTCTCGAAGAATCGCGAAACCTCGTTGTTGCTGTTAGCCCTAATTACGCCGCCGTTGCCGCCGCCGCGCTCGCCCCCAAAAGACCGAAGAGTGCAAACCCTAGGCTGCAGCAAGACCTTTCCGACTCCATCCTCCGGCGCCTCCGGCGAGACTCTCAGCTTCTGAAACTCAGGCGCCGGAGGCTTCTCCGCCCTGATACGACAGAAGACCGGCCGCGGAGCACACAGAGCCATGTGTGTGTGTGTTTTTTGTTCGAAGAAATTGATTTGAGTGTAGTGTGTGTGTTTTGGAAATTTATTTAGTGGTGGTAGCTGAAGAGTCGACGTGGCAGAAAAAACAGTTGGGTTTTGGTTGCGAGGGACGTGGAGCTTTCGCGTTGGTCGTTGGAGTCGGATTCGTGTAGTGGGCCGATGTATTTTGGGCCGTGCAAAACGTGTATGGAAGTGACCAGATAAGCTCGGCCCAAGTTCATGCTACACACATTCTTAGTCCAATAACACTGCTTATATGTATTTTAAAATTAAATAAATAAATAAATTATTTAAAATGTAATTGAAAAAAAAAATTGAAAATTTGTATTTGAAGTAAAAAATAAAGTAATTCATCCGTGAATATTTTCATACTTTTGTACTTAATAAAAGAGTTCACAATTGAAAATGTAATAATGCCAAATAATAATGTAATTTTGTTCTCAATAAATGAATACAATTTGATTTCCAATATTTGTACTTTACCTAAACCAAAAAAAAGTCCCCACACAATCTTGTTTGAAAAATGTCATAAAATTGCAAATTTTGCCATAAGATCATGTACTCAAAACCCCACGCACCATTCCGTAATTAACAACAATATTCGGGGTCCCAACGTAATAACCCACAAAGTTAAAATCATAACGTCACTCTTCCTCTTTTCTATATATATTCTTCGACGTCTCTCCTTCACTCCAAAATCAGAAAAAAATATCATTATAACCCCCATTACTAGTATATTATTTATTTCATTTCAATTTTAACAATGGTTGAGTTTGGGGATGAGTTCATAATAGAGAGCTACAAAATCCCATGGCTCATATGGATCCAATTGCTCATTACGATTCTTCTAATTGTTATCTTGTTTTTCGGGTTCACCGTCTTTGGTTCGGACCCCACCGCCGTCGCATCGTCGTCGTCGACTATCCCAAATGCTGACGCACCGATCCACCTCGAAACCCTCACCGCCTCCTCCACCGGAATAATTAAGGTGGGTTTTGCTTTTTACTCCATAAAATTATTTTTAAATCTTCATTTTTATATTTTATCATAGTATTAAATTATTTCAGAATTTGAGATTTTCAAAATTTAATTCAACATATTTAATTTTAAACAAGTTTTTTTTTAATTAATACCCTTTTTGACTTTATGTTTTTGTCATTACATTAGAGCGTCGTGCTCTTGGCTGTTTTTGTAATTTTTTAAAATCTTGGGGGTTCTTTTTATAATTAGTTCAAATTTTAGGATTTTTTTGTAATAATTATTGCTTAGGTAAAAAGGAGGAGTTACCTTCATCTTCAAGTTTGAAGAAGCTAAACATCCTTTTCTTGATTTTGAGAATGCTTAAGCAATTGCTGAAGCATCACATTCGGACTCTTTTGCCTAAAGTTTAAAGATGAAAACGAAACGTCGAAAAACCTTTATTGTTAAACCTTATGCAAACCGAAAGAACATGTCAAAGTTAGATGATATTTTTTAGAACAATGCTCGTGTGACTAAGGAGGATATAGGAGTCTACAACACTCTAAGATGCCCATGACACTAAGCTTAGGGCGAGGGGTAGTTTAGTAATTATCCCTACAAATTCGGATCTTAGTCACTTGGTTTCTTGCAGTTTGCTTGTCTCACTGTGTCTATCTTTGTAGTTTTGTGGTTAAACATTGATCAACCACCAATCTCTAATGTAAGTTCTAACCATCGATTATGTTCGACAGGTGGAAGATCCAAGGGCCAGGGGGGATGTCGGAACTAGTGGAGCTGGAGCGACTATCAGCGAAGAAGACGGCCACCAAAGTGGAGAAGAATCTTCTATCAAGGAAGAACCCATCCTCTGGACTATATTCCAGAGTCCAAACCATCCTTGTACCTATATCGAGCTAGCTAAACGAGCACTTTTTAAGTGCTTTGGCTTAGATTCTAACTCTGAGAGCCCGAGCAACTGTAGACATGAGAAACGAGATTGATGATTAGACTGAGTGCATAAGCCAAGGTAAATACCTGTGGATAGTAGTCGGCACAAACGGCCGGTCCTTCATTCTTACGGGCATTGTACATGACGGTGTATTTTGATTCTGATAATGTAACTTAGCACTAGCAATAACTAGCTGTAATTCTTTCTCCTAGTTAAGGAATTTCTGTTTTCGCTTAATACACTGAAAGAACTCGCCTTAAAGTTTCTTGGAGCGTGTATTGTGTGCAGATTCTACATGGCCATATCTAAGATTCACAAAATAGAACTTCCGGGTGGTATTTTTAGAACAGTGGTTACGCCGGACCGTGTCATGACTGAGCCTAAATCTAAGACAATTAACAATAAGATTTTTGCTTTATAAGAAACCAAAAGAAATTTAGTGCATAACATAAACAAAAACAAAATGTGCAGATTAGCCTGCAGACAGAAACTTTGCCATATCTTAACAACCTGATTAACATTTTAGCTGTCTTTTGTGCTCAACTAGCAACAAAATCGATCCACAGTCAAATATCAGAAAGTAAATGACTGAGAACGAGAAATAATAGATGTCAATCCTGTCATCCTTTTTAACTGACGCCTTAAAGGTACACAACCCAACACTTCCTAAGAGATGATTTGCAAATTATGCTCATATACTAAAATCAGTTGACAATAATACCAAAAATGTACAAAGGTGCAAGCATTTTAACATTCATCCTACTGCAGGAACCGGAACTTGGATTATGATTTTGCTCGAGAAGTCAAATACTTGAGTAGAATTTTAGAATACCGCATAAGAGTGAAAATCATTTGTAGAGCCCCGCGGCCTTTCACAATCCCTTCCCTCATGCTCCGTGCGCTTATAGCTAGAACCGGATCGGCTTTCTGAAGTTTTGTTGGGGGCACCTCCTGAACGGATACTATTCAAGTAAAGATTAAGCTAGAGGCATCAACCTTAAATCATGTTGGGAAAGAAAAATATATAGTGGGTACAATTACAAAGACTATAGGGCCTGAGGACTGAGGTTTATCCTAATTACGAAATGAAGAGATTATAACAAAAGGACCCCTGAAGTTAGAGCAATTTTAAAAAGTAAAACGCAACAGGGTATTGACTTTTGAACTTACTCATACTACAAAAATATTAACTTGAGGTTTGATTCTGATTTAAATGCAAGGGGTAACAAAAATATTCCCTCTCATAATCTAATGCTTTTTATTTAACGAGAACTGCACTCAGTAATAAGGGGTACTTTGTAAAAACAAATGCAAACCTCAACGGGAAACGTGAATACCTTGGGGTGTAATTATAACAAACAACTGAGTTTATTTTTATATTTTAAATAGAACTAAATTATAATAATAACCTATCGGATTCATCTTTGTCAACCGTCTCAATCTTTCTTCTGCCAAACGAACAGCTCGAGTTGAACTCCTAACTCCTTGTGTTATTTCTTGGCTGCCAATGGAATAAAATGAATCGTCAAAATTTTATGTTTAACTGCATAGGGTTTGATATTTAGAGAAGCTCCATTTTTAGTACTTGCCCAAGATCACTCAGCTCCATTGTTAAGTCACTGATCTCCATTCCAGATAATCGAACAGCAGCCATTGTGTCGGGTAATTCCTCCCTTGTGGTATCCATTAGTTTTTCCAGTGACTCGGCAGCTCTCTTGAAGGCCTTCATTGATTGATATTATTACTAATCATCAAGAAATGTATGGAGAAAATAAAAAGGTATACATATCATGTAGTTTATTTATACTACCATTTTTACTGTAATTTCACAGTCCAAATTAAATGCAATAGATAATTGATGATAACAAATTTTTGAATAAAATATATGTGATGAAAAATCTCGATATATACCAATTTTATTGGTTACCTCAGCTTCAGCTAACTTAATTTTTATCGAGACCTTACCCAATATAGCTTTTTTTATTGCTAAAAATCTAGAGAATACAAAGGGGGTGATAGATCACGAACCAGTAGAGTTGGAATTGCTGAGCAAAATAGCCATGTTGCAGATACAGCTGCCTGGAAATGGATGTCAAAACTTAGAACCCTAATTAAAATCTTACGGAGCAGTATTTTGAAAATGTCTACATTTATAAACTTCAGCACCATAACATAAATCTTATAGATTGATGCACGTAAAACAAAACCCAACACAAAATATAACACCAACATAACCAGCTTTTAACTTGGCATCATAGAAATCGCTCTCCTTGTGTAAGAACCGAAAAAGTAACAACACAAATAAACCATCCAAACATCTATGAGGAAGTACTTCCTTTATATTTTTACATAACCCGTTTTATAATTTGAATATCGAATAACAAATTTTTCACCCTTACTCGTCGGCCTCCTAAACAGATATTAGAAAATGAAAATTTACAAGAGCAATTGTTCTTCCACCATCTTTTCCTTCTGAGGAATCAAAGAAGGTTGAAGAACCTAAAGTCCTCACTTAGCTGTCAGGGCTAATTCCAGAATCGAGATTTGGAAAACATCTTAATAATGCATCAATCAATTCACTGCAAACGAATGTACTTACCCAATCCCCAAACCAATTCAAAGCAGTTAATTTTGAAAGAATATAACTCAATTAAAAATAATAAAAATAAACTCAAATGAGATAGCATTCAGAGAGAGAGAATGTACGGCGCAGGCGAAGAAACTGAGGACTTGAATGTGGCGGTGAGTGACGGTCGAAGGGGCGAGGTGGAAACCAGATGAGAATCCGACGGTCGAGGACAGCCGAGAGGATTCGGACGGATCGGACGACGCATTCTCAAGCGATTGAGCAGTGAATGAAGCGAAATGGCGGCGGGAGGGAAGCCGGAGATTCAGGCCGCGGCGATAAGAAACCGATGCGCCGTTTCCTTCGCAGTTGAAATGAACGGCGGCGGGATTAATAGCCTGCAACCTCAACGCGTTCCACATCTCCGGCCAATACGAGTGTCTACGAACATTTGTGTTATTTTAACATAAAATAATTAAAAATAATATTTATAACATTTTTTAAATTGATAAAAAAATGTGTTAAAAGTTATTTTTATTTTTAAAATATAACGTATTTTTAAATAATTGTGAATATAATTTACAAAAATATTATTTTCTATTTTCTTTTACATTTGTTGTCATTTTAAAATACTTTATTTATTCCATCTAACAGTAATAATCGCTTAGTAATCTTCTATCTAAGCTTTGAAAATTATTACAAAGTACATTGTAATCATTACTATTTATGCAAAATGAATTTTTTACATATAAATGAATTTATAATCACTATATAACTGAATTTTTTACCCAATTTTTCATTCCACCCGATTTTTTCCTCTCTTTCTTCTTCTACTTTTTTTTGTTCTTAATGATTTTTATAGTATAAATTTAATTCTTACAAAAATATGTAATATTAACAATTAACAATAAAGCAAAAATCAACATAATTTTGAAACATGTAAATCAAATTCTGACAATAAATTTTGACAATTTGCAATATACATTAGTATATAATATAATATTTATCAATTAAACTATAAATATTCATCATAGAAACTCAAATTGATGCAAAAAATTAAATGCATATCAATTACGCTCACCTATTTTTTAAAAATCAAACGTAAATTTAGTGATAAATTATAAAAATATTTTAATAATCAAATGAATATTACACTTCAAAATATGTAATATATATTAACAAATTAATATTGAATAACAATGTATTCAAAACATATAAAAAAACAATTACATTTCAATAACAACAAAAACAAAAACTCATCAAAAAAATCCATGAATAACAATTGTATTTGAAACATATAAAAAAACAATTACATTTCAATAACAACAAAAACAAAAACTCATCAAAAACGATGGAACGGCGAAAAATAGAAGATTTTTTGCTTCAAGAGAATTAGGCAGAAGATGAATCAACGTTAATTAACAATCAGATCAAACTTTTAAAATAATAAAGGGAATGAATCACAACAATAATAAATATGTATATACGAAACACGAAAATAATTATGCATAGAAAACATTATGTTTAATATTTATAATAAATAAAAAATAAACGTGTGGAGCAAGTTAAAATAATAAAGAAAATGAAGCATGAAATAAGAAAAGAGTTTGGAGTGAAAAAAAATAATAAAGGTGTATAAAAAACACAAATTAATAGTAAACACGGATTTTTAGACGAGAAAGAGAGGGGGAGAGGAGAGAATGTTTTGAAATATAATGTACTCAGTATATTTAAATTGATCAAATAAATTTTCCTAAACACTTTTTTTTAAACAAACTTTTTAAATTTAGGATTTAGAAGGTACAAAAGAGGGGAGAAGATGTTTTGAAATATAATGTACTCAGTATATTTAAATTGATCAAATAATTTTTCCTAAACACTTTTTTTAAATGAAGTTTTTAAATTTAGGATTTAGAAGGTACTATAATACGGATTTAGGTTTTGAAATATAATGTACTAGTATATTTCAATTGATCAAATTTTCTTACACTTTTTTTTAAATAAAGTTTTTTTTTTTGAAAATAATAATTGTAATTTGACCCAAAAGTATTCAAACTTGTATTTCAAGTTTGCAGACCCTTATATATATAAATGAATGAAAATATATAAACATCATACATATATCATAAGATATTATGACTAACAAACACCAAGCCTAATTAAATATTCTTGCCTCTTTTTCCAGTACCCTTCAAATTTTCATATTTTCTTGTTGCATTTTTATAATTTTCTATAACAATTAACTAAACTAAATCTAACAACCCTAGAATAAAAAACCAAACCCTTCCATTCGTCGGCCGAACCCAAAAAGAGCATCAAAATTCCCAAACCGAACGCTTCAAGGACCAACTTTTCCATCCATCTTCTGCCTGTACACTTCCTCGACAGTCGTGTTGCAAAAGAAGCATCTCGGACAGTTGAGGAGATGCCTCGATATACAACTGTGGCAAGAAACGTGCAAACACGGCGAAATACTCGCATCGACTCGGTTTGTGTAGCATATGCAGCACAAGGCATCGTCTGTTTCAGAATCTTTCCCGCCATTCCTCTTCTCGACCACTTGCAACTCCGTCTGGCAGATCAGAAGGCTCGAGAATTTCTCGAGCCTCGACAGCTGGTCGTTGCTGATGGGGCCCACCTGTGTAGTTTTTTCGACAAGCCATTATTAAGAATGAAATTACCCATCGAGCCCTCAAGAGAGGGTCTTTATTGAGCAAATACAAACTTAGGGATATATGAGCATGCTGAGTATAAGTTTATACAGTACTCACCCAATTGTAGTCGAGGAGATACTGAAATCCGAAGAGAATGGTATCGGCACAGTCCATGTCAGCGAAAACCGCAACAATATCATTCGAGTTCCCGAGCTCTGTTTCTCTTGAAGCATCCAACAAGTTTAGAATGATGCCGGCAAGTGGTGCTAAAATCGTTCCCCTATTAACCTTTTCGGAGGAATGACCTGGTCGTCTTATTGATCTGCATATTATAAGGACACGAATGAGATGAAAACATGTAAAAAAAACTCAAGAAAGTACTTGTTCTTTTGAACTTAATTTCAGTCAATTTCAGTTCAGTTCAGACCGTTTCAGTTCAATTCAGACTCATTTGGTTCAGGTCAATTAAGTTCGTTTCAAAATAAATTACAAAAAAAAATTGAATCAATAATTTTAAGTATACAATTTGGTTAATGCTAGAATATTATTAATATTTTTTTAAAAAAATATTTAATAATTTATAAATATTATTATTATTTTTATAAGAAAATCAATTCAATTCACTTCCGTTCACATCCATTCAGTCCAAAAGAACAAATACTTACAGGTCAAAAACTTCTGGATCAATCGCACCGATTAAGTGGGTCAATATGAAGACAACTAACTCAGCCAGCCTTTGTAAGTTTGTGTCCGTTCCTGATACGAATGCTTGCGGTATTTCTCGTGTGCAGAATTCTAGTACCCTTGCAAGGTTACACGAGAGATCAAATATCACGTTGCATTTCCTTTGCTGGAAATCCATCAACTGAAAATGCAAAAAGAATCGACAATTAATATCAATGAAGGGTGAAATTACAAAAAGTCGACAAAAAGTCTAATACCCGAACCTTGTAATTTTCTTGCATTTCGCGAACTGAAACAGAGAATTCAGTCATGGCCCAGCTGAGAGTATTGAATAAGCGGTTGAGAAAAGCTGAGAATAGTTCGTCTTCACTAACACAAGCCTCCCGCAGCAATTTCTTCAGAATTAGAAGTCCGGAACAACAAAAGGCATATTCAATAAAAAGAAATTGCAATAAATAAAAGCAAAACAAACAAACGACTTTAAGTATATGAAAACAAATCATTGTTGTCACCTGAAATAGTACAGATGAGGAAGACGACTCTCCACGTTTTGAGAAGCTGAAACCGGAACCCTTGCATAGTCTTAGAAGTATATTGGTCACAGGAATCCAGGATCTATTATCAAACGTGGACAATAAAGCTCTCGGCATCTTTTGTCTAGCTGCTTCGTTGCATTCAAAAGCAGCCAAATATTCCCTGTCTTGTACCAATACAGATATAGAATGGAGAAGAAGATCCCTTAGCTCCGCACTGGATATCCTTGAATCGTTGAAGTGTGTAACAACAAAAGTGACCTGATAAAAAACACGTTATTTCCAAAATAATTTTCAACGGATATTCACAATGATGTATGAAAAAATGGTAATAAGAGATTAAAGAAAAAGTTAATGCCGTACAAAAGATGTGAGTCCTTGCTTGATGAATATTGCAGCAGGGACAAACGGGGGATCGCTCCTACGTAGCACGTGAAAGCAATCAACCTGCCAGAAGAAGAGAAAAGATGACTTCACACAAGCATGAAAAAATAAAAATCCTTTGCTCATGAGGAAAGCCATATGCAAAGTATATAAGATTTAACAATGATATAGATATAATTGATAAATAACAATCGGAAGAAGAAAAAATGTGTCACTAGACATGTAAGGGAAGGATACAATACCACGGTCTCTAAATAATATTCAGGAATGTAGACGAATATTGAGTCCACTTTACTAAGAACCAGAAGCAACTGAACGATCCACATGCAAGCTGCATACATCCCTCTCTGTTTCCAACGAGAGAAAAGAGAAAGGCGGTACCTGTTTATATAGAATTCATAAAGCCATATGATTAAAAAAAAAAAAAAGATTTATATAAATTGTGATAACAGCATGAAAAATGGGCCATGAATGGAACAGTACCAGGCGGAATGTCTAACACAATCCATAGCCTCTTCACGGTAAACACTTCGAGCTTCCTTCAAACGCTTCACTTGGTCCCCATACATGCACTCTCTGATTTGTCTATCCGACTCTTCCAGTAGTGAAATCGATTGAGATTGGCGAGACATGAACGATGATGCCTAATAAATGCAATTTTGTTAAATAATTTCAAGGACAAGAAGAAAAACACAGAAAGACGAAAAAAAAACAAGTATTGCTCACCTGCTTAAAATTCGGAGCAAGACCCAAATGATACAGCAAGAGCATATCATCCATAAGCTCCTCCTCTTTTAAAGTAGCCGAAGACAATGCATTCTCCCTAGGCAATATCCTCAATTGCTGCATAGACCGAAAACCAAACTCAGAATCAGAGTGTTCACTAGTGCTGGGCTTGTCTGCAATCTCGTCATTTAAACCGCTCGTACTACACTCTGACTTAACATGTCCAGATCTGTCTGACATAGAACTGCAACTACCATGAGAACCTTTTCCTAACATCAACGGATATTTCGACGTTCTAGATAAATCAGAATCATAATTAGAACAACAACATGGCTTCTGCCTGCTAATATGGGTCACTCTTGTTTCCTCATCGTCCATGCACGCTTCTTCCCACCGGATAACTTCTTCTTCTTCCTCGCCATTAATCGGATTATTTTTCGATAAATGACTATATGACCCTCCTAGTCTCGATATATCCACTCGGTGAGGATCATTCTTCAGAAACAGACTAGCAGGAAAACTTTGCTCTCCGCCCCTGTGGAGGAACCCCACATGGGCTCCAGAGTCGGCACCGGAGCCTTTGATCCAGCCATAAATGTCACCAGCAGAAAAACCTTCGGACAAGAAATGAAGAATAACAGTAAACAGAGAAACAAGAACCGAGTTGTTTGATACTCCGGGAGGTGGCATGTTGCGGTCAGCACCTCTGTTCTTCAATAAAATGTTCTGTAAAAATGTCCTCAAAACCGAGCCAGGTAGCTGTGGAGGGGATACAGGTGGAATGAATTGCATAACCAGACGACAGAGATCCCTATGCTTCTCTTCAATCTGCAGACGTGGCGTGATGCAATGCCGTAAAATGTGAAAAAATAATTAAAGTAATTATAATAATTTGTCTCAAAGAAAAAACTGTTGTGGTAATCTCGGGCTAACTATAATGTTCAAAGCGACATCATAGAACATCAATGCATTTTAATGATGGTTTATCGAATAAGTTCTCATAGGAAAATCTAACATTATTTTCCATTTAGAGATAGAACTCAATCCCTGCGATAAATGCATTATTTATATCACTGGGAAATTCACAAAATAGGGATGTTAGTTTGGAATGAGATGTTATTGAGTTTCCAAAAATAATTATTTACTAAATCAAAGTTTTAATTGGTGTTTGAATAACCATAAAAGCACGATGAGTATAAATTCCGAACATATACTGCACATACTTATAATCTCATTACAAAAGGCGAAAATGTATTACGCAAACCGTAATCAATATAAACTCATACAGAATCTAGCAAATGCAGAAGGAAATTGATAATTTACTAAACACACCTTAGTTACTGCTTCAGATAAAGCTGTAGTTGTCAGGATCATGCTATTCTCGCTCGAAATGTCTTCACACGAGCCAGGCCACCAAACAGACGGAATCAAACATTGGAGATCCTGTTTGTTAGGGCTTTTCCTTGAAAGGAACCCCTCGAATAAGTACTCGAAATCCGAAGACTCCCACCACAGAGTCATCAATTCCTCTCGCCCCAAAATGTGGCATAGCAGGGCAAGGTAAGCGTACGACCCAGAATAAGGACACTCTGTCAAAACCAAAGATGCTGTTTTACATCCTGACGAGAGGGCCTCAAATACATACCTAAACAGTATCTTCGACTCCTCGAATCCGAGAAAGGAATCAAGCACTCTATCGAGGGTTAAATAGTCGTGCGGTGGATGTAATCTGAATATTTCCATCAAGAACGTCAAAAAAGGACCATATCCTACATACTCCACACTCTCGATCTCGGAATTCAAAGCAGATAATAACCCTTTGCAAATTCCATGAGAGACTGGACCCAAGAGTTCTTCGAACGAAGCGAATCGTCTCAATCTTCTAAGCTTTTGGACAGTTTCGATTTCAGCCGTCTCCAGACGCTGCATCTGCAACAGCTTTAAAAAGCAATCAAAAAGATAGGTCGCGAAAGAGGTCGAAAGTGGAGGCGCCTGAATAGGAAGGAAACCTTTGACCGGATATCTAAACGGATGCCCCCCGAAATTCAACTCACACCTTTCTCCCTGAGAGATAGAAATCGCGGGATAGTACCCTAATCCAGGTACCATCTTCCGGATTCCACCAAACGCAACCCCAAGCGATATTCCATTCCTATAAAACAGTATCTCATCGCAATCAAGATCTATGCAGCACCCAATCACATCCCCAACAACCCACGATTGACCGTACGACTCAGATTCCTTATTCCATTTATTGACCCTTTTTCCATCATACGCATAAGAATCAATAGCATCCCCAACACCCTTATGGTCAGTGAAGGGGCAAGCGATAGTTGCCCAACCGAGCTGCTGTATACCGGAAGTTTCTAGAGTTACTTCATACATCCACTTCCCTTTCCATACGCACGTGTTGGCTCTCACGCTACTGAACAAAGCATGACTCTCCACGAGCAAAGGGTGTCTTACGATTCGAATGTCTCCACATATGCTACATTCGTCTAGCCCAACCAGTCGGGTCTGTGAATCTTCGGATACCGAATACACACCTTCTCTGTTTCTACTACAGATTGTTGTTTTGAGTTCCGAGTGGTGTTTGATAAACTCGTTACTTATGATCGAACAAACAGCTTCGTTTTCCACAGGGCGAGACAACTGGCTGACTGTATTGTAAGGGAGGTTGAATATGTATTCAAGAGTTCGCTCCACAGGCTGATCACCGAAACCTTCACAATACGAAACGAGACGGGACTTTCCGGAACCCTCTTTCCTGTCCTCCCCATTAAGCACGACGGCCAAGCCTGAAGAAAGCCCACCAAGACGAAGGCCGTCGTCGGCCATCGCAATCAATTCGTTCTTCCTAAACCTGAAAAATGACGTCACGCATCAATAACTGTAAGAATGTTTCAGATGATTCAAAACGCAGTAATCAATACTCAACTAGCTCATAAAATAATTCGGAATCGGACAATTTTCAGAAAGGAACGGCTCAAATACACGCAAAGGTCGGAACTTTTGCAGCACTTACAGGTGTCGAATTGGTGATTTCGCAAACGAAGAAACTGGATGCTTCGATAAGAAATCAAGGGTTTATGATGTGGCACGAATCTTGTTCCATGGAACAGCAAGAGGCGGCGGCTGAATACTAGGGCACTCGAAAGACGCCATTAGAAATTATCAAGAAAAAGACATAAGAGAAAAACAAATAGATTTTCAATAGGGAGGAGAGAGAGCGATAGAGAATGAGGGTTGAATTTTGATTAATTTATTTTCTCAGACTGTGTTAGCAAGAACTCGGGAAGTGGGTATCAGAAATGAAACGGGTGCAGATAGCCAGATATGGGCGATGATCTGGTCGGGTCGGGTCCTGAAAATGAAAAGGCATAATTACAGATTACCATTTATTCCGAGACAGACGAATATATTTTTGTAAATAAAATTAAAAATAATTTGTTTTAAATTATTTTAATTTCAATAATAAAATACTAAATTAATGATATGATTCTTTGTTAACTAAAAACAATTAAAGATATTAGTTGAAAAATGAAGAGAGGTAGAGCACTTGATTACAAAAAATGTTTTTTTCTTGTATCATTAATGCAAATGCCGAAATATAATAAATATATGTATGAAGATGGTTTATAAATTGTGATCCACATTGATTCAAATTTTATTTGGTAAACATTTTTGTTTTAGACAAAAAGTAGCTCAAAAGCTTGATAAATTTGGTATAATCATAATATGACTGGATATAAAATATGCCTAAAAGTTGGGATCCATATTATTTTTCGAGTTTTAATTGATCAAAGAAAACGACCAAACGCGACCCGTCAATCGTATTATTTACTCGTTGAACTCAAAGATTTGGAAATATGTATTGCTATTGAGCTAAGTGGATTGAAAAAGTGAGTATAAAGGTTATCACAATTTGGGTGCCAAAATCCAAATGCTAAGAAATAAAAGAAAGAAATGGCTATTGTTAGTATTGTGTGGAATGTTGGTTGGATCCACTTAAGATCCATGTGCTCCCTCATGGACCATTTTAATTTAGCTCACTCTAAAACATACAAAAATAAAAAAAAAAGGTTTGAAAATCAATATGTACAATGTAAAACAACTTCATTTTGGACTCAACATGTAATTTGATTGATTTAAAAAAATTATGATTTTGTAATTTATACCTATAGGAATTGTGTTCTTCCTTATTTATTTTTATCTTTAAACCTATATTGAAAACCATGTCCACTCACATGTTGAAGGTAGGGTATAAAGTTTAATCGCATCCTACCATCTTTTTTATCGAGCTTTATTATCTTTAGTTTTTTTTTTTTTTTTTTGTCTATAGAATATTAGTTTGATTATTGTTAAATCAATAATCAATAAAATGTATAATAGAACATTGAGAGAGTGTGATATTTACGGGGATAAAGACATTTTTTCTACACTTATTTAGTAAAAAAAAAATGTTAATATTATGATGTAACAGAAGAAATATTAATTTTATAATGTAATTGATATAATTTCTAAAAACATTATATTAATTTTTTCTACACTTATTTAGTAAAAAAAAGTGTTAATATTATGATGTGACCGAAAAAATACTAATTTTATAATGCAATTAACATAATTTCTAAAAACATTCTATTAAGATCACATCAAATAGTTTATTCATATTTAAAACATGAATTATTTAATCAATTCAAAAAGATTTTTCAACAAGTAATTTTTAATTAAGATTGGGCCCCATTTTTTACAATGATAACTAAGGATTTGTTGACTTTTCCCATCCGTCCTAATCAAATTGGAACCCATGGTATTGATCTTAGTGGGCTCACATTTAACAAATCCAAATCTCTAAAAGCCCAACAAAACTTATGACCCAAAATTATCAATTTATCATGATACTCAACCGTCTTACAAAGAAATGAAGAATTACACCACACATAAGTTCACAACTTGATAATAAATTCATCTAACAGTACAAAATATAAATGAACCAAAATCCGACTACTTTCTTTTTCTCTTCATTTTAAGAGTCTCGAATCTCGACTCTGAATGTACACTTTCTATGATGCTGAAAAACATAACAAAACATAAGCTTGTCCTTGATGAACCGAATCTATCGGATGTCCCAGCTTTTGAATTTCCAAAGCTAAAAAGTACAACAGCAACTAAGGCATGATAATAAGTAACTATTGACTAGGAGTCAATCTCTTCGACTCTTCCACAGCAGAAATGTGTCCTCGTCGTGAAAAGCTCATATGACCTTGTAGGCCTTTCCATAGTATCTGTTAATGAAGGGTGCCTGATTGAGATTGAGCAAAATGTTAGTCAACATGATGTAGCACAGAAGAAAATAAGTATTAAACTGAACATGTGAGACTCTTTAATTTTAAACAAATTCAAAATTCAGGTGACAAAAACCTATACGATAAAACAAAAACAAAAAAGCTCACTGTTTGAAAGTTACCGAAATCTACACATTAAGTTGCAGATGAATTTTAAATGATTTAGAAAGACACAATGGTCTGAAAGTCGTACATAGATCATTAAGATATTTTTTAGTAAACTCAAATTTGATGTTGATCCTACAGTAACGTTAATGAAATTAAGGTTAACTTCACACCCATAGCACACACAATTCAGCATACAAGTATTAGAAACAGTTTACAAAAAGAAGGCCATACAAGAGCATCATCACTAGACATTAGACTTAAGAATGAGAATATTCACCTTAACATTCGATACATCTGGAGTGTCAGGTGATGATACCGGATAGAATTTGTAGAACTTCATATTATCAAAACCAGCCCTGGTTGCCGGACTCATTTCTTCCAGTGCTTTTTTACGGGCCGCCCTAGCCTGTACAAGGTATATAGAATACAATAAACCCAAAGTTGATTCACAACTTCGAAAAAAAAACTCTACCTCGCGATTAGCTTTTTTTGCTTCCCGAACTTTCTCTTTCACAAAATCCTGCAAGATAATAAAAATAAAATAAAAATATAGATTTAAAAAAAAAGTAGCATTAATTAAACCAGAATTTGAATACGTTGAGACTCAATCTACCTTGAAAGGTTCTTTTTGGTCTACAGACAACTCTTCTTCCTCAATAAGCTTATCGGTGAATTCCTACATAATTTGTTTGAAAGGTCAGAAAGGGATTCCACATAAGTACAACTAATGAAACATATGTAATCACATGAACAAAGATATTCTTCCTGTAAAAAATTGCCGATGAATACCAATGCTAGACATACCTCTAGGTCATCTAATTCCCAGTCAAATTCACAGAATACCTGGAGAAAATATTAATAACCAAGTTAAACAGTTGCATCCTTTAAATATGTCTGTACATTAATGTTGCAAAATATAGCACAATTTATTTAATCTTACAGGTTTGGGGTCAATTGGAAACAGTACTGAAACAATTGTGCTTTGTTCATCTTCGTCTTCCAGGAAGGGATTGTAGAAGTCTGCCAAAAGAAATGCAAGAGTAATTCTATTAAATCAAAAGGGCACAAATAAAAAAATGTACCAAAAGTATACAAACCAACAATTAACCAGACTTTCCCTATATCTTACCTCACTAGACATATGGTCACAAGATAAACATATGCCTTTCTTAATACAGAAAAGGCATACAATTTTCTTGATCAAATAAATTGAACGGGGAAGGAGAATGGACACAAATGTCATAGCAGAAATATATTATTAATAGGGGACAGGGGATGATAAGTTTCACTTACAGGGTAAGCAATACTCAAACTTTTTTATGCGCTCTATCTTCATATGTCGTAGACCAGCCCTGTAAAAAGAGTGATCAGTTTTGAAAGTTCCATAATTACACACCCACACACAACTCCCATACAGTTGTCCTATAAAAATTACCGAATAGCATTTACTACAATTCCCCATTTAATGTAGAATTTAATAGGTGATTTAAGAAAGGAAATTTCAACAAATATACTGCATTCTACAAATTTGATTGCTAAAAATACTTTTAGAAACTTTTCTTAACCTAGTATTCCAATAATTAATGTCTTCGCATTTTTCTATTTTCTATCACGTTGGAGAAACAAAATTATCGACATACATCTGATTAACAAATATATCTCAATCCTAGCTTTCAAATTATATCAATATTGATACTGAGATTTTTGCATTGGGTTTGACCCATAAACAAACTTCACTGATTGTGTAAACTTTCATGGAAAACCATGCATGTTAAGCTACCCTCAATATGATGGGATGATTGAGAAAAGCATAGTCAGCACTAAGATAGAAATTGAGATAAGAGATGAAATTTCAAGATTGTGTTCCCAAATACATCGAATGACTCAAATACCAAAAGGACGGTATGCACACCCAAAATGGAAAGTTGAAATGGATACATTTGGTCCATACATCTACTTTAAGAGAGAAGTCGATAGTATACCTTCTCTGAGTGCAACTCAAAATGAAGATTTTTGATTTTTTAAGTCTTTCAACTTGAGCCTCCCTATGAAAAGAAAAGAATTATGCACATAAATATATTAAACAACTGACTACAAATAGACAAGCAACAATAGCACAAAACAAGATATAGAGACTGCAAACCTATTATCGAGGGGGATATATGGAACCCAGTCCATTTTCATTTGCTTCATTGGCAAAATTTCTTCAGTCTCCCTTTGAACTGACTTTATTCCAATCTTGTCTGATGGGGGAAAAGGTGATTCCACCTGTTAACAAAAATGGTCTACATTAATAGAGAAGAAATTTCAAAAGTAACACATACAAAGGAACTGCACAAAGAGATAACAAGACAACTGCCAAAAACTTAGTAAAAATGCTATAGATAAACTATACTAATCACAGGTGTAAGCGTGGAAACTACTGTGACATCAATATTATTGATATCATTGACAAGCAGATGTTTTTATTTGAAATTTCATAAACTGACACATCAATTATACATTTATCAGCAGCAAATGGCATGCATATTATTGTCTTGTGACATTTAAATTATATCAAATAAAGCTTAAACAGTATGGATGCAACAATAAATAACGGTCTTCATAATTGAAATTTCAGGGCTTACAGCTACTACAACAGGGATCATTGTAACTTTGGCTTGACCCTTGAAAGAGACCAATTGAGCTGCAGACATAATCATTGGTTAGTAAAAGGCGACCAATAAATCTTTTAAATAGTTGGCTATTTTTTTTAACCATCAGGAAGCTAAACTTGTATTGAAGCAAGAAATACTATCAGAAACTGAGAACCGATAACAATGGTTAACCATCCCAATGATTGAATTAAAGCAAAAGTTAAAGTACGGCAACAGAACCTCTTTGGTTATAGGACATCCATATTCTTATTATGAAACATAGCTAAGCCATGAAGTAAAAGTTACTTACGCTCTGTACAGCCAAAGAGGTAGACTTTCTTATCGTATAATTCCCCTCCTTCTTCAAGTGCTTCCTGCCAAAAACACAAGAATTGTTAAGAAAAATATTCCTTTATTCATTAGAAAATTTCATCATAGATGCACCACTGGGTATGCCACTGAGTCACCAGTGAAAAAGCGAAGGAATAACAAGTTTCAATATATGTCATTGGTTTAAGAATAAGTGGGAGCGAGAATTGAGCAACTCACTTCCAAATTAGAGAAGTCCCAGTTGTACTGATAAACCAGGTCCAACTGATCCCACTGATAACAAGAAAATACATACAAATAACACAGTAAGATTGATAACATCAAAACATCAATGCAACTGTGACAAGATATAAGTAAAGTAACCGTAATCTACCTCTGTGCCGACTGGGAAAACCTGCTGCCAGAGATCCTCCTGCAAACCATATTAACACAAAATCTTAGACATACAGATTGCACAAAAACCTTATAATTGTCCTTCCATAAAGCAGAATCCATCTCAAAGCGAATACAATAAACGCGAAATTTCTTTGCACTATCACTAATCGCAGGAATACACTTCACATGGAAAGTTTTAAGGAAGAAGGAAGTTTAGCATTACAATGTTGATAAATTAAATAGTGGAGTAGAGTAGTATTCATCCGGTATGTGGTTGCATTAAATGAAAAGGGAAAAAAACATTGGGCTTGTTTAAATGAAATCAAATAACAATCAACTTTCGAGTCATTTAGCAGCAAATCAAAGCTATTTTTCACTACTTTGTGGTCGACTTGAAATGCACATAAATTAAATTCATTAACATCATTTCCTTAGCCCAAAATCCTTCTTCTAATCCTGTCAATCTGTAGTTCATCCTTAAAAAACATCAAAATTTTGAAAAATTAAAATACACCACAAAACGATTCAAACAATCACGAATCTCGCCAATTCATTCAGAGATAAGCTAATAGACGAAGGAATTACCAAATTTCGCTTCTCGGGGAAATACTCCGTCTCGGTTTCAGGCTTGGAGACCTTAGCTTTTTTACGCCTACCCTTGGCAACCGCTTTATTCGCCGGCTCCGGTTCGGCATTCTGCTGCACGTGATTTTCTTCGGCCGTCGGGTCAGGAGATTGACTCGGCTCGTCTTCCTGCTCATCGGCCGGCGGCGGCGTCGGCGGTTTCTCCACGGCCTCGGCCTTGTGCGTCGTCTTCCTCTTAGCACCCCTCCTCATCGCTCGCCTTGTATAAATGTAACTTTAGGAAGAGATGATGAGAGAGAATGCGCCGGGGGTGTAGAGAGATAAAGCTAGGGTTTGGTGTGAGGATACCCAAATTTGAATTTCAGAGAGAAGTATTTGGATGGCGGAAATGGATTTTGGGTGCACTGCGTTTTACGGACGCTCTCCCTCTAAATATATATACTCCGTATTTCATTTTTCGAAATTGAATACATTTATTATTTTTTATTTCAAAATTCAAATGCATGCCTTATTAGTTGAATTTTAAATTAAATGTACTAATACTAAACCAATTAATAATTTCATACTCCATTCCACGCAAAATTTACAAAGTTCTCAAATTTTAATTTTACAAAAATAAATAAATAAATATATATATACAAAGTTCTCAAATTTTAATTTTACAATATATATATATATATATATATATATATATATATATATATATATATATATATATATATTTTGTTCGTTCAATCGCAAATTACGTGTTACTGTTAAAAAAAAAATGAAATTTTAGGCTCCAAACGAGTCGAGCAGCTCTAGTATGCTAATCAAGCAAAGTCGAATTCGAGCTCATAAATCTCGTTATCATAAATAAATAAACAAGACAAACACGAGCATTACCTTTTTTGAGCTCGAAAACTCATCGAGCAGCTCCCGAGCCGCTTATATTTTGCAGGAGCTCGAAATCTTTTAATTTTTAATTAAAGATTCTCTATAAAATTAATGCTGACTCTACTCGATTTATTTGTAGCTCTAATTAGAGGTGTGTATTGATTTAAAACTCTATATGATTTGTTTGGACTTTTAAAATATAGGAATATTCAATTCATATTTTTAAAAGTCTATTAAATTCATTGTATTGATTTAAAACTCTATATGATTTGTTTGGACTTTTAAAATATAGGAATATTCAATACAGATTTTTAAAAGTCTATTAAATTCATGAAGTATTATTTTAAAAAATCTATTAAAATCTATACTTTTTTAATTTTTAATCAAAGATTCTCTATAAAAGCCGACTCTACTCGATTTATTTGTAGCTCTAATTAGAGGAGTGTATTGATTTAAAACTCTATATGATTTGTTTGGATTTTTAAAGTACAGAGATATACAATCTAGATTTTTAAAAGTCTATTAAATTAGAAGGTATTATTTTAAAAAATCTATTAAAATTTATACGTATTCAAAACTTAATGAATTTTAAAAAAATTTAAAAGTCAATTCTATTGATTTCATTCAAAATTAATTATTGTATTCTATTGATTTCTATTGTTTTTTTTATAGATTTCAATTTTAATTGACAAATTGATTATTAAAAAATTAATAAAACTAAAAATATATATAAATAAATATAATAAAATTATAAAGTACTAAACAAATAATAAAAACGGACTAATTAATTATTAAAAAAATAATAAAATTTTAAAAATATAAAAATAAACATAATAAAGTAAAAAAACATGAAATAGATAAGAAAATCAAAAAAACTATATTTTTATATACTTGATATATATATATATATATAAATATATATATATATATATATATATATAAGTTAAAAAATAGAAATAAACAATAAAAATTGACTAATTAATTAATAAAAAAATAATAAAATTTTAAAAATATAAAAATAATAAATAAAAAATAATATATTTTTTATATGCTTTATATATATATATATATATATATATATATATATATATTGTATCCATAGTATCGTATTGCATTTTGTTATATCGATATTGTTTGATCAAAAAATTCGATATGAACAAATTTGTATCAATACCTTACCGGAAATTTCGATATATTATCGATAATCAGTGAAAAATTTATACCGATTCCGGTCATCCCGATTTTAATCCACGAATCTATTGAAAATTGTACGCTCAACGGGTACCATGGGGTGAAAGGATCGAGAGTTTTGGTGAATCTGGTGTCTATCGGTACGTATAGATCCAAACTAGTTGTTTCGATATGGACGAGCACTTTGATTTGGTGACGTGTCGATTAAACCATCTAAAGGCCTTTCCTACGTACCGACTCATGAAATGAATACGTTCGTCTCTCTTCTTAAAAATAATAATTCATATTTTCAATAATAAGTTGGAATATCATTCTAATTTGTACACGTCTATGAGTATTCTTTGACTACTCTTTACATTTCTTAAGAACTTGAGACTTGAAATGGAGTGTCTCTTTGTATCCATTTCTCTCCTATATAATGTACTCTTGATCAAGTTTATTGATCATCCAACAACATCAATAAAAACTAAAAACTTCAATAATAAAAACTCTTTTTTCTTCCTTAATATTTTTTTCCGCATATCAAATACCCAACAAATTTGGTATCAGGGCCGAGTTAGTTTTCTTGGCTAATCTCGCACACTAAAAATAAAAATCCACCATGTTTGCACTTACCCCCAACCAAGTACGCATCTTTGATGGAGAACACTAGGAATATTGGATAAGTCAAATGCAAACTCTATATATCTCATTGGATCTTTAAGATATCGTGGAAAATACATACGCCGAGCCATTGAAACAAGCTACGAGTACAACATGGAGTGAAGATCATCAAAAGCTCTACAAGGACAATATTTGGAGAGATGCAAGTGCCTTGAGATATCTCCAACAAGGCGTGAGTAAAACCATCTTCCGAGAATTTTCGGAGCCAAAAAGGCGAAATAAGCTTGAGAAATCTTACAACAAAGTTACAAAGGAGATGAGAAAGTCACCTCCTTGAAGTTACAATCTCTTTGGAGAGATTTCGATAACATAGCGATGAAAGAAGGCGATGGGATGCAATCATTTCTTTCGAAAGTTGCTGAAATCGTCAACCAAATTCGAAGCCTCGGTGACGTTATCGAAGAACGTAAAATTTTCCTAAAAATCCTACGAAGTCTTCCGGCGAAATTCGATCATGTTGTCGCAGCCATAGAAGAATCGAAAAATCTTTCCACCTACACTTTTAATGAACTTATGAGCTCTCTTCAAGTTCATGAGGAAATGTTGAATCGATCATCAAATCAGCCCGTTGATCAAGCGTTTCAATCGAAACTTCATATTTTGGGCAAGAACAAACCAAGTTGGCAAGGTGGAAAAGGCGGCTTCAACAACAAAGGAAAAACCAAAGGAAAATTCTTTAAAGGAGGACAACAAAAACAAGCTGAAAATTCGTCTTCGTGTTGTCGTATTTACAAAAAATTGAACCATGAAACGAAAGTTTGTTTCTTTAAATGCAAGAGCTGCAAGGATGCGGACCACTCGTAGTCTAAGTGTCCGAAAAAGAGCAATAACGAGAAAGACGAAGCCAACTTCTCCAAGCAACAAGAAGACCAACTCTTTTCTTGCATGAATGGACAACAAGAATTTGAGAACGTGTGGTATGTTGATAGCGCATGTAGCAATCACATGTGTGGTGATCGTAGTATCTTTGTGGAGATGGATACTATTCACACTTCCAAAATAAAACTTGGAGACGGAAGCATTCTCGAAGCAAACGGAAAAGACGTCATTGTTGTCAACAAGAAAGGAGGTAACCAAAAGTTCATTACCGATGTTCTTTTCGTCCCGAACATCTCTCAAAATTTATTGAGCGTCGGCCAACTCATGCAAAAGGGATATCGGTTATCTTTTGATGACGACAAGTGCAGCAGCTTTGATAAGAAAAATAAAACTCATGTGATGACGATCCAAATGACATCAAACAAGGTGTTTCCCTTCGTTATGACGTCGAAAAACGAAGTGGCCTTCAAAGGAGAAAACATCGATAAATGCCATCTGTGGCATTTGAGATATGCCTTTTCCTAAAACTTCTTGGAGAGCCAAATGTCCTTTGGAGCTGGTCCATTCAGATATTTGTGGTCCTACGAGGACTCCTCTCTCGGTAACAAAAGATACTTCATTCTTTTTGTCGACGACTTTTCAAGAATGATGTGGATATATTTTTTGAGTGAAAAATCGGGAAGCTTTCACTTCTTTTCTACAATTCAAAGCTCTTGTAGAAAATCAAAGTGGATTAAAAATCAAGTTGTTGCGGACGGATCGAGGTAGTGAGTTTCTCTACAGACCATTCATGGAGTATTGCAATAAAAATGGTATCCAAAGACAACTCACTGTTCGAAGAAGTCCACAACAAAACGGTGTCGCCGAAAGAAAAAATAGAACCATCGTCGAGATGGCGAGGAGCATGCTACAAGAGAAAAACTTGGAAAAACATTTTTGGGCTGAAGCTGTACACACGACTATCTACATTCTCAATCGATCTCGACAAAGGCGGTCCTTGATAAAACACCGTACGAAGCTTGGCAGGGAAAGAAGCCAACGGTTGATCATTTGAGAGTTTTTGGAAGCATTGCTTACTCTCATGTCTCAACTCCAAACCGAGACAAATACGATAAAAAAATTGAAAAATTAATTCATGTTGGCTACAGCGACGAGTCGAAGGGTTATCGGCTTTATAACTCGGAAAATAAAAAACTCGTCGTCTCAAGAGACGTGATTTTCGATGAAAAAATTCAAGAAAAATATGATGCAAGAATTTGAGATGTCCGATTTGGGTCTCATGAAATATTTTCTTGTGATTCAAGTTTAAGGAGGAGTGTTGAAATATTGAATGTAGTAAACTTGAATGTAGGTTATTAGAGTAATATGAAAGGTTATATATCTAGAAATGAGAGGTTATGTATCTAAAAATGAGAGGTCATGTATCTAGTTGAAGAGTCACACACGACATTATAAATTAATAGTCGTGTGGAATAAGAACTCTTTAGGGGTGTTATTCGACACATGAATAATATCTTATAATGACTAACCCCTCTCTTCAAGAATAACTATACGGGACCTCCAAAAATTTCTAACATGGTATCAGAGCCATATTTGGTTTTAAAACCCTTCTTACTCTCCTACTCAATTAACGACTATGAGTCGATCTTTCTAAAAACCCTCAAAATTGTCGAAATTGGTTCAAGGCTAGGAAATCGTAAAAACTAGTCTTCCCAACAAGTTTGCAAAGTAATCCTTGTTGGAGAGTGTTCCAAAGCAGGAGACATTCGTATCTCAATCAAAATGAGGTATAACAACGGGGGAGTAAAAACAAAAGGAAGAGTTCGGAGGAAGCTGCACAACAATTGTAGTGTAAAAACAATCGTAAAGGTAACAAGCCGATGCAAGAGTTTTGTTTCTTTATGTGCCAAAGGGTGAAACCGATCCATTCTTGAAGATCAACAAAATCTCGAAGAAGTGCATCAAAGTTTACGTACACATTCATGTTTAAGGAGGAGTGTTGAAATTATTGAATGTTGTAAACATGAATGTATGTTCTTAGAAGAAAGTGAAAGGTTATGTATCTAGAAATGAAATGTTATGTATCTAGTTGAAGAGTCACACACGACATTATAAATAGTCGTGTGGAATAAAAACTCTTTAGGGGTGTTCATTCGACACATGAATAATATTTTATAATGACTTACCCCTCTCTTCAAGAATTACTATATACGGCCTACCCTAAAATTCTAACATCTCTTGTATCGAATAACGACTCGATGATCAAATCAAGTCTTGTGTTTTTCACGACGTATATAACTTTGAATACTTGAGATTAATAATGTATATTGATCATAAATTGTCGTTATATAAACTCAAATTTAAAATTTATGAATCTAGCGAATCAAAACAGTAACATTGTCGCTTATTTTCATAATTAATTAAAAAGGAGGCGGGTTCGACGGGGGGCATTCTTGCTGGTACCCCTTCGGAAAGACACACTTGCATTGACATGGTTCGTCTCGACCTCCCCAATTTTGTTCATTCTCGAACGATTGCAAAATTGCCTCCGGTGGGGGAACTTGGGGACCAGCTGCCGGCGCCGGAACTTCGGGGCCAGCTGGCGGCGGCGGATCTTGAGGGCCAGCTGGCGGCGGCGGATCTTGAGGGCCAGCTGGCGGCGGCGGATCTTGAGGGCCAGCTGGCGGAACTTGGGATCCGGTGGATGGGGTGCATATTCCTAAGCTGTAATACCCAAAATGTTGTACACACCCGAGATAACACCTTACTTGAGTAGATTTACAACTCATAATCTGACTGCACGTTTGATAAGTTGCAACAGACTCACCTGAGAATGTTAGGGCAAAAAATTACTATTGTTTCAAATATTTATAAATAAAATGAATTGTAACATTACAAGTGTAAATATATATACATATATACCTATGAGAAGAAGGGAGAGAAACGCAACATAGGAAAGAACTCTGAAAGCCTTATTAGATTCCATTTCTCAATTGTTTTTTTTTGTGTGGTTAATATTGTGAACGAGCATCTCTTATTTATAGTGCTTCGGGTAAAAATAATTAGTTACCTAATTTCCAATTATTTTTCCAAAATTAAGGTAAACATGTGAAATAAAAGGTAAGCATTCAATGTTGTTATTATCTAGATGATAAATATAATTTATTACAACATTTGTAAAATAAGAAAAAAAAAAATTTCAAATTATCTATATACATGAAAATTAAGGGTGTTTATTATAGCAAAAATAGTCTCGTATTCTCCAAAACCCGCCCGTTAATTACTTAATTATAATAATTTTGAAATAAATGTAAAACATTTTAAATTATAATTAATATTTTTAAAATGATTTTAAATATTTTTTAATATTTTAAAATGTCTTAAATTATTCTTAATGAATTCAAATACATTTTTTAATATTTTTTTTAATTATTATAAAATTTTACAAATAATATTAAATAAACAATTAATCAGACTCGCATATAGTTTTTACATTCAGTTTGGCACGCGTTAATAGTTATTGTACAATTAGGGGTGGGAATGAACCAGATGCCTATGGCTCGACCTACAAAAGTTCGGTTTGTCTCGACTCGTTTAATAAACAAGTCAGACTTAAACTTTTTTAAAAACTTGTTTATATAAACAGGCTAAACTTAAGCTTTAATTTAAACCTTTTAAGCCTAAAAGGCCTGACTAATATATATATATATATATATATATATATATATATATATATATATATATATATATATATATATATATATATATATATATATATATATTTAGTTTATAAACTCTATAAATTATAGAGTAATGCATAAAAATATATCAATAAAGTATGAAATTTATCTTAAATTGATTGGAGAATAATTTCTGAACATTTTTGCATTTATAAAATGTGATTTACTTATTTTAATTATTAATTGCTTAGAAGTAATTTTATAAAATGATTTAAATATTGATAAATTTAATTAACATATATATTTTTAATTGAATCGAGTTGAAGTTCAAATTGTGTTTAAAAAGGCTTTAAAAAAATTTTAGACCGAGTTTATTTGCTATAAATGTCAAGACCAAGCCTCTTAAAAAAGCCTATAATAGGTAAAGGCCGTAAAGCCAGTATTGAGCCTAAAATTTACATATCAGACCTAGACCTATTTAAGCAAAGTCCGACTTGGCTCGGTTCGTTCCCATCCCTAGGTACAATTGACAAATTGATTGCACATTTGATAAGAAGCAAAAAATCATCTGAAAAATTATTATTATTATTATTATAATCGAATGAAAAATAAAATTTGAAAATTATATAAACCTAAAAATATTATGCTCCATGTAATATATTGATAATAGATGTATGAGTTAAGAGTAAGAGCTTGTTTGACGAGCTTATTTAAAAGAGCTTATAAGATGTTAAGTCTTATAAGTTGTTTTAAGAGCTGATAAGTTGTTATGTCTTATTTAATAAATAAGTTGTTAAACCGTTTGGATAAAATAGATATATAAACATATAAGATGTTAATTTATTTGGTAATTTAAGATATTATATAAATAAAATTATCAAAAATACATTGTTATATATGAAAAAAATAATTAAAAATTATTATATTAACTAAATAATAAATTTGGAATTTGTATATAAATATAAAAAGTAATAATTTTAGGGGTATTTTGGTCTTTTATTGTTTAAGTTAGGGGTATTTTGGTCTTTTATTGTTTAAGTTTCAACCGCTTATAAGTTGTTTAAAAAAAAAATATCTCCCCTTTATTTTTTTAAACAGCTTATAAGCTATTAAACAACTTTTTTAAAAGTTTTATAAGATTTTATTTAAAAAATTTACCAAACAAATTGTCAGAACTTATAAAATTTTAAACAGCTTATAAAATGTTTTAAAGAGCTCTTTGATGCTTGGACTCCATTATTATATAATGAATTGTTTTTTGTTAGTTTAAGAATGTCCAACAATTCCAAAATTTATCTTATTTAAGTTACTTTTCTATCTTTGTGAAAATGAGCTGTTGAATTTGATGTAATTAATTTCCTTATTATCTAAAAAATATAAGTGAATAATAATAGTAAAAAAAATGTCTAGTTTTTAAATAACTAATACTAAAAAATTAGTTTTTGTTTGAAACCGATAATTGAAGATGAGTTCGTTTTATCTCCGGGCTAACACCTAACTATCAAGTTTGGTGGAGTTTCTAATGGGCCGGCCCAATGGGCCGATCCATAGACACGCTACACGGGCCCACGCCAAAAAGAACACCATAGTATCAGCCAATCAAGAGCGTCGCCTGAGCTAATCTTTTCCTCTCCAACGCGACGCACTTCACTCCACAGCCTCTCATTTCGTCTACTCGAAATTCAATCGCAAAAATAAAAATTTATTACAAAATAAATAAATAAATCCCTTCTCCTCCATTAACACTGCCAAGCTCAGAAAATGAATCTATGGGCGTTTTGAGCTTTTCGAGGAAAATAAAAACACCCAGCTGATTTCATACAAAGAAGATGGCTACTTTCTCGCCCGTGCTTTGCGGCCCATTCATCAATCTCTCTTCTCCTCGAAACCCAGCAAAAAGAATCAAGCTTTCTCTCTCTAGACCCGGAATCAAGATTCTCGGCACCAGGGTTAAAGCAGTTTCTAGCGGAGAAAACGGAGCCGTCGTCCTCGAGGAAAGAGACCCGGAATCGGCGATTAAACTTAACAGCGCCGTCGTCGTAAAGGAAAAAGACCCGGAATCGGCGATTAAACTCAACGGCGCCGTCATCGTCGAGGAAAAAGACCCGGAATCGGCGATTAAACTCAACGGCGCCGTCATCGTCGAGGAAAAAGGCACGGAATCGGCGGTTAAACTTAACGGCGCCGTCGTCGTCGAGGAAAAAGACCCGGAACCGGTGGCCGTTAAACTTAACGGCGCAGCGAACGGGAATTACGGGTACAGCAACGTCTGGGATGATAGTTTCACTAATGGGAGTGTGAGAGTGGAGACCTATGTGAACGGGAGTGGAAGGAGTGGAAATGGATTGGCAGTAGCGGAATCGGAGAAGGTGATTGGGGGAAAGAAGAGTGTGGAGGATATTGGGCAGGAGGAGGCTTGGTTTAAGAAAAGTGTGGAAGATCAAGTTGAGGTATATATATACACTTGTGTGTTTGTTATTATCTGTAATTATCCGATTGTTGATTCTTCGTGGTGGTTTGATGACTATCCGATTAGGTTCTATCTATGCTACACCGTGAGGCATTTTCGATGTGAATAATTATTGTTAATTCAACGAAAAATCTGGTTTGTATCGATTTGTTTTGTTTCATGTACCTTTGTGCATATGGTCGTGTAGTCACTGTAGTGTAGGCTTCTGTTATTACCCATTTGATACCTTGAAGTCGACAAGTTTTTAGTTTGAAACAAATCCTTCCTTGTTAATGTTGTGTTCGTTGGATGATTTCGAGCTCAGCGTGGTGTAAAATATGAATAGGTTACATCTTCTTATTTCACAGGTATCTGTTGCTCCTGGTGGCCGTTGGAGCCGATTTAAAACGTATTCTACGATTCAGAGGACTCTTGAAATATGGGGGTTTGTTATAACTTTTATCTTCAAGGTCTGGTTGAACAATCAGAAGTTCTCGTACAAAGGTTAGCCACTTTATCGAAACTGATATTTTTGTGGCTTCGCTTGTTATTTATGCTTTTGTAATTTAGTTATATTTCGTTTGTTTTATATTCTAATGGACTTGAGAAAAATGCAAACACTCAGGTGGGATTACGGAAGCAAAAAAGGTTCAGAGACGAAAGGTTCTCGCAAAGTGGTTGAAAGAAAATATACTGAGACTGGGGCCCACATTCATTAAAATTGGTCAGCAGTTCTCGACAAGAGTTGACATTCTAGCTCAAGAATATGTTGACCAGTTATCTGAGCTTCAGGTGAGTTTTGGTCATTAATGATGTAAATATAATTTACCGAGGAACCGTATAATTTGTATTGTTAACAAAAGTCTTCAATCCCATTTTTTTGAACTCTTTAACTTGGTGGATTTTGATCGGTTTAGGATCAAGTTCCACCGTTTCCTTCAGAAACTGCTGTATCTATAGTCGAGGAAGAACTCAAAGCGCCCGTAGATAATATATTTGAAAGGTTCGACCGAGAGCCGATCGCAGCTGCAAGTCTTGGTATGTATAGCTTTATTATTAGCCTGTGAACAAAAATGATAGTATACTAGATTCACATTTCTATATGCAGGTCAGGTCCATAGGGCCAAATTGAAGGGACAAGAAGTCGTCATTAAAGTACAAAGACCCGGCCTTAAAGATCTATTCGATATTGACCTCAAAAATCTGAGGGTCAGTTTCGACATTTTGTTTTTCATTCCATCGAGTAAATTTACCATTTAAAAAAAAAAATCAATTTTTGTGGGTATTTCTGACTAACTTACCCCTGAATCGTCACCTGATTATACAAGGGTAATTTTGACTTTTCTTATAATTAGGTAATAGCTGAATATCTTCAGAAGATTGATCCGAAATCCGATGGGGCGAAGAGGGATTGGGTTGCTATATACGACGAATGCGCCAGTGTCTTATATCAGGTTACTAGTTGCCTTTTTGGGTAGACGAGAATTCTTATTGTCTTTTTCTTTTTCTTATTCAACATTTTCTTAACAACGTTCAGGAAATCGACTACACCAAAGAAGCTGCTAATGCCGAGAAATTCGCAGAAAACTTCAAAAATATGGATTACGTCAAAGTTCCTACAATATATTGGGAGTACACTACCCCACAGGTACGGGCTTTTCCGAAATGCAATAGTCAACTAAATTTTATTTTAATTTTGGTGTTAATTGATATAAGTCGGTTTTCCCATTTTTGGTAGGTTTTAACGATGGAATATGTTCCCGGGATTAAAATAAACCGGATCCAAGCATTAGACCAGTTGGGCGTTGATCGCAAGAGGTATGAAAAAAATGAAATTTCCAAACAGCTTCCTGTTATTATGGGAAATAAATATTATGATTTTGGCTTCGTTTAATGCTCGTTAGGTTGAGCCGTTATGCTGTTGAATCATACTTGGAGCAGATATTGTCTCATGGCTTTTTCCATGCCGACCCAGTGAGTCTTTCTCGATACGCAGTTTACCTTGAAATGTATTTTCGTACAACGTGACTCAATTTAGTTTCTTCACGATTTGTGTTATTAAATTTACCAAATCACCCCTTGATCCCGTGCAGCATCCCGGAAACATTGCCGTTGACGATTTCAATGGTGGAAGACTGATCTTTTATGATTTTGGGATGATGGGAAGTATAAGTCCAAACATAAGAGAAGGCTTGCTGGAAGTATTCTACGGAGTTTACGAGAAAGATGCTGAAAAGGTTTGATTTTTTTTCCTTCTAAAATCGGACGTGTATGTGTGTGTGTGTGTTATTACTTATTTCCACCGATAAAAATCAAACGATTTGAATCTGGTGAAGGTTCTTCAAGCAATGGTTCAAATGGGTGTTTTAGTGCCTACTGGCGATATGACTGCTGTCAGACGAACCGCTCAGTTTTTCCTCAACAGGTTTTTTCGTCTTACATAAATTGATTTTTTTCGTTGGGCCCGTTTCGTATTTCAACAAGCAATCGAAATAACAAGTAATTTTTTCGTGGGCAGCTTCGAAGAAAGACTCGCAGCACAAAGGAAAGAACGAGAATTGGCTAGAGAAGAAGAGCTCGGATTCAAGAAGCCGCTGAGCAAAGATGAAAAGATCGAGAAAAAGAAGCAACGCCTCGCCGCAATCGGTAAGTCGGCTCGGCTTATTGACTATTGGTAGAACGACACGTGAAAAAACACTTAGGACTTGTTCTTTTATAATGAAACCGGTTGAAAACTGAACTGGATTTAATGGATTTGAATTGAACCGAATGAATTTGAAAATTGATTTTTTATGAAAATAATATTAATTTTATAAATTATTAAATATTTTTTGAAAATATTAATAATATTAATAATTAGATTGTATATACGGTTAAATTATTTATTCAAATTATTTTTATTTTATTTTGTTATCGAGCAGAACTGAATCGATCTGAATTGAACTAAACTGAAACGATCTGAGCTGGAATGAACTCAAATTAAATCCAAAAGAACAAGTTCTTATTATTTACGTATAATAGTTTTTTTTTTAATTGTCAATACACATTAATAATCTTGATGTCAAAACAGGTGAGGATTTGTTGTCCATTGCCGGGGATCAACCCTTCCGGTTTCCCGCCACTTTCACGTTTGTTGTTAGAGCCTTTTCAGGTATATACTCGCCTGCTTCAGTTTCTAGCAAGTGTTAAATTACTGCAATGCCCTCAGATGTTTAGCCCAATTACTACAATTGCTCACTAGTAGTATTCGTAGTTAAAATCGAACGGTCAAGGGTATTTTTGTAATTAACTGTCGAGGGTAATTTTTTTTTATCTACAGTGTTGGATGGTATCGGCAAGGGACTCGACACTCGATTTGACATCACCGAGATCGCTAAACCGTATGCTCTGGAATTGTTGAAGTTCCGCGAAGCGGGTGTTGAAGTTCTATTAAAGGTATGTTTATCGAAGCCCAAATTCCCTTTAAATCGTATTGATAAAAAAAAAAAAAAAAAACTCGTGTCGAACACAGTCTGATGCATGTGTTTTATGTTTTATATTCAGGACTTTAGAAGGAGATGGGATAGGCAATCACAGGCGTTTTTCAATTTATTCAGGCAGGCCGATAGAGTCGAAAAGCTCGCCGAGGTTATCCAGCGACTGGTGGGTGATTCTCGTCGTCTGCTCACTGCATTATTTAAATAATGTACGATATTAATATAAAATCCGCACGGCTCGTTTTTCAGGAGCAAGGAGATCTGAAACTCCGCGTGAGAACATTGGAATCCGAACGAGCTTTTCAACGCGTTGCAGCCGTTCAAAGCATGGTTGGCAGTGTAAGACTCTGTTTTTTTGGACTTAATAACAGTTCATTTCAGTTCAGTTAAGCTCTCGATTATTTTTATCATTATCACCACACTCACTTTCAATATTCTATTTTTTATATTTTTTTTCATGAAATATATTTTTTGAAAAAATCAGCTCATGTCCAATAACTTTTAAAAATTATTTGAAAAAATCAGTTCAGGTCCAATAAGTTCAGTTCAGTTAGTTTCAGTTCAAAAGAACATCTCTGACTTTGATTCGTTTGCGTTGACAGACAGTTGTTGCCGGAAGCTTAATAAACCTTGCCACAATTTTGTACATCAACTCTATCAAGGTCAGCAGCCGATTCGTCGTATCAACTCATTATCGATATAATTATTTATAATGTGTTTTAATGAAACTAGATTTTTTGTCTCCAGATGCCTTCGACCGTTGCATATATCCTTTGCGCCTTCTTCAGCCTTAAGGTTCTGATCGGAATGGTTAAGGTTAAGAAATTGGATCAAAGAGAAAAGCTGATCACGGGAACCGCCTAAAATAAACGGTGAGCTTCTTTTTTTTTCTGGTATTTTTAACCGTGGCAGAGCTTTTGAAATCGAGAACCGAGATAACTCAGCTTCATGAAGCTGCATTAACCGGGAGAGTGCCGAAATTCGAATGCTCTTTTCTGGTTTAACTCTGCGACTCGCGATGCGTCTACTTGCGACTTTTACGTGTTCGTTAGGTTTTCGACTACGAAATCATGTTCTTGCATCTCCAATTTATAAATGTGTATGTAATGTTGTATATATATCTATATACTTATATGTTAAAGAAATTTGCTACTGAGAAATGTAGAGGATTCAAATTCTCTTGTGAGAAATGTAGAGGATTCAAATTCTCTTGTGAGAAATGTAGATGATTTATGTGAAAGTGTTTATTTTTAGATATTTTTTAAATTTAAATTATTACACTCAAAGTCATAATTAATGAGAAAATCCAAAGTAAATATTACCTTAAACAATTATGATTATGAAGTTGACCAAAATAATAATAGAGGTCTGTTTTTTTATAATCACCTCCATCATCTAGGCATGTTGGAATTATTTATTTATTTAGGGTTTAAACTTTTGATTTATTTTTATATTAATATTAAAGTAAAACTTCATATTAAAGTGTGGTGGAAAATTTTCTAACTATAGTGAAATATTGAAGTTTTTGGTTCGATAAATTAAACATAATACATCAATATTTCAATATATATATTATATATATATATATATATAATAGGAATGTAGTGTTAATTACATACTATATCAAAATCATTTACTTACAATATATAATATATTTTGTTGTAACAAGATATTTGAAAATACATTCGAGAACTTTTTTTTATTTTTAAATCATTCAAAACTTAAGTAATTATTTTACTTTTTTTATTTAATTTAAATTTGTTTTCGTTTTTTGTATCATTATTTTCAGAAGTTGAACGACGTCGAATTTAATCCGTTAAATTGAACTAACGATGCAAATTCAGTCACTACACCACCACATATAATATACTCTAACAAAACTTTTATTTCATTTAAATTAAGTAAACATAACATAAAACAAAAACAAAATTTGTTCTTAGAACGAGTAATTTACATTTATACCCTTGAAGTATGCTTAGGGCGAGGACTCGGTGTAGATGTAGTCTTCACTCTCCAACACACTTTCTTTTTTCGATCCTCCCTTTATAATTTCTTTGCACTGGACTAGTAATTTCTGCTTGTTACACTTTCCTAGTATCTGCCCACATATAAACACTTACAATTGGAAGAAAAATCGTAAAAAAGTTATAATATTTTATTTCGTAAAAATATAAATATATATTACCTGAACTCCCATTTCGTTTGCGACTCTTGCTTCGCTAAATACTGCAAAACGAATAAGCAAAGTTATGATCATAATAGAAAAAAGGGTTGAGACTAATCTCATTTTTAATCACTCAGTTGAAAAGTGGTGCAAGTGTTTGTTAAGTGATGAAGTGATTAGGGTTTGGTATATATAGTACCAAGAAAAAAAGATGAATTGCTATTAAATAATATTTGTTTTTTTAATGGGAAATAAAACTAATTTATTCTTACATGGGTTCTGATGTTTTTTTAACTTCTTTTGACATGCATGTCTTGTGATTCCATAACAGCTAGCTCGATCACCAAGACAATTGGTTGGCTAAAAATCAATTAAAATAAGATTGTTCCAACCCCACCCCACAAATATTTTGACTTTGATTTGACTGTATTTTTTGTCTATTTTTTGTTAGTTCATTAGGTTATTTGTAGTCAACTCGATCTAAGAATTCGAACCCACAAGAAGTTATGTTCTCGAACTAATGATCTTAGGGCATTTGTAAATTACAAATGATTTAAGATCATTGGTACGAGATAGAAATAGTATAATCTTATATTGATCAGCTGGAAAAAATGCATCGACAAAATTCTCAAAAAATGTTAATTATTTGATCGAATTCGGTTGAAACTAGCTACATTATTACTTATTAATTTGTTTGATTTTACGTATATTTTTTTTGTTTTAAAATATAGTAAAAAAAAATATAATTAATAATTGATTTTGTAATTGAGTCTTTTGATAATTTCAATTGAGACGAAGGTGAATTGTAATTTTATATATATGTTTGATCTTTTCTTTTTTGTACAGGTCAATTGCAAAGTCACGAGTTTGAACTTAGTTCGAACTTTGGACTTCACGATCTTCAATTCTAATGTTCAACCAATTGAGTTAATAACCCTTTACATATGCTAACTCTCTTGTGTTAACCAAACATGCAAAATTTATTTATAATTTACAGAAATAAGTTTTTTTGTTATATAAGACATAAAATATATAGTTAAAATTGCACTTTATTTGTCTCTCGTTGCAGCGGAGCGATTTGAGCATCATTGCTCTACGAGGGAATGGTCGAGTCTCATGGTTCGATCTGAATAATTTTTCATTATACAATTTGTGTTTGATCCGATGTTTTTAATGACACTAGCTCGATCGATTTTGATGTTACGTAAACTAGTATCACTGCCCGTGCGATGCACGTGATATTTTTTTTTTTTAAATTGATACGCATGAAAATTTTAATTTATTTTATAATTTTACTCTCACTCTAATTTGTAGGAGTGGGTATTAGACGGGATGTGACGGGATTATGGGAATTTCGTCTTGTCTCGATAATTTATATTCAGATCGAGACGGGATCGAGACCTCCCAAAATTTTAAATAAAATTATAAAATTAAAATTTTAAAAATTAAAATTAAATTAAATATTATCGACTTAAAAAATAATCAAAATAAAAAAAAATAAAAAATAATAAAGATTTTAAGAGAAATAAGTTAAATTATTCAATTTAAAAGACTTTTTACAATCTTTAAAATATAAATATTTAAGTATTTTAAAAACAAATTATATTAAAAAATAAATTATTATGAGATTTGTGAAAATATATTAATTAAGTAATAAATTTAATTGAAGGTGTGATTAGTATTTTGATATTTTTATTAAGGTAATTTTGGATAAAAAGTAATTTTTTATGTTTGTTTATAATTTAATGTTCAACCTTTTCCTAATTATAAATAAGTGAAATTTAATTAATAAAATTCATTTTAAAAAAAACAAATAACAACAAATAACATGAGTGGTTAATAAATACAGTTAATTCCTTTGTTTATAAGTATAAAATATCAATACTCTAATTAATAAAAAATGAAAAATTAATGAACACTAAATTTTAAAATATATTGTATGAGGTATTATATGTAATTTAATAAATTATAACGTCCCTTTTCCAAAATAGTTCTTTTATTAATTTATGTGAAAAAATAATATTTATATGTATATTAATAAATTTACGGAACGGGACGGGACATGATAGAACGGGATCGTCTCGATCCCATCCCGTTCCATTATAAAAAAAAATCGGGACATAACGGAACGTGATTGTCATTTTTACAATTGATCACGTCCTATCTCGCTAACTTTTGGATGGTATAGGGACGAAATCAGAATTCCAGATTAAAGTGTTCACCCCTACTAATTTGTAAACTCGTATTGAATCTAATTATCAATCGTTATCTCAAATATTTTATTCAAATTGAAAGGTTATGCATGCATGTTTGAAGTAAAATTTAACATGTAAATCAAATTATAAAATAAAAAGAAAATTATAAAATCAAATATTCTCATAGCAAATTGCGAAATATCTTATAACAAACGACATTAAGGTTTTATTTGTGATTGATTTCATTTTCATTACAACATAAAAAAATTAAAATTATTAATAATGTATAATGATTTTATAAAAAATATTTTTAAAATTTAATTACATATGTCTTTTCATATTTTACAAATATATATTTGTTAATTATAATAATTGATCTTTTCTATTAGATTTACCTTTATCAATTTTTTTTATAATAACTGAATCATATTTTTTTGGGCAATTATTAATAATTATAACTTAACAATATAAAAAAAATATGTTTTAAAATTGTTTTTCAATAATAATTTCCAATATTTTCATCGTTCACTTAAATCATACTATAACTTTTGTTGAATATTTAGAGTGAAAGATTATATAGCTAATAAGATTAATAATTTTATTATCTTTTTTCTTGTGTTTCTATTATTTCGTTACTCAATTTTCGGAAAGTGCTTCCGTGCATCGCACGGGGCGGGAGACGTTCGTGTCAACTTGAATAATGCGGGGTACAAAATTATCTATGGCATTGCAACCTCACTTGCACCACAAAACTCAATTCTTGTAAATTAAACGACACAAAATCTGAGCAATAAAATCGAAAAATCAAACAACATTAAAGAATAACAATATAATTTTAATATGTGATATGCTTTGGAGCGAAAAACATACCACCACCATGCATGTTGCATTTTGGGTTAGTTAGAAGAGGGAAAGATAAGAAAATCCGACGAATATATATACGCATAAATATTAAAGCATGAGAACAGGGAATACCTCTGCGAATTGATGATGTTCTATGAAACGCGGCCAAATTTCTCTTAGGAAGATCTTGAAATTTGGAATAATAGAATAATGAGTTTGATAAGAATCAAGAAAATATTTATGCAGATAAATGAATAAAAAATGTATCATTAATTACAATTATATAAACACAATAATATTAAATTTTTCTTATTGGTACACGTGCCATGGAGATTCCCTACGGCATTTTGGCCGTAGGGAATGCACTAAAAAAACCAGGAATCCCTACGGGATTCCCTACAACATTTTGGCCGTAGGGATTTCCCTACGGCATTCCTATACAGAGTTCTCCTACGGCATCCCCTACGGATAATAGCCGTAGGGGACTGCGCGCGCATTCGCGCGCATAGCTTCCCTCCAAGATTCCCTACGGCGTCCCTTACGGCTAGTCATAGGGCAATTATCCCTACGGGCAAACACACGTAGGGAAATAATAAATCCCCTACGGGAAGTTTTAACGTAGGGTCCCTTACGGCTATTACCCGTAGCAGTAGGGTAGTTAGAAAAATATTCCCTACGGCAAGGGAATTGTTTTTTTTTTTTTTTTAAATTATTTATTTATATAATAATAAATTAATTAAATGTTATTATAAAATTACGCTAAATAGTTTTAAATGTTTTTTTAAACCAAGTGAAATAATAAAATTATAATTAAAGTTTTTTAACTGTTTACAATTATACAACTAATAAAATTGTAATTACAATTGTATGGCCCAAGATTTGAACCCTACACCTCTTGAGAGGAGAAGATAACCGTTGAGCTATCTGAATTATATGTACAAATTTTAAAACATAATATATATGTATTCATTAACTTATATTTATTAAGTATTATAATGTAATATTAAGATAAAATACAATATATATATATAGTTTCCCAAGGAGCTCCCCTACGGCATCTCCGTAGGAAAGGTGTTCCCTACGAGACAATCTCTTACGACCCATTCCTGTAGGAATTCCCGTAAGGAAAGGTGTTCCCTACGGCATTCCCTACGGGAATGGCCGTAGGGATTCACAGTTTTTTTTGTAGTGATAAATTATATATGTATAGATAGATAGATTCGTAACTAAGTGTATATATAAGTGTATATATAATTATTCATATGTTTGAATTTATATATATATATATATATATATATATATATATATATATATATATATATATATATATATATATATATGAGCTTATGATTTTGTTAGTCGTGTATTAGTCTTGTATTTTGGGATTATGATTAGAATAGTGGAGACAAATTAGTTTGTAGTATTATGAAGTGGTTAAAACATCACTATTTGATTTCGGTGTTTTGTCGATCATTTAAAATAATTATCTCACCAAATAATGTTGTAATTAGTACTCCGTATTTTATATGTGTGATCACATGCTAAATTGAAATGCGGGGGAAACAAGAAGTTTCATTAAACAATAATCTCATTATTAACTAATTTACTTAATGAGTTTTAACTTTAATCTTTTACTATTGCTATTGAATTTTTATTGTTACAGTAGAAACTATATACGATCATATAGTTGAGACCGTTACAAAATAAAATTAATATTTTTTTATAAAAAAATAATATAAATATAAAAATAATATACATTAAATATTATTTATCTTTAAATATATATAATCAATTTAATAGTTTTGAATAATAAAATTTTATCATATATGTTTTAAAATTGTGTTTCACATTATAAAATATTAATAAATCTAAGAACTACAAAATTTGACCATATATTATATGTTATTGATTTTGATAACTATTTTAAGTTATATTAAACATGCATGTTATTAATAAATATTTTTAATATATATTAATCATTTATTTTTATATAAATGTATAAATCCTTAAGACGGAACTTTTAAAAAAATAAATGTATGACTTATGATAATTGATCATATGGAGTTTATTTTTATTTATAACTCTTAAGTTGGGACTTAATTTTTTATTACGAAAATTTATTTCTACTATATATAGTTTCTACTGTAATATACTTCGTGAGATTTTAATTTTATAATTTGTGTAATTATTATTATTCTCTTGTGCCCCTTTAAAACGATATCAGTTCAATTATACTGTACAATTAAAATATTATATTTATTAATTTGTGTCCAAAAAAAAAATCTAAAGGACAATTGGAGTATTGTATTTCAACAATTTATTCGACTAGTAATAGAATTATTTTTGTTGAAGATATATATGGGAGTTATATTTATTGTAATTTAATGTTTTTATATATACCACATTTTTTGTTCAATTCATATTTCTGTAAATTTATTTTTATAAAGTGTGCAACATGAACGTGACTTATTTTTTGAATAAAAAGTGGTAATGGGATTTATGTGTAGGCAATAATTATGCATTAAATTTAATGAATGGTTGGAGACTTGTATTGACTATTGATTTTGGATTTTTTTTTGTCATAAATATATTATAAATATAATACTCCATATTTAGTTTATTCTTATTTGTGTTTAATTACATATTAATACTACATACTAACATTACTAACTATTTATAATTGAAAAACGGTGTCATTCTCATGTAAATAAATGTATATGTGTGTTGAGAAATTGTATGTGGTGCCCATTTATGGACACTTATTCTAAATTAATTGGTTGAATATTTTGTACCAACTAAAGTAGTATAATTAATTTGCAATTCATTAGTTGAATATTGTACCATCTAAAGTAGTAGAATTAATCAATTCCCATATGATATTTTCATATCCATGTTTGAAATAATAAGGTCAATGCTATATATTATTATATTAATTATTCACTCAAGAATAATTACATATTGATAAAAATCATTGCAATTGAATTTACATAATTAACTTTGAGTCAAAATTGCACTATTATTATTTAAAATATCAAGTAAAATATTTCCAAATATACACAACAAGACCAAATTCAGATCACAAGCAATTGTTTAAGAAAAATGACAACAAAATTATATATATATATATATATATATATATATAATGCTATATATTATTATATTAATTATTCACTCAAGAATAATTACATATTGATACAAATCATTGCAATTGAATTTACATAATTAACTTTGAGTCAAAATTGCACTATTATTATTTAAAATATCAAGTAAAATATTACCAAAAATACACAACAAGACCAAATTCATATCACAAGCAATTGTTTAAGAAAAATGACAACAAAATTAAATATATATATATATATATATATATATATATATATATATATATGCTCGATTGATAACTGCCTGTCGATTTGTCAACATGCCGACCGTAAGTCAACATTTTGTCGAAAATTATCGGTAAATAAATTTAAAAACATTAAGTACATAATTAATTGTGTTTCAAGCTACTATTGGTAATAAAAAATAAGTAGAGTACAATTTTTTTGTAGTAAACTCAAAATTTACATTGGACAATCTTGTTAAACACACTTACGATCATTTTTTTTTTTCGTAAATTGAAATTGAAATTGAAATATTCCACGTATAAATTGTAAAATATTGACACTGCATATGATCTACATAAAAAATTCAAAAATCAATTTATTATTGTTTGCCATTTCAAAGATTTAATAAAGCACCATATAAATTCTTGCAATATTACAATTCCACCTATTTTCAAAAAAGAGAAAAAAACGTTACTCATCTTAATTTATGTGAAAAAAGGAAAAACAAATTAAAAAAAAATCAACCAAATTTGTTTTAGAAAAAATAATAAACCCGTGGGACCCACCCCAAGAAACAGAAGAGCTTTTTACACCCATTTTCTCACTATTACAGCTCATACCCCATATATAAAAATCCTACTCTCTTTGTCAAGTAAAAAATAAAAATAAAAATCAAATAAAAATAAATAAATAGATAAATAGTACTATAAATAAATCTTTTTTCTCTCTCTCACGCACAAACACGCACACACACGCACACAGCACTGATAACTCAGTCCTGCACACACACACATACAGACAACACCAACTCATCTTCTTCCCCATTTCTCCCCCAAATAAAACCCTAATTCACACCGAATGCCTCACCCATAGTCCACCTCCATTTCCCAATCCCTCCACCCCCACCTCTCCACACCCCCGCCGCCGCCGAAAAATGACCGCCGCCCTCACTCTCTTCCTCCTCCTCCTCCTCCTCCTCCACCGCCACGCCTCCGCCTCCCATGACGAAATCAGATCACTCCTCGAGTTCAGAAAGGGCATCAAATCCGACCCGTCGGGATGGGTGTTCTCCACCTGGTCCATCCCTTCCAACATCTCCGCCTGCCCCGGCGACTTCCACGGCGTCGTCTGCGACGCCGCCGCAACCGCCGTGGTCGCCATTGCCCTCGACGGGCTCGGCCTCACGGGGGACCTCAAGTTCAGCACGCTCATCCCGCTCAAGTCGCTCCAGAACCTGACCCTCGCCGGGAACTCGCTCACCGGGCGCCTCGTGCCGACCATCGGGTTAATGACGACCCTTCAGGTGATTGATCTGTCCGGAAATCAGTTCTACGGGCCGGTCCCGGACCGGCTGAACGCTCTCTGGGCGCTGCATTATCTCAATTTGTCGATGAACAATTTTTCGGGAGGGTTTCCTCTGGGAATTGGGGCTCCTGTGGGAATTCGCAACTTGCAGCAGCTGAGAGTGTTGGATTTGCGGTCGAACCAGCTTCAGGGGGACGTCCAGGAGCTGATTCCAGAGCTGAGGAATGTGGAGTATCTCGATTTGAGCGGGAATAGGTTTTTCGGTTCCATGGAATCGAGTGTGGGGAATGTTTCTGCCTTGGCTAATACGGCCAAGTACATAAACCTGAGTGGGAACAATTTAGGGGGTCGGTTCTGGGGGGCCGAATCCATGAGGCTGTTTAGGAACTTGCAGGTATTGGATTTGGGCGGTAATGGGATCGTCGGACAGCTGCCGGAGTTTGGGCAGTTGCCGAGTCTTCATACGCTGAGGCTCGGAAGTAATCAGCTTTTCGGGTCTGTGCCTGGGGAGTTAGTGCAGGGGGGTATCCCATTGGTGGAGCTTGATCTCAGTGTTAATGGATTTTCGGGTAAGGCGTTGTTGATCTTATATTCTTATTGATTTTGTTTGAGCTTTCCTTCTTACTGACTGTTGTCTTAGTGTTGTTTTTAATGTAGATATGTTGTATTCATGCATGTGAGTTAGGTTATCTTATCACTAGGCGACAACGGGATTTGCGTGTTATGTAAATATATGTTGTTATGTTTGGAAAAACATTTAACGAACTCTAGGATCTTTCGGTAGTTTATAGGAACACACGTGTCAGTGACTGATTTCATGCTATATTTTTGTCTTCGTACGTGTTTTAAGCTATACTGTTCTTTCCTCGTATGTGCTTTAAGTTTTGTCTTAGTGTTTGTTTTTAATGTAGATAAGTTGTATGCTAGTTGGGCTACATTGTCACCTTGAGAACACGTGGACTGTTGTTCCTGATTTTTCCGCAGAGGGTTTGCGTGTTATGTGAATGACTGTTGCTATATTTGGAAAGCATTAACGAACTCTAGGATCTTTCGGTAGTTTATAGGGAGACACGTGTTGGTTACCGATTCCGTGCTATATTTTACCTTGTTCGTATTCGCTTTAAGGTATCCACATCTTTTTTATTACAAAACAACACACTCGTTACTCCTTTTCGCCAGAATCCATTGTTTTTAGCCTATATCCTTGGATATGAGATGGAATTTTAGTGTTGTGAGTTGATTTGATATAGGAATAGTAAGAATAATGATTGGATATGGTCGTTAGAAATACGTGAGCTGCTGAATCGTAGAACTTGTAGGAAAATACTAGTAAGTATAATTTCTGGATATTTCCATAACCATTCCATCGGGATATTAACTCTAGTGGAACAGAAAGAAAAGAAAACATTTTTGGTATCAAAAGCGACATATATTCCTTTAGGTATTCTGGTTGTCATTAATCATGCACAAGAATTTTAAGGTCAAAGAAGAGAGAGTTATCAAAGATTACTGCCACGTGACTGATTTTTTTCGAACATAAGGCAGATGAATTGCATTAATAAAGAACAAGATTAGTATAGATGCAGTTCGTTATTGTATATTAGTATGTTACAAAACCTTGAGTACTTAGCTCTCTTTGACGATGCGACAATTGTACTCTTAAATTTCATTTTACACTTACCTTTACAGTTTAATTGAAAATTTTACAAAATTGTACTGTTTAAAATTGATTGATATAGTCAATATGTCACATTTCTGTCTAACTACCTAAGTTGTTTTGTGAACACCTTGGCACTGCATATATTTAATTTCCTTTTTTCTTTTTTGTATCGATATTTTCTCTGATGGAATTCTAAATCTCCATTTACATTTTCAGGTTCCATCCCAACGATCAACTCTACTACTTTGAAAACTCTCAACCTTTCATCAAACTCAATGTCGGGTTCTTTGCCGCCGTCCTTGGCAAATTGCGTAGTTGTTGATCTCAGCAGAAATCTTCTATCAGATAACATATCCGTCCTGACTAATTATACTGTCAATCTGGAAAGTTTAGATTTAAGCTCCAATGCCTTGACAGGAAACCTTCCCAATCTGACACAATTCCAAAGTTTGACTTTCTTCAGTATGACAAACAATTCGTTAGAAGGCCCCTTACCTTCGTCATTGGGCTCCAAGCTCACGACAGTTGACCTGAGTTCCAACAGATTCGATGGCCCAATCCCAACCAGCTTCTTTAATTCGGAGACCCTAACAAATTTAAACTTGTCAGGCAATCATCTGACCGGACCAATTCCTATTCAACGCGCCTCTGCGACTGGTTTATTGGTTCTTGTTACTGTACCAGCAATGGAGTCTTTAGACCTTTCGAATAATGCTTTATCCGGTGAGTTACTGCCCGCTATAGGCGATTGGGAAAGACTTAAGCTGCTTAATCTCGCGACAAATAATCTCTCAGGACAGCTTCCGAGCGAATTAAGCAACCTCACTGTCTTGGAGTTCCTCGACTTGTCCCACAACAATTTCAATGGTCAAATCCCTGGTGGTTTACCGTCAAGCCTAAAGTTCTTGAACGTGTCTTACAACTATTTATCCGGAAAAATCCCTGAAAACCTGATCAACTTTCCCGATTCTTCATTCAAGCCCGGAAATGAAGCTCTTCAAACTCATCACTCATCCGGAAGTAACGTCCCAAGCCAACTGGGAAACATGAGTCACAAACACTCTAAATCCAGCATTATAATAGCTGTTATTGTCGCGTGTGCCTTAGCTGCTATTGTGATTTCCTTTATCCTGTTTGCCTACCACCGAGTCCGCCTCCGCGATTCTCGACCCCCTCAGGTTTCTGGTCAGGACACTAAAGCAGGAAGGCTTGGTCGTCCTTCCCTTTTCAATTTCAACACAAGCAGCAGCACAGAACCTCGATCGACGTCGCTCAGCTTCTCCAATGACCATTTGCTGACCTCATCGCTGTCTGAGCAAACGGAGCCCGTCGGCGAAATCACGCCAGCTGGCGTGGTACCCGTTAGTCCCGATCAACGGGATAACCACGCGACGACCTCCGGAAGGAAATCTTCTCCAGGCTCTCCGATAGCGACTTCGCCGGTCACACTGAATGTGTATTCGCCCGACCGGTTGGCTGGAGATTTGTTCTTCTTGGATAACTCAATCGTGTTTACAGCTGAGGAGTTGTCGCGGGCCCCAGCGGAGGTTCTGGGCAGAAGCAGCCATGGGACACTGTACAAAGCTACACTGGATAACAATCATATGCTGACTGTGAAGTGGTTGAGGGTTGGGTTAGTCAAGAAAAAGAAAGATTTCGCAAAGGAGGTGAAGAAGATTGGATCCGTTAAGCATCAGAATTTGGTTCATTTACGAGCTTATTATTGGGGGCCGAGGGAACAGGAGAGGCTTATTTTAGCGGACTACGTGTTGGGGGATAGCTTAGCATTACATCTTTATGGTAAGGACTAAGGACGACTATTATATTTGCTTATATGGCTATATTCATGCAATTGAATTTTTTACTTAATTTTTGTTTTTCAGAGTCAACACCTCGGAGGTACTCTCCACTGTCATTCAACCAACGGTTGACCATCGCCATCGACGTTGCCCATTGTCTCCTCTTCCTCCATGACCGAGGCCTCCCGCACGGAAACCTGAAGCCGACAAACGTAATCTTGTCTGGCTCAGACTACACTGTCCGTCTGACAGATTACGGTCTACACCGTCTGATGACGCCAGCTGGCGTTGCCGAGCAGATTCTGAATCTGGGGGCCCTCGGCTATCGTGCACCGGAGCTTGCTAACGTACCTAAGCCCAGCCCATCATTCAAGGCTGACGTGTACGCTTTCGGTGTGATCATGATGGAACTGTTGACTAGAAGGAGTGCGGGTGACATCATCTCAGGTCAATCGGGAGCCGTTGATCTCACGGACTGGGTGAGGCTCTGCGATCAGGAAGGACGGGGGATGGATTGTGTGGACAGAGATATGGCGGGAGGGGAAGAGCAGTCGAGAGAAGCTATGGACAGAATGCTCACAGTCTCGATAAGGTGCATTCTTCCTGTAAATGAGAGGCCTAATATCAGGCAAGTGCTGGATGGATTGTGTTCTATATCTTCGTCGTCGGTGTGAAAATATGTACATGTTTTTCGCCCTTGGTGTTAATTCTTTTTTATGTGGTGACCATTTGTTATATTTTTTTTTTTGTCTTGTTCCATTTTTTGAATCGGTTACATCGGCGTCTAATTTGGGCTAATTTATCGTTACATATGTGTTTAGTTCGTCCGTCCCCCCCTTCAGTTTTTGTGTGAAGGGATGTTTAATCCATTGATAAGATTGACATGAATTCTGAGTTCTGATAGAGCTATGTTTCAGATACTTCTTACTTGCAGAATATTTTTTATTTAATTTCTTTTTTTGGAATTCCTTGTGCCCTGTTTGGATTGTAGTGATATAGTATAACTACTTTTTTTTTTTTGGAGAAATTTCTTTGTTGATTTTGTGGTAGTTCTGTGGTAGAAGGAAACTACCCAAGATCATTGTGTGACCAGATTGCAAGATACTACAAGTTGCGAAAAACCTTTGGTTTTGTGCTCGACTCAGCTCAACCGTGTGAGGGACTAGCTCATACGGGGTCGATCAGTCCATGCCCTAAAGATAGCAGCTAGAGGAGGTGTATAAAAACGAGTTGTCGATCTAAGTAGCTCGGTCACTTGGGCCTAGAATCGTTAGGCGATCAACAAACATTTCATCGACTCATAATAGGATTTTTCCAACTTTTAATATTTAAAATCACCGTTCTATACTTAGAGCATTCTGGTAGGTACAATTTTTATGTGGCATGAAATTGTACTTAGGCATACAATTGAGAGTAGATGTACAATTTAGGAGATAAAAACAATAGTATCAAAGTTTAGATACTATGTACAATTTTTTATGTGTCTTATATTGTGGGTTTCAAATGCATAAAGTAAAGAAAATTGCACCTCAAACCATTGGGACGGTGAGGTACAAATTGATAGATACAATAATTTTGTGATATGTTAACTAAATTGTACCTTAGAGGTACATAATTGGAGATGCTCTCACAATATTATACTACTTGAACTAATTACAATTAGGGATGGAGAGAGTATTCTCCAACTTTTCTTAAACTAATGACAATCAGGATCCGAGAGAGACTAGAGAGTATTCTCCAACTTTTCTTAAACCCTAAGTGCGGATAATTCTTTGGAGCATAAGTGATAATCAAGTTATATTACGTAATAACAACAATTGGATCTGTGGCGCAATGGTAGCGCGTCTGACTCCAGATCAGAAGGTTGCGTGTTCGATTCACGTCAGGTTCATTTCTCTTTATTTGTATTTTTTTACTATTTTTCCTTCATTCTTTTTTGTTTTTGTATTTTTAATTTTATTTTCCTACATTAATTTTAGTTTACAGTACTGAAAATAATCTGGATAAAACCTTCACGGCGGCGCAGCCAACTAGAACCACCACCCCCACCGCCGTCCCCTGACTTTCCCGAAATGGCCTCGATCTCTCTCCCCTTTGCCTCTTCCTCTCTGCAATTCCCCCCTTCCCCAAAACCCACCCACATTTCGACCCCAAACCCCGCCCTCACCCGCCATTACTCGCGGGTCCGCATCTGCGGGGTTTCGACCCGACCCCACAACCAACCGGGCCCCAAAAGATCCCGCAGGAAAAGCAACCCATCTCCATCTTCTTCCGAATCAGAGGACCTGGTCCGATCGGTGATGAGGGGTTTCACCGATAAGCAGCCATTGCTCAATACCTTGAATCAGTACGTGCAGTTCCTAAGAACCGAGCACTGTTTCTTGCTTTTCGAAGAGCTCGGGAAGGCCGATAAATGGCTTCAGTGCCTAGAGGTTTTCTCCCCCCTCTTTTTAATTTGGTTATTAATTTTAATTTTATTATTGCTATCTGGGTTTTCCTTTGTTCAATTCGAAAGAGTGTTGTTTCTGTTTAGGTGTTCAGATGGATGCAGAAGCAGAGATGGTACGTAGCCGACAATGGTGTCTACTCGAAGCTGATCTCCGTCATGGGCAAGAAAGGTCAAACTCGGATGGCCACGTGGCTCTTCTCCGAGATGCGGACCAGCGGCTGCAAGCCCGACACTTCCGTCTACAACGCTCTCATCACAGCCCACCTCCACTCCCGAGACAAGCCCAAAGCCCTCGCCAAATCTCTCTCGTATTTCGAAAACATGAAATCGACCGAGAGGTGCAAGCCCAGCGTCGTCACCTACAACATCCTCCTCCGAGCTTTCGCTCAGGCGAAGAACGTTGACCGAGTCAACGCCCTGTTCAAGGACCTCGAGGAGAGCATAGTCACTCCCGACGCTTTCACTTATAACGGGGTGATGGATGCGTACGGGAAGCTGGGGATGATTCGGGAAATGGAGTCGACCCTTTCCAGGATGAAGAGCAAGCAGATTAAACCGGACATAATCACGTTTAATCTGTTGATTGATGCTTACGGGAGAAAGCAAGAATTCGATAAGATGGAGCAAGTTTTCAAGAGCTTATTGCGTTCAAAGGAAAAGCCGACCCTGCCCACGTTTCATTCCATGATCACGAATTACGGGAAAGCCCGACTGAGGGAAAAGGCGGGTTTGGTCTTTGAAAGAATGACGGAGATGGGATATAAGCCTAGTTTCGTGACTTACGAGTGTCTGATTATAATGTACGGGTATTGTGACTGCGTGTCGAAGGCTAGGGACATGTTTGACTATATGAATGAGTTTGAGAAGGAGAAGAAGGTGTCGACTCTTAATGCTATGCTCGAAGTGTATTGCATGAATGGTTTGCCGATGGAGGCGGATATGCTTTTCAGGAGTGCACGTGCGAGTGGGGTTTACGGTGTGAACTCGTCTACTTACAAGCTGCTTTACAAGGCGTATAGTAAAGCGGATATGAAAGAGCTGGTAGAGAAGTTGGTCGAGTGTATGGATAAGGATGGTATAATTCCGAATAAGAGGTTTTTTCTTGATGCCCTGGGGGCATTTGGGACTTCGTTTGTGGGTAAGAAGCCAACTGGAAGGAAAAACAAGTTGAGCGAAAAAGGTGAAACCGGAAAAACGACGTAGTTGATTTAGTGGAGATGATAATATGTTTCACAATCCATTCTTCGAAGAGCTCGAGTCGTGAAAGGCAAACTTTTCTCTAGTCTGTGAGGTTCGGATCATACAACTTAGTTGGAAATGTTATGTATTACGATTGCCTCCAAATTAGTTAATAAACTTGCAGTTCTGTTTCTGCAGGTTATAACGGAGAATCAAAAGTCGTATTGTAGAGACTCCCAGCCTTGTGTTTTTTAAGCCATCTCAGAAAAACACGCTACACATTGGGATGCATTGAACTTTTCCGTTCGCAAATAATTTGATTGGGATACGCATTATGTCAAATAATATTTCTCTTCGAGAAAAACTTTGACTTGCTTGCGATATTCGATTTGCGTGAATATTGTGATCTAGTTTAGCTATATATGTATTCATCTCTTCTATTTCTCTCAGTTCATTGTCCTTTGTTGTGGATGATTTTTGTTGCAACACTTGGGATATCCGAGGGAGGTTTTTCCTCCTAATATTAAAGAAAAAACCAGGGTTGACTAATTGGTCGGAGATATATATTCTCAGATGTGTTCTATGCATTGCTTTGTTTTCATTTGTTCAGTTCTTACCTTGCGGCTTGCATACAAGTTTTATATTTATTCTTGTTTTATTTTCTGACTTGAGGCAATGTTCATTGGGATCTTGATTGAAAGTGTCGTTGAGGTTTTGGCTTTGTGAAAAAACGGAAAATATCTTCCGGTGGAAAATAACTTGCTGTGATTTTCAGTTTGTGAAAAAATGGAAAAAAAGATGTAGAAATTAAAATATTATCCTAGTAAATAATGTGTAAAGATTCCGAATGGAATATTTCTTTTTCCCTCTTATTTTCATCCAATCAATAGAGTAAAAAATATTGTTATGTGGATTAATGCTTCTTAATTATGATTAATTTCTGCTTGATAATATTGGCTTCTGATGGGCATTGACTCTGTACTGAAGGTCATCTACCTACACAAATCCTTGGAACAAAGTAAAAGAAAAATAGAGATTTCAGTGAACTTATTGCGAAAACCTTATCTTTTCTCGTCACATATTCATGATAAATGTCTTTTATGTTCAGTCTTTGGAAAAAGAATTGACTATAAGCTCTTTGTTGCAGTCTATTTCCGCCCCAAGAGAAAAGACTCGATTCTTTAGTTTTACACGACAGGGAAATAGAGTCAGGGCTGTTGTAGGAGCCGCTGGAGGAATGCTGATACTATCACTGGGTAAAGTAGACAGTAGACACTCTCACCCTCAGGTTTGGTATAATTACAATAAAACCCCAGAGGTTTTTGAAAATTACATAAAATTAGAGCTTCAAGAGTCGAGAAGATTCTCATTGCACTCGTGTCTTTGTTTTGCAAGTTGCAGTTAAACCCGGATCGTTTGTCGTACGAGAATTATTCGTAGCAGGGGAATCAGTACAGAGCTACTCAGCAAACGATACAGTTCCTTAAATCGAGAGGGCATAAGGTTGACAGTGAAAAAAACTTGGATACCATCTGCCAGTTTGTAATTTAGAAGTTGGATACCATCTCCTGCTGTTATTCTTGAGATTTTTTTATACAAATTCAAATCAATATACATTGTTTGTTTTAAATTATGAAATACTGTACATTAGTATAGTAATAGCATAGCTGATGGGGTATGTAACATATTGTTATTTTTCTTATTTTAATTTGGTTGAAAAAAGTGTCCTTTTAATCTATATATAGATTTGTAATGAATTATTTGTTGATTTATTTTAATAAATATCAACAAATAAAAATATATGCACTTTTTTTTGGATGTTAATATTCTTATTTATAATATATAGTGGGTGGTTATTATAAAGGTATTAAAGTAATTAATTGTATTTTTTTTAAAAATTTTTAAAATTTTAATTTATATAATAATAAATAAATTAAATGTTTTTCTACATAAAAATAACTGCGCTAATCTAAATTAATTGAGCAGATAAAAATAATTGCGCTAGTTTTTATTTTCTCTCCAGAATTAATTATAGCGGAGTTTATTAGGTTTAGAGAGAGTAGGGTATTTATAAACTATACCAGTGACCTAATAGAAATTAATTATTGAGAATTCAATTATAATTTTATAGTGCAATTAATTATAATTGAAATTATTGAATTTAATTAAAGTTTTTGTTTTGGGACGACGAGTTAATTAAATTGCAATTTAGCCTAACTTATAACGGTAAATTTTTTATTTATAAATTTTATTTATAATTAAGCAAAATTGTAAGCTTTTTTATATAAACTTTTTATTTATAAATTTTATTTATAATTAATTATTCTAATAATTTTTGTGTTTATATAGAAAATTTGTTTATAACAATGACCCGACGCCACAGATCTAGATCCCGTTCATCTCCCAAATCAAGGCCACAATCTCCCAGTCCCAAAAGGTAAATTGTAGTATTTTCTGGCCCTTATTCACATGTGAGAAATGTCTTTTCACTAATTAACATGTTTGCAAGGGAAAGTATCATGTCACAGAGGTATATCCAGTTCTAGGACTAGTTCTGATCACAGACCAACAAGCCCCAAAGGTACTAGTTCTGATCACAGACCAACAAGCCCCAAAGGTTCATTTAAATATTATAAAGTTAGTACTGGGATAAGATTTATTGACTCTCTCCCAAAAATATAAAAAAACACAAAAAATTAAATAAAACAAAATAATAAATGATAAATGTGTGGAGCAAATTAAAATAACAAGTAAAATAGAGCACATCAACTAAGTATATTAATGTAACACTCTTCACGACAATATCACATAAAGGCCACCATCAATAATCTGAGTGCGAATCGATTAAATTGTTTTTTGGTTTGATGCTGCACTTGCTTGGAATTTCATTTTGATTGAATTGGTAGTATCACTTATATTGTTTAATTTTTTATTAAATTATTATTATTGTAAATCATGAATTTTATTGTGAAGTATATAATTATTGAGTACTTTGTAACATTTTTTATACTTTAATAATATTTTTTTTATTTCTTATGAATTAATACTAATTAAATTTTACTAATGTTTTATTAAAATTTTAATTTAGTTTATTGATATTTTTTTAATTTTATATAAACTAGTATCACTGCTTATGCACGTGATTTATTTGTTTGAAATAATCTAAAATTTTATTTAATCTGTAACGTATTTCACCAAAAATTTATTAATGGACTAAGAAATTATTTTATTTAATAATCGAACTCTCACTTAAATTTGTAAACTCGTATTAATCTCATTATTAATCTCATTATTAACCGTTATCTCAATTATAAAATTTTATTATTTTTAAAGATACCTCTGTCTGTTTGATGTAATTTATAGTATGTAAGCTTCTTGAGCATAGCCGAGTAGTAAGGTATGTTTTCATATAATTTAATTTATATATATTCAATTATATTTTAATGATTTTAATTATATATTCTTATTAGTTTTATAGGTTTTGTTTAGTTATAGTTTATATTGTGATAATATTTTAAGGATTTTAATTATATATTTTTATTAAGTCAGTGTATAAAAAAATATTTTAAAATTTCTCTTTAATAAATTTTACTATTGCTATTATACAATTCATGTCATACCAATTCAACTCATATTACATATTTTAGTAAGAAAATTGTAATAAAAATAATATTTGTAAATATACAAATATAAATAGACCAAGTGAAAAAAAAAAAAAAAAACTAAACTCAATAATAACAACATAATTGTCTCATTCTTAAATCAACATTCTGATGAAGAACCTAAAAATACAAGCAAAAACGGAAGACATTTCATTGTTAAAAATACTTTTATAGATTTTTGGTTAAAACCAAAACAAAAACCAAACCAACTAAATCATTCTTTAAACGGTTTGATTTTCGATTCTTAAAAATAACTATTATTTCGGTTTGGCGGCTGGTTCTTCTTTTCCTCCGAACACGTACAACTGTGATTTGTATCTCGGCTCCGTCGGACGCTTCTCGAACACGGCCTCATCGTCGAAGGAGATGTATTGCAGATCGAGATAAGAGTAGTACCCATTTTGCCCGATGATGTTTTCCGTTTTGATATCAAACCCTAATTTCTCTCTCGTTTCTATTTATATTTATAGACTATAGGATCTAAGAGTGTTTTTTAGATTTAATTTTGGTAATTTAATTTATTTCATTTCATTTCATAAATAAATAATAAATTCAATCAATAATTTCAAATATATAATCTAGTTAATATTTATAATATTATTTAATATTTTTTTTTTTCATAAAAGTGAGTATGTAGAGTGATTGAATGTGAATTCAATTGTTAAGGCCATTATGATCATGAGGAAAGCTTCTGCTCATACAGTAGTCATTAATAAATAAAGAAAAATGAATATCTAATTATCAACAAACTTTAGTGATATCATCTTATTCAACACACTTAGGTTGTATTATTATCATAAGCTAAACATGAAGTTTCTTCCCTACTCAATATTTGTTTTGAAGAGAGATGTGAAATTCTTTGATTTAGGGAGTAGAGGGAATATGTGCTGGGCTGGGGGATTGTTGTACATAGACAAATATCGCATAAAGACTCTGCATAAAGGCTAAAGCTATCATTCAGAAGATCAAATTAATAACCTCCTGAAAATGGATTTCAGTCTGTGTAACCAAATCCAAAATCTGATTGTCAAGTAACACATTATAAAGATAATAAGTTACTAATGAATGTTTTCTCATGGTTCCTTTTCCTGGATAAGACCAAAAGATAAACTACAAAAACTACCCCTGGGATTAAGAGTATCCAAACCATTGAGTTTCAGTTCTGTATACATTTTAATACAACTGCTAGCTGACTTCTCTGAATTTGCTTGCTTCATCAAATATTTTACAATTACGCCCCAAAACCTGAAAAATTATTACTAAAAACCCCAACTTCTCGTCTCCCTATTTGTAGAATATTACAAACACTGAAGGTTGTAAATTTGATATGCAAGAAAAAGTTGGCCTATTTGTAAAATTTAGAAAAGTGTAGCGATGAATTTGTAAAAATATTTGACAATGACAGCGATTTCCATTAGCTCCACTATCGTCAAGAGCTAATATGAAAGGTGTGTGTAACCTCAAGGGTGTGTTTTGCAATTTTTAAGGTTAGCTGTTTTGTGTTTGTAATTTGATCAATCCGTGAAGGTAACTTTGTAACTATATATATAAAAATGAAAAATACTCTCAACAAACACAAGCTGCAAAGCACATGTGGACCAAATTCTCTGTAAATTTTACTAAGACTACAATTATTCTCCCAGACTCCCACAACTATGCTCTGATTCTGTATGAACAAAGTGCTAGTGTGTGAAACATGAGAACCACAAACATTGTAATGACATGCATGCTTATAGCGATAAAATTAAATAGATATAAGGGCACACAAGCAAATACAATACAATTATCTAAAAAACAAGTACTTTAAATCAGAAAACGAAAAAGTTTTAAAGCCATACGCAATGAGATTCTCTTTAGGAGCCACACTGTGAGAATAAGAGCAACAAAACAAATACCTACAAAAAATAGCAAATCACAAAAAAAAAAAAAAAATCAATGATGAAATTTACAGTTAGAGGATTTTATATCTCCCATGCCAAAAATGATAAATTGAGATAATGAAATTAGTATTATTCTTTCTAAGAAGTTAGGACTAGTTACACTGGCGGAACCAGAAAGTTAGTCAAAAGTGCCCAATTCTACTTGTGATAAAGTTTTGTCACACACACTTTAAATTCACTAAATATCATTCATTACAAATGTCAATAACTAAGGTTGTTTAATTTACAAATCAATTACAATTTAAAAGTCGAAAAGGGGGGTCCAGTGCCCCCCATAGCAATTTCTTGTTAGGAGTAGTCTGGGGTTTCTATTTCTTGTTACTGATATTCCAGAAATACATGTCAATTTACAGTTTACTTTTTTAATTTGGGCTAACTAATTACACCACCTTATTCTGAGCCTAATTTTCTTAGGAAACAGCTACACTACACAGTACATATTTTAGCCAAAGTTCGAAGACATGACAGTGAATATGTACAGCGATCGAATGTGAATTCAATTCGTTAAGACCATTAAGATCATGAGGAAACTTTCTGCTCTACAGTCATTAATAAATAAAGAAAAATGAATATCTACTTATCAACAAACTTAGTTTATATTAGTATCATTAGCTAAACATTTAGTTTCCTCCGTATTCAATATTTGTTTTGAAGAGATGTGAAATTCTTTGATTTAGGGGTAGAGGAAACAGGTGCTGGGCTGGGGGATTGTTGTACATAGATAAATATCGTGTTAACTCAATACCTTGCACTCAGGTTTATTCAACATACACAGCACTAAGACGAGTAAATGCCTGACAGAAGCAAAAGTGCAATATCAATAATAACCGGTGTACATTACTGACTTACTGTTACGTTTAAAGGGATTGTGGCAACTCGATCGACTTCACAGAAAACAAATTGATTACATTATGTTCAAACACTGCAGTAAGAAAACAGTACCAACCTGGAAAATAATCAGAAATGCAACTACCTTCAGGTGGTTATGACTTCATTTAGAGATCAACGAGATTATGTTGCTGAGATGATCAACAGCAGGAGATGATGTGGCACAAACTGATTGATTTTTTACACAAGAATGTGAATTTTGGATAATTATATAGTATTTTCGTAGGAAATTTACAATTCTCAAGATAGTTAGACGGGAGATTAACGTTTATGGCGATAAACAGGAGATTTATTAAATTAAAATAATTAATTTTGGCCAAGTAAACTTATAATCGAGAAGAACATGCCATGGAGATAAACGGTAGGCAAAGTAAACTAATAGAGAAGAACATGTGAATTGATTAGGTAAAAGAAGAAACACACACACGAGCAAAATCAACTACAGAGATAGCAAGCTGATCCATGAAAGTGACGATGATCGCAAAAGACGGTAATAACTGAAGGAAACGACACCGATGAAACTATATAGAAAACCCAAAAAATAAAACCGCAATACCTGGCATGCCAGTGATCTTGGTGGTTCTGCGAAAAGCTTTCTAAACAGAGAAGACGATCAGTCGACCAAGCAATAGACAAAAATAATCAGATAGAAATAATTGACAGCTCATATTGTTACTTAGTACTGACATAATCATAGACAAAATTATAAGACAAGAACATCAAGACTGAAATTATTTTTAAAAAAAAAAATATATATATAGTAACTAGAGTTGCAAATTGCAATCGAGTCGAGCTTTGCTACTCTAGTCAAAGCTAGGCTCATGCTCAGTTGAACTTGAGCTCAAGGCAAACTCGATCAGCACGTTATCATACAAGAGCAACTTAGTACTCTGCTCGAGAGCTCGACTTCAAACGTATTTACCAAAATACCTCCATTGTTATTACTATCCCGAGCCAAGCTCAATCGAGTTTAGCTTTGTTCCATCAGCTCATTATCATACAAGATCAACTTAATACCCTGCTCGAGAGCTCGACTATAAACGTGTTTACCAAAATATGAAAATGCCTCGATTATTATTATTATTATTTTGTTACAATAAATATTTGTTCAGCTCAATGAGACCAGTTAAACTGACTGAGTCGACCTCGAGCAACGCGTTCAGCTCGTCGATTTATTTCAAATCTAAAACTCGGTTTACCGGATCGCCGAATTGAATTTTCAGTTTACTCGGTTATTCGGTTAACCGAATAACAGCAAACCACACGAAGGCCAACACTTGGACCCATCGGAACGAAAAAAAATCCCAAATTAGAAACCCTAATAACAACAACAAATAAAAACTCACATAAGGAATCAAGAAATCTCCGACTTGAATAGAAGCGAAGAATTCAGGGCTGCGACTGGAATGGTGGTCGGCGTTTGCGGTGTGATGGCGTCCCACGTCGATGAATCACGCCGGTAAGAAAAAATGGATGGCCCGGCCCATTACGTGGTAAGGCCGACACAGAATTTGGGCTTTGGTTATGAAATATGGATAGCCGGCCCAATGCAAGATTCTAGCAATCACACGTGGCGTGGCTGAGAGCCAATAACATGGGATTTGAACACGTGGCATTTAATAAAGGGAATAAATTAATTATTCTTGTGCACCAAAAAAACTCTTTTATACTCCCTTTGTATGATTGTATCCACATTTTTTGAATGTCGTCTCAATTAATTACAATTTTATTGATTTTTTATTAAAAAATTAAAAATAAAAATGTATTTTTAAATTAATGAAATAAAGAGTTGAAATATTGTTTAAAATGAAAATGTAAGATTATATATGTATTTTTTTTTGGTTGAAAAGAGTTTCATTTTGGGAACTCCCTTTTAATCTATATATAGATTTTTAATGAATTTTTTCTTCATTTATTTTCAATAAATATCAACAAATAATTAGTTAAAAGATCAGTTTTCTCTTATTTTAAAATATGCACATTTTTTTCAACATTACAAAGCCATTTTTCAAAATGAAATATTACTATATAATTTTATCAATAATTTTTTGCAAAAAAAATGTAATAGTTTGATTTATGATATTCCAAGTTTTACCCCACTAATTTTAGTTTATAATTTAATACGGAGTATTTAATTGTTTTAAGTGTTTTATTAATCAAAATAGTTTTAAGATTTTAATTATAAAATAGTGTAATAATCTATAATTAATATTATTAATAATAATTAATAACTCATTGTTTAATTCTAACAACATTTTAAAAATTCTTTTTAATCCAAAATTTTCCTTTTATCAATAAACTTTAACTCAAAATATATTTTTAAAATTTAAAATATTTTTTTAAATAAAAAAAAAATATATACTTCAATTTAATAATAGTTAAACTTTAACTCAAAATATATTTTTAAAATTTAAAATATTTTTTTTTAAATAAAAAAAATATACTCCTATATAATACTTCTATTTAATAATAATTGCAACACTTTGTTTTTTGAGTATTTCAAAATAGTAAATACACCTTGAAATAAATATTCTAATTATTTTTACTTTAAAAATACTATTTTATTTTATTTTATCTAATACGTATCTTTTAAACTCAAATCATAAATAACAATGATTTTATTTTTTAACTTAAAAATAAATTTTTACTATTTAATTTAAATAACTTTTAAACTCAAATCATAAATAACAATTATTTTATTTTTTAACTTAAAAATAAAATTTTACTATTTAATTTAAATAAAAAGAAGTTAAAAATTAACATTTTTTTTAATTTTCAGACTAAAAAAATCTCTCAACTTGTATGGGAACGAGGAGTACTACTCATTTTCTTAATTTGCGAACGAGTTTGTACATTAAAAAAAAAATCGAAACCTTTACATTTAATGATTACGTTTTCAATTACATTAACGAATAATTGAGTTTTCAAAGATACCACGGGCTTTCTGTGGCCCCGTGGTAGTTGGTATAGTGCTGTCTTACGTGCTGCTAGTCGGTGGCGGGGGAAGCACTGGATATCTTGCTCTTATCGTGGACTTCTCGCTGCACTGGTTTACTTTATTTGGCAGGAGAGGAACACGCGGATTCAGGAGGCTCGTTCGGTGTCGTCTGGGATGGTTGCTGCCCATGCTGTTTCCATTATCCGGGAGAGGATCATCTCATTACGACTTCATGACTCTCTTCAGACTCGTGCGCTGAAGAGGGTGTGGCATATTGCTTGGTAGTAGATCATTTTGTATTATATTGATTGTTTGGAGAGCTAGCATGTTAACTTATTCTTGCGGTAGGGCTATTCCCTACGCGCTGTTTTGTACTCTTTATTTTTTCTTTCATATGAAATTGACATTTACCAAAAAAAAAAAAAAAGATACCACAAATTCTAATTCAAAGATACACCAAAAATATGCATTGAAAAACCGACATAAAATAATGCAGAAAATGTTAAGTACGCGTTAACGCGTTGATTAGTGAAGTTGAGAATAATGCGAAAAATATACATTTCGAATATTTTTATTGACTACTAAATAGTTAAAATTATATAGTTTAAAAGATTATTCAGGAATAAATTAATTAAAGTTTTGAAGTAGATTTTATGGCTCTATATTTTTCAATTGAAAATTTTGACAAACAACAAATTCATACGACCAAATCAAATTAGTTAGTTTAGTCACTCTTTTAGCCCATATTCATGGTTTTGTTTGCTATTGAAATTGAGTTAATAATAATTTAAAATACATAGTTATTATAATGATAAAGTAATTCAATTTAAGTGTATATTTCATTTTTTTGAAAAAATCCGTGTATAAATATGATAGGTTACGAATTTGTCTCAAGACACTCCTATTTAAATTAAACCGAAGTAAATGAATTTAAATTGAATTAAACTGAATAAATTTGAATTAAATTAGACGAATTTAATTATTAATAATAATAATTTTAAAAAAATATTAATAATATTTTAATGTTAACTAAATTACATAACTACAATTATTAATTCAAATTATTTATTTATTTATTTATTTTAATTTATATCGAAATACATTTAATCAGAATGAACGAAATGGAATGGAATGGAATTGAACTGAATTAGTATGAAATAAGCCTGAAAATTCACATTGAATTTTGTTTATATGAAAATGAAGTTTCATCTTACGAGTCCAAAGAGCTGACCTCCGATTTCAACAAGGTAAATCAATTGATATCTGGAGATAGAATTTGTAACGTACAACTTCAACCATGTGATTCAAATTCACCCATTTTCACACCCTATAAATTCACATGTTTTTCGTCATTCCTCAAGAACACACACACACATACATTTATCACTCCTCACTTGTATACGAATTTCGTTCGAAAAATCGCACAACTAGGCTCGTTCAATCGATCGATCATGTCGTGGACGACCGTCGTGAGCCTTCTTCTTCTCTTGTCGTCGTTCGGCTCGAGCCAATCGAGCATCGTCTCCAAAGACCACGGCGTGGTCTCGACCGATCACGACAACTGCTCGGAAATCGGAAGCCTCTTCCTCAAGAAAGGCGGCCACGCGGTGGACGCGGCGGTGGCGGCCGCCCTCTGCCTCGGCGTCGTCAGCCCCGCATCGAGCGGCATCGGCGGTGGCGCCTTCATGCTCGTCCGATCGGCCAACGGCTCGACCGAAGCCTACGACATGCGCGAGAGCGCTCCGGCCAACGTTTCTGAGGTCAGTAATACAATAAAACCTCTCTAAATTAATACTCGATAGTTTAAGGTTGTTAGCTCAGTTGGTAGAGCACTTGAATTGAAGACCGTAATGTCTAAGGTTCGAACCCGCAATATTGCAATAGTAAAATTTCACCGTCCCAAAATTATCCCAAAATTATTAATTTATCGAAGTTTTACTGTATTGTCCAGAACATGTACGGAGGGAACGCGACTCTAAAATCGAGCGGGCCCCTCTCGATCGCCGTCCCGGGCGAGCTCTTGGGCCTCTACGAGGCGTGGCGGAAGCACGGGAGGATCACGTGGAGGGAACTCGTCGAGCCGGCCGCCGCGCTCGCTAGGGACGGATTCGTCATTTCGCCGTATCTCCACGCGCAGATGACGGAGGCCGAGTCGAGCATCGTGGCCGACGAGGGCCTCCGGAGCATGTTCACGTCCGACAACGGCACCACTCTGCTTCGACCCGGCGCTACTTGCTACAACAAACGACTCGCCGAGACGTTGGATGCCATATCGAACAATGGCTCTTCCGTAATTTACAACGGATCAATCGGGGCGAACTTGACCGCTGATATCGTGAATGCCGGAGGGGTCGTCGAGTTCAAGGACTTGCAACGGTACGTGGTGAGAGTTCGAGAGGCGACGAAGGCGGACGTGATGGGAGTCGAGGTGTTGAGCATGCCTCCGCCTTCGTCCGGCGGTCTCGCCTTGACTCTCGTAAGTGGATAATAAGACTGTCTAACTTATATATATTTGAGCTCTGAGATATATTTCTAATCGATGTGGGATATCTGTTGTTTCAGATACTGAACATCTTGGCTCATTATCGAGACTTGTCGAATATCTCCGACTCCCTCTTGAACCACCGAGAAATCGAGGCCATGAAGCACGCGTTCGCCCGACGCATGAACCTCGCCGACCCCGACTTCGTGAACATCAACGACACGGTGGCCGCCATGTCATCGAAGGAGCTTGCCGCCAACCTAAGCAAGGCCATTTTCGACAACACGACGTTCGACTCGAGCCATTACAGCGGGATGTGGAGACAGCTCGACGATCACGGGGGAAGCCACATTTCCGTGGTGGACGGGGAAGGGAACGCTGTGTCGATGACGACGTCGATCAACTCGCGTTTCGGGTCGGGGTTCGTCTCCCCAAGCACGGGGATAATCCTCAACAACGAGATGGACGCCTTCTCGATGCCGGAAAACGGGACCCACGCCGTGGGACCCACGCCTTCGCCTCTCAACTACTTCGTCCACGGGAAACGGCCTTTGTCGTCCATGACTCCGACTATCGTCGTCAAGGTATAGTGTACTCTCTTTCTCTCGCAAAAGTTGAAAGAATTTTGTGCGCGCGTAAATTAAAAAAATATTACATTTTAAAGTTGAAAACAAAAGTAGTTGTGAGTGAATTTAAAAAGTATTTAGATAAAGCAGAGGTAAAATAGTAACTATTGTGAGATACTTAAAAAAATGAAAGTGTTGCAATTTTTCTGGAATTGAAAAGAGCGAGTATTAATTTAGTATCAGAGCGTTGGGCTAACTCGGATGTCAAGTTGGGCTTTAATTATCCACTTATTGTGTTTTTTTCGAAAAAAATGTTGAAATCAGTCCACTAACTTTTCAGACAGTTTGAGTTTTTAAATGAAACAACTTTTAAGAATTAATTTCGCTCGTGCAGGACGGGCATGTTGAGGCTGTCGTTGGCGCGAGCGGAGGGTCATTTATAATCGGGGCGATGGCCGAGGTGTTAGTGAACTTGTTGGTGAGACGAAAGACTCCGCTCGATTGCGTTGAGGCTCCGAGGTTGTATAATCGACTGCTTCCGGATATCGTGAGCTATGAGAATTGGACAGTGTCGACAACGGGCAAGCGTTTCGAGGTTCCGAAGAGCACAAGGGATGTGCTAGCGAAGAAGGGTCATGTTTTGGAGAGCATTGCCGGTGGGAGCTTATGCAATCTTGCCGGGAAGAATAAGAATGGGCGGCTCGTCGGAGTAAGCGACCCAAGAAGCGGTGGATCGCCGGCCGGTTTCTGACTTCATGTGTAACAACTTTAGAAAGAAATTTATTCATGTTTAATTTAGATGATTTATTCTTCAATATATATAGTTTATTTGTATTCACCACGTGTAAAATGGTATGTGCTTGGATCAACCGAAAATCGAATAAAACGAATGTTATTGAATTGACACCGATTGGAAATGTTTATTTCATTTCATTTTAGTCTGTTAAAATCAGTTTATCTCGATTAAATTATTTTCAAAATAAATTAAAATAAAAAAATAAAAAATAATCAATAATTACAGATATAAAATCTTGTTAATCCTATTTTTTTATAATTATTATTTTTAAATTAATTTAGTTCCATTAAATTTAGTTCAATCGGAGTGCAATCTCGGAGACGAACAACCCAAGTCGTATCAGCCAAAATCTTACCTGATTATGCAAATGCATTTACCAACATGTTGCCTTACTTAAAACAGGAAATCAATAGATAAGAACAATTTAATTACAATAATAATAGCATATATATATATATATCACAATAATATATGCCAATGCAATATTATGCCATTATGCCTAAACCCACTATTACTATTTACGCAATATTACTCTACTTATCCACGTGGGCCCCAACCCCGGGCAGCGGCTCGCCAGCGGTAACAGCCCGCACCGCCGTCGTCGCCACGGAAGACCCCGCCTGCTCCGACGTCGGCAAAGCCGCCCTCCTCCGCGGCGGCCACGCGGTCGACGCCGCCGTCGCCGCCGCCTTCTGCATGGGGGTGGTCGCCCCCCCCCCTTCAGCGGCCTCGGGGGCGGCGGCCTCCTCCTCCTCCGGCAGGCGAGCTCCGGCGAGGCCAAAGTCTTCGACATGCTCGAAACGGCCCCCGCCCGTTCGTCCAAGGTATATAACACATCATCATCGTCTCTCTTGATTCCTCGTTTTTTACACGTGTTGTCGTTTTTCTTCGTCTCGTTTATAGGGTATGTTCGATCGGCACAAGAGGCTCGACCAGGTGCGAGGGAAGCTTTCGATCGCGGTCCCCGGGCAGCTCGCGGGCCTCTACGAGGCCTGGAAGGCCCACGGGAAGCTCCCGTGGGCCGACCTCGTCAAGCTCGCCGAGGACCTGGCCCGAAACGGGTCGAGGGTCTCGGCCCGCCTCCGCCGAGTCATGGAGTACGAGGACGCGACCCTCCGGCGGGACCCCGCACTCCGTTCGATCTTCACCCTCAACCGAAAGCCACTCCGGGCGGGAGATACCTTCATTCAAAAAACCCTAGCAAGCACACTCTCCGAAATCGGGAGAAACGGCTCAATTTCCTTCTACAACGGCCGCCTCGGTCAAAGCTTGGTCAACGACATCAAGAAATTGTCGGGATCGATTCTCTCGATCGACGATCTCCGAAAGTATCGAGTCAAGATACGGAAGCCGTTGACCGCCGACGTCATGGGGCTCGAGGTGCTATCCGCCCCTCCACCCGCCTCCGGAGGGGCCGTGCTGATGCTCGTGAGTACTCGTTTTTTTCGTCGTTAGGGGTACTTTCGTAATCATCGTCGATGAAATCGGGTCAATAACACCTTATAACACGCCCCTTCACGAGTAGACTCGATTTTGTCAGCTCTACTCGTGAACTTAGTGCTATCTTTAGACTAATAACACCTTAAAAAGCCTTGTTAAGGGTACTTTCGTAATATCATTATTTTCGCGCACAGGTTCTGAAGACCCTGCAGCAGTACGAAATTCCGTCGGGCCTTTCCGGGCCGCTCGGGGCCCACCGAGCCATCGAGGCCCTCAAACACGCGCTCGCCATGAGCGCCCACCTCGGTGACCCCGATTTCTTCGTCGACCCTAATCAGACTTTACATTCCATGCTCACATACAGAGTCGCGAAGCAAGTGAGGAGCAAGATAAACGACTCCAAGACTTACCCCTCGACTCACTACACCCGATGGAAGCTAGTCCTGGACCGCGGGACCACACACATCTCCGTGGTCGACGAGGACCGAAACGCAGTCAGTTTGACCACGAGCTTCAACTCGATTTTCGGGTCGGGATACATGTCGCCTAGCACAGGGATACTTCTGAACAACCACATGTTCGGCTTCTCGATTCCGGCTCCCACCTCGCCGGAGCCGCCTCCGGCTCCGGCCAACTTCATTCAGCCCGGAAAACGGCCGATCTCCTCCATGACACCAACAATCATCCTTAAAGGCGGGCGGTTGGAGGCGGTTATCGGTGGGGCCGGGGGGATGTTCATCCCTGCTGCCGTCTCTGAGGTGATACTGAATCACTTCGTCCGGAAAATCGACCCGCTGTCTTCTGTAATGGCAACGAGATATTACCCTCAGGTAAAAAAAAACTCGATTTGTGAGATAAAAACTTTTTTTGTCCCATAAATGTAATTTTTTTTTTTTTTAGTCTGTCTTACATACGTTTTCTCAATTTAGTTCTTAATATGTCGAATTTGATTTCAATTTAGTCTTTTTTGTACGAAAATTTCAATTTTCGCCGAACTGTGCCCACATATGCTGACTCAGCACACGTGTCAGCATTCCATTGGTCAACAACTTTTTTTTTAAGTCAAAAAAATCGTTGACCAATGGAATGCTGACACATGACGATGAGTCAACATCCATGTGCAGTTTTTCAAAAAAGGAGTAAATTAAAACCAAATTCGACGTATTTAGGACTAAATTGAGAAAACGAATGTACGTTAGACTTAATCGAAAAAAGACTACATTTATGAGATCAAAAAAAATTTTATCTCCTCGATTTGTCGATAAATAAACTCGAAAGGTTCAATCTTTAGTAAATCTCTTGACTACTCGATTTCAGTTGCATCCCAACGTGGTGTTCTACGAAAACTATACCTGGATGGGTGAGAGGTACAGAGCTTCTCAAGATGCTCTCATGTTCCTGAAGTCGAGAAACCATAAACTGGTCGGAGAGAAAGGCCCGTTGTCGAGCTGCGTTTTCGTGCTGCACAAAAACGAGAACAACGAACTTGTCGCTGTGGTCGATTCGAGAAAGGGCGGATTACCAGCAGGCTACTGAGCTGTCTGTATATCGACGATTGTTTATTTCAAACACTCGAGAAAAAGGAGAAATTTATATTACACTTACTCTCCACACACAAGCTATGTACAAATTTTCGTTTCTCGTCTCTAGGCTTGTTCAAGAGAACGAGAAGACCAACACGAACTAAGAGTTCGCAGACGTTGCATGTAATCCCCCAGAGCTAGTAGGCCTCGAGCCGCTTGTCGAGGGGTGAGAATTCGAGACGTCTGCTGAAGAGTTTCTTGCCGAAGATGATCAGCCTGTTTAACAAAAACACCCCGCTAACTTTTGAAAATTACAAAAAACACCCCAAAAGAAATCTCAGGGGGGCATTGTGTAAATATTTTTTCCTCGATTACCTGAACCACGAATCTGACAAGAGCGTCGAGCTTGTCGACAGCAGCACCGATCTGACGGAGATAGTTGGTCTCGACAAGTGGGCCCTCGGCTATGGTTTCGGTCAGAATACGATGGAGCTTCTCCATACCCTGTGACAAGGCGTCTTCTGCTTGCTGGCACGACTGTCTGAGATTACTGATTTCCGAAAGTTGTTGTTCCAACAACGGCTCCAAATGCGGCAACAGAACCTAATAAGAAAAAACAAAACTTTCAAAATATTACGAAAAGTACCCCTAAATTTATCTTTTTCTAACATTTACCCCATTTCATTAGTAAAAATTGCAATTTAGCCATTTTCACAGTTTCATCCGTCACATTAGTCGAATTTCGAATGTTGAGGTTTGACCAAATGACGAAGAAGAAAAACCAAAACTTTCAAGAAATTACGAAAACTACCCTTAAAATATCTTTTTCTTGCAATTTAGCCCTTTTAACGTCGGGAATTGAGAATTTGAGCCTCACCCGAAGGATCTCTGAGGGGCGAAGTCCCCCGATCCACAGGAAAAAACGTTCGGCGGATGTTTTCCACAAACCGGACATGATATAAAACGCGTCGGCCTTAGCTGCCACGGCTTTCATCGCAAAGAGATCGACGTAATGACTCATCGCAACATCCACGAAAACACGAAGGCCCTCGTCTTTGATATCGGAATCCAAGGCCTTCCTCAAGTCGGAGATTTGCCGGTTCTGTTCTTCCACCCACATGCCATGCTCTCTTTCGAATGTAGCAATGCCTGAATATTGTTCAAAAGTTTATTGAGACACGGAACATAATACGAAGATCGATTATTTAAAATGGTGTTATTATAACGCTACAAACCTGGGTGTATATTTCCAGAGTTATCGAGCTGACTAATATCTACACCACCACCCCCCTGCACCAGATTCTTTTTCTCGTAAGAACGAAAAAGGTTACGTTTTTTAAAAGTAAAGTAAATTTCGACACTCACCTGTTGTCTGGCCCGTTGGAGCTCTTGCTCGATCTGAATAAGTCGCAATTTACTGTTTTCTAGCTGTTGTACGTATGCCTGCATAATACGGAGTACTACAATATATGCAATCAACCCGTTTGCAAAATAATACGAGAGTCGTATTTCTTACCTTTTTCCGTAGACGGCTTTTACGAGCAGCTTCCCGGTTCTGTGCTAAGCGCCTCCGCACCTACAAATCCCAAACTCGAGTCTAGTCACAATTTTCACGAGTAAATCATGATTTTGGGTCCTATACCTTATCGTTCGGTTTACTTGTTTCATGATCGTATCTATTGGAAGGTCCAACGGTTCCATGTGATGTATCCTCCGACTATAAACACGCAAAGGGAAAAAAAAACAAGTTAACCCACGAGACTATTTACGAGAACAACCCCCGAGACTTGGCCTATTTACGATGATTGTACCTGGTTGTCCAAGTTAGCTTCGACCTCCAGCATCATCGACTGAGGCGAGTCGAGCAAGGTGTCTCGGTTGAAATCTCCCCAAACGGCCATTTCGTGGACCGGCTCGTACAAGCCCATCCTTCTGGACGGGACAAACGTGGAATTCATGATTCGGACCAGACGAGACTCTGCCTAATCAACCTACACAACCGAAGAGGAAAAACGAGAAACGTGACATAAGCAACATATGTTCAGGTTAATTCAACACAACCAGCTGAGTACAAGTAAACGGATCGGTCACTACGATTCGTAATTATCGAATCGATGCTAAATTCATCGACTAATCGATCTGTCGAGACGAATCGTATCCCTTTCCTGCTTCGCTAAGCAGGGGAGACAGATATCAAACAGGTAGAGAGCAAAAAAATACACATAAATCAGTTGCATAAATCTGAAAATCGACTTAAAACCATTGAAATCTTCTGGCAAATACATTAAATCAAACGGATTCTTCGAATATTGATGATAATAATAATTAAAAAAAGGTCTGATTTTTAAGAGAAATGGAAACCTTTAATGGGGAAACTGAGGATAGCACACTTCGAGAAAATTACAGTGGTCGAAAACCCATATTCCATCCGAGGGTTTCTTCTGTAGTCGAAGAAGAAGATGGAGGAGAAGAAGAATCGAATATGATTGTAAACGCACAACATATCTCTGTTTTTTTTTACAGATATTTTTATTTAAAAAAAAAAGGTAAAATCTGCAACTGTTTCGTAGAGTAATAAGGGATAATTATAGTTTAGTACCTGAACTATAGGCACTTTTAGACTTTGGTGACTCATATTTTTTTTTTTTGTGGTTTAGTACCTGAACTAAGGCTTAATTAGACTTTAGTGGCTGTAGTGGCGGATCCCGGCGACACGTGCAAAACACGTGCCTTCAGTTGCCATGTGTCACGATTACGTTGGCTGAAGATGAGAAGTTACTTTTTTACCCTTTTCATTATATATTTGATTTATTTTTAAAACTAAATATACGTATTATACTTTCTATACATACGATCAAAATACGTATGACCATCAAAATACGCATGACCCTCTTGATCCTCTATACGCTTCATTATTTAGAACGAGTTTTCCCCAATTTGAAGAACAAACCCTAAATTCGCTGTACTGCAAATCAATTTAGAACCCAAATTTCAGCCAAATCAATGTGAATGTGTGGTTCTCCCTCAAGAACTCACTGCACTGCAAATCGGAGTCGGCTGACGTTCACGACCCAAGGGCCCGGAGTCAACTGAGCTCCATCTCGATATCGCCGAAGAAAATCGGCCGCTCCGGTTGCTCGAGATCCATATCGAATTTGAAGGTCGTCATTCACGGCAGCAAGCGGCACCTCGAAAATCCGGCGAGCGCTAGCCCGAGGTCCATTGGGAGCAGCGAGTTTCTCAACCCGATAACCCACGAGGTCATTCTCAGCAACTCCAAGTGCGAGCTCAAAATCACCGGCTTCGGCTGCGGGTTTCACGACGGGCTCGCCGACGGAGGCGAGAGCGGCGATGGAGGGTCAACGTTCGTCGGCACTCTCAGTCAGATGATTCTTCACCTGCGATCCTCTTTCTGGGATTTGAATCGGCTCTGTGAAAAAGGGAGAAACGAGAGGACTCCCCATTTAGGATTTAGGTTTTCATTGAATTTAAGTTAGAAGCGATTTCTAATTTTTAGAGTTCTTGAAACTGAAAATTGGAGATTGAGATATTCTGAGAAACGAGATGGGATCAGTGGAGATGAGAAAGAGGACTCCCGTCCTTTTTATTTTTTTAATATCTTTTAATTATTTATATATTAATAATATATAAATATTATTTATAATTATCTATTTGTAAATAATTATTTATAAATATTTTTAATTGTTTTTATAATAATTTATAAATATTTTTATAATTATTTATAAATATTTATAATAATTTATAAATATTTATAAATATTTTTAATTATTAATAATTATTTATAAATATTTTTAATTATTTTTATAATTATTTATAAATAATTATTTTTAATTATTTATATATTTATAATATAAGGAAAGGTCTATAATACCCTTCATCTCCCATTTTGACCATGAAATTAAGCACGTGCCAGACATGTGTGGCCGGAATCCGCCGTTTCAGCCACTAAAGTGTAATTAAGCTTTAGTTCAGGTACTAAACCAACAAAAAAAAAAGATGAGTCACCAAAGTCTAAAAGTGCCTATAGTTCAGGTACTAAACTATAATTATCCCTATTATTTATGCAAGGTGGGGGTGGCAATGTAAATCCAAAATTAGTTCATCCCCATATATTTTTAATTGTTTTTTTTTCTTTTATATATTTACTACCGATACGTATATTTTCAATTTTATATTTACTTTTTTAACTTTTTTTTCATCGGTTCTTTGAGCAAAGTCAGAAATTTCTTCGTTTTAAGTTGGCTCTTAAACTATATGTACAAAACATTTTTAAAATAATAAAAAGTTTCAATTTATATTAAATAGTTTTAAATTATATAACCTTTTGTTCATTATTCAATATTTTAATTAATTATAAATTGAATCGAAGGAAACTTTGTAAAAATTCAATTGGAGCTTCAAGAATCTAATTATGCCTGGATGTTGTCATTTGATTAATCAAGGGTTGGTTTCATGTGGGCACCAATAAATCAATCATTGCGAAATTTGAATCGAAGAAATTTGGGCACGTCAACAATTTATCTTCTGGTCAAGACTTTATAATTAATTGGGCACATGAAATAGTGACATGATTTATATATATTGGTGATTTTTAAGCTATCACCTTTTGTTTTTATCTTCAAATTAATTGTTTTAATTGTTGTAATTTTGTACTTAAATCTCTCACAAGAATATATATGAATGTAAAATAAATATGATAAACAAATATCAGCATAAGATAATAAATCGAAACTCAAAATCGAAAAAAAAAACTATGATAGAAAAAGAAAAAAATTCACAGTATCGTAAACGGTTACAATAATCGTAGTTATTTTCATTATACTTCTCGTCGGAGTGATCAAACAATGAAAAATCCATATGTATGACTCAACAATTATCAATCTTTTTGTCATTAATTTTTTAATCGATTATTTAGGAATTTGATGATTATATCCTTAAAACATAATGTTGTTGAAGATTTGATTAGAGATCTTTAGTGATTGATTTTATAGTTGTGCTTTAACCAATGCACGATTATACAATTTGAGTATATTACATGATTTACATAATAATTATTGTTAAAGTAGATTTGTACGAAAAAAATGAGCAAACAAGTTGTTTTTAGTTTAGAAATAAATTCTCTATAATTGTGATCTACTATAATTTATTGTACCATCTTCATTAGAGGAGGATAATGGGATAAGGCTTATAAGAATTTATCTCCATTATGGTTTTTGTGTAAATATGCAAAAGTTTTTTGGGGGAACAAATCGAATGGTAGGATGAGTTTGAAAAGGATACATCACGTAACAATTTTGCCTTTTTTGGGTGCGTTCGTTTTTCATTTTTTCCCCTCCATTGTGCACTTTGTAAAGTACTTTAATTTACCACTAAGGATGGCAAATGTGTAAAATGAAAAGATTCATCTTCTTCATATCTTTTTTTGGAATTCTTCCCATGAGTTTGGATAAGTTGAATGCAATGAAGAATTTCTCGAGTCAAGACTCAAGATATCAAAGCAAATCATCGCGACAAATAACATACGTACATTTTGATCGTAATTGCAGACACGTACATTTCGATTCATCTCGTCTCATCTCATGTATAGTTTAAAAAAGAAAATTGTCGGGTCGAAAAAAATGTTATATTTGAATCCAACCCAATAGGCCCATGATCAACACCCCTTCATTTATCTAGTCCAATTTTCTTAATGGGCCTTACTTCGTTTCAGCCCATACTAAGATTAAATTCAAAAGCCCATACAACGTTCTTCGTGTTGTTGAATCTTCGTCTCGACGGAAACTGTCAATGGATGAATAAAGCCATGGACTTTTTCAGCGAACCCCACTATTATTATTATTATTCGCTCCATTTCAAAATAAATAAAAAATTAAAGAAGAAAAAAAAGCTCAGACTTTCAACACTGAAAGTCTGAATTGTGAGCTGAGCCCCCTTCAATATTCAACAAGCCTGAATTTGTATGGATTTTTTGGGGATTTTTTGAAAGGGGGGGTTTTCGGATTATTCCTCCGCGCATGAATTTCGATTCGAATTGTTGCTAAATTCGATCACCGCCGTTGATTATTGTCAGTATCGTTTTCAACGATGGACGGCGAGCCCTCCGATTCTTCGCCGCTGGTGGCGCCGACGCCGATGAAAGACCTCTCCGAGATTGACCTAGAGGCGGGTCCCGACGAGCAAATTCAATGCCGTATTTGCCTCGAATCCGACGGTAAAAAACCCTAATTTTTTACTCGATTTCCCCTTTTGCTGCTTCGATAGTTCCGGTAAATGAAAAAAAGCTGTTATCTTTTTGTGAATTGTGGGTGTGGAAACGAATTGGGCCTTTAAAGTAATGAAATTTGCCATTAATAATTTGTAGTTTCTGTAAATTTTATCGCATTTCCTTCGCGTCGATCAGGTAGGGATTTCATTGCTCCTTGCAAGTGCAAAGGGACATCGAAATATGTTCACAGAGAATGCCTCGATCATTGGCGTGCTGTGAAGGTAAAACTTAGTGTTTTCGGGTTTGAGTTTCGTTAGATTCGATTTTTAATCGTTTTCCTGCAGGAAGGGTTTGCCTTTGCTCACTGCACAACTTGCAAGGCTCCGTATTATCTAAGAGTACACGGAGTAGCTGATAGGAAATGGCGAACGATGAAGTTCCGATTTTTTGTCACTAGAGATATTTTATTTATCTTTCTGTCTGTGCAGCTGGTAGGTCATCGAAATACTTGCTTTGGCATTGCAAATAATTTCTAGTGAAAACGTATGAAAGCAAGGAAATGCATGCTTTTTTTTTTCTCTTTACTTGTTTCAGGTGATTTCTATGTTGGCCTATTTGGTGTTTCTTATCGACGGTTACCAGAAATATTGGCTTCGCTCGACTTGGGGGTTTGACAACGAAATTAGTTTCTACTACATATGTGGTGAGAACATTTTCCCATTGGCATTGGTTATCGTCTTTTACATTTAAACATACAAAAGATATCCATTTAAGCATATTTGGCATCACAACGAGGAAATGTTACAACATGTTCTTTAAAAGAAAAAAAGTGATTTTTGGGTAAATAGTTAGGACCTGTTCTTTTTGGCAGAAATAGGCCGAACTGAATTGAATGAGTGTGAATTGAACTTAACTGAATTTATTTTTTGTAAAAATAATAATATTTTTTATACATTATTAATTATTTTTTAAAAAATTATAAATAAATTCTAACATTAAATACATTGTAATATTGTATACTTGAAATTATTAATGCTAATTTTTTTATTTTTTTTTATATTTTGAATTGAACTGAATCTAGCTGAATTGAACTGAACAAAACTGAATGGATCTAAACTGAACTGAAATTAAGTCCAAAAGAACATGTCTCTAGTGTCCTAATTATGCTGAAAGTAATCGATTTCTCACCTCAATTCAGGTGCTTTAATGTTCTTCGCATTGCTGGGCTTATCCGGGTGCTTCATAACTTGTTACGACAGAAGAGTGCGCAACGATTTAGCTCAACCATGTCGGGAACTGTGTCTTTGTTGTTGTCATCCTGGGTACACTTTACTTTCTGCCTTATTATATTGTATTTCATTTTCGTATTTCGACTTTCTTCTTTATTTATTTTTTTCTCGTTTTTCGCAGTCTATGCGCCGACTGCCACTTGCCCGGAACACTTTGCATGTGGACGGATTGTACCACGTGCTTCGAAGGTTGTGCCAGCGCAGTCGGCGAGTGCGGTTGCCTCGGAGGCGCGGGCGAAGCTGGATTGCCGTTATTATTTATAGTTGCCATAATAATTCTCGGTTTATTTACTGTAATCGGAATATTCTATAGTGTTTTGGTTGCAACTATGGTAGGGCAGAGGATCTGGCAGAGGCATTACCATATTCTTGCCAAAAGAATGCTAACAAAAGTGAGTTGTATCGAAATGTGGGGATAATAATTTTTCACGATTTGGGAAATAAAATAAAATTAATAGATGATTTGATTTTGTGTGAATAGGAATATGTTGTTGAGGATGTTGATGATGAGACGACTGTGGATGATTGGTCGCCTCCGATTCTGCCAGCGGAGCACGTGCAGCAGCTCAAAGGGCTCGGGCTTCTGTGAACTCTCTCTGGTATGTAAAATTAGGTTTGTCGGAATCGAGATGTTTCGATTGTTATGCGATTGAAGTAACTGTGTGTGATTAATTGATGAAATAAAATTACTGAATGCATTCGCAGTACACGTTGTTTTGTTTGTTTGGAATGTATGTGTCGATATTTGATCTTTATTATTTGATCTTTAACGAGTATTTTCTGTAATCGAGAATGAACAAAATATAGTACTACTATATTATATAATCTGTACATGAAAGTGGTTATGAAATTTAACCGATTGGGTTTCGATTGGGATATGGTTATGAAATTTAACGGATTGAATAAACGAACTCCAATGCTTCAACGATTATAAAGTACTACTATATTATATAATCTGTACATGAATATTAGTAATTTGTTGATAATTGGAATTAGTTTTTTATTTTTTATTTATTTACTTTTTGTTATCGTTTTAGTAAATCCAAATCGAATTGAAAATTTTGATTTGCTTTTTCTTATCAGTCTTATGATAATTTGATAAGTTCGATTATAAATAAAATTAATTTTATTTTTTAATCAGTTAAAATTATTTGATTCGATGATCAAACCGACCAATGCTCACGCTGTCGACACTGTCATTAGAAAATGGAAAGTAGACGCACACAACTTAAACAATTCGATGTGCCGAATCACAGTAAAAAATACCACCGCTCTTAATATTAAATGATTAAATAAATCAAATGTCCACCTGGCAATCTTATCCCTTACGAATTTCCATATATACCCCTATAAATACTAACAACCCCCACTTCTAAGTTTTATTCAGCAAAATTAATCTACTAGTACAATTGTTTTTTCTTTTTCAATTGAAGATGTCGGATATAGCAATGCTGGTTGCGGAAGAGTACGAGAGGAGGGTAAAAATGTCAAGAAAAAGTGGAGAAGAGATTCAACTGATGTCCTGTGTGGGGGTGAAAGGGTCATTTTCTTCTTGGATCAAAGAGAGGATAGTATATGTCAAGGAAGGGAATATTATACGGGTCGGGCTTTCGGAGCCCGAGTCAGAGATGAGTCTTGCTGCCACCGATGCTTTCTTTTCTGCTTAAAATTGTACAGTAAGTAATAATAATAACTCTTTTATTTAAATTAAAAAATATAATAATAATAATAATAATAATAATAATAATAATAATAATAATAATAATAATAATAATAATAATAATCACTTTTCTTATCTAGATTTCTTTTGTTATTTTGGTTTAATTATTGTTTATTCTCGTGTTTAACATTTGTTAATATCCCGTGGTGTTATCATAATTCATACATACGTCTCTAGTTGCGTTGTTTTTTGAGATGTCAATCGTATCCGTTCACATTCAAGGGAAATGAAAATTCTGCACGAACCGTAGATTATCAAAACAAATGAAATCGATATTTAAGTAATCGATTGCAAATTTTAAGAATAACCAACATAAGAATGCAAAAGCATTATAATAATGTTACAACGTCACGAATTCAATAGTGATTTTGTAGTGAATTCAAAAGTGAATTCACTATTTACAACTAAAGATTTGGGGAATTGGGCCTTGCCTCGAGTGGACTATTAGTTCATGTATCGGCCCAGGTCCAGTAAGATTACGAGTAAAGCTGGAATTTTGAGCCCACCGACCGATCGGCTAGGTTGGGTCTGATTTTTTTTAGGTAAAGGTCAATCACATAGAAAATAAAAGATATGATACAGTACTGCGCATAGGGAATAAAACCCCCACCGTAACACAGAGCTAACAAACTAGCTCTTCAACCATCCAAACCAAATCACAAAGCACTAAAACTACAAACTGTATGAAAATTAAGTAGGGACTAATTGCCTCCTAATCCTATTCCGTTCGGATCACATCCCGAAATCAATTTTGAAAATGGCAATTCTATTTTGTCCTGCAAATTTATTAAAATAAATATAAATATTATTTTTTCACATAATTAATAAAAGGGAAAAATGGCAATAAGGCTATTTTTCAACATTTTTTCGGCAATAAGGCTTTCGAGAAATTACGCGTGTCATTTAGGCCGCCTAAAATGTGTAAAGACCACGTTACCCTTCCATATATACAAATTTGAGCAAACCGGTTCTCATTTCTCTCCCACGCGATTCCTCACCACTCTCTCCCTTCGCTAAAACATGAAGGCGAGTTTCCCGTCCTCTCCCAGTGATCCGACGACGCACCACCACACCGCCGCCACCAGCTCCGATGCGATCGGCCGCGCTCGAACTCGCCACCTACTCCGCTGCGTTCCCCGACGAATTGGTCGGCTGCTCGAACGACGCCCCCGCCGTCCTCCTCCTGCTCGAATTGGTCGGATGCTCGAATTAATGTGTTGCTGGTAATATCGACCCGAGGTTCGGCCGGACCTCAACCACGCACCACCGCCGCCGCCCTCCACCGTTCAGCTCTCACCGTCGCCGACGAGAGCTTCGGAGCGCTAGCTGCGAGTATCTCGACCTCCAGATCGACCCGCCCCCCACCTGTTCGACGAAATGCCCCTGGTAAATGCAGGTCGTACTTGATACTGAATGAGCTTTTGGCTATGAAACTCGGTTGGTTCTGTGGCGAGGATAGACGAGGTCGAGCCAAGAGTTTGGATACCCTTGCATTCTATTTGTCGAAACCGGAAAAACACACCACCAATAGCGACAAATCTTGCTTTCTACTCGGAGGCGAGGATAAGATCGTATTGTTCGGTTCGTGCGATTTTGAACGGATTTAGAGTGTGCGTGGATAAATCGAGGCGATTGTGTGAACAATGGAGTTGATCGAATCTCTCGAGCTTGTGATTTTTTAGAGTCGAGTTCCGAGCTTGTGATTCTAAAGATGCAGAAGCTCCAGATAGCAAACGAGGCAGCAAAAGAGGGGTAAGATTCATTGCGTCCATTTAGATAATGTACATGATAGTAGCGTGCTTATCCTTTATGAGTATTCATAGTGGTTTATTTACTTTGTATATAATTGGTGTGTCACTAGCCTATTCTGTTGATGCTTATTTGTTTGGATTCACATGTGCAGGTGCTTAGTTGTACAGATCGAGTTGGATGATGTTTGGGCCGCAACATCAGTGTATATTGAGAAACATAAGATCATTAAACTAGTTTTTATGATATTTAGTGTTTTGCTCCTGGTGATCCAACCCTTCGTTCTTTTCGCAATTTACTTTGGTTATTGACACACAAAGTGTGAACAAATTTGCTTTCCATGCATTTTTTTTATGAATTTTTTTTTTATTTATGAAAAACATTTGGTGCCTGTTCAGTGTTTTTATGTTCTGTTCAGTGTTGTATATGCCTGTTCAGTGTCTCTGCATGCCACCCAGTGTCATCGCATGGCCACTCAGTGTTGATTGTGTGTGTTGGTGGCTGTTCAGTGTTAATATGTTCTGTTCAGTGTTAAAATGTCCTGTTCAGTGTTGTACATGCCATTTAAGTGCTTCTGCATGCCACTCTGTGTCATTGCATGACCACTCAGTTTTTGATTGTGTGTGTTGGTGTATGTTCAGTGTTAAAATGTTCTGTTCAGTGTTGTGTATGCCTGTTCAGTGCATCTTCATGCCATTCCAGTGCCTCTTCATGCCACTCAGTGCCATTGCATGGCCACTCAGTGTTGATTGTGTGTTTTTGGTGGCTGTTCAGTGTTGTATGTGCCTGTTCAGTGTTGTATATGCCTGTTCAGTGCTTTGTGTGTGTCACTCAGTGTTTGTACTCACATCGGTGTGTGTTTTTTGGGGTTCCAGGTCCTATGAACAGATGAGGTCCAACTTGCTCACCATCACCAGAACTTTTGATGATATCAAGGACAAGCTGAAAGCGAGCCACGACGATTATTTGTTAGTATTTTACAAAACATACAGTGCTTTGACATAGTTAAAAGAAATTTATTTTGAAAATTACAAAAACCAAGACTATTTTTATTCTTACATTTAGACCCTCGACATAAAGAACATTCGGATCAAACTTTTTTAATGTAGCACGGAGAAGCTTTTGCTTGCACTTTTTTAATGTAACACGGATCAAACTTTTTATTTTACAAACATGAAGACTCGTGCTTTCCACAGGTTGACCATGAAAGCAATCTGGATGATGCCACCAAAAAGGTTATGGATCGGATGATGACGAACACAAGTATGATGATGAAGAGGACAAGGATGATGATGACGAGCACAAAGAAGTTGATGACGAGCACAAGGATGGAGACGAAAATGAATTTTTATTGTACACATAATATTAATTATGATCTTGATTATTTGTTTCGAATGAATCATTTTCTGGATTATATTTGTTTTGTAATTGAAATTGTCATGTGATACATTTTGTTAAATATGTTCGAAATGGTCGAAGTATGAATTAACATACTGAATGTCATATTTTAACACTGAATGACCTATTTTAACACTGAACATACTGAATGTCATATTTTAACACTGAATGACATATTTTAACACTGAACACACTGAATGTCATATTTTAACACTGAATAACCTATTTTAACACTGAACATACTGAATGTCATATTTTAACACTGAATGTCATATTTTAACACTGAATGACATATTTTAACACTGAACATACTGAACTTCATATTTTAACACACTGAATGTCATATTTTAACACTAAATATCATTAAAAAACACTGAACGTCGTAAAAAAATACACAGAGTATTATAAAAACACTGAATGTCATAAAAAAACACTGAACGTCATAAAAAAACACTGAAAATTAAATAAGTATCCAAAAAAAAAAAATCGAACATGGCAATAGGGGAATTCCTTGGAGCTGAAAGAATGAGCGATTCACACGTGAAATTAAAAATGATGAGGTACGTCTTGCCCGACTTCTCCAAGTACACCCTCAGGTCGCTCTCGTCCACCATCCTCTTAAACGACTAAACGAGGAATCGTCGAATCAATGATCATCCACTCCTGTCATCGAAAATCATCAATTCATCGCACAATAAAATTCCCATTTTTTCTTAATATTAATATAAAAAAATAAGATAACTTATGTACAGTTTAGAACGAACAATCCTCAGCATCAATCAAAGTATTTAATCTACAGATGACGAGATCAAGATTCACACAACAAAAAATGTATGAAAACAAGTTTCTGCCAAATGAATCAGTATAGTCAAATGAAGTGTACAAGTCAAAGCCCCCAAATCACATCAAGCAAAAAACAACAATCAATTAAAAAAATAGTACCGTCTCCCGGAGATCCACCCCGTGCAAATCCTGGAGGATATCGAGAAATCGATCCAAGAGCAAGGCGTCGTACTCGATTAGCTTGTCGTCCTCGGACACTTTCCCGGGGACCAGAAGCCTCAACTGGGCATCAATGGATGCCATCTTCTCCACATTCCTTCCGGCCATCAACATCTGTTCTTCATCCTAGCTAGCTATACATATCTGCAGGCATTAACAGGAGATTATTATAATGATGGTTGAATAGGTACTGCCCCATTTAGGTTTACTCATGACTAATAAATCCCTAAGAAAACAAAACAAAATCTAATGCAGTTGTATTTCTTACATAAATACATATTCATATTACTCGACTACTGTTCGTCATTAGCACTTTCACATGATGAACACAAACTTTGGTACAACCTACTGCAATTAGCACCAACATCATGACACTGTCGATAAAACTTGATTCTTCAAAGAAAGCAATCAACTAAGTCGAAGCTCGACTCCGTAGACGCGAGCAGTACAAAATCGAAGCAGTGGGCGTTAACACTGAATGAAACGTAAAAACACTGAATGTATTTGTACAATTATGCAGAATCGAGTCGAGCATTTTTTCGAACACTTGGTGGGCGGAATGAGCGATCGCGTCTTTCGCGTGGAAGACGGTTTCGATCGCGGCCTCTTTCTTGTTTTGAAAATTAACGATGAAGCAATCGAAAGCAAATCAAATAATTGAAATCGAAAGCAAATTGAATAAGCAGAGACTACGGAAGAGTGCAGGAGTGCAGGAGACTAACCATCTTCTTCGGCGAGCAAGAGTGCAGGAGACTACGGAACAACGAAAGCTCCGACGATGTATCCGTGGTTACATTTCTGATTGACTCTCTCATAAACTGCCAGCAGAACCCTTAGGCGATCCCAATCTCTCTGCCCGTGCGCCGCTACCATCTCCTCCATCGATGCCTTGAAATCGAGGTACAGATCTGTCGAATCCATTGCCATCAGCGTCGCGCTGTCCTGGAAGGGGAAATCGGCGACCGATTTGGCTTCCTCGAAGATGGAATTCGTCTCTCCGGTCTCAAAGAACAGCCGATCGGACCGGAGGGCGCGGATGACCGCCGACTCGGCGGAGAAGCTGTCTCCGCCGCGGATGCTGAAAAACGAATCGGGGTGGAGTGAAAATAGGTTGAGGGGTAGTTTCGTCCTTCACAATACATTTTTTGGCCTAATTGACACAAAAAAGGCCTAATTGACACATTAATTAGAAATTGGCCTTATTGCCGAAAAAATGTTGAAAATTGGCCTTATTGCCATTTTTTCCTTAATAAAAATATCAAAATATTAATAACACTTTCAATTAAATTTATTATTAGTTAATATATTTTCACAAATCTCATAATAATTTACTTTTTATATAATATATTTTAAAAATACTTAAATACTTATATTTTAAAATTTGTAAAATATCTTTTAAATTGAATAATTTAACTTATTTCTCTTAAAAATTTAAATTTTTTTATTTTATTTGTATTTTGATTATTTTATAAATCGATAATATTTATTTTAATTTTAATTTTTAATTTTAATAATGATTTTATAATTTTATTTAAAATTTTGGGACGTCTCGATTCCGTTCCGATGCTGACCTAAGCCCAAACGAGATTTAGATATGCGAGTCAAAGTTTTTAAACGTCAGTCCTGTTCCGTCCCTGTTCCAAATATAAATTATCAAAAAATAATCAGCTCAAATTAAATTGGGCTGTTTGACCCGGCCAGACAGTCAAATGGGCTGGGCCTGATGGGTGGGGTTGGGTTGGACCGGGCTGGCCCATTTCCAAACTCTAACTAGTACCACCATTTTTATACTCTTCACATCCTTTTGCATAATTTCATTTTGTAATTTACAACGAAAATCTACAAACACTCCATACTGAGAAAGAATCTCTTGATTTTTTTTCATAATAAAAATATAAGACTCGGCATGATATTGTAATAAGTACTATTTCATGGGCAGACATTGATCAACTATGACATGCTATATTATTTATTTGTTTTTTGAATTTATTGGTTGACATATCTCGCAACCACTCAATATTAATTTATGCATGGATATATTTTTATTTTCCAACTTGGAAATTTCCCATACATAGCTTTTTTTTTTTTTGCTATTTAAGTGATTATAATCCACATTCCACAACATCACATAGTACACACACGCCCTCAACCTCATAAATTCCACTCGATCGAATTCATATGTTATATTATATGACATGTCAACTAGTATATCTCAATTCTTGTCACACATTTTCACAACCATCATGATCTCCATATCCATCCTTCTCCTTGAACTAGTCATACTCGTATACTCCGCCTTCGCCGCTAGAATCATGTCTCGACAATTGGCAAACACCGGCGACGAATTCCTCAAGAGCCTCGATCGGAAATCCTTTGTCGGGAGATACGAATCCGATCGGCTAGGGTTTCACGAGTGTAGGGTTTGCTTGGAACTCTTTGAAGAGGGAGAAGAAGTTAGGATATTAAAGTGCAAGCACACTTTTCATAAGGGTTGTGTCGACACGTGGCTTCGACAAGACTCCGTTACGTGCCCGTTGTGTCGTGCGGTGGTCTTGCCGGAGGAGGTGGTGGTCAATCGCCGGAGCCACCGATATCGAGAGTATTACGACGAAGACGATCAAGGGTTAATATTGGCGTTGTATGTGTTACATGGGAGTTTACTACGAAGCTTTCTATAGTTAAAAAATGTTACAAGGTGGTAAATAAAAGTATGTATATAATTGAATATTAATCTTACATAAAATTTGTAAATCATAATGATATTACTACCAATACCTCATCTATTAATGCATCAAATATGTTCAAGCCCATTCTTGAGTTTACAGCGGCCCTAGGCGAAATATCGTAAACGGCCTCACGTTACAAAAAAAAAATTATATTTTTTAACATTCGTCAAGAGTATGTAATTTTATTAAAGTACGAAAAAAATATTAAAATTATTGTAGTAGTACATAAATCTTTTTAAATAACACAAAATTCTAATTTTTTTTTAAATTAAAAAGTTATAAAAAATTTAAAACGATAAGAAAAAATTAGAAAAAAAATAAAAAAATTAAGAATTCAATAATTAAGATAAACGAAATTTTTTTAATTTTATTTTACTTAATAAAATTTAAAAAAACTTATAAGATTTTTTTTAAAAAATAGATAAATTAAAATAAAAAACTTTAAAATTTTGTTTTTAAAAATGTAAAATAATTAAAATAAGTTTTTTTCTATAATTTTTATTTTTAAACAATAATCCTCTAAAAAAAAGGGGCCCTGGACCATGGGCCTATGCCCAAGGCTGGCCCTGAATATGTTAAAAATGTCATTACAAAACATCTATATACACTTTTTTTTTAATTCTTTTTATAAATACACATATGAAGAGGAAAATTTTATTTATTTATAAATACCGTTAAATTAAAAAAAAAAAAAATTGCAAGAACATTAAAGAACTATCGATGTGTCGGCAGCATTATTATTAAAAGTAGCCCACTTGACAACTTGTACGTTTTTTTTATTTTATTCTTTTCAATTATAGTTTGACCAATTTTGATGTCATTGCATTAGAATTAATTAAAAAAATTACAATGTAATTAAACGTGACTTTAAAAAGATTATTAGATTAATACATTCAATTTATTCGTTGTATGTATGCGTAACATCGACCAAACTATACATAAAATATACTAATACTACCCAAATGCAAAATTCAACTTAAAAATTGTTAAATAAAACTAGTATTAATTTTTCACAAAATTAATTACTAAATGTAAAATGAGATTGTATTTTCCACCGAAAGTAAAAACTTGGATTGCTTGGTATTTTTTTATTAGTTACAAGATTTTTTTAATTAGAAACTCGTTTGTAGATCTGTGTGTTGTCTGTGTATATAAATTTTAACTAAAATTGTGAAATCCTGCAAAATTATTAAAAGTTATTATTAATATTAAATAAATTATTTATATATTCTAAATTAATTTTACATTCATTTTTTTAAATTAATTTAGCTTAAATTAAATTAAACGCAAATTATGTTGGACTTAATACTTGAGCCCAAATAATACTATACCAACACAATATCTTGATTATCTTGTTATTAAAATATATACTCAACTCATTTTTTTTAATTGTTAGTATAAATACTAAACTCAACTCATAAATTGACACATGTTTTGTGGATTCTTAATTTTGTGCCACCTCATTCCATGCAAACCATATTTCCACACAAAAACTATGAGTCGGTGGTTTAGTGATGAAAATTCTTCTTGTCTTCAATTTAAGTGCGTGAGTTGCAGAAGCAAGAGAAGAGTCACCCTCCTTTTATTTTCTTCTATTCACGTTTCATCATTGAGCGCCGTAACCACCGATTGGTTCTCGTCGATCTTCGTTCGACAAAGATCTCGTGGACTGGTATTTTATACGGACAAGGTGTAGATATTTTGTTTACGATGTTTGATATGTCGTCTTATAAGGTGAGTGAAACCTTTTCGAAAACTGAAAAGTTACTAATTTTGAATTATTGTGCATTACAGTGTTAATATTGCATTTGTTCTTGAATTTGAATGATACATATGTTGTCCGAAATCCTTTGATTTTGTTTGTATTGCATCCATTCGTAAAAATCAACAATAAATAATAAATATTGAGAATTTTGTTTTGCAACTTGAAAGTGTACTAAGTAACTTCACTTTTGCAAAATGTTTAATAAGAACAATTTCTGAAATTGCCTGATCATTTCCTGAGATTTGTTTTAAAAGCAAATTACATGGAATACTGTCATATGATTTAATTATATGTGAATATTGATTGTTTGGTTTTACTTGATCTCGACTTGTGTTTATTGTTCTGGTCGACTTGCATAGTTTGATCAATTAATCGAACAGTTCGACTGTGGTTGTTGAATCAAATATGCAAGGTCTATTCCCACTTTCCTGGTCGGATCGGAGACGACGACGGGATTGGGTCGTAGAATTGGTATATTCCGGAATATGACTATCCCTGGGGTTTAATCCATAGCTAAAGGGACGTCGAGCCTACTGGGAGGGATATGGTGACTTGTGGCTTCGGCCTAACTTGGCGTGTCACCTTTTATGGTGAGTGGGAGAACGTATTAAAGGTTTTGATGTTTGATCAACACTAACCTTACGTTTATTGTGGGTTGAGCTAGTTCGGAAACTAAGTGCTAGTCGCCTCTAGAGTTCCGTACTGGGTTCTCGACTATTTGATTACTTTGCTTGACTTGAGGCGATGTATTATTCTCGTATGTGTTCTAAGTGATTGATTATTTGGTATGTGTTCTAAGTGCTTGATTGTTTGATGCTTTATAATTTGTGATTGTCATGTTATTTATCATTTCACTTAAAGCTGAAAAAGCTTCTTATTGTTGTTGGATTGTTTGACTAGTAAATGTGATTGATATTATATATACATGTTTCTTTAAAAATCTTTATAAAAATATTGATAAAGTATTTTAGTTATAAATTATTATTTCATGCTTATTACTTTGATTGTTTGCATGTTTCATACTCAATAAAAATATTATCTTGATTTTCAAATTACCATCTTTTACCCCTTCACTGAGCTCTTTTAGCTCACCCCTCTTTTAACTAAACTTTGCAGATGACGAGAAGTAAGAGCGTATTCCTCTTGAAGAGTTCGTCCAGATCAAAAGTATTTCTTAAGCAATTGTTTAATGTACTTACAAAATTTATTCATTGAACTTTGTTTTCAAATTTCTAGATTTTCTTGTATAACTTCCGTTACTTCAATTCCAACCAAACTCTTTTAAAAAAGTAAATCATCTTTAATTTTCAAAATACTATTATATTTTATTTCTCGTTTTTGGGGCGTTACAAAAATTGTTAAATTTTTTGTTAGAACTGGGTCAATAACAATTTAAAAGGTCATATTAAGATGATATGTAATTCAACTTATAATTGAGCTCAAGATTATTTATCGAATCCATGTAGGATAGTCTAACACTCCCCTTTAGGAGTAAGTCGAAAATACATCGAAATTACTCGTGGGCGGAAATATATCGGCAGGGGCGCTCACATCGTCGGAAATACGTCGGCTCGGGCACCCAAATCGTATTGAGAACGTTTGACTTTTTTTGTACGTTCAATATATATAATAAACAATATACAAAAATTATGAAAAAAATAAGTATAATAAAATTTAATAGTTAAATTTTATTTTAGTTATTTTTTCATAATTTTTGTATACATATATATTGAGTGAAAAAAAAAATTCAATGTTAATCACTTGTACCTATTAATTTTCGATTAATTTTATTTTATTTCAATTCAACTCAATTTCATTCAAATGAATTAATTTTAATACTCATAATTTATAAAAAAAAAAATTTGCCTTAAACTTTACATGAAATTTTCTTAAGAACTATTTAGGAAAATGGGTAATATAATTTATAATATTTTAAATTATTCCGCATAAATTTATTTTTACAATTTAATATTTTATTTTTTTAATTTTTTTATTAAGTAAGGTAGTTTAATATTACAATTATAAAACAGTGTAATAATTGCGACTTAATATAATTAATATTAATTAATAACCCGTTTAAATTAACAAAATTAAAATAATATTATTTAATATGTTTCTATTAATAATTATAAAAAATGAGTCATTTAATTTTAAAACTTTAAAAACTCATTTTTATCCATAATCACCCTTTTCTTAATCATACTCAATTACATAATATTACAAAAATTAAAGTAATTTTTCTTTTTCATCATGCAGATTTGTATATTGTCACACCAAATCTTACTAATAATATATTTTACTTTATATTAAAACAAATCTCAATTTTAGTATTCTTTAAGTATAATAAATTTTTGAATAAAAAACCTTGATATTAGATAGAAAAGGGAAAAAAAATCAAAACCAAAGAAAATAATTAAGAAAAAACCATGTAAAATTTAAATTAAAAAAAGTTCATTTATTTTATAAATTTTATATTGCCATTGGATAAATTTCTAATGTGATACTCCCCATTTTATATTTTTTGGAGTATATGACTTGCACGGTGACCTCAAAATTTAATAAAAGTTTTTCATCACTAATTTAAAATTTTATCATTTCTAAGTACAAATCACATAAATCTTTTCTATAGTTTTTCTTATTTAGAAAAACATATTTAATCATTAAATTGATCACTTTAATTTATAGTCATTAGAGTAAGTTAAATATTCAAAATTCAAAAACATTATTTCTTTTTGTACCAAAAAAAATAATAAATTATATATTTTGAGCACTTATTATAAATGGAAATGAAAAAAAATATATTAAAAAGATCTAAAAGGCCTGCCGTAAAATTCGCTGAAGCACTTTACCCAAAAAAAAAAATCGATGAAACACTTTACTTAAATCTCATGTAAAGAAAGCGAAAGGAGGATTTGGTTTCGTACATAATGACCTCAAAATTTTGACTTTAATCTCATACTAAAAGAAATGGCGTATAGAATGACTTCAACTTTTGAATTTATGAATATTTAATCTAATTACTTGCAATATATTATTATAATAGTTATATTCATTATTTAAATATTATATATTAATTAAATTAATATAAAAGAATGAAAGTTTAATTCAATACAAAGTCTAATTAGGTGGTTAAAAGTAACTTAATTAGCAATTATAGACAATTAGGTTTTATCTATACTACTACTTCCGGTGTACCAAGTACATCTTGATTGTAAATTTAATAATATTATATTAAATACACATATAATCACACACATCTGACGTGTATAGTGTACAGTAAAACTTCTATAAATTAATAGCTTCAGGACCGTGAAATTTTATTAATTTAAAGAAGTTATTAATTTATCGAGTGTATTTTTTTCATTTAAAAGACTAAATCGGGACCGAAAGATTCTATTAATTTAAAGAGGTTATTAATGTATCGAGTATTAATTTATAGAGGTTTCACTATATATGATTTAAAATGCCACCGAGAGCAATGCTTTGATCAGAATAGAATCTAATAGTAGGGATGTAAACGAATCGAATATCTCACTATTCGATTTACATTCGTGAATATATCAAGTTCGTATTCGTATTCATTCAAATATTAATTTTGATTCGTATTCATCGAATGTTCGAATAATTAAATATACATTAAAAAAATGATATAAACAATATATGTTGTTTTACTTTTTCATAAAAATATTAAAAAAAATCTTATTTATAAACTTTTAAATAAAACTAAAATATCATTTAATATTTACGACAAAGTTCTTGGCAAAATTATTTATCAATACATCTTTTTTAATTAAAGAGTTTCTTTTTTTTTTGAAATATTATTATTGGGCAACGAAAAATGAAAAATAGCTAGGAAACGAAAAAACTAATATATATATATATTTTTTTTGAATCGAACAATTTGTATAATATTCGAATCGAATAATAAATTATTCATATTTGTATTCATAAATTTTTGAATATTTTTATTCATATTCGTATTTATTTTTTCGAATACGAATCATTAAATATCGAATCAAATCAGGAATCGAGTAAAAATAGTTCAATTCGATTCCATTTCTATCTCATAGACCATATATATATATATATATATATATATATATATATATATATATATATATATATATATATTATTCACACAAAATCTTATTAAATAATGGTGTATATTTTACTTACCCTTTAGATCAAAACAAATCTTAGTCCTAGTCCCCTTTCAATAATAATCTTTAGGAAAAAAAAAAAAATGAAACGACAAACAACCTTACATATAGGAAATATATAGTATACTTTTTTTATTCTGGATATTACATTATAAATGGAGCACATTCTTCATTGAATTTATCACAAATTAACTACTCTTCCCCTGAGTAATATTATAATAATAAGAAAATTGAGTTATGCTCCAAAATATGTTTCGGTTATAATGTTACTATTCTTAGTTTCGTTTAACGAGCCAGCTCATGCATCTCTCGATGATGTCTTGTAAGTTTTATCTATCTCTTCCCTTAATATTATATTTATGTGTATTTCACTCGCAACTTATAAACTTTTTAAAATTAATTGCACTTATTGTTTATGTTTTATTAGTTAATTTGTAATGGAGAATAATATTTTTATAACAATACTAATTAATACTCATGCATGGATATAAATTTCAGATCGAACCTTAACAAGATATTTGGGATAAAAGATTTCCGGCCCACAGCACCGGGCCATAGCCCAGGCGTTGGACACTCCATTGAAGACGGCGTTGGACCCGATGCCACTAGACTTGAGGCTGCACCCGATGCCAAACCTATTAAACCCACTAATTCTCATCCTAAACATCTTTCAAACAGAAAATCAAGAATTGGTGGAACGGCCAATTGAGCTCTTAATTAGAAATGTATGACATAAATTTTAATTATTGGTTTTATTTATAATTATAATTTTTTTTTGTTTTGATGACATTTTGATTTATTTCGTGTTGCAACAGAATGTGCGATGCAAAATAACGGAGTTTCAAGACCCGAGGAACGAATAGAGAGATATGAAATTAAATCCAAAATAAAATATCAAATAATTAATTTCAATAATAAAATGCATTTTTTATGCAATTTTTCTTTCTTTATTTTATTTTATTTGCTGCATGCACCGTACTTCTCAAACACAGTTAATGAAATAAATAAATACTAAACGAATATTGTGAAAAATAGAGGATTGAGTTGAATTCTCTATGTCTCACCAGGACTTTCAATTGGGTCTTATGAGTCGGCCTTTGGGCTTTGATTGATTATAACTTGACCCATTTAATTTTAAAGGCTATGTGGGCTTTGAGATCAACCCAAGCTCTGACTATACAGAAAGATTACGGATATTTACACTTCTTTCTGTTTTAATTTACTGTTTTAATCTACGCACATCCAAAATTATTATATTTCACATTAAGTACACATTTTACCCCTAATAAATTCATAAATTAATTATTAGTTCTGTATAATTTTTTTTTGGTTCGCACCCCTTCCCCTTTCTCTTCTCACTCCCTCTCCGGCACACACAGATGAGAACACATGTTCTTCCCTCTCTCTGGCCCACACAGAGAACACATTTCTTCTCTTTTGAAATTTTCACCACAAAGCGGTGATATAATCTAACTGAATTCATCCCCAATTTCAAGAAAAACTAAAATAAAAATATAAAATACATGAAACCGGCCGCGTTGAGACTTAGTCCCGGAAGTTGTCATCTTCTCGGTTTAAGGGTTTCATCCCCCATCCTAACAATCACTGGCGGCGCAAATTTATAACAAGCACCAGCGCTTACAACGCAGTAACAAATTTCAAGCCCCCGTCTGAGAGTCAGAGATGACCCGACCCACGAGATTGAGGCTGCCTTCCTCGGCTCCAATTCCAAAGTCTGAGTTCCAGCAGAGTTGACGGAGCAATGGAAATTTCTACCTACGGAGAAATACTACATTACACCGAAATGTGACAATGTCACTGTGGATGACGTCAAGTCGTCAACAAATTGCTCATTCTGTTACATAAATCCAGAGTATCAACAAACGGGGATGTTCGAGTAGGGTGAAATCCGATACTATCCGTTGGGTATAATACTTTTGTTGGAAAATCTTAAGTCAAAATTGGTTTTATCCAATGTTTGACTGAGTTGACTGGCTATAAAATTAATTCTGATTGGGAAATAAATTGTACGATAATTTTCTACGTCGTTCGTAGATAATTATAGAATTTTATTTCGTCAAAATTCGGTGAGTGAGAAATAAATTGTTAAAAGATAGCCAACTAAAGCATTTAATTGAATATGTAATACAGTGTAAGACTTTATTACATTGAAATGTGTAATAATTATTACATCCCACATTGAAAGATGTAATAAAATGATTACACTTAATAAATTGAAATGTGTAATAATTATTACATCCCACATTGAAAGATGTAATAAAATGATTACACTTAATAAATGATTGGAGGATTAATGTGTTCAACAAGTGAGTAAGACCATGGACCGTTAAGGTACATGGCAATCGCCACACGCACGCCGCCCGACTCGGCTCGGCTCATGCTCGTGCTCGTGCTCGGCCCATCCCGTCCGGACCCGACTCGCCTCGCCTCGTCCTTGGACTTGGACTTCCTTGGGCCTCCTTGTGCTTCTGGGGCTGGCAATCGTAATAGTTTTGCAGACGAGCTGAACTATGTTTTGATTGGGCTCAATTATTTTTGGGCTGAAGATGAACAGGCATGCCTGATTGAAATAATATTTAATAATTATATTTTTATTATTTCTGAAAATCCTACTGGTCAGAATACTACTGGTCATGTCCATTACTCCTGGGCAGTTACATGGATGATTATGGTGGTGGTAATGCACATCTATTGTTGGACTTTATTTACTTAGTAAATGGGTCAAGCCCTAAATCATATGGGTTGTATATATACCGATTAAATACTAATGAAAATATACGAAACACTATTTCTCTCTAATCTCCATTACACCACGTTGATGGGGTTCTTTGATGATTTACTTCGGTTAAAGCCCCCCATGGCTGTGAGTGTGGTAAGTGCGATTGTAATGTTGCTACCAAATACGAATTGGATAGAGAAGAAGAAAAGTTGCACCAATTTTTTTATCGGAATTGATGATGCCAAGTATGCTGTTGTGCGTACGAATCTTTTATCTCAACAACCCCCTGCTGATCTCGAGAGGGCCTATCAAGCTTTACTCCAAGAAGAACGATCTCGTACTATAGCCCAAGCAAAGTCCAAGCCGGACGATGCCCATATTTTTTCTCTCCCCCCTGATCGACGTTCTGCTGCGCCACCATCTCGTGTGGACAAATCAAAACTTTATTGTTCTCATTGCAAGCGCTCGGGTCATGATAACTAGGGGTGGGAAAAAATATCGAAATATCGAAATACCGAACTTATCGTACCGAAAAATGTCGAAAAATAAAAAAAATTCGGTATATTGAAATTTTCGGTACGGTATGATACCGTATTGATAAATTTCGGTACGGTATCGGTATGAAAATTTTGAGATTTCGGTATTTCGGTATATACCGATATACCGAAAATAGTCGATATAGTTCGATATTTCGGTATATATATACTTCGGTATGCTAAAAAACACCGGTATAATTCGGTATATTGAATATTTTCGGTATAATTCGATAAGAAAATTTTCGATATGGTTCGGTATATCGATATTTTCGGTATACCGAAAGTTCGGTACGGTATCGGTATGGATTTTTTCGATACCGAAATTTCGGTATATCGATAATCGGTATACCGAAATTTTCGGTACGATATCGGTATGAATTTTTTCGATACCGAAATTTTCGGTACGGTATCGGTATGGTCATTTCGGTACGGTACGGTACGGTATGCCAGCCCTAATGATAACTTGGGGTGCTTTATACTCCACGGATACCCTACCTGGTGGCTCGAGAAATATGGCAAAAAGGGTGGAGCTTCCTCCGGCCAGCACCCGTCGACGGTCGCTACTGCTGTTCACCGGCCGACTGCCCCGCACCAGCAGCCCCAGCCTGCTGCCTCTGTGCGTGCTCATGCTGTGGCAGGTGCTCTTGCTGACTCGCCTTCGTCCGCGACTCTCTCGGCTCTATCTGAGCTCCAACCTGAGCACATTCGTATTCTTCTTAACATGATTAACAATAGGCATCAAGATAATATGGGTGGTGAGTCTCTTTCCTTATCTTGGATTATTGACACTGGCGCTTCTCATCATGTTACGGGTGATGAGTCATGTTTGTTCGATGTGCACTCCATCTCACCATGTCGCGTTGGTCTACCGGATGGTGCTCAAGCCATGGCTACGAAGAAGGGTCGTGTCACTTTGGCGGCTGATATTATTCTTTAGCATGTTCTATTTGTTCCGAAATTGAATTGCAATTTAATTTCGGTCTCTAAATTGATTGATGATTCACAATGTGTTTTACGACTGATTCTCTATGTGCTGTATAGGACCAACACTCGGGGAGGCTGATTGGCGGCGGTGAACGAATAGATGGTCTCTACTATTTCCGGCGGATTCCTAAAGTATGTGTGACGACGCGAAAACTTTGTCGTGGAAGCTAACGCGGCCAAAATAAATTTATAAAGTTCCTAAACTCAACACAAGATAGCAAGTGGTAAGTATAGGGTCGATCCCACGAGGAAACAATTGCAATTTAGTTAATCTCGGCTTTGCCCAAATAATGTCACAATAAAAAGGTTTTGAATTTGGTTGCTGAGTCACAGCGTTTAATCAAACTACCAACTAACAGAAATACGAAATCTAATTAACCCAAACTAACATGCAGAAATAATAAACTAAACACTTTGACCAAACTGTAAACAGAAAAGCAATTAATCAAATTGAAATCAAATAGAGGAAAGTAGGCTTCTGGGCTTTGGCTTCTCTCTGGGTTCTCTGGGCAAACTACCGATCCCTGGCACTTATGATTTTAACTGATGGTTTGTCAATCGGTTATAGGATGTCGAACAAAGTAAAAGTAGTCCTATTAAGTCACGCCTACAGTTACCCCACCCCAATCCATCCTTACTGGGTAAAGAAAAGGCAAGGTATACTTATGCACAATCCCCTGAGTCTAGTCAATTCGATACATATGTGGTCGCATGGATCTAGTTTGCCCAAACTCGCATTACTCTCTCGACGAACCCAATTCGGCCAATAGCATGTCCGGAAATCCGAATCATATGACCGCAAAGTTCCAACACGTTCTAGCGCTATGCCCGTAGTACATCTAGGTAATTTCTACTCGGTTTGATCAATCGCTGATATCTCAAAGTGTAAGGGTTTCCTAACGACCAAATTAGTCTGCCCAAACCTGCAAGAATGTAGTTAAACCTCAACTATGTATCGGGAACAAACCCCAGGCAGTTAACTAAGCCCTATCAACCTCACGGTTCTAACTTAGCCCAGAGTTCCCTTCGATCCGCCTTTGCCCAGACGCCCTGCAAGTTTAGCTACTCATGTGCGAAGAAATAAAACAAGAAATAAGTTGGAAAACGAAACTGAAATTCATAACTATTAAAAGCTGAAATTGTTCAAACTGAAATAGCAGAACAGAAGAATAAAAACATAAAGCAATAAATTGTTTTAAAGCCCCGAAGGCTCGATCAACTTAAAAAAAAAAGAACTTGGCCGGAAATCTCCAAGCTCTTCAATCGCCGGCGGCTGCTTCGTGAACGGGGTCGTGAATTGGTCTCCTTCCTTCTTCAGCTTCTCTTCCTTATATAGGCTTGAATTAGGGTTGCGGAATCGCAGTTGCATGGGCCGCTGCATGGGCTTCCTTTTCCAGGCGCCGCTAAGTACTTTCCATCTTTAGCTCCAGCCGCCTTTGACTTTGCCCGCTGGCAATCCGCTACCCAAACTCTCTACAGGTATTCTCCTCCTTCACAAGTGAACGGACCAGGCACGGTACTTGGTATTCGGTCTGGGTCTTCTGCTTCATGACTCGCCCAAAGTGGCCCGGTTTGCCTGATGAGGCCAAACTGCTCAGTCACTACACGCTCCAGATCGCTGTTTGCACAAAGAAGGGGGTTTCCTTGCCTCTTTTGCCTAGTGCGCCACCTGTTACCTGTTTGCCTGCACACTCTGACCAAACACTCTACTGTGCCCTCCCAGACACATAAAACAGACTCAAACTGACTCAAAAAGGGGCTCAAGATGAGCAAATAAAATGGCTCATCAAACCGCACACACTTGCCATACGCTTGTCCTCAAGCGTGGGGTTTGACTTACCGGACTCAAGACCAAAGTGAAAAAAGAAATCAAGATAGAGGGGGAAACAAATAAACAGAGACTCAAAGGACTTTAGCATGATTACAGAATATAAAATAGGCAAAGCAAATACAGGCAAATCAAAATTCACGTTAGAGGCATAAGAATTCGGTCAAGAGTCTATACTAGGGCTTGGGGTCACTCCCTCACAAGTGTATCTCTCTTTTCAGTGGATGTGTATAATGCCACTCATTTTTCTGTTGTGAATCTACTTTGCCCAAATTTGACAGTTTGCTGATCAAGTTATTCTGACTAAGTGGGGGTCTCATCAAAGGGACTTTTATTGGGTTGTAATGTAGGCTCTTTGGGTAGATTTAGAGGAGTAAGCACGGTTTGGGCAGAGGGCTTTGTGGGTTTTAGCCTTTCTTTACCTCTTTGCCCCTTTTCTTACGGGCCTTAGCACACAACCAATTTATTATAATTTTTTTTTCAACACTAATCTCTCTACCCCTCATCATCTGCCTGATTGCCTAATTGGCAAAGTGCCAGACTGGTATACAAAGAAAATTCAACAGGCTCAAAGGGCTAACAAGGGATTAATGTTATTTATGGTCAAACTGAAAGAAAATGCCCTAATCATATAATAACCCCCACTCAACAAAACTACTTATCACAGCAAATAGGCAAATTCAGGCATCATAAATTTCACAACAGACTCTCAAGAAAGAAATTTTAATTCAATGTATGGCTCAAGTCTCACAGTTTGCCTAGTATAGTTCAATCGTCCCTATTTTCATGCCTTTAACTACAAATTTTGAACTGCTGTATAAATGAAGTGCTTCTAACTGCCCTAAGTATTCACATAATCATGCTGACTCGATTAGACTCAGAGGTTTGCCCTTTCCCTTTCCCCCCTCACACACTTTGCTTAGGCAAAGTGGGTGAAAGTAATAAGATCAGTAGGGGCTGCCTCGACCAAACAATAACTCAAAAATAACGTTGGCGCACCTGCCCCCTCACACACTTTGCGTAGGCAAAGTGTGTCAGCAGGGAGATCGACCCCGTCGCCCGAGTTATTTGACTCAAACAAAAACACAAAAAGAAAAACAAAAATACAAAAAAAACTAAAAACAAGGGAGGGTCAGTTAAGTGCTGGGTTCAGGTGGGTACCTGAATCCCTTATGGGCAAAGTATGCCTTCATCATGCTGGCAAGCTCTTCCAGCCTCTGCTCGATCATCTCAAGGCGCTCAGTCACCGCACCATCTTCCTTCACCTCTTCCTTCTTAACCTTTGCCTTCACTGGCACAACCTTCTCTACCTTCACTGGTTTGTTGTCATAAAAAACTATTACTCCATCACTGCTCTCCTTGATATCAGGCATCCTCTTGAAACAAGCCTTGTCAAACTTCTCCTCGCTCATCAGGTTCACTTTCTTTCCTACCAGCAAATCCATCTTCGCAGCATACACCATAGGGAACTGGGCTAAGGAGTGGCGCTGCAGGGGATGGGTGATCAACCACTTCATCTGTGCACAGAGAAAAGACCCAAAGTGCAGCCTGATCTTCTTCTCCATACACCACAACATCCCCAACTCAATCTGGGAGATCGCATTGCTTGTGTCCTATTTTCCAAAGAATTGACAGCTATGATCCTTTGGCAAACCCTCATCGCATCATCCTTCAACTGATGCCCCTTAGTGGTATGTGCAATGAAAGTCCCCCCTTTCCCCAACACCTTCCAGAACTCATTCAGCTCGCTCTTAGTTCGCTCGGGCAAAGCCTTCAGTGCCCTCTGGTACTCCTTTGACTTCCACTCCTCGAAAGTCACCATCCCCAAACTGAGGTCCAGTTCGGTGCAACTCGCTTTGACCCTGCTTCCCAGTATCTCAAACTGGATGCCAGTAACTCTTTCCTCTTTATCCTCTTTGATCACCAGTGTTTTGAAAAATTCTCTCACCACCTTGTCACTTATTTTCCCAGACCACTCCAAAAATTGACTCCACCCAATATTCGCAAAATACTCCCTCACTTTTGCCTCCACCCCCATCAGCTTCAGTGTGTCGAAACACACAGTCTTTGGCACCACGATCTTGCGAGGGGCGGTGCTGGTAGTCGCCGGAGTTGGAGCTTTGCGCTTCTTGGTCGAAGCTCTGGTGTTCGGTGTCTTTGGAATGTTGTGGGTGACTTCGATTTCTGGTTCTTCTTCCTCATCATCGCCGCCGGCAGCCGTCGAATTCTCCTCCTCCTTCTTCTCGTCGGCGCTTGAACCTGCATCAGACAATTTTAAACCCTTACCCTTCACGTCAGATCAGGGTTTCTTCCTTCGTGGGCTCTCGATCACATCGCCGGTTGGCTGCTCAGACCCCTCCGCTGCGTCGGCCAGAGTCTCCAAATCTTTCTGCTCGGAAAGCTGGGGCACATCGAGCTCAGCGCTGAGTTGCGCTATCAAATTCTGGTCGACTGGCGGCGGGCTGTTTGGCATAGTAGACGCGGGTGGTATCGTGATTAGTGGCACGGCGGAGGAAGCTTCTCCGGTTGTCTCAGTGGTGGCGGCTGCGGGCGCCTCCTCCCTGTTTTCTTCCACAGCGGTGTTGTTCTTAGGCTCCGTCATCTTCTTGCGCTTCGATTTGGCTGATGCAGTGGGTGGTGGTGGTGTGGTAAGATCAATATGGGTTCCGTCCGGGATTCCTCTCAATTTGTTTTTGGGTCGAGTGCTCACCATTGACGGCGGTTAGGGTTATAGGGATTTTTGAATTTTGGAAAGGGAGTTGATGTGGGTAGTTATCGGGTTTCGTGGGAGGGAGTTATGGAAAGTTGAAAATTGCAGAGTCCTAATGATGGGATGTTTCTACCTCAATTTTCGCACTCCCATCTGTCCAGTTATGGTAAGCTCAAACTGGTGTCCTTTGCCCAAACCCTGTCACTGCAAAATCAAAAATACAATACACCCTTTCTTCCGGCCTTGTTAATTTTGGTATGAAGTGATCTTTTTATTAAACCTAAAAATAAAATAAAAAAAATAAAAAAAATAAAAAAACATACCAGGTTGCCTCCTGGCCAGCGCCCTATTTTAGGTCCTAGGCATGACCTTGCTGCTTACTTTGGCTAGAGATCAATGAGGGCAATTTGACTTCCAGCTCCTCTTGCCCAAAGTAAGGTTTCACTCGCTGTCCATTTACCTTGAAAATGTAGTCCTTGCCCTTATCTGTCTTGCTCTTCAGATCCACTGATCCATTAGGGCAAACCTTGTGAACAGTAAAGGACACTTCCCATTTGGTGAACAATTTGCCCTTCCCGAACAAGTTCCTTGTCTGATGTAGTAATACAAGTTACCCTGCCTCAATTTTTTTGCCTCTGATCAACTTGTCATGTGCCCGTTTGGTTCGCTCCTTGTAGTGATCTGCATGATCGTATGCTTCGAATCTGATCTGCTCCAGTTCTACAAGGTCTAACTTGCGCTCATTCCCTGCAAGGTCCCAATCAAAATTGACTTTGTTCACTGCCCAATGTGCTTTGTGCTCAATCTCGACGGGCAAATGGCATGCTTTCCCAAATATCATCCTGTATGGCGATATCCCAAAGGGTGTCTTGAAAGCAGTGCGGTATGCCCAAAGTGCATCATCTAACTTCTCAGACCAGTCTTTGCCCTCGGGTCTAACTGTCTTCCTCAGAATAGTCTTGATTATTCTATTGGACAATTCAGCTTGCCCGTTTGCCTGGGGGTGATAGGCTGTTGAAACCCGGTGTGTCACCCCATACTTTTGAAGTAGCTTCTTTATCACCGCATTGCAGAAGTGCGTACCTTGATCACTTATCAACGCTCTGGGCACACCGAAACGAGTGAAGATATTTGCTTTTAAGAATTCTGCCACCACTCGAGAGTCATTGGTGGCTGTCGCTTTGGCTTCGACCCACTTAGACACGTAATCTACTGCCAGTAGTATGTACTCTTTGCCCTTGGAGTTTGGGAGTGGTCCCATGAAGTCTATACCCCATACATCGAATATCTCCACTGGTAGTATGGGCACAGAGGGCATCTCGTCTCTTTTAGTCATATTTCCTTCCCTTTGACATTGGTCGCATCCCTTGCACCAGGCGATGCAGTCCTTATCCAAAGTCCTCCAGTAGAATCCACATTCCAAAATTTTTTTGGCAGTTCTCTTGTACCCAAAGTGACCTCCGCATGGTTTCTCATGGCAGTGCCTCATTATGGCTTGTTGTTTTGATTCGGCTACACACCTTCTCAACACTTGGTCTTCACATCTTTTCCATAAGTACGGCTCATCCCATATGTAACTCTTTGCCTCCCGTTTCATTTTGTTTCTTTCATAGATGGAAGCCTCGTCTCTGAACTCTCCTCCTACTATATAATTGACGAGGTCTGCGTACCAAGGTTCCTCGTGCATGGCATAGATAGAGTACAAGTGTTCGTCTGGAAATGTTTCGGTTATGGGCACATCCTCTTCTTTTTGTAAAATTCGGCTAAGGTGGTCTGTGTTGGAGTTGTGTACTTAATGTCTAGATTTAAGTAACGGTAAACTCCCGGTCATAGCATTTAATCTATTTAATTAATAAACAATTGTTTGTATTTAATTATTAATAATTAAATATATGCAAATCATAGTCCTGGATTCTATACGTTGTAGTTAGTATGGTGTGTCGGGCCCACACAGAAGATCATACTATCGGTTACTCGTATTTAATCAAACAGTTGCTCACGACCTAGATGGACACGGACCAATCCATCGGTATAGTCGTTGTGTGAGAGAGAAAATAATTTGTCTTAATTATTTTATCACACTTGTACACTTGGTGTATTGGGCGGATCGCTTGAGATTTATCGATTAGGATTGCCTTAGATAATCGATTCAAGTCTCAGAGTATTTTATTCTTAATCCCCGATACTATTGCGGGTGTGTATATTTAATATAAGTAACTTTGATTTACCAAAGGAATTAACCGATTTAATTATTGGGTTAATTACCGGCTAAGTTGGGTTACTATATTTCATATACAACATGCCGTGAATACTTGACAGGAAAGTGTATCCCGGAAGGGTTGATAATATCCCCGAGATGAGTTCATAAGGAATTATTGTGTAAACCTCATGAGTGGATTCGTTCCGCACAATAATTAAGGTTGAATGGTACTAGTCTCGGATTCAAGAGATGAATAAATTAATTAGCAATAAATTAATTTTATTCATGAATATTTAAATCTTAAATACACGGAATAAATAATACTACTGGAGAAATATTATTTGATATAATATGGTTTAATATTGGGAGTGCAATTAATTTATATAGTGGAAAATAAATTAATTAATATTAATAGAGGATTAATAGATTTGGGCTTGGGCTCAATTTAATATTTAATATTGGAAGCCCAATATTCCACCTCCTTTAGATCCCCTACGTAGCCTATAAAAGCACTACATGGTCTTTTCTATTCTCATAACTTGAAGATCATAATTCTTCTAGAGAGAGAAAGTAGAGAGAGAGAGAAGAGGATCCATAAGCTTGGAGGATCGTCGCCCACCCGACGTTCAAGCTAGTGCAAGGAATACGTGGGAAGATCGTAAGGTCATCAATTGATTTCGTTTCTCCGCACAACGAATCAAAAGGTAAAATCATAAACTCCCTTATATGATTTTATGTGAATTAATTGTAATGCGTACATAAACACACGATCCGGGAGAACTTCGAGACCGGGATACGGGGATCACGCGATCCCCGTCGGGATCGAACAAGGGGCGGCCGAACCCTAGGGTTCGACCGTCGGTACGCGCGACAAGGGGCATGCGATCGACTTCGGTCGATCGCCGGGATGCCACGGCTGGACGCCGGGGCGTGCGATCGAGCTAGGTTCGATCGCTGGGCAAGCCGCGGCTTCGCCGCGGTGGTCAACTGGGCTGACCGCCCCTCCCGGTGGCGACGGCGGTGAAGTCGCCGGACTCACCGCCATCCGGGGGCTGCCGGAGCAGCCCGGCGATCGCCATGCACGGCGATCGCGAACCCCGCGTAGGGTTCGACTAGGGTTTCGCCCTTGCGGCGATTCTTTTGTCGGACTCCGGCGACGTGGTGTTCGTGATCGGTTTCCGGCGAGAGGATTTCGGTCGGGTTATTATTTTCCGCAAATTTTAATGGCCCGGGATATCGATTTCCAACAACTGGTATCAGAGCGTTTGGTTTCATGTTCATGTATGTGTTCAATTATCGTTCTACCTTGCAGGGATTCCGACTATCATGGTTTAATTTAATTATTGTTAATTATTTTTTACCATGATTATTCGTTATTAAATTCTCGGACATGTCGAGATTCGTTTTGTGTGGATGAATGCTTGTAATAGTAAAAATTCGGGGGTTGACCGAATTTAGATTTATTATTATTGTTCTATGTTTTCCGGGAATTGTATAGGGTCGATTTCATGTATAGAATCGATACCGGAATTGTAAATTTATTTCTTGTAATTTATTTACGTTGGATCGATGCCGAGACGACCGCCGGAGAACTCATGTGACGAAGGAGATGATGAGAGGGAGAACTAGGGCTCGAGATCAATCTTGTGATCGATCCCATGGTGTTCGATCGAAGGGGGCGAGGGGGCTGCCCGCGGGAACCCTCGGCCACGCCGGCCACCGGTGGTGGTGGCGCGTGGGCTGAGGTGGCGGCGGTGCTCCTCCCCGGCCGGCGATCGATGGTAGGGGGCGCGGGGTCCTCGTGATCTCGTGTTCTCCTACCTAGATCCTACTTTCCTAATTGATTCGGTTTTCCTATTTTTGGGAATTCTCATGGAATTGGAAAAGAATTAATTGGAATTAATTTTATTTCCTTATTCTATTATGGAAGTCTTCTAGAATATTCCAAGTCCTACTTGGAATAGGATTTTAGAGATTTAATAGAATTGGAAATGAATAAAATTTAATTAATAATTGATTTATTTCCTAATTGATTATTCCTATTTTATGGGAATTTTCATAGACATGGAAATTAATTAATTTTGGAAAGTAGAAGAGTCCTAATTTATTTTATTTCCTTATTGTATTATAGAAGTCTTCTAGAATATTCCAAGTTTTACTTGGATAGATTATTCTAGAGATTTAATAGAATTAGATAGGAAAATAAATAAATAAAAAAAATATTAATAATATTTAATTTTATTTTTGATTTATTCGATTGACTTAATTTTCGAATTGAGTATCTTTTGGATTTATTAAAAATAAATAGATTTAAATATTGAGATTAATATTCTCGTCACATGGAGCATTCAAGAACGAAGACTGAAGACTAGAAGACGCATACGGAGATGGAATAAAGCCATGATAGTCGGAAAATAATTTTCTAGCATTATTTTGACTATGTGATACTATGTGCTTTATTACTTGTATGCATGCTATATGTGTTTATTTTATGCACTAGATAGCGTATCCCTTTGTTATAAAAAGCTAAGTGGGAGAGGGGATGGAAACATTCCCATGGTCTCCATTACTGTTCTCTTGATGACTCTTATGGACTTTTGAAGTTCGTATAGATGTGTCATTAGAGGAGAATTCTTGTAATTCCTTTTACAAGAAACATTGATTAAGTTTATCAAACAATGCCTAATTTGTCTTTCTGAAACTGACTTCAAGTCGACTCATTCTCACCCAGGGGAGTGGAATGGAGCCAAAGCCACAAGATCTAAACAGACAGATGGAAAACCTAGAGTTTTCAAAGCAAGGTTGATGGTAAAAGTTTTATTCACGAGGTGGATTATGGAAAAACTTTCACCAATTGCTTTGATTAAATCATTCAGATTATCTTAGCCATTACTACTCATCTTGATAATGAGTTATGGTAATATTGGATGTTAAAACTAACTTCTTGAATTGGATTCTAGAAGAGGCTGTGTTTTAACACAGCCAAAGAGTTTTATCGATCTTAATAAGGCTGAGAAATTATGCAAGCTTATAGTTCTATTTATGGAATAAAGAATGCATATCGGAGTAGCAATCTTCAGTTCAATGAATCCATACTGGGATTTGGATTTCAGAGGAACTCGGAAGAGTCTTGTTTTACAAGAAGATCAGTGGGAGTTACGTTGTATTAATTGTGTTGTATGTCGGTGACATACTCCTTATTGGAAACAATGTTTCTATGCTTAATTCTATTAAAGAATGGCTTGGGAATTGTTTTCAATGAAGGATCTTGGAGAAGCACAGTACATATTGGGCATCAAGATCTGTCGGAACAGATCGAAAATGATGTTTGGACTTAGTCAAGTGACCTATTTTGATAAGGTACTTGATAAGTTCAGAATGAAAGACGCCAAAAAGGGTCTCATTCCAATGAGTCATGGCACATCTCTTAGCAAGATGCAAGGCCCTACGGGACTTGATGAGCAAAAGAGGATGGAAAACATTCCTTATGCTTTGGCAATAGGGTCTATAATGTATGCCATGATATGTACACGACCGGACGTATCGTATGCTTTGAGCATGACGAGTCAGTTTCAAGGAAATCCAGGTGAGGCGCGTTAGACTGCGACCAAGAATATTCTTATGTACCTTAGATGGACAAAAGAATTTTGTAGTCTTTGGAAGACAAAAAGAGTTGATATTAACAAGTTGTTTGAATGCTAACTTCAAAACAAACTAAGATAATTTCCGATTTTAATCTGGTTATATCTTTTGTCTGGTTAGAGGTGATATTTGCTGGAATAGTTCCATGCAATGCAATATAGCTGATTAAACTACAAAAGCTGAGCACAGTATTGCATTGGATGCAGTAATGTTGGCAGTTAGGATTTGAAAGTTCTTAAATGAACTAGGTGGCGTAACTAGCTCAGCCCATCCGATAGTTCTCTATTTATAGTAGAGTTATCTCGCAAGCCAATGATCTAGGAAGCACCACAAGTCTAAAACTGGTGCTCAGGAAGTTCCACATTATCTGGGAGATAGTTTTGTGGAGACATCGAGATAATAAAGTTGCAACTTTTGGTAAGGTTGCAAACCCGTTTTCTAAACCTCTCCAGCAGTTTAAGCTTGAGGCTTTCACGACTGCAATAGAGATCAGACATCTTAGAGATGGGTTGTGATTTCTATTACTGTATTAGATACTTTTGGAGATTTGGTAGACATTCACTCATATGTATAATACATATTTCTTCATATAAATATGGTTTAATTTATATGAATTGTCCAAATGATTAAGTGATATCAATTGGGTTATGAGGTCGACTTACCGCATAATGAAGTCCAATGGTTGAACTGATATACTTGAATCATATAGCTGTTCCTGGTTCGTATAATCAGGTACGGACAAACCGATAATACAAAGAACTAGATTGTAATGTGTACTATAGCGCCGCTTCATGGGCTAGTGATGTGGGACATCGAGTACAATTACATAGATATTAGCTGGGAGCTAATGATCGAACAGACCCGACTGGAATAGTATATAAGATTTCGAGTCATAATACTATTTCATTGACTGTCGAGCAATTTCCTCTGACCTGAGTAGTCCAGAGTGATTCAATTGTGAAATGATGTACTTTGATACAAGTAAACGCCTTTCGTAAAAGGAGGTTATAAAACTTGTTATTGAGTATATCAGGAAGCAAGTGGGAGAGCTTGGATTGACAAGATGAGATTGTCCTCCATTTTATAATGGGATACATGTCTTACCGGCCACTTGGAGAGTCGAGACTGTGGAAAATACGTGGCCACGTCCAGATTCGTATCATAGTGATAAATCTGGTTTTACAGTCTGTCTCAAAGTCCAAGAAAGGTTTGAACCGATTGAGGATGACTCGAGTCTTGCCTCAAGTTCAAACTTAGACATAAAGTGACAACAGGAAGTTGGCAGCACACTGGCTCTGAAGGCCAAGTGGGAGATTGTTGGGATATGTCCTTCGATCCTACGTGTGCAATCGATAAAGTCATAAGGTCGTCTATGGATGTTAAATGATTATTCGATAATATTAATTGTTGGGAACAATATAATATTGATCTATAAATCATACCTACAGGGTCACACACGGACTTGATGATGTACAATGTAGCTTGTTAATTATATTGATTTAGAATCAATATTTACGTGGATTAATACATGCATGGGATGCATGGCTTGCATGGAATGCATGTCACATAGTGTGACATGGCATGCCACACAAGCAAGTGGGACCACATATCATGATTTGGCATGATTATGTGGAGGTGTCTTTTCATCTCCCCATTAACCACCATTACTTGTGCATTATGATGCACATAATGGGGGGGTTACATGGAGTGGTAAATGAACATGAATATAGACATGAAAATCTGATTTTCATATCACTTTATGTTTGCCTACGAAATTCACACCAAAAGGAGAGAATAGAGAGTGTTCTTGGAGAACCACTTCATGCAAGCAAGGTGTTCATCATCCGGGTTCGTGTGCAACACGTAGAGGCCAGGCCATTTGTGCGGATTCAACATCCGGGCGATCTAGACAAGAAGAGTGACGAGGTCATTATCAAGGCTGATCCATGAAGGTGGTTCAATCGACTCAACACCACCTTCATCAACATCAACGAGGCACGCTACACCGGTTGTAAGTGTTCTTGTTAATCTTTCTATATATATATATATATTGGATATATATATATATATATATATATATATATATATATATATATATATATATATATATATATATATATATATAAATATGTGTCTATACATATATATGTGTGCACTAAGATCATGGCATAGTAGATCCATTGCTTTACACGCTTCCACACATACGGTATATCGATTGGATCGGTATACCGGTACCTGCATAAACCTGCTCTGACTCAACTGCCCGTGCGTTCAATCGTCGGCAAATACCGTCTAACACCAGTAATGGCTCAAATGTGGGATCAGTACTCAAACACGTCTGGACGGCGAGCAAGAATTCCCTAGCCCTCGTCACATTCGCCCCAAGATGACCCTGTCTCCTCCTCATCTGCCTGAAAACACCTTTAAGAAGCTTAAGCTTCTTAACAACTGAATACATAGGCACTCCATAAATAGGGTAGTCCCAAATACTCCTCGTCTGAGAGATAAAGTCTTCCATATCGGTAACGTGGTTGTCGAAACGAAACCACGCTTTGTATCCTGGACTAGCAGTCACCGGCTCCAAAAGTAGAGGTGCATGATCCGAGGTTCGGGATGGCAAAGTATGATAGATGCTCTCATCACGATGCACTAACTAGGAGAGGTTAGCCACCACTCGATCCAATCTTCGCCACTTCCGGTCACTCTCCTGCTGATTATGCCACGTGTACCACGGTCCGACCGTCGGTAGAGTGACCAAATCAGCTGTCGTCAGACAGGCCTAGAACTCGCCATCAGTCCCCATAGCCGCTCTACCTCCCAGAGCCTCACTCTCATCCACGATGGTATTGAAATCCCCCAACACCACCCAATCATTATCCTGCAAGTGCTCAGATATAGAAATCAAATATTCCCATAGTCCTCGCCTATCGATAACCGTATTATGACCATAAAGGAAAGTGTAGAATCGTGTGTCAGTTGTCCTAAGGTCAGCTACTCGACATTGAATCCACTGATCAGACATATGAACCATCTGGACATCCACTAAACTCTGGTCACATCCGACCCATATACGGTTACCCGGTCCGTCCACGTAATCAATAAAACGACTCCACGAAGAAAAAACTCGATCTGCTACCGTTGAAGACTTTCTATGAATAACACGCGTCTCTAGGAGGGCGACAAGAGACACTGAGTGCTCCCGAATAAGGTCCCGGACAGCCCGCTGGTGGTCCGACTTATTCAGCCCTCTGACATTCCAGCAAATCGTGCTACACATGAGTACCAAGGGAAAGGGCTGCTATAGGACCCTGGTTGTACACCACCATAATACCCTCGCCTATTTCTCCTTCCTCCCGACTTCTCGAATCCTCAATATCCACATCACCATGTACGCCAGGCCCAGAGTTGGTCACGTAGTCGTTCACCTGTTCTCCTATGCTGCTAAAAGCCCTGAATTTATTAAAGCCTAGGTTCTGACCGTTAACAGGACGTGTGTCGACCGACAAAATGTCGACAATGTGGTGTCGGACGACAAAAGGTCCTTGACGTCAGACAATGTTCTGGTATCAGGTTGCCTATGCTTCTGATTTCGTCCCGCTGCTGGATTCTTTAGCCCTGACTGATTAAGAGCAGGGCCTGTGAAAATCATACGGTCATTAGAGGACGGTAACACGGCTGGTGGTACGGTTCCCCTTGAGGTCGAAGCAACAACCTGTTGTTTGTTTGTCATAGTTCGATTCCGTGCTAACTCCTGACCTCCACGAGCAGTCGTTTGTGGTGTTGTGATATTCCCCTTACGTCCCTGTTTTTTTACGTCCAACCACTGTCCACTCACCCCCTTGTCGATCATTTCCTTTCTGCCCCGTCGATGTCGCCTGTTTATCACGTTGCTTAGGTTCATACCTCTGGACAGGCGTCGTAGCAACTGGTGGTTTTGCCCGTGGGCATAAACCTGAGGAGTGTCCAAACGAGTCACATGTAGTGCATACTTGCGGTTTCCATTCATATTCTATATCAATTCTGCAACTACCATCATCCACCGTGGGTTTAAGTAGGATAACATGGTCCTTGAAATCTCCCTCCACATGCATTCTTCAACACACATACCCTAGCATAGTCGAGTCTCACTAAAGCCGAGGTGTAGGTTTCTCATTTTAATCCAAATCGGCACTTCGCGATGGACTTGCCTCTAAACTCATGCCTTCTCTCCACCTTTGAAGGAATAGCGGCTTACTAATAAACTCTGCATATTTGCAGTGTAAAAAGAAAAACGAAAGCTTTCTTAATTTGGAGAAGATGATAAATATGGTATTTTTATTTCATCATAATAAATGCGGCTATTACAACGCATGCTATTAAATAGCAAAACCCTACTGCTAAACCCTAGCTGAGGCGAGCTAGAAGAAACACGGATAGGCGCCACGTGTCTTGTAATCTAACGGTAATAGCTGAGGGTAAAAGAGTAATAACTCAGATAAATAAATTGGGGCTGAATTGAGCAATTAGGTCAAAATTAGGTCATCCCGATTTGGGGAAAAACCCAAAATCGATCAGCTGCTATTACCCCCCCGCAATCTGAACGCCGGCGACTTGAAGCTTGTTACGGAGACGCGTGAAAGGTTGTAACGGCAACGCCTTTGTGAAAATATCAGCAATTTGATCCTGAGCGGGAACATGATGAACAATAATAGCTTTGGACTGAACTTTTTCTCGGATAAAATGTAAATCCAATTCAATATGTTTTGTGCGCGCCTGAGCTATGGCATGTGATGACATATGAACAGCACTCAGGTTATCGACCCAAACCACTGGTGCTGCAGTAGGTAGCATGCGAAGTTCCTGTAGGATAGATTTTATCCACAGTACTTCAATGATTACATGGGCCAGACTTCGATACTCAGCCTCTGCACTAGATTTGGAGACAGTCTGTTGTTTTTTAGAACTCCATGATACTAGATTCTTACCAAAAAACACACAAAAACCAGAGGTTGACCTCCGGTCATCCGGATCAGATGCCCAGTCCGCATCCGCATATGCAGTCAAGTTTAAGTGAGGAGAGTGTTGAAAATGTAAGCCAATATGTGCAGAACCAGAAACATACCGTAGTAATCTTTTTACAGCTTTAAAATGAATCTCAGTAGGTGCCTGCATAAATTGGCTTAGCTTGTTGACTGCAAAAGTAATATCAGGTCGGGTAATTGTCAAGTATTGGAGGCTGCCTATTAGTTGTCTGTAAGGTGTGGGATCAGAGACATGGGAGCCATCAAACTTTGAGAAAATAGTAGAAGAGACCATGGGTGTGGGGGAGCTGTTGGCACCAAGCATTTGGGCTTTTTGTAAAAGTTGGGATATGTACTTTTGCTGTGAAAGATGCATACCCATGGGAGTGTAAGAGATTTCAACACCAAGGAAGTAATGGAGAGGTCCCAAATCCTTTAGAGAGAAATGTTTGGAGAGTTGGTTGATGAGGGCAGGAATAGATTCAGGAACACTACTGGTGATAATAAAGTCATCCACATAGACAAGTATATAAGTAGTGACCTTTTGAGAGTGGTGAATATATAAGGAAGAATCAGCCTTGGAGCTACTGAATCCCAGACTATGTAACACAGAGCTTAGTTTGTCAAACCAAGTTTTGGAAGCTTGTTTGAGACCATACAAAGCTCTTCTCAACTTGCATACAAGGTGTTCTTTTCCTGGCACTTCAAAACCAGGAGGTTGTACCATGTATATATCATGTTCAGATTCAAGGCTGCCATTAAGGAATGCATTGTCAATGTCTAGCTGTCTGAGAGGCCATTTCTTGTTAACTGCTATAGAAAGAATGAGTCTGATTGTTGTAGGTTTAATTACAGGGCTAAAAATGTCCAAATAATCAACTCCTGCAACTTGATGGAAACCCTTAGCAACCAGCCTTGCTTTGTGTCTCATTATAGAGCCATCATCATGTGTCTTTAACTTGAAAACCCATCTGCAGCCAATAGGGTTTTTATGAAGGGGAGCAGGAAAAAGGTCCCAAGTGTGGTTCTTTTGGAGAGCAAGAAATTCAGACATCATAGCAGATTTCCAAGGAGTAGAAGAAAGAGCTACTTTATAAGAGGTAGGCTCAACAGAATCTGTTAGATTAGAATTATAAGCTTTAGGTTTGAAAATCCCCATTTTGGATCTGGTAAGCATGTGGTGAGTGGGTGCAGGCTCATTATCAATGGCAGGTTCTGTGTTCAAAATATGTTGAGGGCTTAGTGGTGGGGAAGGGTTATCATTGGAGCTACTACTTGAGCTGTGAGGAGTATTGTTGTGATGAGGCGAGGGTAAATTAATGGTTCTATTGGAAGAGCTATCAGAATATGAGGGCATATTAATGTCATTGGGTGGTTGAGGAATAAAAGGTAAGGGAGGGTTATTGATATTACTCTGATGTGGTGTATTATCAGAGGGTGAAGAAACATCAGAGAGTGCAGGAAAGACTTCCTCATTGAAGACAACATTTCTGGTGTAGATTATCTTTTTGTCAGGTAATTCAACTTTGTAACCCTTGAACTGAGGGTGATAGCCAAGGAATATACTGGGTAGAGATTTCATATCCAATTTGTCAGAGATATAGGGCTTGAGATGAGGAAAGGCCTGACATCCAAAAGTTTTGAGGAAGTTATAATCAGGAGGATGGCCATAGAGAATTTGATAAGGGCTGGTGAATTCAAGGGTTGATTGAGGGACCCTGATTAGAAGGTGAACTGCAGTAGAGAAAGCATCCTCCCAGTAACATTTATCAAGACCAGAAGTGGACAATAAGCTCAGTCCAGACTCAATAATATGTCTGTGCTTTCTCTCCACAGCCCCATTTTGATGTGGAGTGTAAGGGCAAGAAAGCTGATGGATGATGCCCTGCTCAGAGAAGAATTTGGTAAGAGGTTTATATTCTGAGCCTCCATCACTTTGAACAATCTTGATTTTAGCATTAAACTGATGTTCAACAAGGCACTTGAATTGGAGAAAGGCAGCTGTAGTGGCAGACTTGTTTGGGAGAAAATATATCCATGTGTACCTGCTAAAATCATCTATGAAAGAGACATAATATTGATTTCCATATATGGATTTAACTGGTGAGGGGCCCCATAGATCAGTATGTATGAGATGTAGAGGAGCAGTGGACCTTTTGTGTTTGTGTGGAAAGGGTAAAACATGAGATTTTGCTTGAGCACATTTATCACAGAATTTAAAGGAATTTTCATTAATAAAGGGAATATTACAGGAGTTCAAGGCCTTTTTTGTAATGTCAATTGAAGGATGGCCTAACCTTCTATGCCATAATTCTAAACTCCTTTTATTTCTAACAATGGAAGAAAAAGATTGAACTGGACTTGAGGCAGTTGAACTTCTGTGATCTGGTTTGGTGGAAATGGAGGGCTTGTGCACATGTTGAAGCTTGAATTGATAGAGTCCATTATTAAGAGTCCCTGTGAAAAGAGGTTCCTTTGTGGCCTGATCCTTAACAACACAAAAACCAGGATGAAACTCAAAGAATACATGGTTATCATTAGCAAATTGAGCAACACTTAATAAATTTTTGGTGATTTCTGGGACATGTAGAAGGTTGTTGAGGTGAAAAACCTTATTGTTGTGTAGAGGATTATCAGAATATACCAAGGTTTTACCAATATGGGAAATATTAAGGTTGGAGCCATTACCAATTTGGACTTTATTGGTGCCATCATAACCAGAAGCAAGACTCATATTTGAGAAGTCACTGGTCATGTGATGAGAAGCCCCAGAGTCAGGATACCAATTGGATTCTGATGGTGAGTTATCAGTAGAAGAGTAGTAAGCTGAGCCATGATGATGCTGATGTCCTTGTTGATGAGAGGCACCTTGGTGAGGACCACTATTCTGATTTTGTTGAGAGAAATGGTTATAGCCATAGGGATTCTGGTTGTTAGACTTATTTCCCTCTTCAGTGGTGTTATTGAAATTGTTCTTGGGCACAAAATCAGATTCAAATCTATGATAGCATCTGTCAGCCATGTGGTTAGTATAACCACAAATTTGACACTGAATTCTATTACCATTATTGACTCTTCCACCTCTACCTCTGTAGCTCCCTCTTCCTCTGGGGTTAGGATTACCCCTACCTCTGTAGCTGTTTTGTTGTGAGCCTCCTTTGTCTTTCTGAGCTACATTGGCACTGGGAATAATTTTATCAGAGAGAGCTGATGCTTCTAACCTATTCTCATAGCTCAGTAACAGTGAGGTAATGTCTTTCATACTGATATTTTCTCCTCTAGCAGTGATGTTTACCACAACTGCATCATATTCAGATCCTAGTCCACTGAGAACATGAAGAACCTGGTCTTCCTCTTTCATTCTTTCCCCAATACTAGCAAGTGCATCACACAGAGATTTGATTTTATTGAGGTATTCCCTCATAGATAGAGCACCTTTCTTTAGGGTTTGAAGTTGCATTCTGTATTGCATTTTTCTGGCGATAGACTGACTAGAGAAAGTGGATTGGAGAGTTTCCCAGATTTCTTGAGAGGTGTTTAAGCCTACAACAGAAATTAAAATAGGCTCTGACAGAGAAGAGAGAATCCAGGAGGCCAAGAGTTGGTCTTGTCTTTGCCATAGGTTGAACTCAGGGTTGATTTTCAGGCCACCACCGTCTTCTCCGGCAGGTATGAACTTTGAAGGTTGTGGGTTTGACCCGTCGAGAAAACCTTCAATACCGTGACTAGAGGTGTCAAAATGCCGGGCCGGGCCGGCCCGGCCCAAGCCCATCGGGCTTTGACTGTTACACGGGCCGGGCTGGCCCGGCCCGAATTTCCAATGGGCCTGGAATTCCCAGGCCCAGCCCGGCCCTAAGCGGGCCTTCGGGCTATCGGGCTTTTTTGGCCCGTCAATTTAAATAATAAAAAATATATAAATTTTAATTTAAAATCGTAAATTACTTTAATTAATTAAAGAAACATAATAAACGATAAATTTTTATTTAAAAAAAATATTTTAATTAAATTAAATTCTATAAATTAATTTAAAATAATAATTTTATATATTTTTATACTTATAAAATAATATTTATATACTAAAATGATAGTTAAATTAATAAATATTATGATTTTAAATAGTTTATTCAAATAAATATGTGAAAATATTAAGTTTTCTTATTATTTTTAATTAAAAAAATATTTAAAAAATTTATGAAATTATTGGTCGGGCCGGGCCAAAAAAGTCGGGCTAAGCCCGGCCCAAGCCCATCGACCCGTCGGGCTTGTCGGGTCGGGCCAAAAAGGCCCGACTCTTTTTGGGCCTCTATATTTGAGGCCCAAGCCCGTATGAATTCGGGCCGGTCGGGCCGGCCCAGTGGGCCGGGCCAGATTTTGACAGCTCTAACCGTGACCTTTGACAGCAATAATGATTTGTTGTCGCCACACTAAAAAGTTGTCATCTGTGAGCTTAACAGAGATGAGCTGGTGGCTCAGTTGCATTAAATTCGACTTTGTCGTAGAACTCATATCTTCTGCCATTTTCTTGTAAGAATGAAAGCTTAGCCTGACTTATCCCTTTTTTAGACGCTCTGATACCATAATAAACTCTGCATATTTGCAGTGTAAAAAGAAAAACGAAAACTTTCTTAATTTGGAGAAGATGATAAATATGGTATTTTTATTTCATCATAATAAATGCGGCTATTACAACGCATGCTATTAAATAGCAAAACCCTACTGCTAAACCCTAGCTGAGGCGAGCTAGAAGAAACACGGATAGGCGCCACGTGTCTTGTAATCTAACGGTAATAGCTGAGGGTAAAAGAGTAATAACTCAGATAAATAAATTGGGGCTGAATTGAGCAATTAGGTCAAAATTAGGTCATCCCGATTTGGGGAAAAACCCAAAATCGATCAGCTGCTATTACTTACCCGTGAATATTCGTATTTAAAGTAAAAGTTGAATTGAAATTGGTAACCTGGTCTCCATCTTTGCAGTTAGAGTCTGCCGATCGATTTCTTGCCATCAATATCATCCTGATTGATCGGATCGGCTCGGCTCTAAAATAGGTAGGGCTCCGTGATCAGTCGCTTGATTCAACGCTCAAATTTGAATTCAAAATACAAGGCTGCGTTTGGCCAACTCAAAACACAGAATTTCCCAAGTTTAATGCTCTTGTATAACACCGGCACTAAGAACTGCCTCACTCCTAAACCCAGGTTTAGTTCCACCATCAGGACTTTTGTTGCTAACTTTCACTGCCTTCCTTTTCAAAATTTCTGTGGAATCAACATGAGAACCAAATCTTAAATTATTCTTAATACTACTTTCCCCCGTCGGTTCTGAATACTATTGGTGAAATCCGTTCCGTCAGCCCTCCCGATAACCCGTTCCGTCAGACTGGTGAAATCAGGAACATCAAACTCCAACTGTGGATGTCGCGTGGTGATAGTGCTCAACAATTCCTCCGACACATGGTATTGTTGCATCATCGGCGAGTGTACAGGAACAGAACTCGCAGATAACGACGAGAGTAGATGACATGGTCAGAATATTATCATGAGACCCATGCAAAAACTTGTTGACTCAAAAACTGTACAACTGTACAACTGTAGTAAGTAATTAGTAAAAGGATCGGAGCTGCTAAATTGAATCCGGTGTTTTATCAATATAAAGCTCCTCAACAACTTGCTCCTCAACACATCCAGATTTTTACATATATGCTTTTCTTCATTATACCGACGTACTCGGTTACATAATATATTACACATACCAAAGTATTTTCTTTAAAGTTTTCATCATGCAGATTTGTATATTGTCACAAAAATCTAACTAATACTAATATATTTTACTTTAGATCAAAACAAATCTCACTTTTTGTCTTCTCTCAATCTAATAATTTTTAGACCAAAAAACCTTGATATAAGACAGAAAAGAGAAAAAAATAATCAAAACTCAAGAAAATAATTTGGGAAAGGACTAATAAAAATAACAATTGAATTTTTCCCCCTCCAATCATTGAACAAATAGAAAATTTCATTATTTATATTTATAAATCTTTTGTTTAATTTTAAGAATTTAGTTTTTTAAATCAACATTATATTTAAAGACAAGAAAAAATATAAGTTGAATTAAGAAAAAAACATAAGATGAATATATTTTAAATGATAATTAAAAATAAATTATTTTATTATTATTTATATGGTATTTTTAAATTTGTAAGTGTATTTCGAGATTATATAGTATATTACTAAAAAATTAGACTTTATAATTAATTATATTTTTGTAGATATAAATATATTGGTGTATTAAGAAAAAAAAAAGAATTTAAAAAAGTATTTAAAAGAATATTTAAGATTTTTCGCATTAATTGTATTGTTGTAAATATTATAGTGAGCCAGGTTTGTACTTAGAAAAAAATGTGCATTTAACTCATTTTTTGGTGAATTTTAGTAAACTTTTACATGTTGAACTTTTAATTTATTAACTGGCCTAACTTAATAGTCATCATATACACTATGACATAATACTAGAGTATATTGTCATATAGATTTTCAAGTACCTTAATAGTCATCATGTACTATGACATAACACTAGAGTATATCGTCATATAGATTTTCAAGTACAATGGGTTCGAAAAATTCAACAATTTATTTTTTTATGTGTTAATCGTAAATATTTAAATACTCACACACACATTTCTCGGGTTCAATTCAAGTATTTAATCAATTGACCTAACAACCCTGACAATGAAACAAAATCTAGATAAATATATATAACAAATATTGTTTTTTAAAATAAATGAATCCATTTGAATTGAATATATAATATATGTAATTAATTGAACTTATTTTAATAATAATAACAATAATAATTTTTTTATACATTAATATATTATTATTAAAAATTATAAATAATATTCAAAGCATGATTTAAATATAAAAACTAATTTTATATTACTTTTTAAATAAAATAAATTTTATTGAAATTAATTCATTTGAATGAAATTGAGTTGAATTGAAACAAAATAATATTAATTGGAAATTAAGATCAAGTCCTAAATGTAGAATGATTCCTTATTATATACTGTAATATTTTATGATACGATCGTATAATGTAAAATTTAGTGACGATAGTTTAGCATTGACCAAATTTTAAGGTCACAAAATTTTATTAAATAATACTTCCTCTGTCTAAGAGCTATAGTCACATTTGGTCAAGTTGACTTTTTTTTATTGTTTAATATATGATAAACAGTATACAAAAATTATGAAAAAATAACTAAAATAAAATTTAACTATTAAATTTTATTTTAGTTATTTTTTCATAATTTTTGTATATCATTTATTGTATTAGACGGTAAAAAAAAGTTAGCATTGACCACATGTGACTATAGCTCCGAACAGAGGGGAGTATATTTTACTTACACTTTTCTTCATCAAGGACTGTCCCAAGCCCAAAAAGGTCAATGGTGACCAAGCTAATGTTGCTGCTGAACATGATCATGCTGGTGTTGTTTACATGATTTCTGAGAATGCTATGATTCCTGATGTTAATGCTGCATTGCCTGCTTTTCTTGATGAAAATAAGTGGCTAATTGATTCTGGTTGCACATATCACATGTCTCCATACTTGCATCTGTTTACTACATATAAGAAAATGCATAACTCATCTGTTTCTATAGCTAATGATAAAAGATGCATGGTAGAAGGAATTGGTGATATATGTGTAAAATTTGATTCTGGCTATCTGTACACTCTTAGGAATGTTAGACATGTGCCTGATCTATGCCAAAATTTGATATCATGTGCTGCATTGGAATTTGATGGTATTTCTGGGAAATGGGGGAGTGGGTGCATGACTATTGTTAAGGGTTCCATAATTCTTTGCTTTTAAGCCCATTAATCACAATTTCTAGAGTCACAGAGTCCCTACCATACTTAATAGCAGATTTCACATCAGAATAGGAATCAAGTATAGCATTCAACAACACAATAGGGGTATAATCATCAATGTATTTGTCACCAGTCAACTTAATGTCTTGATCAGTTTAGTGAATGCATCAATATTATCAGAAATGTCTTTACTCATATCCAATTTAAATCTGAAAAACTTTTCAAGTAAAAACAATTTACTATTCAGGGAAGTTTCAGTGTAAAGATCATGTAATTTTCCCAAAGCTCTTTTGTAGATTCAAGTTCACCCACTTTTCTTAAAACAGATTCAGACAAACACAAGATTATGGCTGAGTGGGCAAGTTCATTAGTTTCAGCCTTCGTTTCATCAGAGTCATCAGTGGAGTAACTACCACTTATAGCTTTAAAAACTTTTTGTTGGATCAAAATCCCTTTCATCTTTTGTTTCCAAATAGCAAAATCCTCTTTTCCATCAAATGGTGCCAAGTTAAAACCAGACATTTTGAGAAATAGATTTTGATGACTCAGTTTTGAAAAAAAAAAAAAAAAAAAGAAAGCAGCAAGTTCAAGCAATCACAGAAGCACACAACTTCAAGGTTTTGACAGTAGAGAGTGAGCAACACAAAGTTAACACACACACACACACTCTAACCTTCTCACAAAAGTGAGATAAAATATCCTAAACGCCTTACTTCCTATTGAGTAACTCAGAGCCTATGTTGAGTAGGTAAGCTACCCAAACAAGTGTGCAGCCCCAGTCCCTTGCAAGGTGCCGGATACCTCAAGGGTTTCCAGCCAGGAAGGGTCAGCCACCGGGGGTCACCACCAGGAGCTTACACTGGCACTCAACTAACTCCAGATAGGGTAAGTTACTATAGGTTTCTGGTATCACAGAAAACCCTAATCCTAAACACACAAAAGTGCAGATCACAGGGGTTCAAAACAACACAAGTACCAAAACCAGTAGATATCACAGAAATCAAGTAAGCAGGTTGTTCATGGTATTTTCACAAAATAGGGTTTAACACAGAATCAGTAAACCAAAGTTTTTCCAGAAAATATTTTTGAACAAGGGTTTTGAAAACAGATTTTTCAAACACAAAACACTACACACCACCACCAGGCGGGCCACACCATCACATAAGACCACCAGGCGGGTTGTACCATCACAGAAAAGAGAGGGTTCAAGCTAATCACTTACTTTGCAGGGTTTTCGCAAGGGACCCCTTATGAAGCGCCCGTTTCGCGTTTCACAGGCAACCTGGGTACCAACCTTACAGCCAAGGGGTGATCAATCCCGGATTTACAATGGCTGGGGGCACCTAATTCGGGTTCGCAACCTGGGCCTCCTACCAAGCGGTGCCGAGCAACTCCAACCCTCCAGGTGGCAGATCAGGAACCCTAAGTCACGGATCTGCAAATCTGGTTGCTGGTAGCCGCCCCCGTGGTGCTCTGATACCACTGTTAGGGCTCCACGTCGGCGGGCGTCGCTTCTAGGCACCTGCAAAACACAAACAAAGAGCAAATCAGATCCGTTTTACAGCCTCTAGGTCAGAGCAAGTTCCCAGATCTCAGCGGTCAGCAGATCTATAAAGATCCGGTCCACATGGTAAGGATCTGGGCTTGATGAACCATAAAAGCAAAAATAGCGGCAAGGAAAAACAGATCTAGTATATATATATATATATATATATATATATATCAGAAAGATAAAATAAAGATAGAATAAGATCTCGGCTCAGGACTGTAGATCCGTCATCGTAGCTATGACTGGTGGCAGTGGTAACAGGCAGATCAGTCAACGACTACCTCCCTCAGCCCAGGAGCACAAAAGCTCCGGTCACTCAAACACTCCGCCTCACAGAAGAGGTGAATCAGTCGAATCCAGGGCTTCACTAATCGTCTCCAACACTCAAGCTCGCTAGGAGGTCAGCCGGAGACGAAGGGGGAAGCGACGGAGACGGTGAACGGAGAACACATAGGAATCGCACACACTCGAAGGTGAGATCGCACACAGTATTAGGGTTTGAGTATCAGGCTGAGTGAGTAAATGAGAGGGGTGAGGTTTATTATATCATAGGCAATCAAGGGTCCAGATGCAGCCTCACAATTAAACCTAGGATCCAACGGTCAACATTGGTCAACACAGGTAAGTGGGCTGAAAAAGATTGGGCTGATATAATAACACTAGCCTAGCACTACTACTGGACTGGGCTGCTGCCTGTTAAAGGAATGGGCCAACACCCTAAATTCCAACAAAACCAAATCTTAGTCGCAGTACCCTTCCAATAATAACAAATCTTAGAAAAACAAATGAAACGACAAACAACCTGCTTATATATAGGAAAGATATAGGATATTTTTTTTATTCCAAATATTACATTACAAATGGAGCAGATTCTTCATTGGATTTATTACTACAAACTACTTTCTTATTATAAGACAAATGAGTTACGCTCCAAAATATGTTTTGGTTATAATGTTACTATTCAGTCTATTCTTAGTTTCGTTTAATGAGCCAGCTCATGCATCTCTGGAGGATGTGTTGTAATATGTACTTTTTAAAAATTAATTGCACTTATTGTCTATGTTTTATTAATTAATTTGTAATCGAGAATATTATTTATATGGCAATACTAATTAATACTCATTCATGGATATAACTTTCAGATTGAACCTTAACAAGATATTTGGGATAAAAGCGTTGGACACACCATTGGAGACGCTGAAGTACCTACCACTAAGCCCGCGGCCTCCTCCTCCATCATGACTTGACGGGTCGGTCAATTGAGCTCCTACTAAAAAATGTTCGCGATGCACAATGGCGGAGCTAGAATGTCATGAATCGGGACCGATCCTCTGCCATTTGAAGTTTTGAAAGGTGAGCTAGACCATTTCAGCTACTTATTTACTTTGAAAAAACTTACATGTATATGTATATTTATTTTAGTTTTGAAAAATAACAACGGAGTTTCAAGACGCGAGGAACCAATAAAGATATAAGAAATTAATTCCATAATAAAATGTCAAAATAATTAATTTCATAAATAAAATGCAATTTTTAATCAATGTTTCTTACTTTTTTATTTTTATTTTTTTAGTGCATGCATGCGCCGTATCTCTCAAACATAGTAATTAATAATTAATTTAATAAATAAAATGCAATTTTTAATCAATGTTACTTACTTTTTTATTTTTTTTAGTGCATGCATGCACCGTATCTCTGAAACGGCAGTGGCTGATCTTGTGGCAAGCTCAAATATTAACTTTTCCGTTGACTACTCGGAAATTTGATGTTGGAAGATATTTTTTTATCTTTTGAAGACACACATGCTCCTTGAAAGCTATAAATATAAAAACATGAGATTTTTTTTTATTTTTTTGGTAAAGGTCAGTAACACAGAAAAAAAAAGTGTATGATACAGTAAATCGCATAAGGATGACAGCTTCACCGCATCACTGAGCTAACAAGACTAGCTCTCCAACCAGACAAACAAAATAAATAGCAATAAAGAATACAAACACAATCACCAGACTATATGTCATACCATCTTTAATGCTCGTGCCTGAAGAGAATCTGAAAGTCGTAGCGAGAGGATCCTCTCCCGTATGATAGAAATTGCCTGAGAGGACACCACTCCAGACGACACCGAGCGAGCCTCATGTATCCTCGTGTTCCTCTCGAGCCAAACAAAATAGACCAGAGCAACGATAAGTCCACGATACGATGGATATCAAATGCCTCCCACGCCATCGACTAGCAGCCCGTAATATAGCACTATACCAACCACCACATGGCCATAGAAATCTCACCTCCACCTGTAGTCTCTGCAAGCAATCCTGTGAGAATGGACAATCAAAGAAAAGGTGGGAGTGTGTCTCAGCGCTCTCCCCACCACATAGCACACACGAGTTGATTTATATGGTTTTGTGTCATTTTTCTTTGTTTCATTGTGTGTGAGTTGTGTCATTTCTAGTTGCTTTTGTGTGTCTTCCTCATGATTTGTGGTAGGTTTGATGTTTTGTGTAGTGTGCAGGCTTGAGGACGTGATTAGAGAGAAAAGAACGAGAAAACGAGTCGAGACTAAAGAAAATTTCACACTGGAGACGTAGCGCCTCGCTAGGATGTAGCGCCTCGCTAGGCCCCTAGCAGCGTACTAAATCCTAGCATCCGAGAGGCAGTTGACGCTCTTTGATAGAGATTGAAGACCTAGCATCCTGCTAGGACCTAGCAGCTTGCTAGGAACCTGCTGGGCGCAAATTTGACCCGTTTGACCACTTTTGATAGGGAAACATTATATATACTTCTTAGATATCAACCCTAAGGGGAGAGCTAGACCTAGACATTTTTTAGATTATTTTTCAAGCACGTTTTTCATACTTTGGGGATCGGAAACTCGGATCAAGACTTTGATTTTGTAATCGTTCATCTTAGATTTTTAATAAAACAAGTAAGTTCCTTCTTTTTATTGTTTGTTCTTTATTTTATATTCGCTTTGATTAATTTTTCTTTATCTTAAATTTGCATAATCATGAATTCCTTAAACTATAGTTGCATCGTAATTACATCCATGAGTAGCTAAATCATCGACTAGGGTTGGGTGAATTGATTCTCATCTAGAATTTGAATTTTGGTTTTGCACGAAAGGTGTTCGATTAAATGTCCAATTGAATTTCAACCGCGTTTGAGGCTTAGGAGCAATTACGTGCTTGGGTTTAATCGAACCGCATTCGAACCAACCGGTAACGGACGTTCTTGTGTGACTTTTGGAAACTCGAATTCAATTTCAAAGTTGAGAATTGAGGATCCCGACCTCTAGTCCTTTTCTTTTATTTGAACTCATTATTATTTTTTGCTTGCTTTATTTTATGTGCTTTTACTTTGATAAAATAGAACTTAGTTTAAAAAAAAACCAAGCCAGCAATGCATTATGCTATAAAATTCTCTTCTTTTTCTTTTGCGAACACATAAACACATATACTAAGCCGATAGTAGTGTTCCTCGTGAGATCGACTCGGGCAAGTTGTTACGGCAATTAGTTCGGTTATTTTTATTTGATTTTTGACGCACTACAACGTCTTGTCACGAGTCATCCCCTCGTCCAATCCAACGCTTATCCCGAGTCGGCAGCCGACCTCGGATAGCCATCCAAAGAATGAAAGAATGTCGTGGGATACGTCATGGTCCTGTCAAAAGGGCAGCCCACGACACCCTGGGGCCTTCCGAGCGGAAGAGAGTATATGTCGAATCGGAAGTGTAGGCCCCTGATCTATGCAATCTCCATCTTAATGTATCAGTCCTCACATCAATACTCGGCAAGACATCTATAAGATCAACGAATTACCCCGCAAAGCCTGCTGGTCACCCCCACACCCCATCCATTATGACAATACTCAACGACGCAGCCCTAGGTAGACATGTAATTCGTGGTCCCATCGGACACACCTCCTCCAAGCGACCAAGGGGGTGCCACGGGTCCCTCCAGAGGTACAACTGCGATCCATCCCCGACCTGCATCTGTATAGCTATTAAAACAGCAGGACGTAACTTTAGAAGATGGCGCCAACTCCAGGAGCACGCCCTAGGAATCTTAGCACTCCAAAAAGAATGCCTCCTCAGTCGATTCTCTCGAATCCAACTGACCCAAACGGATTCCGGGTCCTGACTTAGAATTGCCCAGATGTGTCTGGTCATAAGGGCCCGATTCTGAGCGGTGAGATCCCGGATACCCAGACCACCCTCACTAGCAGACGACAAATATCAACCCACCGGACCTTGACATACCCCTTGTTGCCCGTCCCAAACCAAAGAAATCTCCGCAGCCTTTTCTCAATCCCCTCAATAATCCCTTGGGGGAGGATGAACACACTGGCCCAGTAGATATGCAGAGTACCAAGGACATATCGGATCAACTGTAGTCTCCCAGCATAAGAAAGGGTACGAGAAGTCCAAGAACCCATCCTAGCATCAATCTTCTGTAGCAGGGGAGCACAATCCCTCAGTCCCAACTTAGAAGAAATCAAAGGAACTCCCAGATAACGCACCGGAAGAGTACCAACCGGGAAGTCAAAGACTGGCTGAAGTATCGAAACATCATCCTGCGCCTGGAGAGATAGATAGATATTACTCTTATCTACATTCTCATGTAGACCTGAGTAAGTAGAGAAAAGCTTCACTCCCCGTCTGAGTGTAGTAATAGAGACATGGTCCGCGTGACAGGCAAGAAGTAGATCATCAGCAAAACTCAGCATATAAGTCGAAGGTGTTGAGAATTGGCTTGAGAATTGTGATGAACATGCTTTCTTTTACTAATTTCATGCTTGGATTATTGATTTCTATGACTATTGTTGGCTAGTTTTTCACTAAGAGATTATGTTAAATTCATGCGTACATAGTGTTTGATAAAATGCTTGAAAGAGCTTTAGTTGACCTAATTGATTTATTTTCAAACCACAATTGAGGATAATCACCTGTGATCGGGATTATACCCAATCGAGAAATAAGAAAACGATTGCTATCACCGAGAACGGGAGCTTTCTTTCCAATACTCAATTATAAGCAATTAGAGTCCAAAACTTAGGGAACGATTATAGTCGACTAATTACACACTAATCACAACTTTTGGGATGCTTTGTTAGCTAGGGAATTAAATGGTTGGTTTGAGTGGTCAAAATCTTTCTTTTCGGGCTATACTTTAAACCTAAATACAAAGTTGTATGATTTGAAAGAGATTACAACGGGATTATTCTCTCTTGTGTTTTAAAATTCGCTTATTAAGTCGGCTCTACCTTAATTTTCGTCTTTCTCTACTTGAGTATTCACGTTTACTACTTGCTTTCATTCCATACGTGCTTTTATTTGTTTTTGCTAAATATGACAAAGAATATTACTTTCGAACCTCTTACTCATAGCTAGACCTCCTTGAAATTGATAATCCGAGTGGTCAAGAAACTACAACACTCTCGATTTTTTAAAGGAAGTTAAAAACCTTTTGCTTTCCACGAAAGAGAAAAGTGCTTCTTCAGACCGATATTGGACTGAGCCCCAATTTACTAAATATTTTTATTTGTTGAAATAAATATTAGTATATCAATTCAAAAAATAATACAGTACATAAATTTTACAATAATATTTAATTAAAAAAAATATAAAGTATATTTCAAAATACTTTTACATGAACCGATCAATATTAAAAATAAAATAAATTTAAAAAATTAATAATTTTAAATTTATACAATTTCATTCATACAATTTTAACCAATGAAACTTGTTAATTTATCAAATTCAAAATAATATAATGTATTTTTAACATTTTCAATTATATATAAATAATCATTATTTTATTTATTTATATAAACAAATTGATAAGACTAGGTATACTCTAATGTGTTTTTCACGAAATATATCAATTCAATCAAATGTTAAAATCATTTATAATATAATTAATTATATAATATTAATTTAAGAAAGATATAGTATAAGTGATACATTTATAAAATTGACTTATTAATATTATAAATTTAATTTAAATATTTTACATTTTAATTTGTTCAAATTACATTATTTTTAAAATTTATACATTAAATTATAAAAGTTTTGAATTAAATTATTCAATGTAAATATTAGTTTATACATATATTTGTAAGAGTGTTAATCACTAATCAAGTCATAAATATATGTAAAAATTAAATAAATAAATTATAAATTTCATTTACCTAATAAATTATTTAGCCAGTATATTGAATGGTTAAAACAAACATAAAAATATTAAAACTTGGTAATTATTTATTCGATTTACAAATGAATAGTATAATTGTGTGTGGTATATATATATATATATATATATATATATATATATATATATATATATATATATATATATATACACACAATGAGATTAAAAACGAAGAAAATTCTCAGAATAGCCAGTTTTTAATGTTTATGTAGAACTACAAAGTATGAAATGTTCGAATAAATTAGATTAGATTAATAATGAATATTGGTAGATCATTTATCAATCATTCATTGAGTGATAAATAACTACAAGTGACGGAGAGACGCGATTTAAATAACGGAAAATCCATATGTCCATGCACGTATGTAGTAAAAACAAATAATTGAGTTAATAAGAATCATATACCTTAATTCTTGTACGTAGATGGATAGCCGCAAACGTACTCGACCTCAATTTATTCCACGAATCCTCGTCGATCTTGAAACGGCAAGAACTTCGGACTTGAAACGAGTTTCAGTCGATTCCTCGATTCCTCTATTCTTTCACGAATTTACTCTCACTCGAATATATGATATGTAGTATTAAATTTCGTGGCTTAGAGTTTATTTATATAGGAGAAGTCCCATAGGGTTTCTTAATAGAAATAGGAGTCCAAATATAGAAAGAAATAAGAAAATTTCCTTTTTCCGTTTTTTTCGTCGTTTCACCTCGGTTCCCAATCGAAGTTTGCATACTCCAAGTATAATGATCAAGAGGACTGTGTGACTCATTTGGCTTGATTGTCGACTATTAAGTTCAAGTTCTCAACTCGACACTTAATTCATCTACACAAGACGTACTACATAGCTTGTTTCGGTACAACACGTGGGGTGAATGACACCATTCCAACAAGAAGAGTGTGAGTTCGTTTGTGAAAACGTAGAAATATTGTTGTTAAAATCGAAGGTGTGTGAGTGCGGTCATTTGCCACAGTAAAGTGCTAGAAGACCTACAGTGCACGTTGTTGTTGTAAAAATCGGAGGTAAGAGTGTGGTAGAAAAGTGTTAAAGGACCCACAATGCACGTTGTTGAAATCGGAGGTAAGAGTGTGGTCTCACAACTAGCGCACATATATGGGAAAGAGAGACTTGGAACACGTAGGGAGGTTCCATCCTAAAATTATTTGTACTAAGTGGAGTAGCTCTATACACTTATAATATGATACCCCTTTCTTCACAAATTCAATGTGGGACAAGTGACCACAACACAATTTTAACACACTCCCTCACTTGTGAGTCCTAGACAAGTCGGTCTCACCTCAAACAATGGTCGACCCTCCTGAACGAGCAATCACTATGTGCCCTTACATCACAACAATGGGTGGACGAACCGATGGGCCGCAACAGAAGACATATGGCTCTGATACCATGTTGAAATCGGAAGTGTGTGAGTACAATCTCACAACTAAGGCTACGTAAGGAAGTTTCATCCTAAAACCGATTGGTATTAAGTGGAATTCTTCTATATACACTTATGATACAACTCTTCTTTCCTAACAAATTCAATGTAAAATAATTTACAAGTGACCACAACACACAATTTTAGCACACGCAATCACATAACGTGCGCTAAATTTAGCTGAGATAACCAGCGCGAGGTACATAGCACGCAAACCTGCTTTTTTTTTTTTGTCAATTTTTTGATTTTGAGTCGCACGTCCAACAACAACAAAAATAAAATAATAAAAAAATGTATATATTATTATTATATTATTAAAATAATAAGTAATTTTATAACACCATTTTCAAATAAATTAGACTAAAATTAAATGATATGAATTGAATTGAAACTAGAAATGAATTAAAATGAAATAAAATCATAAAGATAGTATCTAAAGATAGTTTAGCTTAACCAAATTTTGAAATTATAAAGATCATAAAATCATAAAGATCATATCTAAAGACTATAAAATCATAAAGATCATAATCATATCATAAGTTACAATTTTTATGATCATAATATCTTATAATGTAAAATTGGTGATGATAGTTTAGCTTGACCAAATTTTGATGTCATTTTGAAAGTCATACACTTACAATTGTAAGGTCACTGCATAAGTCATATATCACACATTTTAAATTACTATTAGAAATTTATGAGAGCAGTCAATTCTAATTCATTCGAAATATCAAAATTTATATATAAACTTAAAAAATAATATTAATTTATCTTTTATATATATATATATATATAACATAATTTTTTTTTTGTATGGCACCGAAAACACATATAAGTCTTTCTTAATTAAGTTTAAGTGATATGATTACGGAAGAATACTTTATACAAACAATAAAGTCATTTGCCTAATTTTATTTTTTGGATAAATTTGATTGAAATTTTAATCATGTAGATATCTATAGACAGAAAATCTTATTAAATAATATATTTAGCCACTTTAGATCAAAACAAATCTTAGTCGTAGTCCCCTTCCAATAATAATTTTTAGGAAAAAAAATTGAAACGACAAACAACCTTACATATAGGAAAAATATATAATTTTTTTATTCTATATATTACATTATAAATGGTGCACATTCTTCATTGAATTTATCACTACAAACTACTCTTCCTCTGATCAATATATAGAAACTCCCATATATTGTTTTAGCATTTATTTTAAGAAAAATGAGTTATGCTCCAAAATATGTTTTGGTTATAGTGTTACTATTTATAGTTTCGTTTAACGAGCCAGCTCATGCATCTTTCGGCGATATCTTGTAAGTTTTATATATTTATCTTTTCGTTTAATATCGTAAGTCGTAACTTATGAACTTTTTAAAATTGCACTTATTGTTTATGTTTTATATTAATTTGTAATCGAGAATACTAATATTTCAATATTAATTAATACGCGTGCATGGATATATATTTCAGATTGAACCTTAAAAAGATACTATTTGAGAGAAGATTTCCGGCCCACAACACCAGGCCATAGCCCGGGCGCTGGACACAGCGCTGAAGACGCCGTTGGGCTTGAGTCTGCACCCGATACTAATTCTCATCGTAAACATCTTTCTCAAGGAAATTAATGACTTGACGGGTTGACCGATTGAGCTCCTATTTAGAAATGTACGCCATAACTTTTAATTATTGGTTTTATTTCTAATCATAATTTATTTTTATTTTGATGACATTTGATTTATTTTTGCGTTGAAACAGAATGTGCAATGCAAAATAACGGAGTTTCAAGACGTCAAGAACTAATAAAGACATCTGAAATTATATCCAGAATAAAATGTCAAAATAATTAATTTCAGTAATAAAATGCAGTTTTCATGCAATTTTTCTTACTCTTTATTTTATTGTGTATGATACATAGTAATTACTGAAATCAATAAATCAATAAATAAATAAATACCTAAATACTAAACGAATATATATATACATGGTTGTAAAAATATTGAAGAATAAGTTGTATCTATATTATATGAGTTGGCCGGGCTTTTACTGACCCTAACTCAACCCATTTAATTTAAAAAAACTCAGGGGCGGAGCAGGATTACGAGTGAAGATGGACCAAATTTATGAGATACTATTTTCGAATTTACAAAATATTATTTATTAATATTTTGAACTATAATATTTTTTTTTTTTATGTTATAATGTATTTTTAAAGTTAAAATTAATGTAAAATATAAAATATTAAAAAAATTATAGTGAAAGGTTTATAAAAACAAATATGAATATCAATAAAGAGGAAAGATCAATATACTGTATTATAATAAAATAATTTATTTTAGCTAAAAATGTAGTATATTAAAACAATATAATACTTAGAAAAAATGCATTTATTATTGTAGTCAACAAATAAATGTAGTCATAATTGAAAATATATAATAAATATACTATAAAACAAATTAACTTGTCAATATTATAATAAAAATTAAAAACATTCAAAATATAGTGTAATCGATAATTATAATAATTATACAATAATTACGTATAATTTTTTTATAATTATAAGATCATAAATTGTTGTTAAAATATACTTACAAAGTAAATATTGCTTAAAAATTTGATAGTTAAATTTATTAATTAACTAAGTATTTTTGTTATTTTAATGATTTTGTTAATAAACTTTAACTCAAATTAAATTATTTAATCACGAATAAGGACACTTCTAAGATGATTATTATTTATAGTACCCAATCTTTTGTCTTAATATTATTTAGGGCACTCTGCCCATTTTATCCTTTTTCATTAAAAAATTAAGAAATTAAATAATATATAAAATTACGCAAAAATTTAAACTATCATCCTACATTTCAATAGTTTCTCATTCGACTACACATATATATTGAAGTTTCGTCAAAGACATTCGAAAATCTTTCATCTTCTGCTCATTGATATAAAATCAACACTAGAATTCTATTATAGATATAAAATCATTTGAATTCAGAAATTTGTCATAAATAATTGTATAATAATATTGATATATCTATCATAAATATGAAAAAAAAAATTGAAATCTATCATAGATATCAAAAAATTCATAAAATAACATACGTAAACCATAAATCTATTATAGATATTTACAAACTAAACTAGAAATCTATTAAAAAATATGTAAAAACATTTATGTACTAATGCTTGCGCAAATTAGGTAATGCAAATATATTTTATTTGCGCAATATATTTTGATAATATATTTACATTGCCAAATATATTTATATTTAGCGTTTTTAATATTAGTGAATATTAAAATAAATTAATATATGTTACCGTAATATTATTGTAGGGTTATTTATGACTTTATACATTTTAAAAAATGCCCCTATTTAGTATTTAAAAAATAAAAATACTCTAATAAATAAACAATTAAAAAATATATAACCCCTACAAATGAAGTGAAAAATAATGGGTGTTGGAAATAATATTAAAAACCAATCTGCCCCATACCCTAATATTACCTAATTTTTTTATTAAAATTTATTATGTACTATTTAAAATTAATTAATTAAAAAATTAATTACTAAAATATTTGAGAGGGACTTACGCTTCAATAAAAAAATGAAGAAAAATTAACCCACACCACAAACACATTCATTTAGTAAATAGTGTCAAACTAGGGTGTTGCTATTGGCACCCCTCTTCTTTATAAGTACACCGCTTTACTTAATACACCTCTACATAAAATATAAATTTTATAATTTTTACTTATTACACCTATCAATCTACCTAATATACCCTTATATTAAAAAAACAAAAATACATTACTTTTTTACAAAATAAAATAAAAATCTACTATAAAAAAAATAAAACGTTATAAAAAAATCAAACAAATTCGCGAATAATAAAAATAAAAATTGAAAAACATTAAAAAAAAATAAGACAAATCTCTTATTTTAGAATAAAAATAATTATTAATAAAAAAACAATAAAAAGATAAAAAAAAACACACATCAAAATTAGTTGGAAAAAATTATAATAAAAAAATATCATAAAAACAAATTGAAAAAATCATGATAAAAAAAACACAATAAAAATAAAAAATAAAAGCTGAAAAAAATTTGAACTTGAGGAAAAAAAATCCATTAATAAAATGACAAAAAAAATAAAAGAATAAACTTTAAATTTTTACAATTTATATTTCAATAAAATACTTTTGAATTTAGATATTTTAATATTTTTAACCTAAAAAATTAATTAGACATAACTTAAACTTAAATGTATAACCCAGATGAAAAGAAGAAATATAAAAAAATGTGCACAAAATATAAAGTTATAAAAAAATGTTGTTTGCGCAAGTAAAAAAATAAATAAAGGGGTATATGATAAGTAAACTATGTAATTAGATTAGTAAGGTTATAATTGTCTTTTAATTAAATGGCATTATTGTAAATAAAATTAAGTTGGTGTACTTATAACTTTTAGGGGTGTAAATAGCAACTCCCGTCAAACTATTTCCACCTTTAGTTTTACTTTACACACCCCTATTTTTTAAAAACAAAAACCACACACTTTAGAATATCTATATTACCCTCTCGTATTCATTTCTATTAGTCATACACCCCCCTCCGAATAATTAAATTATGTTCTCATATTTTTATAAGATACGGATCCAGCAAATTATCGTTGTATAACTATAACGAAATTGATGGGTGATTTTTTGAGATTAATTCAATCAACAACACTGAAGCAAATATTCTTTGGATTTGATTTCGTAAGATTTGCACTTTTCAGTGCCTTTTTGAGTTGGTCATATCCCATGGCCATTGAGGCTGGTGGCCTGGTGCACTAAATTATGTCATAAACTCTCCAGACATTACAGACATTATGTGTTAATTTCTTCGATGGTTGAAGTTCTTCAATGGCCAGGGAAAATTGCACACGCCTTCAAGTGTATTTTTATTAGGCTTTCGTTAACTTGTTTAAGTGATATTCAGTAAGTTTCAATCGCATTCAGTATATTTTTTAATCAAACAGTGTATTTAGTGTTGGAATTCTTTCGGTATTTCGAATATATCGATAGCTGAGTCGAGAGATGGCTCTCTGTCCTTAAGACGAATTTGCCCCGTATAAGTGCTTTACGGAATCACAGGCAAAAGTCTCCCAAGATAAAACAGCTATTAGACAGTTATCGAAGCACTCGACACTGAATCTGACGAACAAAAACAGGGGGAATATATGCACTGAAAGAAATGAGAGAAGTAGAGAAATATCGATAACTCGAATTGTGTCCTCGGAAGATGAAAATGAATTGTGATTGTAAATGAATACTACAACTCCTTTTATAGCTTCAAAGTGACTTTTCATGAATAATTACGCAACTATTCATATCAAAAAGAATTTTATTTAATAATAATATTAATATTAAAATACTAATATTATTACTAAAACCGGCGGATGTGCCTTTTCATTCAAATGATGTACAGAATTTCATTCCCCCATACAAAATATATTTAATATAAATATTTATATAATATAGATATATACGTACAGTAACACAAAGTTACTAACATATATATTAGTACTATATATAATTATATTAAATCATATCCCATTTGTATGTGTGTTGACACATATATTATATACATATAATATAAATCATACTAATTAATCTTTAATTAAAAAATTAATTAATCTTTAATTAGTTACTTCTCTTAAACATTTTAGCAAATTAAAATAATATATATTTTAATATACATTCTTTTATATTTACACTTTCAACTACCATACTTTTACAATTATTACTCTTTCACCGCTAAATGGATTTTAGTAATATTGCTCAAGTAACATCTACTCAAATAGTAGAATAAAACACGTTTAAAGAATTAGCTATTCCAACGTGCGGGGCCCCGTAGTTTAATCGTTAAATTAAAGAAAATATGCTAAAATCCCAACAATCCCCACATGAAAGAGAATTGATGTATATGCATTTTCCCAGGGAACGATATTGTATCTGGAGAGATAGTATACAACTTTGAATCTTCCGTAGTTGAATATTCTCGGATTTACTTACTGCGCGGTGAACGCGATGTCTTGAACCGTCAGTGTTTTGTGTAAACCAAAACAAGAATACCAACACAATATCTTCCGATCTGTTTTGTTTTTATCGTTTTGTCCGTTTTGGCCCTGGACAACTCTTGGATTCATAAGTGTTTTTACATTTTGAAGCGATCGGTCTTCACACTTACATAGGTGACTTTCCAACAAGGATATCCTGCAATATTAACAACAAAACTATAACGAAATTGATGGGTGATTTTTTGAGATTAATTCAATCAACAACCCTGAAGCAAATATTCTTTGAATTTGATTTCGTAAGATTTGCACTTTTCAGTGCCTTTTTGAGTTGGTCATATCCCATGGCCATTGAGGCAGGTGGCCTGGTGCACTAAATTATGTCATAAACTCTCCAGACATTACAGACATTATGTGTTAATTTCTTCGATGGTTGAAGTTCTTCGATGGCCAGGGAAAATTGCACACGCCTTCAAGTGTATTTTTATTAGGCTTTCGTTAACTTGTTTAAGTGATATTCAGTAAGTTTCAATCGCATTCAGTGTATTTTTTAATCAAACAGTGTATTTAGTATGTTTATGTCCGATATATTCAGTGTGTTTCAGTCCTATTCAGTATGTTTCAGTCCAATTTAGTGTGTTTCAGTCCTATCATTAACTTGTTTAAGTGATATTCAGTATGATTCAGTCTTATTCAGTGTGTTTTCAGTCATATTCAGTGTGTTTCAGTTATATTCAATGTGTTTCAGTCCTATTCAGTGTATTTTCAGTCATATCCAGTGTGTGGCTTTCATTAACTTGTTTCATACTGAATGACCAAATTGCATACTAAATGTCATAAAAACACACTAAATATTATAAAAATATACTTATTGTCCCCCCCAAAAAAATTAAAATCTACATACTCTAGCTAATACCATTTCTTCTCTTTTCTTCTTCATCTCGAGTAGTAGTGTCTAACTATTGTTCAGCAAATCAAAAATATCTTTCATTTCATGTGCAATAAAAATAAAACAAATTTCCATATAAACACCATGCACAATTAAGTTTACATGTCGTCTATGGTAATATGTTCAAACATGTGTGGTAATATGGTTATATAATAAAGTCACAATTAATGCATGTTTGCCAAATGATTTAAGCATGTCTGTACAAATAAATGTGTTTCATATTTATATATTGTATACAAAACTGAATATATCAAATAATACTCATATTTGCTTCTTTCAAACTCCTGCAACAATGCTGAAATCGTTTCGATCAATTATAATCCGTGTTAGAATATATTTATATTTTAGTTATTATATTTATAGAATTATGGTTTACCTTTTGTTTATAGGATTAGGGTTTACCTTTTGTTTTGGCTATATAAAACCTCTCTCTTGTATATTTTAGATCACGCTTATTTTGTTCTAATAACACAAGTTCTCTACGTTTATCTTTTCCTTTTCTTTAACCCTTGTTGGATTATATAAATCCTAACATGGTATCAGAGCCAGCAATCATTTTTTTTTTTTTCTGATCGTTTCGTTTAATTTTTTCTGATCGTTTCGGTTGTTGGCGTTTTCGTTTTTCGCTTGTTTTCCAATGGCTTCTAGTGAGGACTCGTTGCAGTCAATTGGTGTTCGTTTGGATGTGGCTTCTTCTCAGAATAATTCTATGGATGCTCTTGCAGAACAGTTTCAACGATTCCTTGCTACTCAGTCTTCGTCCTCAAGTCAGACAGTTCCCCTGCCTCAGCATCTTGCCATGACTACTCGTTCTCCATCAGGTTTGCCTTCATCAAAACCCTCAGGTATATCATCATCTCTTTGGGTCTTGGACTCTGGGGCTTCGTTTCATATGTCTCCTGATCCATCTAAGTTTACATCCTTATCTTCTGAGTCTTGTTCCCCTACTGTTGTTACTGCTGATGGTTCATCCTTACCATTAGTTGGCGTTGGCACTGTTAACACTCCTCACGTGTCTCTCTCAAATGTCTATTGTATACCTAAGCTTACTCTAAGTCTTGCATCTGTTGGTCAATTATGTGATTCTGGATATTCCGTTCATTTTTCTTCCACCTCTTGTTATGTAACGGATCCCAACTCAAAGAGGCTGATTGGGACAGGCCGTAGACAGGGGGGTCTCTATGTTTTGGATGAGCTGCGCACTCATGGCTATGCAGCTGCCACCTCTGTTGATTTATCTTCCTTTCATTTAACCAAGTCATCCTCTGAGTATTTTTTATGGCATTCTAGACTCGGTCATGTTTCACACTCTCGTTTAAAATTTTTGTGTAATACTGGCGTTTTGGGTGATTTAAAATCTCATGATATTTCTGATTGTCGTGGATGTAAACTTGGGAAATTTTCTGCTTTGCCTTTTCCTCATAGTTCATCAAAATCTTCTGCACCTTTTGATTTAGTCCACTCTGATGTTTGGGTACCCGCTCCTATTCCTACTAAAGGAGGGTCTAGATATTATGTGTCCTTTATTGATGACTATACTCGTTATGTTTGGGTGTTTTTTATGAAAAATCGTTCTGAGTTCACTAAGATTTATACAGATTTTCAAGCCTATGTTAAAACCCAACACTCCGCTGTTGTTAAGTGTTTTCGTTCTGATTTGGGTGGGGAATACACTAGTAGAACTCTTTCTGATCTTTTTTTGTCTGAAGGTACTGTGCATCAGTCCTCGTGCACTGATACCCCTCAGCAGAATGGTGTTGCTGAGAGAAAACACCGACATATTGTTGAAACTGCCAGGTCTATGTTGTTATCCGCTAGTGTTCCAAATGAGTTTTGGGGAGAAGCTGTCCTTACCTCCACTTACATTATTAATCGTATTCCGACTGCTCATAACTCTGGCACTTCTCCTTATGAGCAGTTATTTGGCCAAACACCAAATTATTCTGTCTTAAGAGTCTTCGGTTCCACTTGCTTTGTTCTTCGTCCACATGTTGAACTGTCCAAACTTTCCTCTCGGGTTGCTATATGTGTTTTTCTTGGGTATGGTATAGGTCAAAAAGGTTATCGTTGTTATGATCCCTCCTCTAGAAAATTATATGTGTCTCGCCATGTCTCCTTCCTTGAGCATATCCCCTTCTTTACCATTCCCTCCAGCACACACAACTTGACTAAATCTGATCTTATTCACATTGATCCCTTCTCTTCTGACTCTTCAATTTCTACTGCACCTATTGTTGACGACTCTCCGACCCCTGACACGGCTACCCAATCACCGCTTGTGACTACGGATCTTGCTGCGCCACGCTATCCAGTGCTCATACGTAAGTCTACTCAATTACCTGATTTTGCATACTCTTGTTATTCTAAGTCCTTTGCGTCATTTCTTGTTTCCATTGATCCAATCTCTGAGCCTTCCTCCTATAAGGAGGCTGTCCGATCCCGTGATTGGCAAAATGCTATGGCTGAGGAACTGTCTGCCTTAGACAAGACTGGTACTTGGGACCTTGTTGATCTTCCTGCCGGTAAAAAGGCTATTGGTTCTAGATGGGTGTACAAAGTTAAGACGAAATATGATGGTTCTATTGAGCGATACAAGGCCCGCTTAGTTGCTAAGGGGTTTGCTCAAGAGTATGGTTTAGATTATGAGGAGACTTTTGCTCCGGTAGCCAAGATGACTTCAGTTCGTGTCCTCATTGCTGTTGCTTCTGTTCAACAGTGGCACATATCTCAGATGGATGTTAAAAATGCTTTTTTGAATGGAGAATTGAAGGAAGAAGTGTATTTGGTTCCCCCACCAGGCGTCTCTCATGCTCCAGGACAGGTTTGTCGCCTTAAGAAGGCGTTGTATGGCCTTAAACAAGCCCCTCGTACTTGGTATGATAGATTTTCTCGAGTTGTGATTTCCCTTGGTTTTGTCTCTAGCCCTTATGACTCGGCTTTATTTGTTCGATCGACTTCTGCTGGCCGTGTTCTCCTTCTGTTATATGTTGATGATATGATTATTACGGGTGATGATGTTGATGGTATTCTGGGTTTGAAAGAAACCTTGTCCCGTTGTTTTGAGATGAAAGATTTGGGCCCTTTACGATACTTTCTGGGAATTGAAGTTGCCTCTTCTCCTCGAGGTTACCTCCTCTCTCAGTCCAAGTATGCTGCTGATATTCTTCACCGAGCACGACTCACTGACACTCGCACCACTGACACTCCTCTCGAGCTGAACGCAAAGTATACTCTAGATGATGGCACTCCTCTACAAGATCCCACTCTGTATAGGTCCATTGTTGGTAGTCTTGTTTATTTGACGATCACTCGCCCTGATATTGCCTATGCTGTTCACATTGTTAGTCAGTTTGTTTCAGCACCCACGACTGTACATTGGGCTGCTGTTGTGCGTATTTTACGTTACCTACGGGGATCTCTTTATCAGAGTCTTTTGTTTCCATCCACTTCTTCATTGGAGCTTCGTGCCTATTCTGATGCCGATTGGGCTGGTGATTCGACTTCTCGGAAGTCCACTACTGGGTTTTGTATTTTTCTTGGTGATTCTCTTATTTCTTGGAGAAGTAAGAAACAAGATGTAGTTTCCCGTTCATCCACCGAGGCAGAGTATCGTGCTATGGCTTCCACTACGGCTGAGATTATATGGTTGCGCTGGTTACTGGCTGACATAGGAGTCACTCTTTCTGACCCCACACCTATGTACTGCGATAATAAGAGTGCCATTCAGATTGCTCACAACACGGTGTTTCATGAGCGCACCAAACACATTGAGATTGATTGTCATTTCACTCGGCATCATTTGGATCGAGGAACCATTTCTCTACCATTTACTCCGTCGTCCTTACAGCTGGCTGACTGCTTCACGAAGTCTCATTCTATCAGCCGTCATAGATTTTTCGTTGACAAACTCTCGATGCTTCTTGCTGTACCATCGTGAGTTTGAGGGGGGTGTTAGAATATATTTATATTTTAGTTATTATATTTATAGAATTATGGTTTACCTTTTGTTTATAGGATTAGGGTTTACCTTTTGTTTTGGCTATATAAAGCCTCTCTCTTGTATATTTTAGATCACGCTTATTTTGTTCTAATAACACAAGTTCTCTACGTTTATCTTTTCCTTTTCTTTAACCCTTGTTGGATTATATAAATCCTAACACACTCCCCTTTAAAAACCCTGGACCGAGATTTTGGGAAAGAGTACAGCAATTGGGTGTAGGAGGAGACAGCGACGCCAGGGTTGACGGAGATGGTGGTTGTCAACGGAGGTCCGCGGCGTCCGAGGAGGTCGGAGGTCCGGCCGGCCACGGCGAAGCCGAGGAGTCGGGGTGGCGGCTGTGGAAGTTGCGGTGGCAGTCGTCCGACTAAAGACGGAGCCGCGCGGATGGGGAAGTTGCTCCGGTCTCCTCATGTTCACAATGCCAAAAGAAGAGTAATAGGGTCTTTTAACATTTTAGAAACACATTCATACGATTTTAAAAATGAAAATTGAAAGTCGTAGGCAGTAAATAAAACGCAGTAAAATGCGCTGCCTAGACAAGGCAGTGTTCTGCGGCAGAACAGCGTATGCCGCAGCACGATGCCTTGTACAGAAAACGTTCGTTTTACGTGATTTAATTGAGTTTAAGTATTTTATCCAGATTAACCAAGTTGTTTACTTGTTAAAATTATATGTGATATATGTATAAGAATTGCAGCGGAATTAATAAAAATAAATCACTTTGAACGAACACACACACACGTACGAAAATGTAAAGAACACAAATTTAAATCTTTGTATGTGTATTTAAATTATACACATACGAAACGGTCTTACGACCAGAAACTTTATTAAAGAACGAGTCTTTACAAAAGAATACTCTTGGATTTACAATGATATTACCAAAGGCTATACACATGTATGCCTTCGTATTAATCGTATCCGAAGAGTATGAACAATCAACAATAAAACCTAGCTACTGAAATGAACACCTATACTAAGCTATCGAATCATCAGCTGAACAAAAGAACTCTCTTAGAGACGAGAGAACATATGGCACGACGAGCTTCACGAATGAAGTCGCGGCTCTAAAAGCTAGATGATCGATTCTTGTAATGTAATTGTGTTTCTAAGGTGTTGTCTTGTATTCTGGATTGTTGAGGAATGCAGCTGTAGACGTCCTCTATTTATAGGTGAGAGTCTTCAACTAATTCCCTTGAAAAGCTAAGTCAACAATCGGTTGAGATATTATAGGGCAGGCTGCTTTGACCGCTGCCGCAGGATGCCTTCTGAAGTTCTTCTGGAATTCACTACCACACTGCACTGCCTTCCATATTATCTGGACTTCAGCATTCCTTTGCCCTACGCTCATGCTTCGCTCGATTCTCTTAACTCAACCTCTTGTCCAAGCCTTGCACTGCTTGCGGCATGACTCTGCCTGGCTGTGCTGCGGCAGAAAGCTTCTATGTTGATTGTTTTTCAAGCACGTTCCAACTAATGAACTATGCTAAATCAAATCACCAATATGACAAGTGATTACAACAGTTTAAATTGTGAAGAAAGAAATAAAACAAATAAATATGTTAGCAAGACAACTTCTGCCTAGGTACATTTAAGGCATTGTAATGCCCAAACATATTTATCCTTACAAACTCCCCCTTTTTATCTTTCTTCACAAAACCATGAGGCAGCAGCGCATAAGAGCACTCCCCCTCAATGAAATACATCTGACTTAGAAGTATATGAGATTTATCTTGACAAAACAACTAAGGCATAAAACTCCCCCTTAGTTAATACTTCCTAAGTAGAACAAAAATTTATTTAAACAACTAACTAACTAATAGAACAAAAACAAGTAACTAAGTAAGCCTTAAAAATAACACACCAAATTTTTTCAAAAGGGAAATAACTAAAATTGTTCAAACAAATAACAACTTAAAAATCAAATTGTTCAAAAACCAAATAGACAGAAATTAAATAAATTGTTCAGAGTGAATAAAGACTAAAAGCAAAAGGAAGAAATAATTTTTCTTCGGGTCTTGAGAACTGCAATCCTTGAACTCTTCAATCATCGTGCTCAGGAGACGATCCACGCTCTTCACCATCAATCTCTGCTGCAGTGTCTGCGGCAGCCTTCTCTGATGCGGCAGCATCCTTCTCTGCAGCTTCTTCAGCTTCAACTTCTTTGAGGTCTGCATCAATGCGCTTCTTCAACATCTTCAAGACAGTGCTCTTTGCCATTTTGGCCTCGGCTGCTGGTACTCCCACTTTTTGTGGAGGAAAGCCCTCTTCTTCAAGAAAGAAGGTAATGGCATCCACGAGTGCTTTTGACATGTAGTCCTGCATGATTACCATGTGGTTTGCAACAACTTGGTCTGCAAATGCCTGGACACGAGCAGAAACACCTGGTTGTGGAGCAGATGAGCTAGGGGCATCAGTCTGCGGCAGCTTGGGAACCTTCTTTGGAGGTGGAGTGGGAGGCACTGCGGTAGTAGCATGAAAACCATTCCAGGGCAAATCATTGTACTCTCGGACAGACAGCTTGTAGGGATGTGGCATAGCAGTCAGGAGATCAGCACTATTGTACGAGAGCCCTTGGATTTTCAACATTTCCCAGATCAGAGAAGGGAACGCAAGGCTCTGCGTCTGGGTGATGTTCTCTGCCTGTGATGCAATCTTCTCAAAGATGATTTCTCCCAAATTCACCTGCCTACCTGCACCAAGGTGAAACAATATTTCCCCCATTTGGGTATGCACAAAATGCACATTGGTTGTGGGAATCCAGTTGTGCCTGGCAACAGTGAAAAAAAAATAGTAAAAAGATGAGAGTTTTGAGCAAGGAATGTTGTTTTCGGCATCAGGTGGTGATTTGGTCAGGCGGTGAGAGACTGCGGCAACAGTAGGGTCAGCAAGTGCGGCAGGATACTCGATGTCTGAGCGCTCCAAGAAGGCGTTAATGGCAGCAGGGGTGAAGTTAAAGATCTTCTCACGGAGATACACCTTGCCATAGCCTCTGGATCCATCATCACCAAAACAGGGGCGCAGATTTGCATATAAGTCGCGCACCAAATCCTCGCAGTAGGGTCCTGCGTAGGTGACTGCCTTGACCAACTTCATTCTCTTTAAGAACTTATCCACTTTGTGTCTGGCACAAGTCGGCATGTCCACACAACGATCCGTTTGAATGGGCTTGTTGGAGTAGAACTGGGGCCCGATCACTGAACGGCGTTCCGACCAGAAACGCCTCGAATAACCCTTACCTGGTTTCATGTCAGAATCTGAATCCTCCTTGGGGGCATCAATTTTTGGTGCCCTGCCCTTCTTCGCAGCAGGTTGTGCTGCGGCATCACCACTATGAGAGCTGTCGGGTTTGATTGCGGCAGCTTTCTCCTTCCCTTTACGGGATTTCTTGGCAGTGGTGGTCTCCACATCAATGGGGTTTTCCATTGAGGTTGGGGGCACAGCCGGACCTTTGCTTTTAGCATAGGCAGTGGCGGATCTGGTGGACGGCCGACGAGTGATGGGCACTTGCTGTTTCTTGCGCTTCCTGGAGGCAAGATCCTGCAGCAGTGGGTCTGATTCTGTGTCAGAGGCATCTGCGGCATCATGCTGCTGTTGACTTGAGTGGCCGGAATCTTCCGCATCGGAGGGTGGATTTGCAGATGGATAAGGAGTCGATTTGCGAGCCTTGATCTTTTTCTGAGATATAGGATAGTTGTCGTAGAGCTCGGCATAGTTGAAATCATCATCATCATCCCTCATGTTGTAAGGCACTTGCTTGCCTTGCTGCTGCACTTCAGGGTCTGCCTGTGGAAAGGCAGATGATGCGGCAGTGACAGAGGGTTCAGGAGTAAACAGCCCTTTCAAGTCAGAGGTGTGGAATGATCGTTCATTCTGGGCAGCCTCGTATGCAAGCACATCATCAACTCCCGAAATAACTACCGGCGGTCGTGGAGTCTGAGACGGCTCAGTGTTGCCGGAGATGTCATCATCTTCAGGGCGGATGATGGATAGTGGAGTTGGTTCGGGATAGACTCGTTCCTCTTCGGCAGGTTCGTCTTCTGCGGCAGCTTCTCCCCCTGCATCATGGTCCGGAGAGATGTTCATGGGAGAAGCCTTACCTGATCCTTCTCCGGCTTCGACGTGCGGCGAGTCTGGAGAGAACGAAGGCTGTTGCGACGCGGCGGCAGCGGCATCGAGAGCTTTGAGCCGGGTGATGACTTGCATCGATTCAACATCTTGGAGATCGTCCATCGTTGCGTTGGGGCGAATCTCTCTGACCAGCTCCAAAAATCGAGGGTCCTCGAAGTAGCGGGTGAACGGATTAGGAATCGGAGATAAGCCAGCCATTGATTTCAATTCCGTGAGGAGAAATTAGGGTTTAAAAAAAAACAGAGCACAAACAATCGAACGTAAGAAGATGAGGAATTTATACTTTATGTTCGATAGAGGAATTAGGGTTTTGAGAATTCAAGAAAATTCAAACTCTTTGAATCTGATTTGTATGAGAAGTGTAGTAGGATTAGGAGTTTGAATAATGGATAAAGAAAATAGGAGAGAAAAACGGGTGGTAGTATGATGGGACGTAAACATCAGGCAACGGTTACTTTTTGTGACCTGAACCGTCGCCTGCCGCACACTCGAGTGCTACCCAACGGTCAAGTGGGGCATTGCTCTGCGGCAGGTCGTTGCCAAAAATTGAAAATCCAAAATCCTTTTTTTTTTTTTTTGTTTATCTATTTTTCTGTTTTTAATTTTTCTCTTTTTCTGTTTTTAGAAAATATTCCTTTTTTTTTTCATTTTTTTTTTTTTTTTGAAAAAAAATAAGTAAAATATTTTTGGTGGTGTGAAAAATCAAAGCTTACAAAGCAAAATTAGGATAAGAATAAAAACATCTAATCCTAATGAAACATCATGCTGCATCATAAGTACTTATACTTCACTTAGGTATAATGCCAATGTCAAAAACGGGATTATCAAATACTTAGGTCACCTAGTACATAGTATCTCAACCCATTGAGTATTACTTACATGTATATGAGTTTGACCATGTTGCCTAAAGTGCTTTGGGTATTTTCTCTTCCTTCGGAAAATTTTAATCTCATAAGTTGACTAAGGCAGAACGCTGTGGCAGAGGTTCAGTAGGCATGACAATGCGGCAGCATGATGCAGATCAGCATCTAAGGCATGGTGCACATACACAAAGACTTTCTCAAAGCAATGAATCGATCTGAGTTCAGTGGCTTGGTGAAGATATCAGCTATTTGATTTTCTGTTGGGATGTGATCAATCCTCAAGAGTCGTTTCTCCACCAAATCTCGGATGAAATGATGCCTTATGCTGATGTGTTTGGTTCTTGAGTGCTGTACTGGATTATGACTGATATTTATGGCACTCGTATTGTCGCAGTAGAGTGTAAGGACATTGCTATCCAGATGGTAGTCATCAAGCATGTGCTTCAACCAAATCAATTGGGTACAGCAACTCCCTGCGGCAATGTATTCTGATTCGGCAGTGGATAGAGAAATGCAGTTTTGCTTGCGGCTTTGCCATGAAATGATGTTTTTTCCAAGAAAGCAACATCCTCCGCTTGTACTCCTGCGCTCATCCGTGTCTCCTGCCCAGTCGGCATCTGAAAATCCAACCAAATCGGTGGTGGTATCTTTGGTATACCATATGCCTAACTCGACTGATGCGGCAACATAGCGTATGATGCGTTTGACTGCCTTCAAGTGTTCTTCCCTTGGATCAGCTTGAAACCTGGCACACAAACAAACGCTATACATGATATCTGGTCTTGTTGCCGTAAGGTAAAGTAAACTCCCTATCATGGATCGGTAGAGTGTCTGATCCACTGCGGCAGTATCAGTGCCTCGGGAGATTTTGTCCGTTGAGCCCATAGGTGTTTTCATGGGCTTGGATCCTTCAAGTTGGAATCTTTTGATGAGATTCTTAGCGTATGAAGCTTGTGAGATAAACGTCCCAGTTGATGATTGCTTGATATGGAGCCCTAAAAAATATGAGTTAGTTCTCCTACCATGCTCATCTCAAATTTTGATGCCATGGCAGAGGTAAATGCCTTAAGCATATTCTCACATGTGGATCCAAAGACAATATCATCAACATAAATTTGTGCAATTAAAATATTGGAAGAATTGAATTTCACAAATAGTGTTTTGTCGGCAGTGCCTCGAGTGAATCCGAAACTGAGTAGAAAATCAGTTAGGCAGCCATACCAAGCTCTAGGAGCTTGTTTTAGGCCGTACAATGCCTTGTGTAGTTGATACACATGGTCAGGATATTTCGGATCTTCGAAGCCTTTGGGTTGTGCAACATATGCCTCCTCTTCAAGTATGCCGTTGAGAAAGGCTGCTTTCACGTCCATTTGATGTAAGGTGATGTTGAGGTGGCATGCAATGGCAATAAGTAAACGTATGGACTCCATGCGTGCAACGGGAGCAAAAGTTTCATCGAAGTCGATGCCTTCAACTTGCGTATAGCCTTGCGCCACTAGTCTTGCCTTGTTGCGCACAACCTGCCCATGCTCATTCGATTTGTTCTTGAAAATCCACTTTGTCCCGATGACATTCTTGTTTTTGGGACGAGGAGTGAGCTTCCAAACTTTGTTTCTTTCAAACTCGTTCATCTCTTCTTGCATTGCCATAAACCAAAATTCATCGGCCAACGCTTCTTTGGCATTCTTTGGTTCGATCGTTGAGAGGTACGAGGCAATGCCTATTTCAATGCATGTGGCAGACATGCTTACATTCTTGGTCATGTTGCGGTAGTTGATGTATGGACGAGCTCTCATGCGTGTGGCCAACAGTTGACTCGAAGGGTGGTTTCGGATAACATGTCTTGGGGGATCCCTTCGTCGTCGGATTGGTGTTTCTTCAACATCTGATGAATCTGTTTGTTGAGGCGAGCTATCATCATTTGAGTGCTCGGGAGACGCTGTAGAGGGCTGATCATCATTATTCGAGCCAGTGGGTGCGATAGTAGGCTGCGTAGGAGTGAAACTGCCTTCAATTTCTGCTACTGCGGCAGGCTCGAGCAGGCCTTCTACATTCTCTTCTTTGGGTTTCCTGAGACGACTAAGATCATCAAAATCAACATTACAGATTCAATGATGGTTCTAGTTTGTATGATAAAAATACGATAGGCATGACTATTCCTAGAGTATCCAACAAATAATCCTTTAAGTGACTTTGGATCAAGCTTAGATCTAGGTTCCCTATCATTCAGAACATAACAAACAGAGCCAAACACATGAAAGTATTTCAAATTAGGCTTTCTATTGTTCAAAATTTCATAGGCCGTTTTTGTTGTTCCTGAACGTATGCTTATGCGGTTCAGGATATGGCATGCGGCATTGAATGCTTCTGCCCAAAATTGCTTGCTTAGGCCCTTGGCGATCAGTATTGTACACGCCATTTCTTTGAGGGTTCGGTTCTTCCTTTCAGCCACGCCGTTTTGTTGCGGTGTTATGGGGGCAGAAAACTCTTGGGCAATGCCATGCGTATCACAAAATTGAGAAAGCCGTTGGTTTTCAAACTCGGTGCCATGGTCACTTCTTATTCTCTTTACTGAGGCTTCATGGTTGGTCTTTATCCACCTAATGAGCTTGGACACCTCGTCAAATGTCTCACTCTTGTCTTGGAGAAAGCGTACCCAAGTATATCTTGAGAAATCATCTACTACGACAAGTACGTAGCGTTTTCCAGAGTGGCTCCTAGTCTCGATTGGTCCCATTAAATTCATGTGGAGGAGATCAAAGCATTTGGTTTGCTTTTGATACAGTTCTGCCTTGGAGTTGGCAGGTCCTGCGGCAGAGGCATCAGTCTGTCCTGCGGCAGGTATTGCTGGATGACTTGTACGAGTCATTTTTCCTTGTTTGCAATGTCCACATGTTGTCTTCTGGATTTTTGGGAGAGCTGGAAGTCCACGAACAGCATTGAGCTTGATTAGACGCTCTAAATTCCCAAGACTTGTGTGTCCAAGTTTTTGATGCCATAGGTCTATGTCATCTTTGACTTGTGCAGAGAGGCATGTTTCTCCAATGGAGTAGCAGTTGTTTGCCTTGGAACGCTCCCCCTGAATGAGTGGGTTCCCTGCACTATCAAACACTTCACACATTTGGTGAGTAAACTTTACATTCATGCCTTCATCGCATAGTTGACTTATGCTTATGAGGTTTGTGATGAGGCCTTCAACATGAAGCACTTGTTGTAGCTTTGGCAGCCCTTTCACATTTAAAGTGCCTCGGCCAACTATTGAACCACTGGAACCTCCTCCAAAAGTGACCTCTCCTCCATGAAAAGTTTTGTAGTTGATGAGGTGATCACTATTTCCGGTCATGTGCCGCGAGCATCCACTATCGAAGTACCATTTATCATCCTTGGTAGCTTTGAGGGCAGTGAAAATGACATTGCATGTTTCAGCATTTTGGATGGCATTGGATGCGGCAGAAGACTCATTTGAGGAACCTGTAAAACAATGATTAGTGGAGGATTTAGTTTTGGGCACCCATTTGCGTATAATTGTTGCCTTCTTTTTGAAAAAGTGTCGTGAAGACAGAGAATGCGAGAAGTATTTGGGATGCCGTGGTCCAGTGTTGGAGTGAAAGTAATGTCCTCTTGCTTGATCCTCTTCGCATCTCCAACAAAAAGGTCGAATGTGACCAGGTACAAGGCAGTAGTGGCAAATATATCGTCTCTTTGATTTAAAATGTTGCTTAGGCAGGGGCTTCCTTGTCTTCATCCTGCCTGACGGTGCCGGCCTTTGCTTCGGCCTTCTGCGGCAGTCTTTTGTTGAGGCAGTGGCCTTGCCTTCGGTTTGTTCATCCCTTTTTGGAGTTGAGGATTGTGCGGCAGTGTTTGAATCGTCACTTGATGCCTTTACAAATGCCATGTCCATTGAGTTTTTCTTTGGAAAAACGGCATCTACAACTTTTTGATGTCCGAGGCCTTGCCTTTCAACATGAGAAATACTCATTACGGCATCTAATTTTGTTGTTGCTGTGTTAAGTTTTACAAAAGTATTGTTAGCAACTTCGAGTTTTCCATTTACACGATTAAAGTCAATTTTCAGTTTCTCGGCCTCCATATCCTTTCTGGTGAGTTGGACATCAAGTTTCTTCAATCGTTCTTCAAAGATGTTCTTTTCTACGAGCATTTGTTCGATTGCCATGGCCTGCTTCTTCACTTTTTCTTCATATCCGGCTTTGGTTGACGTAAGCATCTTCATCATCTTGGTCTGCCGGGTAAATTTCATGCGTAGCTCATCGAAACTTTCTTTGAGCTCGATGAAAATATCAATGGGAATGGTCTCCTCTTCAGATTCATAGCCATTGACTGAGGCAGTGAGGCACAGGCAGTTCTCTGCGGCAGGGCTTTCAGTCGTTTCTGCGGTAGAGGCAAAGAATACAACATGCCGTCGTGCATTCACATTGGATGGACTGTCATCTTCAGCGTCAGATAGGTTTGTGCCTTCGAGTTGAGCAGTAAGCGCAGTGGTTGAGTCTTCAAGGCAGTATTGTTCCATATCTTCTTGCGCAACCATGGAATTCAAAATTCCAATGCCTCGATCTTTTGAAGGACATTCGGTTGAGAAGTGTCCAATCCCTTGACATACATGGCACTTGATCCTTGACCAGTCCTTTGAATTTGGACTTGAACTTGAGGTGGATCCCGTGCTTGGTTGGCGGATCACAAGTCGTCGATCTTGAGTTTGTGGTGACCTTGCCGGGAACTTCCTTCGTCGGGGATCGTACGGCTTCTTCAGCGAGCGAACAAGTACAGCATCCATTTTCCGGGCGAGGAATGCAAACTGGTCATCTCCACCATCAGATCCAAGTAGCTCGTAGATCTCTTCATCGGTCAAGTCATTGGTAGAGGTGGGGCTGCTGCCTTGAGAACTATTGCCTTGTTCTCTGCCGTCGGGCTCTGCCACGGTGTAGGCAATGTTCCTCTCGTCGCTTCGTGGACGTGATTTCCCGTGAGTTTCACGATCTTCATGGTTCAGTTCATAGTTCTTGAAGATCGCCATTAATGAAACAAAATCTTCTTCAGACATTTCGTTGTCTTCTATGGCAGTGACCTTCGGCAGGAACTTTTTGCTCATCGATCGCATAATCTTACTACACACTGTCGGGTTGCTAATGGGTGAGCCAAGGTCAGCACATTCAGTAACAATGGACATTAATTCTCCAAAGTACTGAAGGCAAGTCTCGTCCTCGTTCATACGCAAGTTCTCGAAACGAGACATAAGCATACGGACCTTGGTTTTCTTCACTGCGTTGTTACCTTCACAATGAAGAGCCAGCAAATCCCATACTTGTTTGGCAGTAGTACATTGTTTGAAAATTCTGTACATATTGCAATCGATGGATTCAAGGATGGCACACCTTGCCCTATCGTTGGCAGTAGCTGCGGCAGTTTCATCGATAGACCACTTCTCCGGTGATTTTTCAATCGTGCCGCCTTCAGGGATTTCCTCCTGAGGTGGTTTCCATCCTCGAAGTACGGATAGCTATGCACTGCGATCAATTGATTTGATCCTTGCTTCAATGCGGGTTTTCCAAAATCCATAATTACTACCGTCAAGAACAACCGGTGTTCGTACGATGTAAGATGGATCTGCCATTGTAAGTGTGTGTGATCAGACGGACCTTTAAACACTAAGTAAGTCTAGTGCCGGCTCTGATACCACTTGAAAGTCGTAGGCAGTAAATAAAACGCAGTAAAATGCGCTGCCTAGACAAGGCAGTGTTCTGCGGCAGAACAGCGTATGCCGCAGCACGATGCCTTGTACAGAAAACGTTCGTTTTACGTGATTTAATTGAGTTTAAGTATTTTATCCAGATTAACCAAGTTGTTTACTTGTTAAAATTATATGTGATATATGTATAAGAATTGCAGCGGAATTAATAAAAATAAATCACTTTGAAAGAACACACACACACGTACGAAAATGTAAAGAACACAAATTTAAATCTTTGTATGTGTATTTAAATTATACACATACGAAACGGTCTTACGACCAGAAACTTTATTAAAGAACGAGTCTTTACAAAAGAATACTCTTGGATTTACAATGATATTACCAAAGGCTATACACATGTATGCCTTCGTATTAATCGTATCCGAAGAGTATGAACAATCAACAATAAAACCTAGCTACTGAAATGAACACCTATACTAAGCTATCGAAGCATCATCTGAACAAAAGAACTCTCTTAGAGACGAGAGAACATATGGCACGACGAGCTTCACGAATGAAGTCGCGGCTCTAAAAGCTAGATGATCGATTCTTGTAATGTAATTGTGTTTCTAAGGTGTTGTCTTGTATTCTGGATTGTTGAGGAAAGCAGCTGTAGACGTCCTCTATTTATAGGTGAGAGTCTTCAACTAATTCCCTTGAAAAGCTAAGTCAACAATCGGTTGAGATATTATAGGGCAGGCTGCTTTGACCGCTGCCGCAGGATGCCTTCTGAAGTTCTTCTGGAATTCACTGCCACACTGCACTGCCTTCCATATTATCTAGACTTCAGCATTCCTTTTCCCTACGCTCATGCTTCGCTCGATTCTCTTAACTCAACCTCTTGTCCAAGCCTTGCACTGCTTGCGGCATGACTCTGCCTGGCTGTGCTGCGGCAGAAAGCTTCTATGTTGATTGTTTTTCAAGCACGTTCCAACTAATGAACTATGCTAAATCAAATCACCAATATGACAAGTGATTACAACAGTTTAAATTGTGAAGAAAGAAATAAAACAAATAAATATGTTAGCAAGACAACTTCTGCCTAGGTACATTTAAGGCATTGTAATGCCCAAACATATTTATCCTTACAAAAATGATTAATTTATCAAAATCTAAAATAATGTAATGTATTTTTAACACTTTTAATCATATATAAATAATCAGTATTTTAGTTATTTTATATGAACAAATTGATAAAAATAGGTAGAGGTGGGCGCGGGTCGGGCCGAGCCCAAAAATATCAAAATTCGGCTCAAAACCCGATCACTGCGGTCCGAGTTGAGCCGGGTTTTTCAGAGGTTGGGGCCTGGCTCGGGACTGAGCATGACGAGTACGAGCCGGATTTTCGTTCCCAAATTTTATAGAGATTCTATTATAAATTTCATGCACTTTATAATTCAATAAAAATTTCAAATATTTAAATCACATGATATTAAATTGAAAGATTAAAAATAAAAACAAAAATGATGTTCTTGATTATTTGCACAAATAAAAATCCAAAAATAAAAATAAAAATCAAGTTTATCATGTAACTAGTCAAAATTAAAAAAATAAGAGTAACAATTACTTAGCATCACTAATTTAGAAATAATTTAATATATATATATATATATATACCACCTTACCACTAGAAAAATCAAGATTCTGTAAGTAATCCTCTATCTTCTAAAATTATCAGAATTAGTCCTTTGACCTGCTATTCCAGGTAAAAATATAAAATCATAAATTGGATTTGATAGGAGTTGAACTCGTGACTACTTGAATAGATAAAACTTATATACACACCTACCATTATACCAAATAATTAAGATTAAATGATTGAGAATATTAAATGATAATATACTGTAAATGATTCATTAATAAACAAATAAAATAAATTTAATTTAATTAATTAATCACAAAATAATTGTTTCAAAAATATAATAAAAAAACATTAATTTATTTATTTTTAATGGTTAATTAATTAATTAACAAAGTTGTAACTTTAAAAATAAAATATACAAATTAATTTAACGTTTATAATAAATTAATAAAAAATAAATAATTATCAAAAAATATCATAAAAAAATAATAAATTATATAATAAATTTAAATTTAATAATATCTAAGTTTAAATTTATTACTTAATTAATAGTAAAAATATATTAATCAAAAACTTAATAACCAAAATTATACCATTAAAAATTAATTAAATACAAAATAATTTAAATTTAATAATTCATTATTTTGCATTTATTAATTAATTAACCATCAAAATATTTTATTATCAAAATTAATAAGGCATGAAAATAATTAATTATTTACTTAATAATTTACATTATTTTAATTTAATTTGGTAATTATTTTTTATTTTTAATATCAAATTAAACTAATTTGTAATTTTATATAGTGTTTAATTTATTTGTAAAATGTACTATATTTAATTTATGATTTGATTTTTTTGATTATATATAAAAAAATTATTTAACTATTTTTTTACTGTATTTTGTTTTTTTATAATATTATGGTAGTAATTGTTAAATACTACTAGTACAAATAAATTAATTGTTCATTAATTTCAATTTGGTGTTCATAGTCAAGCGGAGTTTAAGCTAGTTTGTTTTGTGGAGGTCAAAGGTTCGAGCCTCATACATCATTTTTATTTATTTACAATATTTTACCGGTTTAATAAGTCACCAACGTGCCACGTAATATTTTTACCTGTTATAGCAGGTCAAAGGACTAATTGCGATAATTTTAAAAAATAAAGGACTACTTACAGAATTGATTGACGGAACAGGACCAATATTGATATTTTCCCCTTTCTATTATTGTCTTCCTCTTATTTGAGGTGTTCTTTAATTTTTATTTTATTTTTTTTGAATCTTTTTACAATGATATATACTGTGAAGTGTTAACTCGGGAATGAAATAGATGGTAAATTGAAAAACTTGAAGTGAAAACCTTAATAGTAATAACAATGACGTACAATAAATAAAAAATGAAATTGACGGTCCGAACCGAGTTTCGATCCTAAATATTTTTGGGCTTGAGCTCGGACCGCATATACACTTCACGGGTCGGTCCTATGGCGGACCGGTCCTTAAAAAAATTGGGCTCGACACGTGATGACTTTTTTTGACGGGTTTTCGTTCCGAGCTCGAGTTTTTGAGCTCAAACGCCCACCCCTAAAAATAGGTATACTTACTTGCGTTGCACGAAACATATCAATTCAAGGGTTAATTATAGTTTAATACCTAACTTATAGGGTTTTTTTTTACTTTGGTACCTCTCCTTTCAAAAGTCTCCGACTGGTATTTGACATTTGAAAAAATTGCAAATTACTACCTGCTTTGACCGGAATCCGGTGATATGTAATTACATCAAGGACAATTTTGTCTTTTAATCAAATTATCAATTTAAATAATAAATTAAAAAAAAAAAGTTGAGCATCGTCTCCTTCCTCAATTTTCATCTTGAATCCAAAAAAACAATCACACAAAATCGTATGCATACTACTCCATTTACACAATCAATCAAAAACCACAAACCATCCATCAAATTTATGCAAATCAACAACCCTTTACATGGCCCATGTCCGACCGTACGTACCTCAGCTCGTTTGTGCCTTTCGTAGCCATTCTCGAGCTCGTTTGACCCAAATCACAGCTGAATCGAGCATGTTTGCTTTCAAAGCTGCTAGTTGTCGTCGAAGGTCGAAGGATCGCTGAGCGGAGAGAACCATTTCCGCCCAATGTCGAATTAGAGACGAGTCGCAGCCCAAACACAAGTCGCTAATTGTTTGGAATTAGGGTCCGAGGAGAAGGCCCTTTGTGGCGTCGCCGGTGCGACTCAATAACAATGCACGTTCTCTGGAAAAATTGTTGACTCTGCCGCCCACTCTGAACTCCTAAAGTCGGTTTTTCTCTCGGTCTCTCTGCACGCTCAATCGAAGAAGAGGAATAAGGAAGAAGAGTAATAATGGTTGGATTTAGGATCTGATCCCCTTTTTTTCTTTTATTTTACTTTAATTAATTTAAGATAAAAAAATTATTAAAAAGACTAAATTGTCCTTCAAGAAATGACACGTTCGTCAAATTCCGGCCAAACAGGTAGTAATTTGCAATTTTTTCAAAGGTTCGGAGACTTTTGAAAGGTGAGGTACCAAAGTAAAAAAAAGGCCTATAGGTCAGGTATTAAACTATAATTATCCATCAATTCAATTAACATCAAAACAATTTGTAATATAATTAATTATATAATATTAATTTAAAAAATATATAATTTTAATATCGATTCATTTTATCAAATTCAATTATCGATATTATTAATTAAAAGTTCAATTATTTAAAATATAATTTGTTCAAATTACATTATTTATTAAATTTTAGACATTAAATTATAAATATTTTGAGTTAAACTATATAATTAATTTAAATATTAGTGTATACTTTATCGTGCAAATGAATGTACCATGCTTGACATTCCGACAATTAAATACAATCTCACAAAAATAATATAAATAAAAAATTATATTAAAATTTATCGGCCTCCACCGTAGAAATAAAATTATTGTCTTCAAGCAGAAAAAGACACGAAGAGAATGATCAAGGATCAGGCGGCATACACACCGACAACATCGCACATGTGGGTAACATCTCAATAAAAAAATTCGTCGATTGATTTGACTTTTATGGTCAACGGGAAGAAGTTCGAGGTCCCTGAAGATGACCCATCGGCCACTCTTCCAGAGTTTTTGCGCTCTCGGACCCGTTTTAAGAGCAACAATCTTGACTACGGTGAAGGTGTTTGTGTGTAATTAATTAATTATTGGGAAAATTGGCAAACAAGGTGTTTTTATAAATGTTTTAGGTCATTTACAGCATCTACTTTAAAATTAGTCAATTAGGACACAAATATAAAAAAGACGAAACTACATCTCGTCCACCCCACCCACGCCAAACCCACCCCACCTCCCAGATCGAGATCTCCCACATATCGCTTTGGTAACCTCACCCGCCTCTAACCCCGCCGACCCCACCTCCCACCGCCGCGATTCGATTCTGCGTGCTTGTGTGTTTTCTGGTCGGATTCGATCGATCTTAAAAACTCGTGAATTTGTCTTTCAAAATCGATCTGAAAGGTAATTATATTTGTGTGTTTCGACAATCGAATCGACGATGAATGCGGTGAATAATAATTGATGTGATCCGTATTTCTCTCTACAATTTGTTTTTAATTTTTATTCACTATTTATTATGATGTGGGTGTGTATTGATTAGACGTTTTTATGCGCGTCTCTCGTCAAAATCTGAGGTCAGTTGTAGCTTGACTCGGTATCAATCCAAGGAAACGAAAGAGTAGTATTTAAATGAAAGTAAGAGTTAGAAACGTACTTCATAAAACTAAATCCTAAATTCATCTCGGTAACGACAATAAAAAGGAAACTTTGCAAATTATTAATAAAGGAAAACACTCGAATGATAATAATCTAAACTTAGTTCTTAAATTGTATTCCTCTTTATCAATACAATATAATCGACACACGAAAGTCAAGTTCCCTGTCGGGTTGCTTAACTCGTTTGAAAACGTTTAATTCATTTGAATTTTTGCTCCCGGTCAGGTTACGATCGAGTTGAAGTCTATGTCGGTTATATACGGTCTGCCAAATCCTACAATTATTAAACTTCGTTCTTTATATTATCATCTGAGCCAAGCGATTAGTTCATCATCTTTAGCAAGGATCGAATAACAAGGATTATGACAAATGAAAACATAACTTTTAAAATACTCTCAAAGATGAACAAGAAATTAAACAAGAGAATAAAACTAAGTAAAAGCTTAGAACAATCTTTTATAAACCATCGGAAAGTCATTTACGGAATCATTCTAACATTCTCGAACTTGAAAGCATTCATAAGTTTTGCAAAAGATGAAAATAACATGAAAAGATAATTAACTCGAAGTCTAAGAAAATGAAATACAACTAAGATTACGATTATTGAAATTGCTCGTGACTTGAACGTGAATCTCGAAGTTGTCGGCTCCGAGTGGATCGTCTCTTTTTCCCCGACTCAATTCCCAGGCGAATGTTATGCAAAAATTCCATTTTTCTCGCCTAAATGCTTCACAAATGTTGCTGGTAACCGCCCTTTGACTGCCGCCAAACAGCGCCCGCCGTTCCCGAACCGCGCCCGCTGGAGAAACTTCCGCGACTGCTGTTTACCAAACAGTTGTCGCTGTTTTGGTGATTTGAAAGTCAGGAGAACTGACCCTTTTTCCCTTCTTTCGGCGCCCGCTGATGATGGTTTGGCGCTCGCAGTTCTCAACCGGCGGTCGCCGGTGGTCTTCCGCGGTCGCCGTTTCTTCCTTTTCCAGCTCCTTTTCGATTCCTCGGCTTTTCTCGACCAACAACCTATAAAATGAACTCGAAAACACTCCAACACTCCCCTGTGAGATCCGACACACACAAAAACACAAAATACTACTATTAGACATGAAAACGACACAATACGACACACACTTGTTTCAACCGTTTTTGTTACGATTGTTCTTGTATATATCGTCGATTTATGTTCGTTTCTTTTATTGTTTTTCGTGTCTTTTCACTTCTTTTTGTTATTTTATCATCCGGGCAGGAGTAGGCATGACGAGGATCAAAAGGGATAAAAAACGAGCGAAAACAGGCGAGAACCGAGCACGAGACGAGGAAAAGCAGACTTGAAGGCTCCAAGTACAATCTGTCGGCCGACAGGCATTTGTGTCGGACGACGCTTAGGCAAAAAGGGGTGCCAAACCAGGGGATCCCGGCTGCGACCGCAGGTTACCCCGCGTCCGCAGGCAAAATGTCGGCCGACACTCTTCTCCGTCGGCCGACATCGCGCGATCTGTGTTGACCGCTGGAGCTGCGTTGACTGTTCGATTGGGGGCACTTTGGAGGGGCTTTTCGGTCATTTCCAAGGGGGATTTTGAAGGACTATATGGAGGCTTGCACAAGAAGACAACACACACACTCTCCATCACCCTCACCTAACACACACAACACACACCATTTTATTTTCTCTCTCTAGGATTTAGCAAGGTTTTTGAATATTGTAGCTTTTGTTCTTCATCATCCATTGGGATTCATCATTCGACTCAAGTGTAAACGATATTCGTGGTCATCCGAGGATCGTTATGGTATAACTTATTTTCGGTTTTAATTATTTATGAAATATATGTTTATGCTTTGCTTGTCTATGAGTTTGTTGTTTGATATCTTCATGATGATGGTGATGTTGCTTGGCTAAATCATTTGTTAGGGGTGGGTTAGTATTATTTGTCGTGTAGGTTCGGGTTCTAGCATGAAAACCGGGGTAGTCGGTATTTTTATCGAGAGGGAGACGGACCAAGTCCCCTCTAAATGGTAGACTCGTTGCTTTAGCACGAGTTTGGCCTCCCCAACTACCCCGAGGCCTAATCACGGTTGTGCGTGGCCGGCTCGATTGATTCGCACTTTGTGGTCAATGAGCCCGTTGTTAGTTAAATCGTGGAGAATCTCGTGGGGACCAAGGTTTGAATCTCGGATTGGGTATAACCGAGGTCGACACGAGAGAAGACACATTTACCCTAACGACTCTTTCATGTGGAGAAAATCGGCCTTAACTTCAACTAATACGACCCCTTCCCCTAACCTCGTTCTCTCTTGCTAATAACTCGTTTGATTACTTTAATTGCTTTTATAATTTAGTTTACTCATTTAAAATCCAACTTTACAAACCCCCCCCCCCCCCCCCCCCCCCTTTAGTTACTACTTGAACTCTATGCTTTCTTTTATGCTTTCGACAATCAATCCAAACTAATTACACTCTCCGATAGTATTACTCCTCTTGAGAACGACATTCGGGTAATAAATCGACACACTTTCAAGTGAAACAACACTCGACTAATAAACATAAACTAAAAACACCATAACCGACACAAATCATGTATGATTTCACAAATATTGTGTTTCCGTTCATTTACTATCGGACAGGTCCATTCTCAGAGCATGGGTCCATGGGCAGGCGATACCCACCTCAAACCGGAGATGCTCGAAGAGGAGAAGGAAAGCGGGCATCTGTTTTAGTGCGATTTTTTTGACATGGACATGGTTTATAAGATAGGACAATCCCTTTTCCCCTGCCTTGCCTCGGCATGTATCGAAAACACGATCGGCGGTCTACTCAAGACCCTGGTCTCCGTGGTCGTCGACCTGGGGAGAGAAATGGTGGACTATCTCACCAAAGGCGACTTCAAGAACACGACTCAAAGAATTAAAGAACACGTCCTCTTGAGAATGGTCTCGAGCTGTGTCGCCCATCAGAATCTACTGTCTTATGGCACCCGTGAGATATATCACCGTCATAAACTCTACCGTGATAATACACGGTGATAAAACTCACGGTGAAACCGTCGTCACCGCATACGAAAAAATTGCAGAGAGCAATAAACTATTAACCATTTTAAAATGTCGGAAACAAAAACCCTATTTTGAAAGGATATACCGATATCAAATTAAAATCTAATGATTTACAAACATCAAAACTCGAATAAGCGAAAATTGGAAAGCTAAGGTTATTAACTTACCAGAGGTTGAGCGCAAGTGTGTAGGTTGTTTGCCATAATGATTATCGTCAGAGACGGAGTTGATATGATACGTCTGCGGTTGGTGTTTCACCGTGGTTGCGCTCGTCGTGTGTGAATTTCAAACTTTGAAAATTGATTTTTGGGACAATTTTATTTTTTTAATATTCTTTTTGTTATTTTATAATATTAAATTTGTTTATTTATGAGAAAAGTTAACTTTTTGAGATCATTTAAGTCTTTTGATTCAAAAGTTCTCATTAAACATATATTCTTATGCTTTTAAAGATGTCGGCGCCCCATATAATATTTTATGATCATATTATCTTATAATGTAAAATTAGTGATGATAGTTTAGCCTTACCAAATTTTGATGTCACTCTGGTAGTCATATATTGCGCAAGTAATAATGCAATATATATATATATATCAGATTTTAAATTGATGTCAGTAGTCATATATTGCGCAAGTAATAATGCAATATATATATATATATATATATATATATATATATATATATATATATATATATATATATATATATATAGATATCAGATTTTAAATTTCTATTAGAAATCTATCCTAGCAGACAATTCTAATTCATTCGAAATATTTTAAAATTTACACATCAACTTAAAAAATAATAAAGAATATTAATTTACCATGGTTTTACATATATTTATATATTTATATTTAAAATATTTTGTGTATGGCAGGAAAAACAAGTCTTTCTTAATTATATAATTAGAACGGAAGAATATTCTATTACATAATATTACAAACAATAAAGTCATTTGCCTAATTTTTATTTTTTTGGATAATTTTTTTTGAAATTTTAATCAATATCATAGTCACACAAAATCTTATTAAATCTTTTTTGGAGTATATTTTACTTACACTTTAGATCAAAACAAATCATTGTCGTAGTCCCCTTCCAATAATAATTTTTAGAAAGAAAAAATGAAACGACAAACAACCTTACATATAGGAATAGTATAATTTTTTTTTCAAAATATTACATTATAAATGGAGCACATTCTTCATTTAATTTATCACTACAAACTACTTCCCCTGTGCATTTATTTTAAGAAAAATGAGTTACGCTCCCAAATATGTTTTGGTTATAATGGTACTATTCTTAGTTTCTTTTAACGAGCCTGCTCATGCATCTCTCGACGATGTCTTGTAAGTTTTATTTATCTCTTTGTAATTTCATTAACAACTTGAAAAAGGTTTTAACAGTAATTGCTCTTATTGTTTTTGTTTTACTTTAATTAATTTGTAATCCAGAATAATATTTATATGTCAATATTAATACTCATGCATGGATATATAATTAAATTTCAGATTGAACCTCAAGACATTTGTGATCAACGCTTTCCGACCAACAAGACCTGGCAATAGCCCGGGCGCTGGACACGGCATGAGACCCGATACTAAACCTTCTAAACATCTTTCACACGGAAAATCAAGACTTGGTGGGTCGACCAATTGAGCTCCTGATTAGAAATGTACGACGTAAATTTTAATTATTGATTTTATTTCTAATTATAATATTTTTTTGGTTTGATGACATCTTGATTTATTTTGTGTTGCAACAGAATTTGTAAGGAGTTTCAAGACGCGAATAAAGAGATCTGAAATTAAATCTAAGAATAAAATGTCAAAATAATCAATTTCAGTAATAAAATGCATTTTAAGCAATTTTTCTTTCTTTCCTTTTATTTTATTTACTTACTGCTTGCACCATATATCTCTGAAACGGATGAATCAATGAAGTTAATAAATACCTATATACTAAACGAATATTGCAAAATATAGAAGAAAGAGGTTGTACTTCTTTTTGTTCATCGTTGTCATCGATTTTATTATATATCTACACCGTTGGCTAGACGGTGGACGATGAAGATGGTGACATTAAATGGATCGGTTTTCGTGGTAAGCATGTATTATGGATTTTGCGTTACAATTGTTTTGATCGTATTACAAAAGCATCCTTAAGGTTTATACTGATTACGAAAATTACAGATCAAATATTGAGATTATCAAGAGCTGGGACTTTACCAAATGGTTGTGCAAACAATATAACAAAACTTCATGGGGTTAAAACGCAAATATGAAAACTTAAATTGGGGTCTAAATGTAATTAATAAAAAAACACTAGTCGATTAGTTTAGATGTTTTAAAAATATGAAGCATGCATATGCTTACATTGGTGGAAAGGAATTGCGCCTTTTTGTGGTCGTAGGCCGATATGTCGACGACGACGAACTCATAATCGAGCTCTTGTTGAAATATAATTTGCATATTCATATATTTCGAGTATTAATAAACCTTAGAAGACAAGCATACAAGCATGGTACTCAATATTATAAACAAACATGAATCAATTGGTCTAATTAAAGCTTTAGTCTAATTTTTTTTTAAACGGTTCAATTTAATATTTATATCATCTTTGAATGGTATCTTGCAACAAATATTTATATTAACATATTCATGACAAATGTAATTATTATTGTCGAAAAAATGTTAAAAAAATGGCTTTATTGCCATTTTCCCCAAAATTAAATTATTTACACTATAATTTGTTGCAATTATATTATTTTTACCATGTATATATATATATATATATATATATATATATATATATATATATATATATATATAAGTGTAAACTATTTAAATTAAACTATAATGCAAATATTAATTTATAGTAGTATTTATATTTGGTGAATATTAATCTCTAATCAAATCATTAATATGTGATAAATAAGAAAAAATATTTACAAAATATATTATTAAGGCAATATATTAAAAAGAAAAAACACTGGTAATATATATAATTATTTATAGTCCGATAATTATGATAATTATGAATAAAAAAATTACATATAAATTTGCATTATTATTTTTCTCAACATCATATCAAAATAGATTAACAATTATAAAAAAATTTATTGTATATTTTAAAATTTTAATTAATACAGTAAAATTAATTTTGGTATAATTGAACTATAATTATAAATTTTGGTCATCAATCTCTCTGCCTATAAAAGCTCTTACATGTATTATCTCTAACGCATAGAAAAATCTTAATAAATTGAGGATTAACGAAAAATTAGATAATAATCAGCCTATCACCTACTCTTTCCCATCTTTTTTATTTTTCATCCTTTGCACAAATATTAATAATAATTCTAATTTCCTAATTTAACCATATTTAATATTAATAATTATTTGACTTTATCCTTTAATATCCCTTGTTACAGTACTTTGTAAATTTATATAATAAAATATGAAATTTAATGATTTTTTAATTAATAAAATAACAATTAATAAAGGCTTGAATAGTAAAAAAACTCAAAACGACAATTAAATCGACAAAAAAACACAAAACGTATAATGTTAAATAAAAAAGATTAGAGGGAGTATTTATGAGCAAAGCAAGCCGAAAGAATTTACAGTTTAAGGTTATGACTACGTAAACACTTACCTTTTGTATCGGAACTTGCAATAATATTATGTTAACACTATTGTAAATTCTATTGTTCAAATATTTTAATGATGTACGTGAATGAGTACTATTTTTAAATATAATGTTAATTCCTTAAAGAGTAATTTAGAGAAAAAATTAGAATTGTTTTATGATTTTTAAAAAAATAACATAGTTTACATTCTTAATAAAAAAAGTAATTAATTTTTGGAATATATATAATTTAATGTATTGATATTAATTGTATTTATAATTGAAGTAAACTTTTCAAATTTGATTTGTCTATTTTAACCTTTGTATTATATTAATTATATTTTTCATTATTTATATACGTTATATGTAGTTAGTGTATAAATCTTAATCGTGTTTTGACAAAGATTCTTTCAAAACAATCAGGATGCTTTTTTTAGAAAATAGTTTCTGATTGCCTTTCGTTTTTTTTCAAAATTCAAAAAACGATTCTACCCGTTCTCCCAATCTGATTCGTTTTTTGTTCGGGATCGGGTATTTGTTCGGTAGTATTTCTCCGACGATCAAGAGCTCCTTGAACTACAACCAGGGGCAGATTGCGAGGTTGGGTGTGGCCAAAGATTTGTGCGACAGCGTCGATTTCTTAGCCGGAACTTTGTCCGAGATTTTGCCCTTGTGGGGTGCGATTCTCGTCGGAGCTCTTCAGAATTTTGTCGGCTACGGTTGGGTTTGGCTTGTCGTCACCGGTGGAGTACCTGTTCTGCAACTATGGGTTGTGAGTATTTTTTATTTAATTTTTTATTTTGATAATTGTGTGTGTATGTGTGTTTTGGTGGATTGATGTTACTGTTTGGCTGGATATGATCTGGGATTATTGAGTTATGATATCAGCTGTGTTTTGATCTGATGAATCTGATTCTGAATGTTTTTTTCAGGATTTTTCTATCTAAAATTTGAAGTGATTATCATTGGTTTTTGAAAATCCTCTTCAAATTTGTTTACGAACTAGTCGAAAAAGAGTACGAAAATCGAGTGTTCGAGTAGACGATGCTAGTTGATCTCAAGCTCCTGTGAATTTATTGCTATATAAGCTTCTTTTTCGGTTTTGATTGGAAAACTAACCATTAATTAATACATTTTTTTTTCTTATCCAGATGTGCATTCTTATCTTCGTAGGAACAAACGACGAGACCTATTTCAACACAGTCGTCCTAGTTTCCTGTGTCCAGAACTTCCCCAGAAGTCGAGGCCTTGTCGTGCCCAGAACAAGGGCTTTACACTGCGTTGGTCGACTCCTACGTATGAACATACAAATGAATCGTCTTATACCATCTAAAACTAGAAAATACAATGCGCAAAAGGTATAGTGTTTGCAATAGATTCTTAAATTTATCAAATAAACTACTAAATACTTGTTCGTAAACTAATGGTCCAATTTATGAATTTTGAACTACCAACTACACTGTTCAAGTGGGTACTTTAACAGTGTATGTAACAGATTCTGATATGCAGTTAAAATTTTAATGAATTAACTGGCACTAAAAAGTGTTATGTCCATAAACAAGTTTTAATTAGTGCAAATATTAATATAGTAATCTACTTGTGCGTAAAGATTAAACCACTTTATGAATCTAAAACTACAAAATACGGCAATTTATACCTTGTTCCTAAGAGTACAATTCTAATCGTAATAGTATATCTTCATTTCTTTATTGTCGTTTCTTTTGCTTTACTTCCGATTTGCGAAGGGTAGGGTATACTGTCGTTCGTTCATTTAGCAAAATCCTGAGTGCGCGATCTTCTCATGAATTTAGTGCTGAATTTCATCATATGAAATAAATTAATTTATTGTCATGCTATTTTGTTGTCATCGATCGTTTTTTGTTGATTCAGCTTTCCCCTTCTTTGTTGTGGTACTTAATTTCCGGTTTGTAATGTAGTTTTTAGTTCAGAAACTTGTTCTTATGGTTGGTTTCTTTCGATCAATTTTTCGTGGCAGCGCGACCCTCTTTATTTGTAGTTATATGTTATTGGTTTTCTAATTTGTATCATTGTTTATATGTTAGTGTCTTGAAAGCCATGAACTCCAATGTTATTCCGGTAGTATCTAGCCTCCAAAGACAACGTCCAGCAAGAAGGCCTAGAATGACTAGGTTAAAGAGTAAGAACGAGGTTAAACGAATAATCAAGTGCGTCCGCTGTACGAAGTATCCAAACCACAACAGGAAAACATGTAAAGAAGTTATTTATTAATAACAGAAAAACATATTATATTGGTGTTGAATTGAATTATATTATTAAGGTTACCTTTTTGTGACATCATATTCCTGTTGGTGATTAGTGTGATATATAATTTGTGTATTGTGTACATCCTTTTGTAATGGGCATTTTCAATGTGTGTAACAACATCACCAATATAGTTTATGTGAAGGTTTCGTAAAGATGGTTCCCCAATAGTTTAAGTGATTAATTTTGTAAGCATGCTCCAAATAGTGGGAACTGATGGTTTTCGCACCATCCTCAAATATATTGTATAATCAGTAATGTATATATTTTCAATGCTATTATCAATCCACCATTTTAATTACGATAACACGATTCAGGAAAAGTATATTCTGTCACAAGTGAGAGTTTATGTCACAGTTCCAGTTGAATTGACGAAAGTTATTTATTACTGCTACACAACCTCAATAATATGCCATCTGATGATAGAAAAAACACGAATATTCATCATACCCAAATAACAATTTACTTGATAGGGGATTAAAGCATGCCACCATAGAATGTGTTATGACAATGTATGTTAACTGGTATAAGCAAAAGATGGGAGCACTCAAGCATAATTATTCAAACAACAAATAGCTAAATCACAAATATTCATGCTCCAAAATTAGAGTATACATTTCAAGAGTTATGATGTCATGACATCTAAAACTAGTATCAGATGCTGCTGAACACTTTAGTTTGCAGTCAATATTATAGTCTGAACCCAAAGTTAATAAAAAATAAACACAATCTGAAATTGTAACTAATTAGAACCAGCTCTCCAACTTTCTACCCTCGCTGCGAATTTGGATACCAGTGTAGCTCGAACTTCATTGCCTCAGCTTCTTTAAATGGTGGAATAAAATCTTCTTCAGTAGCACATATAACTACAAATGAAAAAAAGATGTAAAAAAAAATGAAATATCACAGTAACAAGTTGTCCCCAGAGAGATTGAAGATTTCATTCTTCTACATTGAGTTTTATGGAGGTTGACTTGAAGCAACAAAGAGAACTTTCAACTTGTCATTAATCCTTAGTAAACTGAAAAGACAAACACCAGTTTCCGTCAATGAATCTCAAAAACAATAACAATATACAAAATTTAGTGAATTAATTTTGACATGGCATTCATGACTGATAGGTTTCATTGACGGAATCTCAAAAACAAGAACAATATAAAAAATTATGTTTAAAATACCAAATGGACTGCCTAAGCCGGTACAGTGTGTGCAATAGATTATGACATGCAGTTAAACCATTATTTACCATAACCCAAGGCAACACTGTAATCAAGGTTAAACTATTGGAACTAATGTGTTATGTCCACGAACAAGTTTTAGTTAGTGCAGATATTTATGATTCTGAAATTTATTTATTACACTACTAAATACTTGTTTGTTAACTAATATCTCAACTTATGAACAACCAACTACACTGTCAAGGTACATTGTTTGTTAGGTCCATGAACAAGTTTTAGTTAGTTCAGCTATTAATATAGTAAACTACATGTGCGTAAACGATTAAACCACTTTATAAATCTAAAACTACAAAATAAACTGTGCAAAAAGTTACAGTGTTTGTAATAGATTCTAAATTTATTTATTACACTATTAAATACTTGTTTGTTAACTAATATCTCAACTTATGAATTCTGAAAACTACCAATTGTACAGTGTATAACAGAGATTCTGATCGGCAGTTAAATTATCAAGATTAGACCAAAGACCAACCTATAATCAAGGTTAAACTATTGGGACTAATAAATGTTATGTCTATCACTAAATTATAATTATCGTACTTCTGAAGCAATTAAAAACACTTGTTCGTAAAATATTATTTCACTTTATGCATTTTGAACTACCAACTACACTGCACAACCAAGTAAATTGATGTACTAGATTCTTACTAGAAGTTATCACGAATAAACCAAAGACCATTGGTTAATCAATGTTACATCAGACTAGTTTACACATTATCAAATTGCAAATACGTAATTTTAATTGACAATCACCATAATACACTATATAAAACACTTACCCTTGCGTGTGAAACAAGGATCGAATCGTGTAAAACACTTACCCAACTAGTTACCAAGCTATAATGTGAAGCACCTCTTCAAATTGCAAACTCGCTTCGCAAGTGCGACATAATATGCGGTGATTTTTCTCCATAACATCTAACACGTCTGAAGTCTCGGGCCCTGCAGTTCCCCCAGCCACAATGGAGGGTACTGGAAAAATTAGGGTCCAGAGCTGCATAATTTTTTTTATCATGAATAAAATTACATTTCTTTTTTTGTAATATAATTATTTAAAAATGGAAATAAATATTTCAACCTTTATAGTGTTGTCGATTCCACTAGTTGCGATGATATTATCATACGGATGGCTCTGTATACAGTTGACAACTGTACAAGGGATAGACATTATCGGGGCAAAAATAAACAAATTATAAGTGGAAAAGCTCCACATTTGACTTGGACCACACATAAAATCTATACAGTTGATTAGCAAATTTGTATGATTAACATTTGACAGAGAAGTGATTCACTTTATTCGCACAAACACTAATCCACACTAACTGACTAATTCGTAAAACTGAAACCTTATTTTTGTAAAGAAATACACTTCATGATATGTTTACTAACTAGTTTGATTGTAATTTAACATGTCAGTCAAGATCATGAAAAAGACGATCGAAGATCTCTTACAAATTCTACCAACGGTTTTTTTTTAATCCCCAATTAGTAAGGTGTTTAATTAAAGGGGGTAATTCACTGAAAAATATCCATCAAACACTGCAAAAAACCAAAATTGTGCAACAAAACCTAAATTTGAGCAATTACCTTGGAGTCGAGGAAGTCGCGTGTTCTCTTTTGTGTCACACGATTCCGGAAGTGGCTCTTACTGAAATCTTTGTTGGGAAAAATCGAAGCTTTTAATCAGTAGAATATGTGGGTGGTTGGATCTTGCAACAGTGTTCTTCTCCTGCTCAAAAATAATGTCGGGTTGTGTTGTGAACATAGAAACTACGGATCTGGTTTAAGGATCCATAATATCGGGTAGAATGAAGTGAATATTAGGTTTGAGTATAATAATTGTGATTTCCTTGTTTGTGTATTTGGTAGTTTATTGTAGTGCTGCACAACGGGCGGGCCCAGGCGGTCCGGGCCAGGTTTCGCGGGCCATGGGCTGTAAAATCTGGATTCGCAGTCTGGCCCGTGTATAGTCGGGCCGGCGCGGGCTGGGCCGCAGGTTATGAAATGTTGAGCCCGAACCCGGCCCGATGCGGGCTTGACGGGTCGGGCGAGTCGAGTCTGGCATGATTAAATGCTGAAAATCTAATTCTTAATTAATAATTTAAATTATTTTCATATTCTATAATATATTTATTGGGCTATGTTATAATGGATTAATTAAATATAATTTTTGGGTTTTGTTATATAAGGCTATGTGAATATTTATTGGGCCAGAGGCCCAGAATGATTGATAATGTTAATGGATTGAAATTTAATTATTGGGCCAGTTAGGGGAGTATAGGTATTGTGTAAGAATGTATAATTGGGCTTGGTTGCCAGAGTATGTAAAGTTGCTGAACACAAGTGCGGGTCAGGCGGGCTGCGAATTCGGGCCGGACGGGTCCGTTGGACGGGCCGGGTTACGGGTTTTCAAAACTTAAATTCGAGCCCGGCCCGGATAATACTCGGGCTGTGCGGGCCAGGTTGCGGGTTGGACGGGTCAGTGTTTTTTGGGCCCGGTTGGCGGGCGGGCCGGGCCCAACCAGCCCGTGTGTGCAGCTCTAGTTTATTGTACAATATTGAAAGCACATATTTCATCTAGGCAATTAAGAAATTTCACATATATTAATTTTATGAAATATATTAAATAGTTTCATATAATTAAAAGGGTGGATTAGGTAATTCCATCTTTTTTAGAATTAGACAAAAAAATGAGATTATACTATAATATGTACTAAGATAATTACTTTTTTTTTTAAAATGTCCTTCATTAAATATAAAAATGTAAAATGTTCAATCCTCTCCTAATTAACGATTAACCAGTTTAGGCACATAACGCATTTTAATCTAACTAGTACCACTGCCCATGCGTTTCACGTGGTATTTTTTTGTTTTTTTTTAAATTAATAAGTATGCAATAATCTATTAATTTTATTCGATTCTTAATTTATTCGACTAAAAGTTTATTAATCTTTTAAGAGTTTATTTTATTTTATAATCGAACCCTCACTCAAATTTGTAAACTCGTATCAATTTATGAAATAATTATTAAAATTGAAAAGTTATGTCTATTTGAAGTAATCGATAATATAAAATGTTTATTAAAATTGAAATATTCCAACATTTGATAAAGATTACCCATGGTTTTGATTAATGTCCATAGTCATATGATACTATAATTTTATTTAGGGTGTTTCATTTTTATCGTTCACTTGAATCATACTAACTTGTATGAATACTTATAAATAGTGAATGATTATATAGTCCGATGAAATATAAAAATTGAATAATTTTATAACTACTAAAATTAAATTACTTGTAGAAATACATTTTCTTAGTACTTTCTCTCGACTAATTGTATTCAATTAATTTATTAGTTTATCATAAAAAAATAAAAATGTTTTTCTTTTAGTTTTATTTTAATATTTAATGTTGTATTCAAGTATTTAACATAAATATTTAAATAAAATTTAATTATCAACTATATATTCATATTTAAATATTTAAAATCTAAAAGTAACAATAAATATTTAATTTTTTTTTTGAAATATAGCATTTTTATTGTGTTGTTTATTAATTATTATATTAATTAATTAAAACATACATTAAATAATTTCAAAAAAGAATAATAGTACTATTATTATTATTATTATTTATTATTTATTATGACACTCTAAATTCTATAATTAGACCTTTAAAACATGGATGAGTTTGAAGAGTAACCTACAAAAACTACCCTGAAAAATTTTAAACTCCAACTAAAAAAAATTACAATATATAAGTCAATTGAGAGTTATTTATATACTGTATTTAAAAAGATAGAGGGCTATGATGCTAAAAAGTCTTAAAACACATTTTGGATGCCAAGTTTTTTTTATAAGCATAAGATAATGTCACAATGAAATTTCATTGATCAGCATAAGTTTAAATGCAAAACCTAAAGCCTCTTGACACAAATTCGGTACAAAAATACGCACCAAAAGCCAACAAACTATACCAATAAAGTTCAGATACACAATCTAAAACAATTGTCCTCATATAAACCGCCTCCGGCTCGACTACTAAGAAATGGGCACAAGAAAATCCCCGTGCAGACTAACGACCGCCTAAAAATAAAATATTTCATTAAATACTAATCTTGATTGTTATAAATAACCAAAAACCGCATAAACAATTGATGAGTCTAACATCATATTTAATTTATCTTTTACTAAAATCAAGCGGCAAATAGACCGTTCTGAAGACACCGGCAGAAATCACACCCACATAGCATCGATAAAAAACTTTTTAGCTATCCTGGTTTCTACATTTTCTAGTTCTCCCCTCTTTATATTTATGAACTGAACAACTACATATTACAGTCATGCGATTTCTTAAGCTATTCGCTAAATAAAGATCCGCTAAGAATTGACGTGATGGGTGAATCTTTAAGTGGGGAAGAAAGCATAGATCAATGCGAGACTGGAGGTAGAACACAAATATATTTCTCGTTAATATCAAATATAGGATGAATAATTACTATTTCCAAAAATAAATGTAAATAAGCTAATTATGAAATTTTATAAAATTATCATAAAATGAGAAGACTTTTAAATTAAGAATTTATAAAAAAAAAACGTGGTCGCTAAAAGCCTTTTTATTTATATAGATTTTTTTTTTGTTAAATAAACAAATAATACATATATCATGAGCAAATTTTTTTTATTTGCTTTATTTTTTTACTTTTGTTTTTTTCATTTTATTTAGTATTTTTTTAATTACATTTTATTTTATTTGCGCTATTTAAGTTTTTAAATTTTATTTGTATTTGTGCTATTGTTTAACATTTTTTATATCATTTCAACATAATTAATCAATTAAAGTGAAATTGCCCTAAAAATTTCCAAACCCCCATTAATAAATAAAGCAAAATGTGGGCGCTGCTGACGTGGCCTCCCAAAACCTTGCCGGAGCTAAAGCCGCGGTTGCACTCCTTGCAAGGATGGACCCGCACGATCTCCTCCTCCGGCCGCCTACGACCTATCTTGATGACTCATCTTAATTAATTTATTTTTGATTTGTTAAATGAACAAATAATATATATATCATGAGCAAGAATTTTTTTATTTGCGTTATTTTTTTACATTTGTTTTTTTTCATTTTATTTAGTATTTTTTTTAATTAAATTTTATTTTATTTACTTCACTTTTGTTTTTTTTTTTTTCATTTTATTTAGATTTTTTAATTAAATTTTATTTTATTTGCGCTATTTAATTTTTAAATTTTATTTGTATTTGCGCTATTGTTTAACATTTTTTATATTATTTCAACATAGTTAATCAATTAACGTGAAATTGCCCTCAAAATTTCCAAACCCCATAAATAAATAAATAAAACAAAATGTGGGCGCTACGTGGCCTCCCAAGGCTTTGCCGGAGCTGAAGTCGTTGCACTCCTTGCAACATGTACCCGCACGATCTCCTCCTCCGCCCCGACCTATCTTGATGGCTTATCTTAATTGATTTATTTTTACTTTGTTAAATGAACAAATAATACATATATCATGAACAAAATTTTTTTTATTTGCGTTATTTTTTTACTTTTGTTTTTTTTTTTCATTTTATTTAGTATTTTTTAAATTTATTTTATTTTATTTGCTTCACTTTTGTTTTTTTTTTCATTTTATTTAGTATTTTTTAATTAAATTTTATTTGATTTGCGCTATTTAAGTTTTTAAATTTTATTTTTATTTGCACTATTGTTCAACATTTTTTATATCATTTCAACATAGTTCATCAATTAACGTGAAATTGTCCTCCAAATTTCCAAATCCTCACTAAATAAATAAAGCAAAATGTGGGCGCTGCTGACTTGGCCTCCCAAGGCCTTGCCGGAGCTGAAGCCGCGGTTTGCACTCCTTGCAACGATGGACCCGCACGATTTCCTCATCCGCCTCCGACCGATCTTGATGGGTCATCTTAATTAATTTCTTGATTGAGAGAGAGGGAGAAGATTTAATTAATTAATTAAGATGAGCCATCAAGATCAGTTTGAGGCTGGAAAGGAGATCGTGCGGGTCCATCGCTGCAAGTAGTGCAACCGCAGCTTCAGCTCCAGCAAGGCCTTGGGAGGCCAGTCAGTAGCGCTCACATCCAACTTTATTTATTTTTGAAAAATTAATCCCATTACATAAATTCTTTTGAAATATCATTTACAAATTTTAAAAATATAAAATTATTGTTGTTTGATGGGCTATTTAAGTTTTTTAATTTTATTTGTGTTTGGGCTATTGTTTAACATTTTTTATATCATTTCAATATAGTTCATCAATAAACGTGAGATTGCCCTCAATTCCGAACCTCCATTGTAATGTTTTAAAACAATTCGATTGCAAAATTCAAACTCTATTGTTTAACATTTTTTATATCATTTTAACATAGTTCATCAATTAGTGAGATTGCCTCAAAATTTCCAAACTCCCATTGTAATGATTTAGGACAATTCGATTGCAAAATTCAAATACTCAATTTTTCCATAACGCGTAAAAAACATGTGTGCATTCTATAGTAAATATCTAGTAAAAAAATTCACACAACAACCATATAAATACAGTCTCCTTCTTTGTGAACAATATAGATAATTATAAATTTTATTTTTTTATTTCACACAACAAAAATATAAATACAACTTTCTTTGTGAACAATATAGATAATTATAAATTTTATTTTTTTATTTCACACAACAAAAATATAAATACAACTTTATTTTTGCTTTGTTAAATGAACATATAATACATATATCATGAGCAAGAATTTTTTTATTTTAGTCCCTCCATACAAAGACATTTGTCATACTTTCGGTACAAAGACAGTTGTCATACTTTCTTTTTTGGGTGTCTAACAATAGTTGACAGACCAAAAAAAGAAATAATTATTCTAACTTTTTTAATAATGTTAATGTATGAAGTATTAATTTATAGAGATTTTACTATATTAAAACTTTTAAATTGATACACGTGGGATTAAGAGATTAAGAAATTATTTTGTACTAACAAATATAAATAAATGTAAATTAACTTATTATTATGAATATTACTACCCAATATAAATAAATATAAATTAACTAATTATGAAATCTTTTAGAATTATTTAAAATAAAAACTTTTTAATATTTAGAATTTATAAATATTTTTATTGTTTTTATTTATAATTTTGTGGGATTAAGAGATTAAGAAATTATTTTGTACTAACAAATATAAATAAATGTAAATTAACTTATTATTATGAATATTACTACTGAATATAAATAAATATAAATTAACTAATTATGAAATCTTTTAGAATTATTTAAAATAAAAACTTTTTAATATTTAGAATTTATAAATATTTTTATTATTTTTATTTATAATTTATAGTGTGAACATAATAATATTAAAGCTTTCCACCTGGAATTGAGAGATTCAGAGGAATTATATAAGTATAGATAGATGTTTTTGAAAAATTTATTGCCTTTTAGAATCTTCTTATGTTAGTCTTAGAATCTTCTTATGTTAGTCCAATGCTTTGGGGAAATAAATTTGTGTGTTTAGATTTCTTTTAAATATATTCATTCGTATTTAATGAAAATCATTTTTTTTTGTATTAAACGAGTAAGGACCTGTTCTTTTGGACACCGACTGAACGGAACGGAACTTAATCGATCTGAATTGAATTGAACTGAAGAGATCTGAACTGAACTAGATTGATTTTTTATAAAAATAATAATAATTTTTATAAATTTTTAAATATTTTTTTAAAAATATTAATAAAATTATGACAGTAATTGGATTGTATATTTAAAATTATAAATTGAACTTAACTGAACTTAATCGATCTGAACTGAAATGAACTACACTGAAATTAAATCCAAAAGAACTGGTACTAAAAGTTCATGCGCCAAACACAAGATCACCTATAGCATAATGTCTTTTAGAAGCTTCTCATTTTAGTCTCCTCATTTAGTCTCCTCGTAAATAAGGTAAAAATTCAACGAAAAAATTAACCATTAAATTTACACTAATTTAATTATAACCAACAAACCAATACTTAAACTTAAAAAAATTTCAAAATATTCTTTTTATTCAACTTTTTATATTTTTTCTTAATTAATAATCAATATTTTTACAAATTTATAATTTAAACCTTAAGTTTTTACATTAAAAATATAATTCTATGTATTTTATTTTCAGTTTCTCGTATCATGTTATTTTAATTTTAATATCAATTGAATAGTTTAGTATTTAATGTAATTTAATATTGTAATATATATTTTTATTTTATTATTAAAAATATTTTTAAAATTTTATTTTAATTATTAATAATATGATTATTAAAAAAATTACATTACAGAAAAAAAATTAATAGGTAATTTTCAGTATTATGGAGGGAGTATATGTAATACTCGTTTTATTTTTCAGTATTAAAATATAATATTTTGTGTTGACCATTGACTTTGTAACCAGCATATCAATTTATCGGTCATCGAGATATTTTTAGATTAATATTTCGAGACCAAGATTATTTGATGTGTAATTTATAAATGATTTTGATGTAGAAGAACCAAAAATATAATCGGGTAATATTATTATTATCCTATTATTATATCATTTACATATATTGATATATATGAATGGCGGTTGAGAATTTGGATTAATATCCAATTTACATATATACATGGCACGTGTGCTCCTATTTATCTTTCTCAAAAACCCAACAAAGCAAAAGAGATATATATTCAGAGAGAGAAAAGGAGGGCGAGAAAAGACGAAGAACAGAGGTTGCAATCGTTTGGTAGCGGGACCGATTTTTCTAGAAATCAAAGAGGAGATCTAGCAATTCATCTTCAGGAATTCATTTTCACCAACTTTGCAAACCTAAAAGAATTCAGAGAGAGAAGGAGAAAACCGGGAGCAAGAAGGAACAGAGAGAAAGAGGAAGAAGTCGTGGAGCTTGAATTTTCTGGAAACCAAATAGGAAGATAGCAAGCCACTCGTCCTGAAGTCCTATTTCCAACAGAAACATCAATCAAAGAAAAGGCAAGTGAATTGTTTAGGATTTTCGTCGTTTTCGATATCGATAATGTTTCGTCTACGTTTCGATTTTGTGTTATTGAGTTTCGGTACTTGAATTATATACCGTTGGATAGCTCTCGTTGCGAGGATCGTTTCGGTATATAGAAATCTCGTTTTCTCCTTCGGAATCAAAAGTTATCGCCGTTGAAAGTTCAGGTGTCGCGCAGCCCGCCGGAGAAGGCGACGGGGCAGCGGGCGCTACCTCGTCTTGTCGACCTGTTTTTGTTCCGAACTTCAGAAATTCATAACTTTTGACTCGTAACTCCTTTTGACTATTACAATATAGTTCCGGAATCTTCTTTCTGCGTACTTCGACATAGGATGAGTTTCAGTTGATTATATGTTTGTTTAGGGTTGATGATTTTGGTGATTAGCTATCATCTGGGATTTATATGATTCTGTATGTAAGCCATGGTTATTGTTGATTGTATACCTTGTTGATATGTATTATACTTGTTGTATATGTGAATATGGATATATGATACCGATGATGGCTGGTATAGCCGAGGTAGATATCATGTGATATATTGTTGATTATATACCTTGTTGATACGTATTATACTGGTTGTATATGTGCATATGGGTATATGATACCGATGATGGCTGGTATAGCCGAGGTGGATATCATGTGTTATATTGTTGATTGGGATCAGGTGATCCGTGATTTTATGATTTACTCGATTTGAGTCTTTTGATCTTTCGAGTTTTGTGATTGACACGTGTTGGCTTTTGTTGCCGTTTATGCACGTACATCGGTGACGACCGATAGCCCTACGGGAGGCGAACATGGATGTAGATGCGCAGCCTCGTGCGCACTTTTTGATTGGCATCTGGGATGTCAGAGGTGCGTAGTCTAATCCATGTAGACCGAGGTCTGTAGTGACGGGGTCACTATAGACGAGGGTCTAACCAACGGGTAGTGACAGAGGTGTTCGCCTGTAGTTTGGGTCGCGCCCTACTGACAGCTTCACGGTCTGCTTACCCGGATGACATTTAGAATCCGTTGTGTGCGATCGACGTGATTCTATTGTTGACCCCATCGACGACATTTGTTTTGTTCGTGTGTATGGGTTTAGACTTCGTGAGTGAGTGTCGCTGGGGATGGACCGCGAGTGTCTCCCGGGACCAGTGAACTCGTCACTTAGTCTGTATTCGGATCCTGTCGTGGATAGACCATGTACAGGGATTTGACTTCGTAGGAGTGTCATCAGGGATAGACCGTTGGTGACCTATCGGGATTGATGAACTCATGACTACTTAGTCGAGAGGGATGTGTAGTGATTATTTTACGATCTTACACCGATCCTTATATGCTGATTGATAGCATGAGTGGCTTTCAGGCCAGGGTTTCATGTATGTGCATGATATGTGATTATGTGCATTGAGGTCGAGCGGCCTTCGTTCGGTTGAACGTGGATACGGGTGATCTGACTAGCCAAGATTGGCGTCAGTACGATGGACAGCGCGATATCGTGGGACGTATTACCCTAGCTAAGTATATGTCTTACGGTTATCTCTACGTGAGTCATCGTTACTGGTGTTACATCTCAGGTTGAGGAGGTGATACTTGTATCATACGGGATACTGCCTATAGGGTAGGCATGATGTGCACAAGTAGACCGTGTCAAGGATACTGGAGGACGTGATGTAGTCCGAGGATAGTGGAGACACGACGGTTCTAGGATACCGGAGGACAGTGTGTCCGAGGATGGTTGAGACCGGATGGTCATTATGTGTTATATGACTGTATGTTTGTGTGGTACATGGTAGGGGATTATAAATCTTGCCAGCGTATTAGACGCTGACCTTGCCATGTATATTTCTCTATTTTGTAGGTACTTGTGGTGCTGTTTTGGCTGGACGAGAGACGGCGCAGGCTTTGTGATCATGGATAGGAGCCACCGCGGTATTTATTATTCTCTGATGTTTAGACACTAGGTTTATTGTTTATACTTTTATGTATATTATTTGGTGTATGGGGTGAGGTGTCAGCGTGAGTCCGGTTATAGGTGAGGTTTGTAAAAGTTTTTAATTTTTCCGCTGTTTTTAAATGAGAAAAATAACCGAGCGTCACAACTTGGTATCAGAGCTCAGTTTTACGAGCATGTCTTTGGGTAGACTCTGGGTTTGAGTCTAGTGGGTTAGTGGTCCGTTTTGTATCCATGATCAGCTGCGTTCGCTCTTCTCGTCAGCCACGGTATGTTTTCTATTTGTTGGGTTTTTGAGATTTGTTTATATCTCTTGCTTTCTGTGTGTTTGTGGTTGCGAATATCGATTGATTCGATACTGATGTATCCTTGTGACCTTGATGTTATTCTGGGCATAGACTGGTTGTCATTGCATCATGCATCGATTAATTGTCATGCGAGAGGAAAATGGTATTGCTGAAGCAGGTTGGAAGCGTGGAGTTTCAGGGTGTAATCGGTAAGTCGTCACTTCCGATTATACCATCTATGCGTGCTACGAAGTTTATTAATCTGGGATGTTTGACATTCCTGGCTACGATAAAATTTCGGTCGAGGTTCCGTTTATCCTTGATGACATTATAGTTGCTCGTGAGTATCCCGAGGTTTTCCCAGAGGATATTTAGGGTATTCCACCAGACAGAGAAATTGATTTCGGGATAGAGTTGGTACCTGATACAACTCCTATTTCGAAGACACCATATCGGTTGGCTCCGGTTGAGTTGGCTGAGTTGAAAGTGCAGTTGCAGGATCTGCTAGACAAGAAGCTGATTAGGCCGAGTTATTCTCCTTGGGGAGCACCGATATTGTTTGTAAAGAAGAAGGATGGTTCGATGTGGTTGTGCATTGACTATCGAGAATTGAACAAGGTGACGATTGAGAATCGATATTCTTGAATTGAAGATTTGTTCGATCAGTTGCAGGGTGCTGCATTCTTTTCGAAGATTGATCTGAGATCGGGATATCATCAATTGAAGGTTCGTGAAGAAGATATTCCGAAGATTGCGTTCAGATCGAGGTATGGGCATTACGAGTTTACTGTTATGCCTTTCAGGTTGACAAATGCTCCTGCGACATTTATGGATTTGATGAATTGGGTTTTTTCAGAATATCTTGATAAATTCGTTATTGTGTTTATTGACGATATTATGATATATTCAAAGACAAAGGAAGAGCACGAGATTAATTTGAGGCTGACGCTTCAAAGGTTGAAAGAAAAGCAGTTGTATGCTAAATTCAGCAAATGTGAATTCCGGATGAGGAGTGTGCAGTTTCTGGGACACGTGACTTCACATGAGGGTATATCTGTGTATCCCTGTAAAATTGAGGTTATTAGTAGTTGGCTAACGCCAACTAATGCGACAGAGGTCAGGAGTTTTATCGGTTTGGCTAGGTATTACCGGAGATTCGTCGAAGGTTTTGCCAAAGTGTCAAGACCGATGACTAGACTGACAAAGAAGAATGCTCAGTTTTTGTGGAGCGATGAATGTGAAGAATGCTTCCAGACATTGAAAGATCGTTTGACAACAACTCCTATTCTCGCGTTGCCGAGTGGTACAAAAGGCTTCACTATTTACAACAATGCTTGTTGAAAGGATTGTGTGTTTTGTTGATGCAGAACGGAAGGGTAATTAATTGCGTATGCCTCGAGGCAACTCAAGGAATACGAATGTAATTATCCTACACATGATTTAGAGTTGGCAGCTGTGGTATTTGCACTGAAGATTTGGCGTCATTGTCTTTATGGCGTTAAATGTGAAGTGTATACAGACCACAAAAGTCTCAAGTACTTCTTCACCCAGGAGGAGTTGGATATGAGACAGAGACGATGGCTCGAACTGGTAAAAGATTATGATTTGGAAATCATATGTATCATCCAGGGAAGGCAAATGTAGTTGCAGATGCTCTCACTCGAAAATCTCATGTGTCTCTGGCAAAGATGATATCTATATGGCCCAGAGAGCTGAAATATGAGATTCAGAGATTTGATCTGGAAGTGGTCAAGCTAGTAGAAGTTCAGGGTTTGTTAGATGAGTTGCGTATTCAGCCGACTATGCTGCAACAAATCAAAGATGAGCAGTTGAAAGACCTTAAACTGTTAAAGATTAGGGATGAAGTGACATCGGGAAAGCGCGATGATTATGTCATTGCGGCAGACGGTGCTTTATATCAGGGACAAGGATTGGTTGTTCCCAATGTTTCTGAGTTGAAATAGAAATTGGTGAGCGAGGCTCATTCGTCTCCATATTCTATTCATCCCAGGAGTACGAAGATGAAATGTGATTTGGGTCGACAGTATTCGTGGGTTGGAATAAAAAAAGGACCTGGCATCCTCTGTGCAGCGATGTCTTACTTGCCAGAAAGTTAAGGCGAAACATCAGAGACCTGCTGGTCTATTACATCCGATGCTCATACCGATGTAGAAGTCGGAGAATATCGGTATGGGTTTTGTTACTAGGTTTCCAGTGACTTTTAAAAGTTGTGATTCGATTTGAGTTATTATTGATCGGTTGAAGAAACTGCGCATTTCTTGCCGGTCAGGAGGAAGGATAGTTTGGATTAATTATTGAAACTCTATGTTGACGAGATTGTGAGATTACATGGAGTGCCGATTTCGATTGCGTTGGATCGTAATCCAAAGTTTACTTCGCAGTTTTGGCAAAGTCTGCATAAAGAAACGTGTACACAATTGACGTTTAGTACGACTTTTCATCCCAGACAGATGGACAGTCGGAAAGGACGATACAAATTCTGGAAGACATGTCGTGGGCATGTGTTGTTGACTTTGGTGGCAGTTGGGATAGACACTTGCCGCCAGTTGAGTTTTCGTATAATAACAGTTATCAGGCGTCGATCAGAATGTCTCCGTTCGAGGCATTGTACGGAAGGAAATGTAAATCTCCAGTTCATTGGGATGAAGTTGGAGAGAAACAGGTAATCGGGCCAGGGATGATTCAACAGACAGCTGAAATGGTCGCGATGATTCATAATAGAATATAGACAGTGCAGAGTCGACAGAAGAGTTATGCTGATACTCGTCGACGACCGCTGGAGTTGTAGTAGGAGATTTTTTTGTTCGTGAAAATTTCTCCGAAACGTGGTGTTTTTCGGTACGAGAATAAGGGAAAGTTGAGTCCTCGTTTTGTGGGACCATTTGAGATCCTGGAACGAGTTGGTGATTTAGCTTATTGTATTATATTACCTCCGTCGTTGTTGGGACCTCATGACGTTTTTCACGTGTCTATGTTGCGAAAGTATGTGTTGGATCCTTCACAAGTGCTTAGTTATGAAGAGTTGATTGTGAACGAGGATTTAGCTTATGAAGAAAAGCTAGTGAAAATACTTGATCAGATAGAGAAGTAGTTGAGAAACAAGAAAATTCATCTTTGTGAATGTTCAGTGAAACAATCACACGGAGGACGAGGCTACTTGGAAGCAGGAAGATCAATTGTTTGAGAAATATTCGATTTTACGTTCCTAGCGTGATAGAAATGTTGTGTTTTGAGATTTGCAGTTGTTTAAATTTCATGTGTAGATGCCGAGAGTCCAGAGAATGCGTCGAGTTTGACCGTTTGATTGTACTACTTGACGTTTGCCTAAAATACAGAGTTAGGCGCGATGTTCTCTAGAGAGATTCGCCTCCGTTGAGGAGATGTTATCGGCGTTGATCTTAGAAATATGTAGTCACGGTTGTACATTATTGAATTTTGAGAGTTCGATCCGAGTGAGGATTTGGACAGTTTCGAGGACGAAACTTTTTAAAACGGGGAGAGAGTTGTAATACTCGTTTTATTTTTCAGTATTAAAATATAATATTTTGTGTTGACCATTGACTTTGTAACCAGCATATCAATTTATCGGTCATCGAGATATTTTTAGATTAATATTTCGAGACCAAGATTATTTGATGTGTAATTTATAAATGATTTTGATGTAGAAGAACCAAAAATATAATCGGGTAATATTATTATTATCCTATTATTATATCATTTACATATATTGATATATATGAATGGCGGTTGAGAATTTGGATTAATATCCAATTTACATATATACATGGCACGTGTGCTCCTATTTATCTTTCTCAAAAACCCAACAAAGCAAAAGAGATATATATTCAGAGAGAGAAAAGGAGGGCGAGAAAAGACGAAGAACAGAGGTTGCAATCGTTTGGTAGCGGGACCGATTTTTCTAGAAATCAAAGAGGAGATCTAGCAATTCATCTTCAGGAATTCATTTTCACCAACTTTGCAAACCTAAAAGAATTCAGAGAGAGAAGGAGAAAACCGGGAGCAAGAAGGAACAGAGAGAAAGAGGAAGAAGTCGTGGAGCTTGAATTTTCTGGAAACCAAATAGGAAGATAGCAAGCCACTCGTCCTGAAGTCCTATTTCCAACAGAAACATCAATCAAAGAAAAGGCAAGTGAATTGTTTAGGATTTTCGTCGTTTTCGATATCGATAATGTTTCGTCTACGTTTCGATTTTGTGTTATTGAGTTTCGGTACTTGAATTATATACCGTTGGATAGCTCTCGTTGCGAGGATCGTTTCGGTATATAGAAATCTCGTTTTCTCCTTCGGAATCAAAAGTTATCGCCGTTGAAAGTTCAGGTGTCGCGCAGCCCGCCGGAGAAGGCGACGGGGCAGCGGGCGCTACCTCGTCTTGTCGACCTGTTTTTGTTCCGAACTTCAGAAATTCATAACTTTTGACTCGTAACTCCTTTTGACTATTACAATATAGTTCCGGAATCTTCTTTCTGCGTACTTCGACATAGGATGAGTTTCAGTTGATTATATGTTTGTTTAGGGTTGATGATTTTGGTGATTAGCTATCATCTGGGATTTATATGATTCTGTATGTAAGCCATGGTTATTGTTGATTGTATACCTTGTTGATATGTATTATACTTGTTGTATATGTGAATATGGATATATGATACCGATGATGGCTGGTATAGCCGAGGTAGATATCATGTGATATATTGTTGATTATATACCTTGTTGATACGTATTATACTGGTTGTATATGTGCATATGGGTATATGATACCGATGATGGCTGGTATAGCCGAGGTGGATATCATGTGTTATATTGTTGATTGGGATCAGGTGATCCGTGATTTTATGATTTACTCGATTTGAGTCTTTTGATCTTTCGAGTTTTGTGATTGACACGTGTTGGCTTTTGTTGCCGTTTATGCACGTACATCGGTGACGACCGATAGCCCTACGGGAGGCGAACATGGATGTAGATGCGCAGCCTCGTGCGCACTTTTTGATTGGCATCTGGGATGTCAGAGGTGCGTAGTCTAATCCATGTAGACCGAGGTCTGTAGTGACGGGGTCACTATAGACGAGGGTCTAACCAACGGGTAGTGACAGAGGTGTTCGCCTGTAGTTTGGGTCGCGCCCTACTGACAGCTTCACGGTCTGCTTACCCGGATGACATTTAGAATCCGTTGTGTGCGATCGACGTGATTCTATTGTTGACCCCATCGACGACATTTGTTTTGTTCGTGTGTATGGGTTTAGACTTCGTGAGTGAGTGTCGCTGGGGATGGACCGCGAGTGTCTCCCGGGACCAGTGAACTCGTCACTTAGTCTGTATTCGGATCCTGTCGTGGATAGACCATGTACAGGGATTTGACTTCGTAGGAGTGTCATCAGGGATAGACCGTTGGTGACCTATCGGGATTGATGAACTCATGACTACTTAGTCGAGAGGGATGTGTAGTGATTATTTTACGATCTTACACCGATCCTTATATGCTGATTGATAGCATGAGTGGCTTTCAGGCCAGGGTTTCATGTATGTGCATGATATGTGATTATGTGCATTGAGGTCGAGCGGCCTTCGTTCGGTTGAACGTGGATACGGGTGATCTGACTAGCCAAGATTGGCGTCAGTACGATGGACAGCGCGATATCGTGGGACGTATTACCCTAGCTAAGTATATGTCTTACGGTTATCTCTACGTGAGTCATCGTTACTGGTGTTACATCTCAGGTTGAGGAGGTGATACTTGTATCATACGGGATACTGCCTATAGGGTAGGCATGATGTGCACAAGTAGACCGTGTCAAGGATACTGGAGGACGTGATGTAGTCCGAGGATAGTGGAGACACGACGGTTCTAGGATACCGGAGGACAGTGTGTCCGAGGATGGTTGAGACCGGATGGTCATTATGTGTTATATGACTGTATGTTTGTGTGGTACATGGTAGGGGATTATAAATCTTGCCAGCGTATTAGACGCTGACCTTGCCATGTATATTTCTCTATTTTGTAGGTACTTGTGGTGCTGTTTTGGCTGGACGAGAGACGGCGCAGGCTTTGTGATCATGGATAGGAGCCACCGCGGTATTTATTATTCTCTGATGTTTAGACACTAGGTTTATTGTTTATACTTTTATGTATATTATTTGGTGTATGGGGTGAGGTGTCAGCGTGAGTCCGGTTATAGGTGAGGTTTGTAAAAGTTTTTAATTTTTCCGCTGTTTTTAAATGAGAAAAATAACCGAGCGTCACAGTATATATTTGTCCGAAATCTGAATTTAATCATTAAGTAGTTGGAGAAATTTTAACAATATATTGTACTTGTACTTTAGATAAACCTAATCCTTCCTTCAATACCTATATCATGCTCCTAGGAGTATGATATAAATAGTGCTCTCAGCCTTTAAAATATAAAAATCATCATTTAATAATAAGAAATCTTCATTTCAAAAAATAATTATTATAAACATTGAATTAACATAACAATGAATATATTGGCATACCTAATGAATATTTATCCAAAAATAAATGAAAATATAATCATGGGTGTACAATTAGAATCGTGTTCCTAGGAACAAGGTATAAATTGCCTCCTTACTTTAGTCTTTTTCCAATAATAAGTTTTAAACCAAAAATTTGAAACAAAAAATAGTAAATTAAAAAAAAAATAGGGTAAAACGGTAAAAGATAATTACTTGGTTTGTATATTTGCTATAAATACAGAACATTCTTTCATCAATTTATAACCCACAAACTACTTCAAATAAATATCAAGTATTTTCTAAAATAGAAAAAATGAATTATGTTTCAAAATATTGTTTGGGTATGATGTTAATATTGGTTTTGATATCCTTTAACGACTCAGCTCCTATCCCACTCGGTGATATTGATCATGCGTAAGTTTTTTTATATTTACATCCATCATATGTTATTTATTTCATATATATATAAAATCATTCTTACTTCCATAAAAAAACTAATACAATTTTTACATAAAACATTTTAATCTATTAATTGAAAAAATATATTTTTTATTTGTATTTTTATCAAAAAATTAATAAAATTATATTTTTATTAAGGGTGAATTTTGATTGAAGGAAATTTTAATGTTTGTTTATAATTAAATAAACTAGTTTTTCCTAATTATAAATTAGGGTATAATACACTTAATTAAACATAGTAAATCATGAAGTGTGTACGCTATAATTTCATAAATTCACCTTTTTCCAAAAAAACTCTTTTATTAACCTCTATCTCAAGATAGTTACACACTTAAAAAAAAAGAAATAATTACCCTATACTTTTAAAAATTTTCTTAAACTTAAAAGTACAACATCTATTTTAGCATGAAGAGATTATGTTTTATATTATTGTATATATAAACAAAAATATAACTTTAATTAAGTATTACATATATATATAAGCATCTATTTTAGTATGGAGAGAGTATATTTTATATTATTGTATATTTAAACAAAATTATAACTTTAATTAAGTATTATATATATATATAAGCGATACAAATAGCAGTGTTTCATTAATTTACAGACAAGTAATATTTTCATTATTCGTGTAGGGTACCATTCAAGAATGATATCAAGGCCGAAGCGGAAAATGATAAACCCAAAAGCCCTGGCCTTAGCCTTAGGACTATCCTCGGGTTTAGACCCACAGCACCGGGCAATAGCCCCGGCGTCGGACACTGACAACTCTCGCCTGAATAATCACACATTTGAAATGTAAGTGTTCTTTATGATTTGAATGCAAAAATACTGTAATAAAATTGTTGTGTTTTCATTTTTGACATTCTCATTATTTTTATGGTCGAGACAGAAAGCTGATGCGAAATAAGGGAGTTTCAAGACACAAGGAATAAATAAAAATCTCTGAAATTATTGGTCTAGAATAAAATGTGATAAATAATTAATTTCAGAAATAAAATAAAACCGTCTGTCTTATTTAATTACTCGTTTCTTACTTTCTTCATTTAATTTATGCACTTGCTCTTGATCTTAAAGACAGATATACTGCTTATTATACAAAAGCAAACAAAGAATATATCATAATAAAATAAAGTAAATCAAGTCCAAATACGAGCGAAAAAAAAATTATCCCGAAAAAAATGTGATGCCAAATACCAGCAAGGTCTTGAACACAAATATATGGAAAGAAAAGAAAAAGGATGCATAGAGATCAAAACGAAGATTATCTGTCTCAATGGTCACCGGGCAATGACTTGATGATGTCCGAATCACCTACACATCGTGAAGAAAACATTCAATAACACCACAGGCCTTCCAACAGATTATAGTGAAAAACAAAAAAATCATTAGTGTTACCTGGATCAACAATGCTTAGGCACGAAACACGAAAGTATTTTCCACAAGCAGTGCCCAAATCAACATTATCTGTGAGTTGATGAAAGTAATAAGAGTCAGTCATTTACTCGGCGTGCTTGATTATGGAAACTAAAACAATTCGGAAAGGGTAAAAGGGTAATAAGGTTTATAACTTGGCCTACATAAAGAAATTTTACAAGTAGGGACAGGGTCAACAAACGCAGAATAAACCTCAAAACCACTTAGCAGACAGATCACAGAAGGGGGATAATTTGAAAGAACAAACTTTTCTAATCCTGAATGCAAAATCAAGATCTTACAAGTAGGAACAAGGTTATAACTAATACTGACAAAATTTTGAGCTTCATATTCATCATAACAATAAACGATGTAGGGCATGCAAGACTATGGATAAGAGTTGAATCAATCAGACATAAAATCGGCCCACTACAGATATCAAGAACATGAATTCATTCTTGGTACGATTACGGAATCGTTCAAAGATAAGATCAAAATCAATTTAGGTTCAATATAACAAATGAGTGGTAAACCAAGGGAAAATACAGCACAAGGGATTCAATCATTTCTCTGATCTTTACCCTAATTAGACAACACGAATTCATTCTTGGAATGCTTTTGGAACAGTACAAGAACCCCAAAGCGTAAAATTAGTCGTAAACCAAGTGAAAATACAGCACAAGGGATTCAATCATTTTTTCTAATCTTTATCCTAACCCGACAACACACATGCTGACCGAACGCATCAACACGAAGACTAATCATCGTCTTGTCAAAACACAAATGCAGCTGTTTAAAAAATTCCTCTGTAATTCAATATTTACAGCAGTTACTTACTTCCATTGTAGTGGTGAACCCCGATCTTAGACAGCATCGCGTAATACTCGATCTCCGACTTTCTCAACGGCGGGCAGTTGTTAGAGATCAGTATCAATTTCCCTGCAATCGCCAACCAAAATCCAACCGCTGAAACCCTAATTTACAATCGATTCCTTCGGGAACCCAATCGAAGTAAAGGGGTAAAAAAGGATTAACCTTTCGAGCTGCGGAGAGTCTTGAGAACGGTCTTGTAACCAAGGGTGTACTTTCCGCTCTTCATGACCAAGGCCAACCGGTTGTTGATGCCCTCATGGGTCTTCTTGGTTTTCTTCGCCGCCACCATTGTCGGAGAACTGAACCAGAGCTAGGGTTTCGAAGTTGAGATAGCTGACCTAAATTGTGGTGGCGCGGGTCCATAATATAGTGCCGAGTAGTAAGAAAATGTAAATTTTAATTAGCGTTAAATTTTACTATGATTAATTTATTAATTTATTTAAATATTAATATTTTATCTATTAAAATCGTAAAAACTCAATAGAATATTTAAAAATGCATTTTCTTGTCATATTCCATAAAACTAAAAAATTAAGTAAAAAAAAATCATAGGCAATTGCGATGAAATATATATGAATTATGTTAAAAAATATTACTCTCTTTGTCTTAATTATTTGAGATTTTTTTTTTAATTTATAAAAATACTGTATATAAACAGTTTAGGCAGCACAAAGAGAGTACTGCATTCATCTCAATTAATTACTATATTATAAATAAATGTAGTGTATAATTAATTTGGACAAGTATAATAATTTTGAAAGCAATTGTTGATCATAAATCCAATAACTCCACACAACAAAAATAAATAAAAATAATTAATTTTTACACTAAAACGAAATACTCATACTAATAAAGAAGAAGCGCATTTGGCCCTCGTCACGTTTCATCCCCGACTCGACTCTGTGTCTACCTTCTCTTTCCCCTTTTCCATGGTCGCCGAATTTTGTTCTGCAGATGCAGCGTATTGAATTTTCTCCATCGCCCTGTTGAGAGTTTCCGAAGCCGAATTCCACAATGTTGCGCAGGTAAGAATCCGAATTCTTCGGTGCGTATAGACGCACTCGTGTATACAATCGACGGTGGTAGCTCTACGATTTCTTCATTTTTTTTATCATCGATTTTTACCTAATTTTTTGAAATTAATTTTTTGTCCGAAACAATAACTCTTGCAGGTCCGTTGCACAGCTTGCATCTCGTAATTCGATTATTAGGGTTCCGTTTCGCACTAAAACTCAGGCACGTTTGTGTGTGTGTGTGTTTATCTAATTCATTGATGTTGGAACTGTAAGTAGAATGGAACTGATGATGGTTTTTCAGACGAGTGGAAATTTTATGTGCAGGGTTTGTTTTTCGATGCTTTGATAACTTATGAAATATGCATTGTGAATTGAAATAATGATGTGATTTGCAGACACCTTCGTACCTTTCATCAAGGAGATCGTTTTCAGCTTCTCCAAAAAATGAACCACCGAAGGTCAATGTAGGAAACACTGTTAACGAACCTAAAAGCCGTGCACCGAAAATACTTGCCGGAGGTATCGCGTTGGGCTCTGCTTTCCTGGCTGCGTACTATTATGTATTTCTTGATAGCTATCTTAGCAAAAAGCAGATGACCATCAGTGAGTACATAGAGGCTCGTCTTGGCAACGACAACAAGCAAAAGTTTCCCGAACAACATAAGACACACCAAGCAAGTGAAATAAGTAAACCAATTTCTGGGCAGGAGTCGGACGTATTGGGTTCTTTTCCGGACCATGCCAAGCAAGATGTTGCCACGCGTTCAGATCTTAGTGTTCCTGAAAATTCAATCCTAAATGAAATAGACAAAACGATTCAGGAAAAAGGAGACACGGCGGGTCAAATTCCAGAGATAGTCAACACAGTTGAAGTGATTGATGATGTAGCTAGTAAACCATCTGAGGAAAGTATTGACCTAAAGATCTCTCGAGGGGTGAACACTGATGAGGAGCTGGTCAATGCTATTGACATCACACCAAGTATTGTTACGCCAGAAGACAATACTCATGTAGATATTGAGATCAAGTCTATAGCAAAGGAGGTAATATGTATTCTCTTACTCTTATCTGAAGTCCATTCTTATGTAGGCAAATTATCCAAAGTTTTCTTGTGAAGCAACTTTTTCTATGTTGTTCAGGGTGATGATGGAGCACAAAAATCTATTTCTCTGCTTGAGGATTACCATTTAAAAGACAAATTTGAAGAAATCGATGGTTCTTCCTCTGAAAAACTCGAGGTTGGCATTTTATAATTATTTTTGTAACAAAAAATTGGCCTGTTTATGTAATAAATGTCATTAGTACTTCAGCGATGATCTTTATATGACTTATCGTTTATTTGGGAAATTACAGAATATAAGTTCCAGAGTTGAGGATGTCCATGATGGTAACGTAACCAAGGATGGAAAATTGATTCTTGACTTCTTGGAAGCCTTACATGTTGCTGAAGAAAGGCAAGCGGAGTTGGACTTTCGTACTTTCACTTTAGAGAAGAGAGCACTGAAAGTTAGTAAATGACTCTTGCTATTATTCTGTTTACTATAATAAACAAAATCTCTAGGTGTCTCAGTTATTGATTGAGTTTTCACTCTTCAATTGTTTGATGACCAATTCAGGAGAAATATGAAAAGGAACTCAAGGATGCAAGGGTTAGGGAACTCATGTATGCTGAGAGGGAAGCCATTCTGGATAAGGTATATACAGTATATATAATTTCTTTTGCCCTGTGGTTCATTTTAGTGTTACTTAATATACATGATGCATAAACCATTGCCTCTTTTTCCCCCTCACCATCAATCTCTTACACCCTGATTTATTTCGGGTTTGTGCTAAATTTAGGTACTCTACTCGTGTAAGCAGTAGATATGAGCTAATTCGCAATCACATCCCTGTTTTTTATGGATGAACAGCATCATCTCAGTGCTAGTAGACTAGTAGAGTTGTTTAATTTTAGTTTTTTTCTCTTATTTCTGTCCAAAACTGGGATACTATGAGTAATGGATTTTTTTACGAGTAAACTATTAAAGTGTACTTTCTTTATATTAAGATTTTTTTAACCACAATTAGTGGCTGAAAATGAAGAGAATTCACTACATCTATTTAGATGATAATCACTATTTTAAGAACTAGCCAAAAGAAATAGGCGCATTCAAACATTTTGTGATTATCTCAGGAATTAACTAAAGAAAGGGTGAGAGCTGCTGCTGCTCTCAAAACACTTCAAGAGAACTTAGAAGAGAAACTCAGAACAGAACTCGAGGAAAAGGTTACATTCTTATGTTAAAGCCATTATTTTCTGAATGAGAGTCATTTTTACTGCACTGATTTATGTGTAATATTCTGGGGGTTTTCGTGCAGGAAATGGAAGTAGAACAAAAATTGAAACAAATAAGTGATATTGCCAAAGCTGAATTGGCTGCAGCAATTGCAAGTGAGAAGGCTTCCCAGATTGAAAAAATGGCTGAAGCCGAGCTTAACGTATGAACCCTGCTGATGTTTAATTTACATTTTATTTCAACTACCTTGGGCAAGAAACTTTAAATAATTCCATAAGGCTTCTCAATTTGATTAAACTTTTGCAACTGTTTTTCTCTTAGTTATCATAAACTATTGTAGGTTTCCTAGTGAAAGTGATTTTGATAACATCGATGTGTGTTCCTGCCCCTTTTTGTTGTTGCAGATAAATGCCTTGTGTATGGCATTTTACGCACGCTCTGAAGAAGCTCGCCAGAGTCATTCTATTCACAAGCTTGCCCTGGTACACTCTCTTGACTTTTACAATAGCCCCTATCACATGCCGTTAGTTTTTCCCTGGTTTTTTCTAGTCTTTATTCTAGTTTCTTAGTATGTCGATTTATTATCAACTCACCTGTGTTTATTACTCAAGATTGATAGCCAAACGGATGGGGTAATTTCTTTAGTTTTCCAGTAGTTTTTGTCATTTTATTTCGAGTAGCATCCTTATATTTCAATTGGGGATTTATTTGTTGGATCTTGTTTTAATTCATTCACTCCTTACGCAAAAAAATATTACTATTTGGATTATACCACATTGGGAGTTGGTTACTGATGACTGTTAAGAACAATTAAAAGCTGGAATACGAGGGCCATTTCTTAGTCTGCATAAATTTACAATTACAAAGCCGGATGATTAGATGTAAGCAATTTGGTGAACTTTCAAAATAAGCCACTCTATTACTAAGGACCTGTTCTTTTGGACTGAAACCGGCTGAACTGAACTGAACTGAAGCGATCTGAACTGAACTGGATTGATTTTTTTTTTAAAATAAAAATATTAATAATATTATGACAATAATTAAATTGTATATTTAAAATTATAGATTAAAATTATTTTTTATTTATTTTATTTTAATTTATTTTGAAACGAACTTAATCGAGCCGAACTGAAGCGATCTGAACTGAACTGAACTTAAGCGATCTGAACTGAACTGAACTGAACTAGATTGAAATTAAGTCCAAAAGAACATGTCCTAAGACTAGCGGTGGTCTATCCATTGATGTGAAGCATGAGAGATAAGTTGTGGCCACCATGTGGTATGACTGGAAAGGTTTAAAAATGGTAAACTCTATATCGTTTTTAAGACTCTCTAAAAGCCGCAACATATTTCAAAAGGTTTTAGAAGGGTCACCCACATTAATGATTCATACATTCTGAAATGGTCTGTTAGACCGAGTTATATCTTTGTTTGCATATGTTGCAGGGAGCACTAGCATTAGAAGATGCACTGTCCAAAGGACGGCCAATTCAAAAGGAGATAGAAGCCCTCCACTCTCATCTTGAAGGTATTGACAAAGACTCACTAATACCTCTGGTTCTATCTTCACTCCCCGAAGACACCCAGAAACATGGAACGGATACTATATACCAGCTGAATCACAAGGCAAGTTAGTTACATTTTTTTTCTCTTTGTTAATCTGACCTTAAGTCCCAGTTCTCCCTCTCTGTTTTTCTAAATTCAATTTTCTTGTCAAAGATCCTGACTAACTAATATGACTAAGTTATACTACTATAATTTAGATATGCTACTTGGGTTGTGAAATTAAATAAGTCGAGCTTTATGAATCGTTACTGGAAACAACTTTTGAGTGCAGTGTACGTAGTTAATTTACTACTAGTTTTTACTGTATATAAGGTTAAAACTGCTGCAGTTCTGAACATCAATGATCAATAAAAATGGAGCTAATTAGATAATAACAGTGTTACATCAATCTTGTAAGTTGTGCTAAAACACCATTATGGGGCTGCACAATTTGCAACATTTCATTTTTAATTTTTTGCGAGTGAAACATTCTGTGAATGGTCAGTCTCATAAAGAAATAGGATTTCAAATGTTTTTTTTAGTTATTGTAGGAAAGTAGACTGACCTATATCAAATATTTTTCCAGTCTCAACTGTGTCGATTATCCATGATAACATTTTGTGACAAATTGGGGGATTACACGTGCTTCAGTTGCCTGTGCTCCATTTGATCTTCTGAATATTAATTTTTCTGGACAATTAGTTATTTCGTTCGTATGAATCTGCACATAGATGCATCTTTTTGTATTCAGAAAAGTTTTGCGGAAGAAAAAAACTGTTTTCTAGAAGCTAGAATTAAGTGAAGTGATTTAAAAAGGATAATTGAGAAGGTGTCGTACTATTTGTAGAGTATCAGATATTTCCGAGTTTTAAAAATGTTTTGCACATTTGTCAGTTTGATGCCTTGAAGGGAACACTGAGGCACCACAGTCTATTACCACCCGGCGGTGGTGGGATCTTATCACACTCATTGGCTTATATTGCTTCTTGGTTGAAGGTCTAGTTTCTTTCCTTCCTTGTCAATTATTACGAAACATAACTTAAAAGTGATTCTGAAGAAAAAAGAAGAAGTCTGACTTCGTTTATATTTTCTCGTGAGTTCAGGTTAAGGAAGTAGATAAGTCAGGGGATGGAATCGAGTCTCTCATAAACAAAGTCGATAATCTTTTAGTTCAGGGTAAGCTATGTGAAGCCGCGGATACTCTTGAAAACGGGGTGAAAGGAAGCCAGGCATCAGAGGTAGTGAACGAGTGGGTCAGGCGAGCTAGAGAAAGGGCTATCGCGGAGCAAGCTTTGACTGTCCTACAATCCTATGCCACTTCAGTCGGCCTCGCATGATATATGGCCATGGAAAGAGTCTTACTTTGCTACTTATATTACCAATGGGATTGTTATTACAAGCGATGGGCATTTTTTAAAAGGGCAAAAACAACTGTTTTTCTCTCGAGTTGTTATACCGTTGTACCTAGTCGTGACAGCAATAATAAAATCTGACTGTATTTTGTCGAGGTTTCGGATGGCTGTTTCAACATGGCACTGTAGGAGTGTCGATTTTCGTAATTACCCTGTGAAGGGTAGTCGATTTTTGTTCAGGAAAAACCTATGATACCTATCTATCTATGGAAGTTGTCTTCTTTTTTCCTGATAATAATTTTAAACATATATGTAAAAAATGACTTTTAGATTGTAGCATGCATTTCGGGATACCATGAAAATGACGTGATTTAAGGAAAATCTAAAAGTTGTTAGAATTCTTCAATTTTTATGGTAGATTATAATAAAAAATAATATTGTACTATTTATATTCGATATTTCTATATAATTTAAATGATTCTTTTTAATTGAATTTATCCTAAATAAGTATGCATTTCGACTGTTTTATATATCTTGAAGTTATTGAATAATACTGTACACACACAAATAGTTATACACTTAAGTATAAGTTATAATTACGGGGTGAAGTAAAATATCTTTTGCTCTAAAGTAATTGCATGCGGTTGCGTTTGACTAAAAACAAAAAACAATGGAACATCATTATTTGCTAAGCAAAATAATAATAAAAAAATCATCCAATATAAGGAAAGCCAGTCCAAGACGAGCCGAGAAGCCGCCGCCGCCACAAAAGTCGTCGGCGCCGCTCTCTCTTCTCAGCGCGCACATACTGTCACTCGTGTAGTACACACACAATACTCTCTCTCTCTCTCTCCTCGCCTTTTATCTTCCTCGCTTGTCATCTACGAAACATCTGAATTGTCCCCCGCCGATCTCTCTCTCCAGTTAATGCACATCACCGACATTAATGCTGGATGAAGAAATCCTGTTGCCCTTAATCTGAATCTATTGAAAAGGTTTTTGCCCGTTGATTTGATTTTAAGTTTTTATTTCAATAATTTGCTGCTTACTGTAATCTGATGAAGACACCAACAATTTTTTTCAACTGAATTCGGATTCTTTATTTAGTTTTGGGTAATTTCTCCAAATTGGAGTTCAGTGGGACGTGATTTGTGTGGGCAGTTTGATTTAACATTCTGATGGGCTTTTGCAGGTTGGCTTTGCTCCCTCAGGAGACGGTTGGATCGGAAGAGAAGGCGTCGGAATTCCGGTAGTGCTGGCGACGACACTGGCTTGGAGAAGCCCCATTACCTCCAATGACTTGGTATTGCTTTCTGGATTATGAATATGAAATCAAATTTTCGTAATTTTGTATGTTGGATTTTGGATCATATGCTCAACCAAAGTGAGTGTTCTGTGTATTTTATGTGATGTACTTATGTTGGGTGATGAAAATTTGAAGAGCAACGAATCGTGCTAATGTGGGTTACACCTTTTAATTGTTTTTGTTAACGTTATTTTGTGAAATCAAATCACTTCTCCGGTCGATTCCATGTCAAGCAACCAATTCATGTTATTAGTCACTGGAATATGTTTTTGGTAATGATCGTATAATAATGATTGTAATAATAATACGCCGTGCATGCCATTTAAGAATGACTTATTGATAAATTCAAACTTTTTTCTTTCTACTGTAGGAGAGAAATGGGGAAGCTAGATCTCATGACCCAGAGCCCCATGCACTCGTGAAACTGAATTCAAGGTTGGTTGAGTAGTAGCGTAGCTCTTTACTGCCTTGTTGCCTAGAATTAATTTGGCTTTTCTAAAGTGATGTTATGAGCTGCCAAATAATGTGAATACTATACGCTTTGAAGTTATAGTTGTTGCCGAGATACTTGGACTCCCTAAAAGCGAATAAAATTATATGTTTGCTCTTTCTTGTGCCGTTGACGCATCACATTCATTACAAATAAGTGAATTGAGGTTTCTCAAAACTATCATCTCTGTTATTTGTAAATAGTGCGTATTCTTCTGGTGCATCCTCAACTCATTATCTTGTAATGCACACTGATGGCGTAAGTATATAGAAAGTATTTGAATTCACCTAGTTCAATTCTTTCTTTGGAAGGCCAATTTTATACCTAACTTAATCAACTAGTCCAATTAAATTTTGATAATTTGTTTGATTCTTAAACAAAAAGAAGGGTAGTATATTTCTGATCACAACTAGTACAATGTTGCTTGTAGTATTAGCTGTGCATTGCAACTTTTCACATAATTGAAAACTATATATAGCGAAAGAAAGCCCATATATTCGATGAATCCAGCTTACAATCAGAAGTAAATCTCGTTCATTAATTGCCGCCATTCCTTAAAATCCTCCGCTTCACGGAATCAACATTGTGGGATTTGATAATGTCTACACTCCTCTCCCGACAATAAATATGTCAATTACCTCTGGTTTCTAGATGCGCTCAGCTGTCCCTTTTGCCATGGCTTTGTGTATTCTTTCTGCATCCTCTTATAGGCTATTGCATTTTTATTTTTTTTGGCTTCTTTAAGTAGCCAATTTTCGGCAAAACTTTTTGCAATACCCAGTTGTACACTTCCGGTATCACTTCACTATACAAATCTCTATTTGGATCTGAAATGCTTAAGATTGGGAATGTAAAGGAATTGTGTATCCTTGTAATTAGATTGTGGTTTTGAGGGGGTATTTATAGCTTGAGGGTGAGTTATTATCTAGTGTTGAGCTGTATATAGACCGTAGGCTTATTAGGCCCAATACCAAAGTTAGCCCATTGGGCCTCGTTAAATTGATATTAATTTCTGGGTCACCGGTAATCGGGCCTTGTCTCATCACTTTCCTTAATAGCCTCTGCCCTGGCTGCATTCGAGTCACCAACCACATTTCTTTTAATTCCATTTAATTTATCGATCACTCCTTCACAGTAGACATCCCAACCATTGAATGTCTTCTTACGCTAAGCTAGCTTCAGGCATTGCCATCCATCGTTTCAGGTAATTCATCTTGCCTCAGCCTTGCTCACTGGCTAAATAGAATGGTACTATTCTCTGAAATTAATATCGATCAGCCTATGTAATTAGTTTGAATTGAAGGATTTTAGACGAGTTATTTGAGGGTTTGAAATAGTCGTGCCTCACAGGATTCCGATTTGAATCTGGCGTCGTGGTTGGCATGTGTCACCTTCGGTGGTCAAATGAATGAGTTTTATGCCGGTTCTGATGCCATATACAGCCCTTTTTATAGTATTAGGTGTGTAGTACAACTTCTGAGTACTGGAAGATCTATATATTATAAAAGGAAGCAATATTCACATTATCAGGAACGGATCTTCCTATTAAGTGGTATCTTTTCTTGAAATCAGATATTAATAAATATATCTTTATTTAATATAAAGATTTCTAGGCAAAAGTAGTGTGCTTTGTAGGATATAATTCACGAGACTTGAATAAGTGAATTGAACTGAAGTTACTCAAAGTTCTCCTACTCAAGTTCTCTGGGGCACATTGTGTCTCCTTGTGCTAGATATTGTGTCGTTTCATATCCCAAGTTTAGATTTTCCCAGATGTGGAATTAATGTTAATATATCAACTTAGGTTGTCCATTTTGGTAGGCATTGTATGTACACAAATTTACCATTTTTACAAAACAAGAATACAAGCCACTGGCTAGTGACTGCACTGAAAGAACACTACATTATTCACTTTTCTCCTCATATCGTCTCAAGGGTTTTATGTTGGGTTCTTTTGTTGACCATCTTGATCTTTTGACCTGCAGAGATAGGAGTAGCATGGAGGATCCAGATGGGACGTTAGCAAGTGTTGCTCAATTCATCGAGCAATTGAGACAGAGTTCCTCCTCCTCACAAGAGAAAGAAGATTCTTTGAGGCAGTTACTTGATCTAATTAATACGCGCGGAAATGCTTTTGGCGCTGTTGGATCACATTCTCAAGCAGTTCCAGTTCTGGTGTCTCTTATTCGATCTGGATCACTTGGGATTAAAATTCAGGCTGCTACGGTTCTTGGCTCTCTGTGCAAAGACAATGAATTGCGGCTCAAAGTCTTGCTCGGAGGTTGCATACCTCCATTGCTTGGTCTTCTCAAGTCAAAGTCAACAGAAGGACAAATTGCAGCAGCAAAGACCATATTTGCTGTGTCTCAAGGTGGTGCTAAGGATCATGTTGGATCCAAGATTTTCTCAACAGAAGGAGTTGTCCCTGTACTTTGGGAGCAATTGAAGAAAGGACTTAAGGCTGGAAACATGGTTGATGATTTACTAACCGGAGCTTTGAGGAATCTCTCTAGCAGCACCGAGGGATTTTGGCCAGCAACTATTCAAGTTGGAGGTGATGATATATTGGTCAACTTGCTTGCAACAGGGAAATCTGGTACTCAAGCAAACGTATGTTTTCTTCTGGCATGCATGGTGATGGAGGATGCATCTGTTTGTTCTAAAATAGTGTCTTCAGAAGCCACTAAATTGCTCCTTAAGCTACTTGGACCCGAAAATGAAGCTTCTGTGAGAGCAGAATCCGCAGCTGCTCTTAAATCTCTGTCTTCACAGTGCAAAGAAGCCAAGCAGGAGGTTGCAAATGCCAATGGTATCCCTGTTCTGATAAATGCTACAATAGCCCCTTCAAAAGAATTCATGCAGGGTGAGTTTGCCCAAGCTTTGCAAGAGAACGCGATGTGTGCTCTTGCAAACATATCTGGTGGCTTGTCGTATGTCATCTCTAGTCTTGGTCAAAGCCTTGAATCATGTTCGTCTGCTGCACAAGTAGCTGATACATTAGGAGCATTAGCTTCTGCTCTAATGATATATGACAGCAAAGCTGAATATGCTAGACCCTCAGATCCCATTGAGGTGGAGAAGACATTGGTAAAGCAGTTCAAAGCTCGATCGCCATTTCTAATCCAGGAACGTACAATTGAAGCCCTTGCCAGTTTGTATGGTAATGGAATACTGGCGGGCAAACTCGACAATTCTGATGCAAAAAGACTGCTTGTCGGTTTGATTACAATGGCGTCAAATGAAGTACAGGAGGAGTTGATGACATCTCTTCTTGTCCTCTGTAAAAATGAAGGTACTTTGTGGCGGGCACTTCAAGGTCGTGAGGGGATTCAGCTTTTGATATCTCTTCTTGGCCTTTCATCTGAGCAGCAGCAAGAGTGTGCTGTTGCATTACTTTGCCTTCTATCCAATGAAAATGATGAAAGTAAATGGGCTATTACTGCTGCTGGTGGTATTCCTCCACTTGTTCAAATTCTGGAAACTGGGTCTACAAAAGCTAAAGAAGATTCGGCAACGATCCTTGGAAACCTCTGTAATCACAGTGAAGATATACGTGCCTGTGTTGAAAGTGCTGATGCTGTCCCTGCTTTACTTTGGCTTCTAAAGAATGGGAGCGACAACGGGAAGGAAATTTCTGCTAAGACTTTAAACCATTTGATTCATAAGTCGGACACAGCAACAATCAGCCAACTTACGGCATTGTTGCTCAGTGATTTGCCTGAATCCAAAGTTTATGTCTTGGATGCATTAAAAAGTTTGCTCTGTGTGGCCCCTCTGAATGAAATTCTACGTGAAGGTACTGCAGCGAATGATGCAATTGAGACAATGATTAAAATATTAAACTCTACCAACAAAGAGACTCAAGCAAAGTCTGCGCTAGCTCTTGCTGGAATCTTTGATCAAAGAAAAGACTTGCGTGAATCTTACATTGCTGTTAAGACACTTTGGTCTGTCATGAAGCTTTTGGAGCTTGAACCTGTAAACATTTTAGTGGAAGCTTCTCGGTGCCTTGCTGCTATATTTCTCTCTGCCAAAGATAACCGTGATATAGCTGTTGTTGCTAGAGACGCCTTCCCGTTGTTGGTCGTGCTTGCAAACTCTTTGGTATTACAGGTGGCAGAACAAGCTGTTTGTGCGTTGTCCAACCTCCTTCTAGACAGTGAAACTTCAGAAAATGCTATCGCAGAAGAAATAATTTTACCTGCCACTAGAGTTTTACGTGAAGGCTCACATGTCGGAAGGACCCATGGAGCAGCAGCGATTGCTCGGCTTCTCCATTCTCGTCAGATTGACCCAGATTTAATTGAATGTGTTAATCGTAGTGGAACAATACTTGCTATAGTTTCTCTCTTGGAAGCTTCTGCCAGTGGATCTGTTGCTATGTCAGAGTCATTAGATGCACTTGCTTCTCTCTCAAGGTCTGCGATAGAAATAGGGCAGATAAAACCTGTTTGGACTGCTCTTGCTGAAAACCCGAGTAGCATAACCCCAATAGTTTCATCCATTGCTGATGCCACACCAGCATTGCAGGATTGGGCAATAGAAATATTATCCCGGCTCACCTTAGCTCAGCCCGTATATCTTGGGAACGCAATTGTCTGTGCCAGTGGATGCATTTCGTCTATTGCTAGAAGGGTAGTCAGTACTGCAAATGCAACGGTTAAAATTGGAGGAGCTGCACTTCTTGTATGCACTGCAAAAGTCAATCATCAAAGTGTAGTTGAAGATTTATATGTATCTAATTTGTGTGCTTCACTCATCCATTCTCTTGTTGGAATGGTGACTTCTGCCGACTTTTCTCAAGTTGTGGATCAGGGAAACAAAAATGTCATAAGCATCTCCCGGATAACTACTGATGAAGAAGGAACTAAACATTACACAGAGCAAGAAACATCAGTCATTAGTGGTGCCAATATAGCTATATGGCTTCTTTCGTCCCTTGCTAGCTGCGATGACAAATATAAGGTTGAGATCACTGAAGCTGGTGCAATTGAAGTTATCACTGACAAAATTTCTCAATACACACAGGTATTTGGTTTTAAATATTGATATTGCAAAATGAACATTCATGTTAGCTTCTCATTATTGATCTATCGATGATGCCACTGCCAGCAGTCTAGAATATGCTGAGCTGACCATGTCTAATTCTCACCACACCCCCCTCACTTTAATTATTCAAGAAAGTTCAATGGATTTCTAGATACATATCATCTGTAAATAAGACTTGGAGTTACGTAGGCTAGAGATTCCTCTGTATTTTTTTGGGTTCTGATCCGTTTACATAGTGTGTGAAAATGATATGTTGCGGGTGGTAATAGTGGACTATAATAAGTTGCATCATGATACGTCTTTTGAATCATTATTCCTGAAAGGTCACTTTGATAATGCTAGATTAAGTGCGAAATTTATACAAGTCTATGTTAAAGAAAAACATGGATGTACTGATGAATTTTCTACAAAACTCAAAATTTAGCAAATTAATGATCTTACATTTAGTTTATTCTATGATAACAATCTGTCCTAATCTTTATTCTGTGACTTGATGAGGTACCTAACTTTGTCGTAGTTGACGGGTAGATTATTTTAAGGTGGATTATGTTAATAGAATTAATCTCATTCTAACTATTGCTGATACTAATAGGCTGATTATAAAGAGGATGGCAGCATATGGATCAGTGCCTTATTGTTAGCAGTCCTATTTCAAGATAGAGACATCATAAGGGCTCATGTAACTATGAAAGCAATTCCTGTACTAGCTAGTTTGTTGCGGTCAGAGGAAGGAGCAAACAGATATTTTGCTGCCCAAGCTGTGGCGAGTCTTGTCTCTAATGGTAGCCGGGGAACTCTTCTGTCTGTTGCAAATTCAGGGGTTGCAGCAGGACTCATTTCCATGCTCGGCTGTGGTGATGACGACATTCTCGACCTTTTAGAATTGGCGGATGAGTTTGCTTTGGTTCATTATCCTGATCAAATTTCCCTCGAGAGATTGTTCAGGGTAGATGACATCAGGTTTGGCGCGACTTCTAGGAAAGCTATACCAGCCCTTGTTGATTTGCTCAAACCTATTCCAGACCGCCCTGGAGCTCCGTTTCTTGCTCTTGGACTTCTAATCCAACTTGCTACAGATTGCCCTTCTAATCAGATTGTTATGGTAGAGTCAGGGGCTTTGGACGGGCTGACAAAGTATCTTTCTCTCGGCCCCCAAGATGCTTATGAGGAAGCTGCTACCGATTTACTCGGAATTATGTTTAGCACGGCTGAGATAAGAAGACATGAATCTGCATCTGGTGCGGTGAGTCAGCTAGTGGCTGTTTTGCGCTTAGGTGGAAGGGCGGCTAGATATAGTGCTGCTAAAGCCTTGGAAAACTTGTTTTCTGCTGATCACATAAGAAATGCTGAATCTTCCAGGCAAGCTGTTAAACCTTTGGTGGAAATTTTGAGTACAGGCTTGGAGAAAGAGCAACATGCTGCTATTGCTGCTTTGGTTAGGCTGCTAAGCGAGAACCCGTCTAAGGCCCTTGTGGTTGCTGATGTTGAGATGAATGCTGTCGACTCTCTGTGCAAAATTCTTTCATCAAATAACTCAATGGAGCTGAAGGGGGATGCTGCTGATTTATGTCGTGTGCTTTTTGGAAGCACGCGGATAAGATCTACTCTGGCAGCTGCCCGTTGTGTTGAACCTCTAGTTTCTCTGCTTGTTACCGAGTACAGTCCATCACACCATCCTGTTGTCTGTGCATTGGATAAACTTCTTGATGATGAACAGCTGGCGGAACTCATTGCTGTTCATGGTGCCATTATCCCTCTTGTAGGCCTTCTCTACGGTCGTAAGTATTTCCTCCATGAGGCCATATCTCGAGCTCTGGTTAAGTTAGGCAAGGACAGGCCTGCATGTAAGTTAGAAATGGTGAAAGCCGGAGTGATAGAGAGTGTGCTCGATATACTTCATGAAGCACCGGATTTCCTATGCGCTGCGTTTGCTGAACTGCTCAGAATACTGACAAATAACGCTACCATTGCAAAAGGTTCATCGGCAGCTAAAGTGGTCGAGCCTCTATTCCAATTGCTTTCAAGGCCAGAGTTTGTGCCTGATGGACAACATAGTGCTTTGCAGGTTCTCGTCAATATTTTAGAGCATCCACAGTGTCGTGCCGACTATACCCTCACGTCTCAGCAAGCTATAGAACCCCTATTACCACTGCTCGATTCTCCTGCTTCAGCAGTTCAACAGTTGGCATCCGAGCTTCTGTCCCACCTTCTCTTAGAGGAACATCTTCAGAGGGACCCGATGACTCAGCAAGTGATTGGTCCACTGGTGCGTATTCTCGGTTCTGGGATTCCTATTTTGCAACAGAGAGCCGTGAGAGCTCTCGTCAATGTTGCAGTAATGTGGCCGAATGAAATCGCAAAAGAGGGTGGTGTAAGCCAGTTGTCCAGTGTCATACTACAAGCCGACCCCTTACTCCCTCACGCCTTATGGGAACCTGCTGCCTCTGTTTTATCTACTATTCTGCAGTTTAGTTCCGAGTTCTACTTGGAAGTACCTGTGGCCGTATTGGTCAGATTGCTTCGTTCGGGAGCTGAGGGTACAGTTGTTGGTGCTCTAAATGCTCTTCTAGTATTGGAAAGTGATGACTCTACAAGTGCCGAGGCAATGGCAGAGAGTGGGGCAATTGAAGCACTTTTGGACCTTCTTAGAAGTCATCAGTGTGAGGAAGCAGCTGCCAGACTACTTGAGGTGTTGTTGAATAATGTGAAGATTAGGGATTCAAAAGCTACTAAGTCCGCGATTCTGCCTTTGTCCCAATACCTATTAGATCCTCAAACGCAAGGCCAGCAGGCAAGGTTATTAGCAACTCTTGCTCTTGGTGATCTATTCCAGAATGAGGCTCTTGCACGGACTACAGATGCTGTATCAGCCTGCCGAGCGTTAGTGAATCTGCTCGAAGATCAACCTACGGATGGAATGAAAGTGGTGGCCATATGTGCTTTGCAGAATCTTGTGATGTACAGCCGATCGAATAAAAGGGCAGTTGCGGAAGCTGGTGGTGTACAGGTGGTGCTGGATTTGATTGGTTCTAGTGATCCTGATACGTCACTACAGGCAGCTATGTTTATTAAACTTCTGTTCTCTAACAATACCATTCAAGAATATGCTTCGAGTGAAACTGTGAGAGCTATAACAGGTAAAATCTCTGTCTTTTTAATAAGGAGTTGGCTTATGTATATGTGCTGATGATAATAGTAAAAATATGGAGTTGATCTTAATTCGTATGCATTGGATGTTATGCTTTGTCTTGTCCTGATGAGGAAAAATATTAATGTTTTTCTTTTTCTACATGAACTTTCTTGTGGTTCTTCTAAGACTGTCTCGGTCTCGTCTTTTCATTTCCTGGGCTGGATGTGTGGAAAAATTATCTTCAAAAACGAAAACTTGGCATCCAATTACCTACAAATTCCACTTTTCACATCTCATATCCATCCATTCACACTTTCAAAATTCACCATTCTTTATATCCCGTTTCTATTCAGTATTCTCTAGCAGATTTGTTTTCAAATCAATGGATATTTTATTTTATTTATAAAACTTCATCCATGCAACATAAAACTGTTTTGATTGTTATGCGTCTGTTTAACATATCCAACTGTTTAACCGTGTGCTCTGCTGCTCTTGTAGCTGCGATTGAGAAAGATTTGTGGGCCTCTGGAAATGTAAGTGAGGAGTATATAAAGGCCCTAAATGCCCTATTTGGAAATTTTCCCCGTCTTAGAGCCACCGAGCCTGCAACTCTAAGTATACCTCATTTAGTCACCTCTCTCAAGACTGGATCAGAAGCAACTCAAGAAGCAGCTTTGGACGCACTGTTTCTCCTCAGGCAAGCGTGGTCTGCATGTCCTGCTGAGGTTTCTCGAGCCCAATCTATTGCTGCTGCAGATGCAATACCCCTTCTACAATACTTGATCCAGTCCGGCCCACCGCGTTTTCAGGAGAAAGCGGAATTCCTACTGCAGTGTTTGCCAGGGACACTAGTGGTGATTATCAAAAGAGGAACCAATATGAAACAATCTGTTGGGAACCCGATTGTGTTCTGCAAGCTGACCCTTGGAAATACTCCCCCTTGCCAAACCAAGGTACGAGTTTATCATTCGTTTTTTTTTATTTTTAATCTTGTTTAGTTTCAGTCTTGCTGGCTGGCTCACATAATTTTCGCCACATGCATTTCTTTCTCGCTTGTTATATTTTGATGTCCCTTATATTAAAAACTGAACTTGCGAATGAAACCCAAATTTGAATATTCTTTACTCCCCATTATATAACTTGTAAAACGAAAATCAATTTTGAATTTGTAAATGCCGTCCATTACTCAGCAGAAACCCTCGGAAAAGAGGATCATTATTCTGAATATATATTCTTGCCAAGTCATTCAAAATATTTTGTTGATATCAAGTTATGGGACTGCTATCAGGCATTTCTTATACAGTTTCACAATCAACAATCTGAATTGCTGTAAACGCTCTTTTTTCCTTTAGGTTGTGTCAACGGGTCCTAACCCAGAGTGGGATGAGAGCTTTTCGTGGGCTTTTGAAAGTCCTCCCAAAGGACAGAAGCTTCACATTTCATGCAAAAACAAGAGCAAGATGGGCAAGGTATCTGTGTGTGGGAAGTTTATATATGTGGAGTAAAACGACCGAAAAATTATAACTTTCCATTTTTGGAGACTTTAGTCTACTTCCCAAATACAAGATCGCTTCTTTTTTACTTATATTCTAATCACATTCTTGCGTTATTTACAGAGCTCGTTCGGAAAAGTGACTATCCAAATCGATCGGGTGGTGATGTTGGGCGCAGTTGCCGGAGAGTACACTTTACTGCCCGAAAGCAAAAGCGGGCCCTCGAGGAATTTGGAAATAGAATTTCAATGGTCTAACAAATAGTAGCCATGCTACGAAGGTACCTGCAAATCTTACTTCGAAAGTTGAATCGAAAAGACGACGACAGACGATGTTTTACAGATTTCGGTGTATTCTTTTTGTTGTATTTATCGCTATAGTGTATGTATAGTTTCTGCCATCTTGTGTAGCAATTCATTTCTTCGAGTCCTCTGCTGTTTTCTGCAACTCGGGTCAATTTTGTTTTCTTGGAAACTTTGTAATTTTTGGTAGACATATTTGTACTTTATGAAAAGTTGGGGACGCGTGTTGCAATTTCATAATGAACTTGTGGGGTCGAAATAGCAATTAACCATGACATGCGGGGTCATTTTGATTGAACTTATTGGATGCTCTCTGCAAATAGTTCAATTAACAAAAATTATAATTAAAATTTAATGTTACATTTTGTTATTTTAAAAATATTTAGAAAAATGATATTTTATTTGTGTAGTAGAGTATGATGAAATTTGTTGTAATATTTTACTGTTATTTATAAATATTGTATTAACTGAATATATGTAACGCCCCGGCCCGTTGAGGGGTCGAAGCCCGACCCTAATGAGCCGGCTCGGTTACCAATGACTGCCGTCGGGAGTGATATTCTGATTCCACTGTACAAACATTTGTCTTTTCCAGCGCACTTTGTCCTCACTCGTGCGCACCCAGGATACTTCCCATGGGATTACTCATCTTAGAATTACCCTAGAGTCAGCACGTTTAACTTTGGAGTTCTTATAAGAGGATGCCCAGAATAGAAGATGCATTTGGTGGTATGAGTAGCATATTCAATCCTTTTTAAGTCTTTGAATTTTCTGGGGCGTTACAATTATAATGAAAAGTAATTTTATTTTTCGTCAGTTTATAAAATATAAAAATTGCGACAAGACGCTCAAAATGATATAAGCAAAATTAACAGTGAAACATAGAGAGTATTGTTTATCATTCAAAGAAAAAAGTAATAATTTTTTTAAAGCGAAAAAAAATGATTTTTTGCTTTCAAAAATTAAAATAATGGTAAACATTGATGATCTTTTTACTTTAAAGAGCAAACAAACTCCAAATTTTATTGGGCAAGGAGTGAAAAAATATTAATCCATGTATGATTAGGGCTCTTGAGCTACCAAATGTAGACACTTCACTTTGTATAGTTGTAAATGATAATTATGTTGAATTTTTCTTTTTTGTGTGAGAACATTTTTGCTTGCACGTTAATGGTAAGTGCTTTACATCTAAGCAAAGGGTGAGTAGATATACATAATATTAGTAAAATTTTGAACATACTTAATGAAGCATCTACTTTACCATTTTTTTTAACATTTTGTTGATTAATTATTTCATCTCTTTTAGAATAGATGTGTAGTCCGGTCGACTGATTCATTTTAAATTTAAAAAAAAAATCTATTTCTATAGAGTCTTTTACTATTCTTTCTGTGTCGTAGTGTTACAACCAAATAATATTTGTTTTTTTCTCGGTGTTTTCTGACGTTTTCGATAAAACCTTCTCGAAAAAGTAGTTTAACAATATTTTCGGTAATTTAGTAGATGCTATGCGAACAACTCTTTTTCTATCTATATCAGTATTTCGTATAAAAATTCAGTGTTTTTAAAACGAGACGAAAAAAGTACTATTTTCGTTTTCTTGTGTTTCATACATCCCATACATATAGTCAAATTATATTTAATAAAATAACTATCTTAATTTTTTATTCATAAATTTCAACTATTTTTAATTTTATTGACAACTATAATTTATTAATTTAAAAAAATATTTTATCATCTACTACTATTTAATTAAAAATTAATAAAATAACATTTATTTTTGTATACTAATAATAAACACTCCTTTTCGAGTTGTCTCATAATAATTGTCATAATCTGATTTTCGAATTGTTTCATATCAATAATAATAACAACATATTTAAAGAAATAATAATTCTTACTTATTTAATTTAAAATATATATATATACTTTTTTATTTATGTTTTTAAACACTACTCTCAATTACTTATTTTATTAATTTAAAAATATATTTTACTTAAATTGTTCCTAAAAAAGTCAATTTGATCAAAAGTCAATAATACAATATTTTACAAATAGTCATGTGTCCGATCAAAATACATTGGTGCGGGAGTATTTATTTTTGTTGATTAGTCTCCATGGTAATTATAGAAGGTATTTATTTTATTTTCGTTGATTAGTCCCATGGTAATTATAGAAAGAAACATATAAGTCTATAAATATAATTGAACCTTTATTATTGAACCTTTATTGAGTACTGTAATTGTTTTTTTTCTGAAATGTGAAAAAAAGAAATCTTTTTGAATAATTAAGTATATGGCGGTGGGTCCCGCTGACAACGACGTGCAATATCCAAAGCTTTCTCTTTCTGAAAAATCAGAGTTTTGATTATCTGTAAATTTGTAATCTACTTCCTTAATCTCGCGGTTTAACATCTAAGCGGGCCCCACCAACAGCCAAAAACATTTATCCTTTAATTTCCTCTCGCAGCGGCGCATCTTACTCTTACAGTGCGCCACGCTGCGCAGTACGCCCACCGTCGTCTTCCTCACTCCCAGCACCTCATCTACTCTTTTACCCTGCCACCCCCGGCGCAATTTAGCCACATTCCCCTCCTCGTTCTCTCTCTCTCTCGTCATATCCCGAAAACCCAGCTGATTCTCTCCGCCTCATCCACTGCACACGTACGCGCGTACTCATATTCTCCGATCTCGGACTGTCCATGGAGATTCGGCTGATCGTGTTGTTTATTGTGTGCGTCGAGTGGGGATTCGCGGAGCCGATTGCGTATTCCGCGAGGCTGGTGCACAGGTTTTCGGATGAAGCGACGGTGAAGGGCGGCGCTAGGGTTTCGAAGGACGGTGTTGGTTTGTGTTCCCAGCGGCGGAGCTTGGAGTGCTACCGGCGGCTGTTGAGCAGCGACGTGCAGCGGCAGACGCTCAAGCTGAACCCTCCGTACCAATTCCTGTACCCTTCCGAGGGCAGCGCCACAATACCCCTCGGAAACGACTTCGCATGGTCATCACTCACTATCCCTTCTCTATTATATATCTGCTGTTCTCTGAACACGTGATTTAGTGAGAAATTCTTGTGGAAGTGAATGTTGTTTTTTAATTTTTAGTTCACCATTGAAGGTGAACTAAAAATATACCAGGGTCCACCTTCCTTATGGTATAATTCTCCAAAGAAGAGAAAGAATAAATAAATGTGCTGGGGAATTTGCTAAAGTGTTCACCTAAGTTTTTATTTTATTTTTAGTGTAAGGATTGAATTCCCTTGTTTGAGATTATAACCTTAAGGACTAGTGAACCTGCCAAACTCTCTGAGAGGTGATGAGGTTTAGTTATGGTAAATATGTTTTCCGATCGATTAAAAAGTTGTATTTTTGAGGTGGAGAGGGGTGTGGAGTAGAGAAAAGGGTTATTTCCCTGAAGTTAAGGTTTGACTTCACAGTATGCCAAATGCCATGTTTTGCTGTAAAAGGGAACTTAACGATCTGTATTCTTGTTTAACAGTTTCGTTTGTCAATGCCTAGCTTATAGCCAATTGTTATGGATTTATGCTACAATATATTTTTCATGCATTGTTCCAATTATGAGTTTTCCTGGCCTATAATTCTGTTATTATTGTGTGCACAATCTTATTTGTGAGAAGTATGTGAATTGAAAGAAATTACATTTACATCTGTGTAATTAATAATTTACTTAATTTTTAAGTCTCCGTTTTCATCATTAATACCGTTGATGATATTGACACTCAATTTATTTCATCATATTTCAATCAGGCTACATTATATGTGGATTGACATAGGCACACCAAAAGTATCTTTTCTTGTGGCTTTGGATGCTGGAAGTGATCTATCTTGGGTTCCCTGTGATTGTGTTCAATGTGCACCTTTGTCCGCCAATTATTACAGCACTCTGGTATGCACTCATTCTTTCCTATGACCCTAAATCATAAATTTGAATTGAACTTTATTTGTCGTGGATTTCTCACGCAAAATAAAACAAAATAGATGTGCAAATGCTGTCGGCTTTCCTACAGAGACTCGAAGCAGCAGTTTTGATGTTGCTTACAAATATACATGCAAGCATAAAGCATTATGTTCATGAAATGTTTGGGTTAGACAATTTCATAATTTGTTCTAAAAATCCCCTCTTAGCTCCGGCTAAGCGGCGCCTAGGCTCTAGGCTAAGCCTGGCCTTCTCGGCAGCTGCCACGATTTAGGTTGCAAGCGGTCATCAGCCGTCAAGTACAACAATTTCCATGCAAATTACAATGTTTTAAACAATATTAATTAATTTGAGTATCAATGTATCCATTTAAATTACATACATATGAACTATATTTATTCATTTTGGTGATAGTATTTAAAAAGGCTCGACCTGCCCGCTTAAATCCGTCTAGATTTGCCTAGGCCACACCTATCCGTCTAGGCACTAGGCATCAGGTCACCGACTGACCTGCTAGCGTCTAGCGTTTTTTGAAACAGTAATTTAACTCGCATTTGGATGGAAGGAAACTGATGATTTTGAGTCATGATAACTAATCTATTGAACTTGTTTGGGTAATCTTATTCGTTATTATTCGATGGACCTCAAATTCTTCTCTCTAATCCAAATGCAACCTTACACAACTTTGATGGTTTTTATTATAGGCCACAATTGTCTTTCCAACATTGTTCTTGATTAATTAAGAACAATGCATGAAAACATGACACGCTTATAATCATGACATCAAATAAATCTACTTTGCAGTTGAATCTTATTTCCTAGTGAGTTTAAACCAACTTGAATCCTTTTGCGCCTACCTTGATTTCTTCTTTGCAGCTGCCTGATGATAGAAGAGCTTATTACCTTGATCAAGATTTCACTTTGTTATTGAATTTGAGTTTTATGCTATTATGTGTGTGTTCGTGCGTGTACTCATGTGTGTTAATAAAATCAGGCTCATTTTCATGGAAGTCTTTCTAGGTTGTGTTGTTTTGGTGGAGCCTATGTGGATCCTAGGCCCAAGGTTCTAAAAGGCGCTAGGCTCTAGTCGGGCAGTGACTAGGGGCCTAGCGCCTAGAGGGATTAACTAAGCGAGGATTAATCGGTTTACATTTTTATATTTAATTAATTAATATTATATTTTAAAAATATTTTTTATGCATAATAATTCAATATTTTGAACAAATCAATTCATAAATAATCTAAACATAGTAGTATTAAATATTAATCACAAGTCTTAAGATAGTAAAATAAACAAAATAACATGTAAATTTAAAATTTTAGATCATTTTCATTATATTATTTATATTATTTTCAAATTATGGTCTTATACTCAAAATTTATCATAACACCATCTAAGAAAGTAAAGACGAAACTAATCAATTTAGACGGCGCTTAGGCGGCTTGGGGGCCTAGAGCCTAAAACCGAGGCGGTTGAGTACAGCCTAGAGCTTAGGCTAGGCATTTGTTTAGAACACTTTTAGTTTCCAGCTCTAATTCGGTGAGCCTATGCTTATGAGAAGCCTCTTCAGAATTACATTCCTTCCATGAATATTTAAAAATTCTAATGTTTGGATTACTTAACTTCATATTGGGGATAAACAATTTACAATTCGCAGTAGCCACTAGAGACCTATATGTTAGTATCTATAACACCTTATCTCAATAGTGGACCTGGTATAATGTATAACCCTTTATCCCATGTATATCATTATGTTGCAATCTGTTTCCTTTTTATTGCAATCTAGGTCCTTCAAAAACTTCAAATATTTCAATATGTGGGTGAGAGACTGAGAGGTGATATTGACCCATAATTCATACTCCGATTTCGATTGAGCTCAACCCTTAGTTGTTAAGCTAACCTTCACAATTTGCAAACCTTGGAAACATTTGTATGACGAGTATGCGACTATAATTTCTACAATGTTGTGTGCATAAGTACATATTACAGAAAACTTTACGCATTTCTGAACAAGATGTGAAGTTCAGTTCATTCATTAGCACATGTTTATCACTTATTCCAAATGATTGATTGGCAGGTGTTCCCTTGTTTTTTGGGGCATTTATTCTGCAGGATAAAGATCTTAATGTGTACAGTCCTTCTAGCTCCAGCAGTACTAAGCCCGTCTCTTGCAATCACAATTTATGTGATTTTGGCTCGAATTGTCCGAGTCCTAAGCAGCCTTGTCCATATACGATCAACTACTATTCGGATAATACCTCAACTTCTGGTCATCTGGTTGAAGATGTCCTTCATCTTATTTCAGGCAATTCTGGAGATCTCAACAAACCTGTTAGGGCTCCAGTCATTATCGGGTTTGTTTTATTTTACTTTACTTGCCATCAAATTTTCCCAAGAACTCCTTATAAACAACCATCAATTGCTTTGAACTTCTTAATCTCGATACCTTTTTACTGTTTTCTAGATGCGGTAGTAAACAAACTGGTGCTTACCTGAGTGGAGTTGCACCTGATGGTCTTTTGGGTCTGGGACTCGGAGAAATTTCTGTCCCGAGTTTTCTTGCCAAAGCGGGATATATTAAGAATTCCTTTTCTCTGTGTTTCAATGAAGATGATTCTGGGCGGCTTTTATTTGGGGACCAGGGACTAGCTAGCCAGGAAACTACTCCATTTTTGCCATTGGATGAAAAAATGTAAACATTAAGCTCTTAAAGATAACTTCTTATGGTGTGATTGGATATACTTCAATATTTTTGAAAATCATATTTCCACCAGAGAAGTTGGAAATCTTATTGGATGATATAAATTGAAAATCTAGTGATTAAAGTTGAAGTGGTATAAATATAGTTGTCGGAAAAATGTGTAGATTAGATTTCATTATTTTTGAAAAGTTAAAAAGTATGCAGATGAGATTGAGAAAAAAAAAAAAAAAAGTGAGAATGTGTGAATATTGTATTTTCTGAACCTTTTTTTTTTTCAATTACCGTTTTGTGGTAAAATTAAAAAAATATCATATCCAATCGCACTCTTAATTTTAACTCTCGTCTGTTTACTGATGAGAAGTTTGGTTAAATAATGCCGCAGTTTAACTTATATTGTTGGAGTGGATAAATGCTGCATTGGGAGTGCATGCCTCAATCATACAGACTTTCACATTCTGGTTGATAGTGGAACATCATTTACATTTCTTCCAGAGCAAATCTATGAAAGAGTAGCTGACGAGGTTTATAATTTATTTATTTTTGAAGTTCTATTTATCCTTGTAGCTACTGTAATAGTAGTGGGTTTGTTTCTGAATCTCTGTTGTTACTCATAGTTTGACAGACAAGTTAATGCTTCAAAATCTAGCTTTGAAGGATACCCATGGAAATATTGCTACAAGTCCAGGTAGGTGCTTGTGTTGACTGTGTATATTCAAATATAAATGCTTGATCATTTATTTATTTATTTAGCACGGTTCGTTTTGATTTTTTGTTTACAGTTCTCAAGAGGCGTCCAAGGTTCCTTCTCTGACTCTGAAGTTTGCAACAGCCAAAGGTTTTGTGGTCAAGAACCCCGTTTTTGTGATTTACGGAACACAGGTTATTGATTGTTACCCTATTCATGTTGCATAGTGTTACTTCTTACAACAGCTTGTTTGTGGCTATATTGTGATGCACTGATGCTCCTTTAGCATCTTTGATTGAAAGAGCATTATTTAAGTATAAAAATAGTTATTTACATTTTATTTTTAAACAGATGACCTTTTTGATCTACAATAGATTTGAAAAACACAAAATATCAATATTTTCTCTCTATGTGGTACAGGGTGCAGTTGGGTTTTGTTTAGCAATAGAGTCAACAAAGGAAACCATTGGGACAATCGGACGTGAGACCATATTGGCATTTCAAATGAACTTATCTTTTACAATAAAATTTCTACATGGTTTACGTGCAACTCCTTAGAATGGAGAACATCTTTCCTATCTATCTGAAATGATTTTTTTCTGTGCAGAGAACTTCATGACGGGTTACCAGATCGTATTTGATAGGGAAAATTTCAGGCTGGGCTGGTCCCGTTCAAATTGTGAGTATCTGAGACCTTTAAGGCTTACATACCTGAGGAATTATCCTTTGCAATAAACTCTTTGAACAGATGTCAAAATAATCTTTATTAGAGAAGGATGGAAATACTTAAAATATTTAAAAAAAATTATTCTATCAATTAAATAAATAAAATCTTTCAGTATGCATAACATACTTTTACTTATTGAATTGATTTATGGAATTATAAAAATTTATTTTATTTTTCATTTTTTCCTTGATGGACACAATTAGCCTGAATATTTGAAGTGTTTCAGGTCAAGACGTGAATCGCGGAGTTCCACTAAATGCATCGGGTAACTCTCCTAACTCACTGCCAACAACCGAGCAACAGAGTTCGTCCAATGGTCAGGCAGTTTCCCCTGCAGTTGCCGGAAGAACACCTTCCTCATCCTCAGCTACACGTCCCTCATGTTTGGTGAGACTTTTCTTGTTGCTGCTTATGGCGCATTATCTCATAAACTTATGAATCCAAAAATGCTTTATTTTTTCTGTAGTTTACATGTAAATTCTGGTTTCTAGTTTCATAGTCTCCGCGTTTATTTTTGTCCCTTGCATCGTTTCTACGCACCATCCTGCCTTCTATTTTATGGCCTCGGCTTAGGATGGTGATACATAGCTGCGTAGCCCTTACTGCCTCTTATGTATTGCTGTAGCCTGTATGTAAAACCATAAACTATCTCCTTCTTAGGAATATATGTATTTCGCTGTCTTTTGGTTGTATGATATTCATCTCCTTGTGCTAGGTTTGTTCTTGTTTGATTTAGGTCTTCATCGTGTAACTTACAGCTCGAATACTGCCCTACTTTTGTCGATAGTATCCGGTTACAGTATCCAGTTTTGATGCTGTGTGAGGTCATCATTATTGCATTTTTGCGCATATGTTTTTTTTGCAATGACTTTGTAAGGACCAGCGTTTAAAATACGTGAGGTAGATAGTCGGTAGCGTCTAGGTGAGGCTTGAACGGGCTAGGTGCGACCAAATCGATTGAAAAACTTAGGACACACGTAATGCATTGTGTAAAATTAGAATAAAACCAAATCAAATTTACCTCACTACTCAGGGTAAATGATCCTATGAGAATATGGATATAACAAAGAACAAATAAATGCACATCTCACCCACAATACTTTTTGTGGCAATGTGCTTTGAATTTCAAAAGGCTCAACCAAAGTTGGTTTTATAATAGGAGTATATAGTATTATTTATTTACACTCATACTACTGTATTTATTTACTTATCAATACCCATTCTACTTTTACAGTCTTACTTTACCACTGTATTTATTTACCTATCAATACACCAAATTATGATGTATGTACTTGACACCAAATTTTTTCTCTTTATTTTTAAAATGTGTCATTTTTTTATGCAAACTTTGCAGGGAATGGGTAATTTTTTACTTGAGTCAAATTGTATCAATTTTTTACATGATTTGACTTATGTACCAACAAGTAAAAACAAGTGGGAAAAGTGACTTTATCATAAGACGTAGTAATAGGCATAGGCACCACCCCCACTCCCACTCCCACTCCCACCCCCCACGTTCCTAAAGGCTAAAGCTACTTTCTTTTCTTGTTATTTTGCATCAAGATAGAAATTCCTTTGCCTCTTTTATAAACTAGATTCCCCTCACAAAGCTAATAAGAGTAAAATTTATTGATTTTCCTTTTCTTTTTCACTTTTTTATGGGATTATTTTTGACCTATTGTTTTGCCAATGATGGATATAGATAATTTCACATATACTCCCATAACTAAGGTATTTTTCACATTAGGCCTTTTAAATGTGGGAAAAATCAAAGTTGGTTATTTTCGATCAATTTTGCCACAAATGTTACTTGTTGAACAAAATGACTATGTGGCACCTTGTCAATGGTTGTGCAATGTGGCATTTTCGATGAAAATTGATCGGGGAAAAAATTGTGCATAAATAGTTGGGAATATTGTTTTTTAGAATATTTAAATGGTCTAATATGAAACAATCATTGTCCATAAACTTGTACTACATAGAAACATCACCCTTCACTAACAAATGGATGCATCAATGTTTTTTCCTTGGTGCATTAAATTTTAAATAAAAATAATGTTCACCTTTCAATAATTGGTCACATACATATAAGACGCAACATCAATATCATAGTACCAATCTATTTTGAGTAGATATAGGTTATAGTTTATGATATTGGTGTTAATAATGATACAAGTACATATGTGGTATTGCTATATTATTGAAGTAGTTTTGTGTGGGAAAGTTCTTCGCTCCTGGTTATTTTTCAGCAGGAATTTGTAAGTGAGTCTACGACTTAGTCCCGACAAAGGGCCCTCTATGCCGAACACGAGAAAGACTGTCCTAAAAGAATTTGTGCTTTTAGTAGTTTTTTCTCCGTCTCTAAAATATTTTCATATTTTTTTGACAAAAAAATTAAGAAAATATGTTATGCTCCAGTATTTACTAGATTGATGAAAATAGGAAGAGTAATTTGTATTTACTGGAGTAATTGATAAAAAAAATATTACATCTCTCCCAACTAATTAGAAACAGAGGCAATAGTGAGTAATTTGACCATGAAACAATTCTCCACAAACTCCAAATAATCGTGGCCGTTGGCTAAACATCATGGTCCTTTGATCAAGCTATGAGTGTTGTCTCGAAACGTGGCTTCTACCCTCTATTATTGGTGCTTACATTATTTTAATAAGGTTCAACTATTAGTTTAATGAGTTTTGCTTTTTTTTTTTTCGTTCCAAGTTAGTATTCATAAAAATATATACAGAGGCAAGAGAGTTTTAAAAGAAATTACTTGTATTTTTTGATCAAAAGTTCAGAGATAAAAGTTGGACAAAGAGTTTTAAAAAATGAACTTTTTTATACAAGACGAATCTAAAAATATTTATGAAAAGTTTTTATAAAACGCAAGTAAAAAAAATAAAATATACTAGTACTCTTTATTTCAAACATCTAGAAAAAAAAAACACATTTTTTAATATTATCAAGAAATGCACAGTACATTACATTTGTGAAAAACTATACACCAAATAGCATACAATTTGTAAAAAATATTCACACCTTTTAGGTTGTAACACTAATAAAACTTCATTTTTCTCATCAAAAAGTAAAGAAGCCTCTATCCTATATGTATATACTAACTACATTAGATTCAAAAGAAAAATGACCAACATAATTTTATGCAAAGAAGCTCTGTATATTCACGTGGGCCCACGTATGTTAGCATGTTGCATGCAGCAGAAAATGTCTATATAAACCACCTAGCCAGAAAATAAAATTTAGGACATTCAAACTTTTTTATTTATATGCCATGCCTTTCCTTTTTCTTTCACATATCCCCTTTTATTTTAAATTATAGTATATTTTCACCTTTTAATTAATTACTTAATTTGAGTCAATTTTACTTAATAAAAAATATTAATAATAATGGGTGTGACAGGGACTTTGGAGTACATATCAGAGCTAATGAGCAATGGTCACAAACACAGCAATAGGAAGAAGAGGAAGCAGTTGCAAACTGTGAATCTCAAGGTCAGAATGGATTGTGATGGATGTGAGCTTAAGGTCAAGAATGCCCTATCGTCTTTGACCGGTATATATCTTCGATTACCATTGTTTTCTTGTTCTTGAATTTTGACTACCAAAATAATCAATGTGTTGAATTTCATGTCACATTCGAAATATAATTAAATTTTGAGTATATTATTGATGGATTATTTATAGGAGTGAAGTCGGTGGAGATAAACAGGAAGCAACAGAAGGTAACGGTGACAGGGTACGTAGAGTCGAGCAAGGTTTTGAAGAGGGCAAAGACGACAGGGAAGAAGGCAGAGGTGTGGCCGTACGTTCCGTACAATCTGGTGGCTCAGCCCTATGCACCTCAGGCTTACGACAAGAAAGCGCCGCCCGGATTTGTCCGGAAAGTAGACAACCAGACGACAGCTGTCACCAGAGTCGAGGAACCCTACATTCAGATGTTCAGTGATGACAACCCTAATGCATGCTCCATCATGTAATAATAACAATTAAAATGTGTTTGTAATAAATGTAATCATCTTTGATGATGATGTCTTAAGCAAATTTCCACGTAAAGTTCTTCGAACGATCTCATAGTCTTATCATGAATTGAAATTCGGTTTCTTTGTGATATCAAAAATCGCCTTAGAAATTGTTCTTGATGGGTATGTTTGCCAAGTTGAGATTCTCATCAAGAAGCAAGTCCTCCCACTCCCATAGATTGCTCCTCTCCACGTTCGATTTCCAGACTGTGTTATCCTCGGGAGTATCCTGTACAAAAACACGAACGTTATAATATTAGCAATCTCACATAAATATCACACATCAGTTGAAAATAGATCTTAAAGCATAAATATAACTTGGACAACTTAACAAGACTTTTTAAGGTGTTATTGACCCAACTTTGACATATACACTAGGGTTTAATTACCTCTGGTCTCGGATTATGATCAAACGTTGTGTCTTTCTCGATTTCCTTTGGAGGATGAATTTTATATAGAGATTCTTGTTGATCATTATTGTCGTCGTCTTGTTTGTTAGTGTCCAAGTTACTATGATCATGATCATGATCATCAAGTTGGCCTAACTCTCCTCCCTCCATGTTGGTGAATTGGCTCAGGTTCGAAGAATTCGCGAAATGCACGTTGTGTTCGTATTGAGGAGCATTAGTTGTCGGCATTGTGGTGGAAGTGAACCTGTTGAAACGAATGAAAGGTGAAAACAGAAGCATTGTTAATTAATAAAGATTACAGATAATATATATCATTAAACATCCTGTAAAATAGTCAGATTCCACGTTTAGTCTTTTATGTTTATGAAATATCAAATTTTGGACTTGTTCTTTTAGACTTAATTTCAATTCATTTCAATTCAGATTCAGATCACATCGTTTCAGTTCATTTCAAAATAAATTAAAATAAAATAAATAAAAAAATAATTTAGATCAATAATTTTAACTATACAATCTAATTAATGTCACAATATTATTAATATTTTTTAAAAAATATTAAATAATTATAAAATTTATTATTATATTTATAAAAAATCAATTTTGTTCAGTTTAGTTCAGCCGATTTCAGTCCAAAAGAACAGGTCCTCGTCATATTTTAGCGATTTTTATAAACTTAAATCAAGCTTACCTTGGAGGTTGGGTGATGTACAAGGTGGGATTGTGAAGATGATCATCATTCACATTCGAAAAATTCGCCTTGTAGGAATTATTATTCCACGCATTAACGTTGTTTTGTGAAGGAAAATCGAGTAGGGTTTGATCCAACACAAATGGCTGCTGCAATAAAATGACCACACAAATTAATTACTAACTAGTTTCATAATATAGACAAAATGTCGACTTTGTACCTGTGGTGACGGTGGTTGGATTTGAGAATCGAACGCTACCATAGGTCTCGATCCATAGACAACCGGAGAGTTTGGGATGCTGGAGAAGTTGCACATGCTCGATGGGATCGAAAAATTCGAAGTGTATTTTGAGTGATCGAGCAAGTCTTGTAATATGTTCGTCGGATGAACTCTTGAACTATATATGTTAATGAAATTAGTATCGATCTTTTTTTCATAACATCAACACGAAAGTTTATACGACAATGATTAAATTCACCTGTATGTGTTGCTTATCCATTGATCCAATTCATGCGTCGTCAAAAACTGCTCGCTCGGGTTTTCATTCTCGATGAAGGTAGGAGGGAACGAGATGCCATCGTGGTTCATTTGCATCGGCGATGCTAATGAATCGCCAAACAATAGCGAATTCTATACAAAGAAAAATTTAAGTGATCATTAGCATATTATATACTAATTCTGTCCAACAAATTATACATTGTTTCTTTATAATTTACAAAGAAGCACTGTATAATTAGTTGAGACAAAGATAATATATGTTTCATACAAACTATACATAAATACTTATAATCGAAACAAAGTTTTAGGGCGAACTTTTCGAGCTATGATTTTTTCCAAGGAATTGTTGATGTTCCTCTCACACCAAGATAATTGGTGCAAAGAAGGCTCTTGCTCTCCATCTACTTCATAATCCCTACACACATTTCAAATTATATATATCATCAAAATAAGTAAATTTCAACTACAAATTAATTAAGGTTCAATTCATAAACTATATATATATAACAAAATCTTCACCTCAAATCGGCTTCTAAAATTTGCAACTCTAGACCACTCTTTTTAATTTGCAACTCAAGATTCTGTTGAGATGCGACGAAATGAAATACATAAATAGCAAACTGCGGCTAGCTAGTAATTGTTTATATATGAACACGAATGCATGAATTGAAAGGTGGTTTACCTCGATTCTAGCACCGCGATGCGTTAGGAGAAGGGAAGGCAAGAGGAGATGGATTAAATATGCATCACAATCAAATTGTTGTAGTTAGCTAGCTAGTTATTGTTATCTTGATTCATAAACCCTAGTTTCGTCTCTTTAGATATAACTCAATCGAACGAAAGAGGAAAGTACTCACTGCTTATCCATGAACTGTAATTTGTTCTTTTCGCCTTTGATGTGATCAAGGTGCCTCAACTTCTCCATCTTACTCTGCATGAAGACATTTGAAACAACAAAATATACCTGAATATTTATTTATATCCAGAACAATTCATATCGATATTGTACCGAAAATTCTGAACGTACCTGAACGTTACTCACATGACTACAATCACCACCAACATTTCAACAAAAGCAAACACAAAAAAAATTAGATGCACAAACATTAATTATAAAACAGTAAAAATAAAAATATAAAAATATAAAAAACTAATTACTTCAGTCTACTTCCCGGTGGTATATTGACATATCGATGAAGCACGTCTTCTATCCTGTAAAATGTGTAATAAAAAAACTAAACACTATTTTTTCATAATTATTTTTATTAATTAAAATAGTTTAATTTTTGTTTGTATATATAAATTGATCGAACGATCGACCTCTTTTTGTTGCAAAATTTGCTGATTCTTCCGGATGGCGAAAACGCAACGAAGGCTACGTCGACCTCACAGCAAATCGAGATTTCGTTCGCCTTTTTCATGAGGCTGCTGCGCCGTTTAGAAAACGTCACTTGGCATTTCGTCACGTCATCGATCTTCTTCATATCGATTTTCCGACCCATCTTACGAGATTATGAGAATTTTTATTTTTGTTATATATATTCAAAATTATATTTCACCAAACAATAATTTTTGCAATTATGCAAATCCAAAGGTTTGGATTCTTAAGCTATTGGGACAGGAAAAAATAATGATTTCATATGTGACACTTGTGTTCGTTTTGAACGCGACATTTGAAATTTGATTTGCAATTTTCTTAGAAATAAAATAAAAATATTTTTTCACAAAAATGAAAAATGTGACATCAATACAATTAGCACGACTTAGATATATTGTAATGGGGATAACCTTACAATAAATGTTTACATATATTGGGTGATTTGATTCTGGTCAAAGTCAAAATCAAAGTGAAAACAAAGTCAAAATTTCATGTGCATCGAGATATGTGATATATTAGAAGTAGAAAACGATCATCTATTAGCTTGAGTAACATGTTACAAACTGTGTTGATTTTATTGAAAATGATTTCAGTCCAAAATAAATGTTGAGATATGTGATATATATAGAAAACGATCATCTATTAGCTTGAGTAACATGTGACAAACTATATTGATTTTATTGAAAATGATTTCAACCCAAAATAAATGTTAAAAAGAATAGAACATATGCAGCTTGAGTAACATCATGAGCTTGAGTAACATCATGACAAACTGTATTGATTTTATTGAAAATGATGTCAACCCAAAATAAATACTATGAGAATAGAACTCATGCGTTAAAGTGAATATTTTTTTAGTGAATTATTATGAATTTCTATTAATTAAACATATTTATTTATTTATTTATTTTTATTTTATATTTCAATCCGTGAATATTTTTGTTATTCAGAACTTTTCTTACTTAAAATATATTTATTTATTTTTACTTATATTTTGTGTTATTTTATTTTTATTAATTAATTAAGGATTTGACTTAATTGTTTACTTGATTTTGACAATTTTGCACATGATTCGCTCGTTGGGGAGTAGGTCATTTATTGTTAAAAAAAAAAAAGCAAACAATCACCCGATGATATGATCATCCTAGCATCTTGATCAAATCAATCATAGAATATATTGTGTGAACTTTAAAACAGTTCTCCCTTCCTGTTAGCGTCACACCAAGATTCTAAATAAGAAATTTCATTCGATCCACATCACCTCCACTCACCTTCATCATCTCATCTTTCAGCTTTTTAGATACTAACCTATAAAAGTGAGGATCTTGGTGCTATTTAAGAAAGACGCAACTATCAACATCACCATTCGAATGCAAAATGTGATTTTGACAGAGTTTATCACCAAGAAATGATGATGATAAGCCACCTTATTATTGATTCACACGCCCAACTTAAGCCACCTTATTATTGATTCACACGTCTGGCTTGGTGTTTTGTTTGGTGGATGCGTTGCATATCATATCTACCTAATTTTTATGTTTCGACAATAACATTTACTTAAATTTTATTTTTTAATATTTTTTACTATCTATATATTTTGTGCTATTATTTTATTTTTGAGAGAATTTTTTCTTCACAATAAAATTGCTTTGATTTGCGCAATGAAAAATTAGCACAAATGATTTGTACAAAAAATATGAAAAAATGGCATAGTTTGCACAAATAATTATTTGATGAAAAAGACAAATTTTGAATTAAATAAATTTTAAAAAATAAGATAAAAAATTACATAAAAAATATACACTACTAAAGGAAAACAAATTAATATGTATATCAATATTTGAAAATACATATAATAAAAATACTAACTTAATAAATATGGCCAAATTCTCTAATAATGGAAAGATATGGAATGAGTAAACTTGAGCTTGTCTGGTCGCTAGAAATCCATCGGCCTGACGTTGAGTACAACCTCAAAGCTGCAATCGTAAAAATCTAAAATCGAAAACCATGCCGGGAAAAATGTTTGTTCAAGGGTGATAATTAACACTAAGAACCCCCGGGTATTTATTTATTGAAATGAAGACATAGGTGTACCAAATTATAATAATTAATTCTTGCCATATTTAAAGCATCACCAAGATGACTATAAACCTAACTCGAATAGTTTATTCTTTTGTACTGCATATTAATAACCATATTTTTTTGGTACTGCATAAAAAATAAATTAAAGAAATTGTATAATTCTTGTTTTGTTGAGAATAAAATTATATGATTATTTGAAAAAATCTGCGCAATTAGAATATAATTATTTATATTTTTTGATGTAGTTTTAAATGATTTGCAAAAATATGAACATTGCGCATAATTTTCGCAAACAATTATATAATTAAAAAGATAAATTTTGAAATAGAGAAATTTGAAAAAAAAAAACAAGATAAAAAATTACATAAAAAATACACACTACTAATGGAAATAAACCTATGTAAATGATTATTTGAAAATACATATAATAAAAAACACTAATTTATTAAATATGGTCAAATTCTCTATGAATAGAAATCGACTCGTCTGGTATGTAGAAATCCATGGGACAGTTCGTCTGGTCGGTAGAAATACATGGGCCTCACACGTCGAGTACAACCTCAAAGCTGCAATAAAAACTTTAAATCGAAAACAATGCCGTGAAAAATGTTTTTTAGGGGTGAGAAGTAACATTTGCTAAGAACTCAAGAATATTTATCTATTGAAATGAAGGCATAGGTGTACCAAATGACAATAATTAATTCTTGCCAAATGTTGGAAGATTGTTATGTAGTGTGTTAAAGAATCAAAAACTATGAATCTAACTCAAATAGTTTAGTCTTTAGTATTGCATATTAATAACCATATTTTTTGGTAGACATAAACGAATAACCGAATTGTGTTATTTTTGTTTTGTTAAGAAAAAAATGAAATTATATGATTATTACAAAAAATCTGCTCTAACTCAAAAAGTTTATTCTTTGGTACTGCATTTTAATAACCATATTCTTTTGGTAGGCATAAACGAACAAACAATTATGTCATTCTTGTTTTGTTAAGAAAGAATGAAATTATATGATCATTGCAAAAAATATGCTCAATTAAAATATGATTATAAATATAAATAACCCTAAATTTGATGTAGTTTCAAATGATTTGCAAAAATAAGTAAACATTGCGCAAATGCGCAAACAATTATATAATGAAAAAGACAAAATTTGAATAAGAGAAATTTGAAAAAAAAAAACAAGATAAAAAATTAAATAAAAAATACACACTAATAAAGGAAAACAAACCTATGTAAATCAATATTTGAAAATACATATAATAAAAAATACTAATTTATTAAATATTGCAAAATTCTCTATGAATCAAAATCGAGTAACTGGCTCGTTTGGTTGGTAGAAATTCATGGGTCTGACGTGAGTACAACCTCAAAGCTGCAATAAAAACCTTAAATTGAAAACCTTAAAAATGTTTTTTAGGGGTGAGAAGTAACACTAAGAACTACAGAGTATTTATCTATTGAAATGAAGGCATAGGTGTACCATGACAATAACTAATTCTTGCCACATCTAGGAAGATTGTTGTCATGTAGTGGTAAAGAATCACCCAGTTGACTATGAATCTAACTCAAATAGTTTATTATTTGGTAATGCATATTAATAACTATATTTTTTGGTACAGCATAAACGAAAATAAAAGAAACAAATTGTGTCATTCTTGTTTTTATTGAGAAAAAATGAAATTGGCAATAATTTGCGCAATTAGAATATATTTTTTAAAAAAATTAAATGTGCAATTAGAATATATTTATTAATGCAATTAGAATATACTTTTTAAAAAAATGTGCAATTAGAATATGATTATTAATATAAGCATAAATTTGATGTAATTTCAAATGATTTGCAAAATGAAAACATTGCGCATAATTTGCGCAAACAATTATATAATGAAAAAGACAAATTTTGAAATAAAGAAATTAAAAAAAAAGAAAAAAAACAAAATAAAAATTTCATATTACTAAACGAAAACAAACCTATTTAAATCAATATTTGAAATTACATATAATAAAAATACTAATCTATTAAATAAAGCTAAATTCTCTTTGAATTGAAAGGTATGGAAGTAAACCTTACTCCTAAGCTTGCATGGTCAATAGAACCATATTATTTTGGCAGACATAAACGAACAAACAATTGTGTCATTAAAAATGAATGAAATTATATGATCATTGCAAAAAATATGCGCAATTAAAATATGATTATAAATATAAATAACCATAAATTTGATGTAGTTTCAAATGATTTGCAAAAATATGTAAACATTGCACACATGCGCAAACAATTATATAATGAAAAAGACAAAATTTGAAAAAGAGAAATTTGAAAAAAAAATAAGATAAAAAATTAAATAAAAAATACACACTAATAAAGGAAAACAAACCTATGTAAATCAATATTTGAAAATACATATAATAAAAAATACTAATTTATTAAATATTGCAAAATTCTCTATGAATCAAAATCGAGTAACTGTCTCGTTTGGTTGGTAGAAATTCATGGGCCTTACGTGAGTACAACCTCAAAGCTACAATAAAAACCTTAAGTCGAAAACGAAAAATGTTTTTTAGGGGTGAGAAGTAACACTAAGAACTCCAGAGTATTTATCTATTGAAATGAAGGCATAGGTGTACCATGACAATAACTAATTCTTGCCACATCTAGGAAGATTGTTGTCCTGTACGAGTAGTGTTAAAGAATCACCCAGTTGACTATGATTCTAACTCAAATAGTTTATTATTTGGTACTGCATATTAATAACTATATTTTTTGGTACAGCATAAACAAAAATAAAAGAAACAAATTGTGTCATTCTTGTTTTTATTGAGAAATAATGAAATTGGCAATAATTTGCGCAATTAGAATATAAATTTTTAAAAAATTAAATGTGCAATTAGAATATGATTATTAATGCAATTAGAATATAATTTTTTTTAAAAATGTGCAATTAGAATATGATTATTAATATAAGCACAAATTTGATATAATTTCAAATGATTTGCAAAATGAAAACATTGCGCATAATTTGCGCAAACAATTATATAATGAAAAAGACAAATTTTGAAATAAAGAAACTAAAAAAAAATAAAAAAAAATAAAATAAAAACTTTATATTACTAAACGAAAACAAACCTATTTAAATCAAGATTTGAAATTACATATAATAAAAATACTAATCTATTAAATAACGCTAAATTCTCTTTGAATTGAAAGGTATGGAATCGAGTAAAGCTTACTCCGAAGCTTGCATGGTCAATAGAAATTCATGGGTCTGAGTACAACCTCATATCTACAATCCGAAAATCATGCCGGGAACATGAAAGAAGGTCGACGACTCTTCCCTCACAAAACCGAGCACCTCGATTCAGCCATTCATCATTTGCCTCCACATCTGAGGAAATGCATCTGCAAAAGAGCTTATATCAATCTTGTACACCTCGATCTAACTCGAGTGATCATTCATCAACTCAAAGACATACAGAGTGTTAGAAACCGCTTCGTCTGAGTACAAATATAATCTCTTACCATTAAACCAGTAATATAAAATCTTAAAAAAATTATATTTTATATTTAAGTTGTTTTGTGAAATTAGCGCAAAAATGATTTGCACAAAACATTATTGGATGAAAATATTAAGACTTAAAAATCACTAATAAAAGCTAAGAGATAATTCTGTTTTATAAAGAAATAACAGTAAATTCTAAGGAAAACAAACATTTATAAATCAATGTTTAAAAATACAAGTAAAAAATTTAATTTATTTAAGAGGCGAAGCAAATTCTCTATGAATTGAAAGATATTGAATGGAGTAAAATGCAGCTCGTTTGGTTGGTAGAAATTCATGGCTCTAACGTCAAGTACAACCTCAAAGCTGCCATCAGATAACTTGAAATTGGAAAACCATGCGGCGGAAATAAAACAAGGTCGACGACTTTTCTTTCGTTTCGCCCCTCACAAGCCCGAGCAGGAGAGCACCTCATTTGCCTCCACATCTTAGGAAATGCATCTGCAAAAGAGCTTATATCAATCTTTTACACCTCGATTCAACCCGAGTAATTATCCATCAACTCAAACACATATAGAGTTCTCCGCGTAGCTAGGCTTCAGAGAAATCGAGACACAATGCACGCGCCCGTTCGACTCCATATAATGTAGTTCTTGTTGACTTCTCCGCTCTTTCTACACAGAGTCTTAATCGTATGTGCACTTCCATCAATCCCCGTTTGCAGATCAAAGTAATAGAATGCAGCGGTCGGCCAAAACCAGTACACCATATTGCTCCAGTATATCCTGTTGTTCATAAATTTAGTGTTGGTGTCGGCAGGAAAAGGCGTGCTGAAACTCGTCCACCTCATGGATTTTGAATCATACACTTCAATCGAGTAATCGGAATTGCGCACACAAACAATCTTGTAATGAAGCGACGTGGATGGGTCGAAAGCGAGGCAAATGCAAGAAACAAGTGCATGGGCGTTCAGTTTGGATCGTGAATGATCGGTGCAGGATGAGGTTGAACACGGCGTAACTTTTCTTGCCGTAACGGGAACATCTTGCCTCGAGCAACAACAACCCGTTACAAAATTGCACGATCCTCATGAACTCGAATTGAAATATGAAGAAATGAAAAAACGGGCATCGGGCTAAAGTAGTAGTATGACTCTTCATTTGCACGGATGAAATTGTTATTATAAAAGTTGAATCTAGGGTGGAGGATGTAGGAGTGTTGAGATTTGAGGCGAGTCGGCGCACGTGGCCACGGGGGAAGGAATCGTCGGAGATGAGGGATCGCCATTGTTTGCTAATCACCTTGAATCTCATATGGGGTTTCGCGGAGAGCCAGAGGAGGATTATGTCCAACAATAAATCTTGGTTTCGGGCGATGATCTCCGTCGATGTCGGTGTGTCTGATCTCTTGGAATCCATCTTCTAGATCTTTGGGTCAATTAAGAACTTAGAATGATATGAAAAGAAAATATAGTAGCAAGTAATATATATATATATATATATATATATATATATATATATATATATATATATATATATATATATATATGTATATATAAAAGATATTAATGGAGTTGAGTGGCGTGTGCTTTCACTGTGTTTTGGAGGGGTAAGTAATATATATATATATATATATATATATATATATATATATATATATATATATAAGATATTAATGGAGTTGAGTGGTGTGTGTGTTTTGGAGGGTGATCAATTTAAATACTCACACACGTATTTAACTTTTAGAATTAAATATATTTAAGTTTTTAAAATTTGACTTCATAATTTTATGGTGCAGATTTTGCACTGCTCAATATTTGCGCTGCGCAAAATTGTAAGCTTTTTTTATAACTGGTAAGCTTTTTATTTATAAATTTTATTTATAATTAAGTAAAATTGTAAGCTTTTTTATAACGGTAAACTTTTTATTTATAAATTTTATTTATAATTAATTATTCTAATAACTTTTGTGTTTATATAGAAAATTTGTTTAACAATTTCACAAAATATTCTTAAAAAAACATAAATTTTAGAATTTAACAATACAAATATATTTAATAATTCAAATATATATACTTAAATAATATATTTCCTCTCTCTACTTTTCTTTGTTTAAAGTTAAGAGAGACGAATTAACAAATATGCCCCCACCAAACTCCTTTATTCACACATTTGCACGCTCCGGTTATTCCTTCTCCCTCGGCGGCCCCACCAATCCACCATCCTCCGTCTCCGCCGCCACCTAATTCATCCTCACCAACTCTCTCTGTTTTCCCCACCAACCCGATCGCAACTAACCAATCTCACTCTTTCTTCGTTGCAGATTTTTCTTCTGCAAAACAACACAAAAAATCCGTGGATAAAAGAAAATGGCAGCTGTTCCGACAACTTCAAGCATTGCCGCCGCACAAATTCAGCTTCAACCTAAGCCAGATACGAAGAATCCCGCATCGCTCTCTTTCTCCTCGCAATTGCATCCCGTCACTATCAAGTAATTTTCCCCATTTCCGATTCGATTTTGCAGCTAATTTTATACGAAATGAATTGTGAGTTCTGTGTGGATGTATTTTCTGTAATTTGGGGATTTTAGGGTTTTGATTTGGGCGATTCATAAATTTCAATTTGGTTTATTTACCCTAATTTTTAGTATTTTGTTTTTAATCCAGTATGTTCATGAATCTGAATTTGCTGTATAGATCATTGTTGCATACGAAAACACGAGTACATTCGCATAGAAATATAGCTGTAATCAGAGGCGATGCAAACTCAGATAGAAAAGAGGTTGATACCTCACTCAGCCCCAGAGTGAATTCGGTGAAGCCGTCGAAGACAGTGGCTATAACCGACCATGCGACTGCGCTTGCACAAGCTGGCGTGCCAGTTATTCGGTTGGCAGCGGGAGAACCGGATTTCGATACACCAGCAGCGATTGCCGAAGTAATTTTTCAATCCTTAGATCTTAAACCCTTTTTATGAAATCTTAAGAAATTGTTGTTATTTTTTTTTTGTTCTTCTCTAACAAATAATAATGGTGAGTTTCGGTGTGTATGGTCACTTTATAAATTTAGGCTGGAATTACTGCGATTCGGGAAGGGTACACGCGGTATACTCCTAATGCAGGGACAGTGGAAGTTCGAACGGCTATTTGTCACAAATTAAAAGGTTCTCTCTCTCTCTCTCTCTTTTTTCTCTTATCTTTGGGTTAAAATATCTGATTTACTTATTGATAAAAAAAAGTCGAGCTTTGATTCAGTGTTAAAAGGGGCTGTAGTGTAATATTTTATACGTGTGAAGTGTGTTCTTTTTAATTAACCTTTTGTAATTTAGCACAAAATGTTAATTTTTTTAATAACAGAGGAGAACGGATTGTCTTACAAACCCGACCAGATCTTGGTGAGTAATGGGGCGAAGCAGAGTATCCTTCAAGCAGTTCTTGCAGTTTGTTCCCCTGGAGATGAGGTATAAAATGTAGATCTGCTTCTGATTTTTTTGTATTCGAGATTAGTTTTAACATGAAAGTATCTAATAGTATGAATAAAATCCTCAACTGGACAGCTGACAAAAACGAACATCAATTCTGCAGGTGATGATTCCAGCTCCATTCTGGGTAAGCTACCCGGAAATGGCAAGGCTGGCTGATGCAACTCCTGTAATTCTTCCAACCCGCATATCTGATAATTTCCTTTTAGACCCGAAGCTTCTCGAATCCAAACTGACCGAGAAATCGAGGCTATTGATCATGTGCTCTCCTTCCAACCCAACGGGGTCGGTTTATCCACGTGAACTGCTTCAAGAGATTGCCGAGATTGTGGCAAGGCATCCCAGGCTTCTCGTAAGTTTTCCATCTGTTAATACGACGTGCATTTCGTGAAATGACAGTGTTTGTTTTATTTTGGAGCTCTCGCTTATTTATTTATTTATTTTAATCCCAGGTATTGTCTGACGAAATTTATGAGCACATCATTTATGCCCCGGCAACTCACACAAGCTTTGCATCTCTGCCAGGCATGTGGGATAGAACTTTGACTGTAAATGGCTTTTCAAAGGCAAGTTTAAATTGTACTTTCTCCATTGCATTTTTTAATTAAGTTAAAATACGAGGGCATTTGTGTAATTATTGCTAATTATAATAACTTCTGCATAGGCATTTGCCATGACTGGTTGGAGACTCGGGTATCTTGCTGGTCCAAAACACTTTGTTGCTGCATGCGGGAAGATCCAAAGCCAGGCATGTGTAGCAATTATTTAAAATTGTATATTTATATAGTGAATATATATAATTAGCTATTGTTCGTTACTTTTTCAATGTACAGTCGACTTCAGGTGCCAGCAGTATATCTCAGAAAGCTGCTGTTGCTGCCTTAGGATTGGGCTATGCAGGCGGAGAGGCCGTCTCGACTATGGTAAAAGCATTTCGCGAGAGGAGAGATTTTCTGGTCAAGAGCTTTGGAGAATTGGAGGGCGTGAAAATTTCCGAGCCCCAGGTAAAAAGGGTTCTGAATTAATGTTATTTGTTAGTCGAATGCCGGTGTTATATCTTCTATCTTTGGTCACAAACTGTACCTCTTCTTGCAGGGAGCTTTTTATCTCTTCCTTGATTTCAGTTCTTATTATGGTTCAAATGCCGATGGGTTTGGTGTGATCGATGGCTCAGAGTCTCTCTGTCGATATTTGCTTGACGAGGCTCAAGTGAGATTTTTTTTTTCCTATTTATCCCATATCCCACTAAAAGCAGAAAACTGAATTCACCAAAACATTGAATTTGAAAATAAACTTTGATTCCTCTGTGATTACATTATAAAATGTCCTGTTAGTTCAAAAGTTTCAATGCTTAGTTGAATTTGGAATTTAATATTAGGTTGCTCTTGTTCCGGGCGATGCTTTTGGGGACGACACATGCATCCGCATTTCATACGCAGAGTCCCTAAAGACTCTGCAGGCTGCGGTGGAAAGAATCAAGAGTGCACTCGTCTCCCTCAAGCCGGTTGCTGTTTCTGTTTAGTCTTGTGATATTTTACTGAAAGACTTGTGATATTTTACTGAAATAATTGAGATTTTAGGTATTCACTGTATGATTTATAAGTTTGTGCTTGCATTTTGATTTATAAAAAATTACAATTATTGTTAAACCAGTAAGATTATTATATACAAAAATGATGTGAGTATATACTACTATTTATAAATTTAAAATAATTTTACAAAATATACTTTAGAATAATGTCATATTTTTTGTTTTTAATAAAAACTTAAACATACTAATAATAAATAATGAGTAGTACTCTATTTATTAGTCTCACCAATAATATATCTTTCTCTAAAAGTAAAAATTGTTACTTTTGTTATAAACTCAAGAGAATTGAGAGAGAATAATATAGTAGAAAGAGAGACAATATAAGAGGAGAATTGAGAGAGAATAATATAGTAGAAAGAGAGACAATATAAGAGGAGAATAGAATTCTTATGAATTCTTATTTCACGGGAGACCACTTTATATAGGATACAAAGTAGGGTTTCTGTTTTGTTCACCAAGAAAGGGTAAACTAGTCATTCACTAATTAATAATATTCATAACACTCCCCCTTGAATGACTATTTACAGGATTGTTGCCTCGTTAAAACCTTGCCAGGAAAACCCAGTAGGATAAAACCTCGACGAAGGAAAAAGAGTACAGCTTGCTCCCCCTGATTGTAATCACCGAAGATCTTTGACTTTGTGATCAATCAGTCTCATTAAAACATGTAACTAATAAAACCATATAGGAAAAACTTAGTTATTCAAATATAACTTTTGGTCTTCAGGACACAACTTTTGAATTGTCGAGTTTCACATTCATTTATATTATTGTATATTTTTCGTCCTTCAGGGACATGCCTTTACCAGACATCTATATTGACTAGAGCATTCGCAATTGCTATAACCGGCCGGTAACTCTGCTGGAGTATTTTAGATGCGTCTAGTGTTCAATATACATTTCTTCACAAATGAATAATAATGTGAACTTCAATTCACAATCATTTGAACTTCAGGTTCTATATCTCAGTTTATCTCGAAAACAAACTCATATGGAACATTCTGATGTCCTCATTAATTATTATCGAGTGATATACATGTCTCGTTAAAAACCTCGTTATAAAACCCTGTAGGAAAAAATACTCGAGGAAAAGAGTACATGACATTCATATTTATATTGTGGTGATTACCTCGTTAAAAACCTTTAACTAAGAAAACCCCGTGGGAAAAACTTAGTAAGGGAAAAAGAGTGCAATCACTGGTCTTCGGTACCTTGTCTTCAATATCATTTTTGTCCATAATGACATATGTAATATGATACTCTATACATGTTCTGATTTTCATTTCAGGAATTTTAAAATCCATCCAGGATTTTCATGTATGTACCTTTCTAATGACTTCTACATGGTCAAATATATCTATCGTTGTTGCTGCCATAAATATTAAGTAGCGGAACTTAATGTCATCCTTAAAAATATTTGATTAACATCGAGTTTCTGCGAAAAACTCTTGAGCAACTAATCTCGCTTTTATATCTCACCACATCATTATTCGTTTTGAACACCCACGTATATCCTTCTGGGATAATATTTTTATCCAGCGAGTAATGCTCAACCTCAATTGCTCATTTCTATTTTCTTGAGTGCTGCTCGCACACTATTATAGATATGAGTTTTGGATCCAAATTTTCTAGAGCAACTCTTGAGGTAAATATGAAGTTGACGACTTTTTATTTTTCCATTTGATGACAATTCAATATATCAACCAAAGCATTTCCCATAATATTTAATTTGGTTGTTCCGCAATCCCACGATTTTCTATTATTATGTGCATATGCTTTTTCAATGAGATTTTTATCTAATTCTTTTCAGGAGATTTTGAGGGTGACTTTTTTGTTTTTCCGCGGATTTATTTTATATCTTGAGATCGATTTACTACGCTTCAGGCGTATATTAGAATCAACATTTGAGTTGATCTCTTTGTTATTTGAACTCTTATAGTTCATTTATCACATATGTGATTTTGTCACACCTTCATTAATTTGACAGATTACTTGCTGAATATTGCAAGTCACTTATTTTCATGAACTTCGGGTTCAATTGATTGATGCGTGAATCTAGAATTGAAGATCGTTTTCATTCAATGAAATTTGTCGGCATTTCTATCTTTTATATTCTTATCTCCCCCTAATGCCGGGAAATGATCTTCCTCTAATATGCAAATCAGCATTATTACTGTAAACCGATCTTCAGGATATTTAATATACCTTATTTTTACTATGCCCGTTCATAAAAATACACTTTAATGGTGAATATAACTTGCATATATAAAAATAATTCGCAGATGGGATGGGATATACATATATAATAATCATGATATGCATCATTTTCAAGTACATTTGTAGTACTTGGGGATAATTAGTAAAGCTCTTCCGGAGCTCACTCTTAATATAACATCATTTGCATAACAATATTTTTACCAATAATCCTTCGGGGATATAGTATCTTTACCAATAATCCTTCGGGGATCAAAATACTTGGGTCATTCAAACTTTATTGACGAATAATCAAATCAAATATTCTTCAAGAATATTTATCAAATTTAATAAATCAATTGTGTATTCTTCAGGAATAACACGTCAAACACTAAGAAAATAATTGACTTTTTCGATATTCCATAAATACCCACATAATAAGATACGTTTGTTCTCGATTTTCAAAAGATATTATTCAGGGATAATTCGTATGTAATCATTGTTTCAAAGAGAACAATCGAATTTGGCGTTTCACTATGAGTATCATGAGATTTAACTTTATTAAAAAACATTTAATGTTTTCAATTTTGCTTCTTCAGGAGCAATCAATAAATTTTGCTTCTTCAGGAACAATCAATAAAAATATTTTTTTCAGAAATATTTTGTATTATTCCTTATGAATATCAATATTTATTCATGAATATCAAATCATATTCTTCATATCACAATGTTCTTCAGGAACGTTTAGTTTTGATATTTCTTCGGGAATATCATACCATAATATTCTTCAGGAACATTAAAATTTTAATTGATTTACTAGGCATAACTAATTTGATATTACTTCAAGAATATCATATTATAGTGTTCTTCAGGAACTTAATCATAATTAATTTGATATTACTTCAAGAATATCAGATTATAATGTTTTTGATAACATATGATATTACTTCAGGAATATCAGGTTATAATGTTCTTCGGGAATATATGATATTACTTCAGGAATATCAGATTATAATGTTCTTCGAGAACATATTACTTTTGTGAAGAAGAGGAGAAGAAGTAGATATATTTATAATTATTAATAAATATAAATAAACATATAAATTCTTGCCTTGGATTTTGGATCTTGGATGAGTAGAACTTCGATGAAGAACGCGGTTGAGAGAGAATAATAAAGTAGAAAGAGAGACAATATAAGAGGAGAATAGAATTCTTATGAATTCTTATTTCACTCATATGGGGAGACCTGTTAGTGTAATATGCTACGCAGTGCACTGCCGCAGCGAGTCGCTAGGCAATGCGATGCAGCAGCATACTTACATGATTTTCTCTTTCTTCACATTGTGTACTGTTGTGCATCACATATTTTATGTGTGATCTATTTAGCATGTGATCTAGTTGATCCATGCGTGTTTATGCAACCAACACTCGTAGAGCATTGAAGACCTTGGTGCTGCGTTGAGTGCTACTCATGCTGCAGCAAGATGACACTCATGAGAATGTTTGCTGAAGACTCAAGACGCAATTGTTGCTGCAAGACCTCCAGAAGATATTGACGCAAGGTGTTGCACCAGTAGCTAAAGTTTGGCTGAAGTTTGGCCCTGTGCAAGACGTTGCAGCAGCGGTCAAACCAGAATCCCTATTTTCTAGCAACTGCCTAACAACTCGGTTTTCAAGGGATTTAGTTGAAGACTGAAGACACAGCGTTGCAGCAAGACTCGTTGAAGACGCTGATGCAAGGTGGTGCAATGGTTGTCCTGTCTGCGCAAGGCGTTGCAGCATCGGTCAAAACAGATTTCCTTGGATATAGGAACCGACTTACCTCTCTCTTTTCAAGGGAGTTGGTTACGGTTTTGAGCCTATAAATTGAAGGAGTCTTCAGCACATTCCTCACCTCTTCCATAACACTTTTTATATTTGTGAAAAGTCTCACCCGAGCTTTTCTACTTTGATCGCTCTCATTTCATCGAGAGTGATCGAACCTTTCAACTACGAGCATTGTAACAGAATATATTCAGCTGTAGTTTCTTTAGTGTTGGTTGGGTCGTGATCCTCGAATACGATACCTAAGGAATACATGTGTATGTCCGAAAGGTAGTCGAATATTTGTTCGGGATCAAACTTTGTAAAGACATTCGATCTTTATTAATCATTTTTGCCGTAAGGCACATTCGTATGGGTATAATTTAAATACCCATACAAGATTAATTTCGTTGTCTTTTATTGCTTTTCATTTTGTGTGTGTGTGTGCGTTCGTTTGTTTGTTTTTCACGTTTTTCATTATTCCGCTGCACTCTTTATTATCGTATCAAAATATACATTAATATATTTCTGATACCATATATAATCTACTCAAACAAAGTAAATCAAATAATAAACGAACGAATTCTTTTTCTGCAACGCGCTGCTGCAACACCCCAGTTGTTGCTGCTGCTGCAGCGCTGCGTAAGGAGTGCTGCGTATTTTCTCTATAATACCGCTGCGCCCCCGGCACTCACAAGTGGTATCAGAGCCAACACTAGATTCACTTAGTGTTACGGTCTCTCTGATTTACTCACACACATTTTTTCAGACGCCTCGTATATCATGAGAACACCGGTTGTTCTTGATGGTAGAAATTATGGTTGTTGGAAAACTCGTATTGAAGCGAGGATTAAATCCATTGATCGTAATTCTTGGCTTTCAGTCCTTAAAGGTTGGCCACCACCCGAGGATGACTTACCGAACTTTGGTAAGCTTGAAAAAGCACAAGAAAAATGGTCCACCAATGAGGTTGCTGCAACCCCTGCCTTAGCATGGCAAAATGACTGCCTCACAGATCTTGCAGCCAGGGCAAGGGGTTTCACGTTTTTCGTTGTCTCAACTGATGATGATGCTGCATCAACTGATGTTGTTGTTGCTGCATCACCTGCATACACTAAGATAGGACTTCGACCATCTGAAATCAGAAAATCTTTGTGTATGCGCAGCGTGCCGTAAATGCACGTCTGCAACCGCTGCCGCACTGACATGAAAATTTCAACTTCACTTTGAGTCTTGCCGCATCAGAATGTGATAATAAAGAATGTAAAATCTTCCGAAGGCAGAGAGGATATCCAAAGCTCCGAGGCAACATAGACGAACCCACATACCAAAAGAAATGACAAAAAAAAACAACATATACAAAGGGTTTAGATTCAATGTACTCAGTGCCTAGGATATTCAATACATTCAATTTCTGCATCACGGTAAAATCATTAGAGAAGTATGTAGTTTATTTCATATGCAGCGTGTTGCCGCATTAGGAGACTTTTCACATCTCCTGTTTTTTTTTAGTTAGTTCTTCATTGAATAATTTATCTTAGAAGTCAACACACCGAAAAAAAAAAGGCAAAAAATAAAATAAAAATTCATTGCCGCAAGAAGCTTCGACGATGCCACAGCGTGCTTCCGCATTAGGCCCTGGTACTTCAATATTATGTCTGCGTTGCCGCAAGATATGTGCCCTGCAGCTGTTCTCAAGAACAATGTGTATGGCCTGTACCTTTCATCACAAAAAAGGGGGAGTGAAGTTCAGGAAGAGCAAGTGGATGAGCAAAGGAAGCCATTGCAGATGATGCATCAGCAAGGGGGAGCCACTGCAGATGATGCATCAGCAAGGCAGCCATTGCAGAAGAAGGTTATGCACAAGTGGATGAGCAAAAAGCGCTATTGCAGATGATGCATCAGCAAGGTGTTGCCACTGCAGATGATGCATCAGCAAAGGAGAGCTATTGCAAAAGAAGTTTCATAAATTTAATTATTCTTTTATTGTTTATTTTAAATTGGTGTGATTCTCTTTTTAGATAATCTTTATCTACATTCTTTTTGTTAGGAAAGAATTTTAACTTAGAGGTAATTCACTAAGGGGGAGTGTGTTCTTCCTTAGTGATAATGCCTAGATATGATCTTAAACTTCTAGGTTAAAGAGAGTTTTCATTGAGGGGGAGTTGTTCTTATGCTCTTCCTCATGTTTTGTGAAGAAAGATAAAAAGGGGGAGTTTGTTAGTGTAATATGCTACGCAGTGCACTGCCGCAGCGAGTCGCTGGGCAATGCGATGCAGCAGCATACTTACATGATTTTCTCTTTCTTCACATTGTGTACTGTTGTGCATCACATATTTTATGTGTGATCTATTTAGCATGTGATCTAGTTGATCCATGCGTGTTTATGCAACCAACACTCGTCGAGCATTGAAGACCTTGGTGCTGCGTTGAGTGCTACTCATGCTGCAGCAAGATGACACTCATGAGAATGTTTGCTGAAGACTCAAGACGCAATTGTTGCTGCAAGACCTCCAGAAGATATTGACGCAAGGTGTTGCAGCAGTAGCTGAAGTTTGGCTGAAGTTTGGCCCTGTGCAAGACGTTGCAGCAGCGGTCAAACCAAAATCCCTATTTTCTAGCAACTGCCTAACAACTCGGTTTTCAAGGGATTTAGTTGAAGACTGAAGACACAGCGTTGCAGCAAGACTCGTTGAAGACGCTGATGCAAGGTGGTGCAATGGTTGTCCTGTCTGCGCAAGGCGTTGCAGCATCGGTCAAAACAGATTTCCTTGGATATAGGAACCGACTTACCTCTCTCTTTTCAAGGGAGTTGGTTACGGTTTTGAGCCTATAAATTGAAGGAGTCTTCAGCACATTCCTCACCTCTTCCATAACACTTTTTATATTTGTGAAAAGTCTCACCCGAGCTTTTCTACTTTGATCGCTCTCATTTCATCGAGAGTGATCGAACCTTTCAACTACGAGCATTGTAACAGAATATATTCAGCTGTAGTTTCTTTAGTGTTGGTTGGGTCGTGATCCTCGAATACGATACCTAAGGAATACATGTGTATGTCCGAAAGGTAGTCGAATATTTGTTCGGGATCAAATTGTAAAGACATTCGATCTTTATTAATCATTTTTGCCGTAAGGCACATTCGTATGGGTATAATTTAAATACCCATACAAGATTAATTTCGTTGTTTTTTATTGCTTTTCATTTTGTGTGTGTGTGTGCGTTCGTTTGTTTGTTTTTCACGTTTTTCATTATTCCGCTGCACTCTTTATTATCGTATCAAAATATACATTAATATATTTCTGATACCATATATAATCTACTCAAACAAAGTAAATCAAATAATAAACGAACGAATTCTTTTTCTGCAACGCGCTGCTGCAACACCCCAGTTGTTGCTGCTGCTGCAGCGCTGCGTAAGGAGTGCTGCGTATTTTCTCTATAATACCGCTGCGCCCCCGGCACTCACAAGACCCCTTTATATATAGGATACAAAGTAGGGTTTCTGTCTTGTTCACCAAGAAAGGGTAAACTAGTCATTCACTAATTAATAATATTCGTAACAACTTTAATTTATTTTTTCATGCCACACCAGTGTTTTTTCAATAGATTTTTTCATAATCCAAGGTAGAATTCCTCACACCTTTGTGAATGCTCTTACGTTTGTGAATCCACAATGTACACATACTTCACCAAATAAAATTACAAATGATCACGATCACGATAATTGAATTCATAAATAATCATGTTTTTTATCTTTTCATTTTTTTCAAATGATGTATTTTTGCTCGAAATACCTTTGTGTCAATGATTTTTTTTGTTATCCAATTATCGTAAGAAAAAAAAACATAGAACTTTAAGTGCGAGCAATGTGTCCGTTTTTTGTCATCGTTTTTCGTCCTTTTATGGGCTGAGTCAAAAATGTCCAAACCAGCTCTCTGAGGAACCGAGCAAGTACTTAGCATATGAACAAAAGCAAAGGGGATATGCATTAGTACTCATATGATCTCTGCACAACTGCAATGGACAACAACATGCATAAAGTGACATCCTCTGCATATTTACCAAAATACCCATCAGTTCTTGCTCATGTCCTAGCTAGATTCTCTACCCCAATATTGTAATACCTCTACTCTCTACTTGTAATAGCGCGCAATTGATGACGCACTTCTTTTCTTAATTACAAGGAAGTGCGACAACTAATTTGACACAGATAGAATATTTATAACGAGAAAATAGAGTCAAAAACGAAATTACACGAACCCGACTACGCACTCGTATAAATAAACGAGTGAAGTTATCAGCACGCACGCAACGAGAATCAAATGAAGATATTCGCTCTAAAATTGAATATATAGACTTAAAACTATTGGAGTATATATTTGACTCAATAATATAGATATCAAGTTATCTAATTTATTTAACAATTGGAAATTTTAGATGGTGCAAAAGTTTGACATTGAAATTAGTAAATCAAATATATCTTCTAATACTCTACTACTATAATAATTTTGCCCAAAGCTAGCTTGAATATATTCTTCAATAAACAATTGAGGTTTTGATGCATATATGTTGTTACAAATCAAGTCAAGAACCTAGCTAACACCATAAAATTAATCGTAGTATTATTACACACATTCACACACACAATAAAGTGATTTTGACCTCACACATAAGTCATAACTCTGTTCTCTCTCTCTATATATACAATAATTAATTATAGACAGAGAAATTAATGAAAGAACTTTGTGTACGTAGATGCGATGTCCAAGGCTCTTTATTTCTTCCTTGTTATTTATTGCTCTTTGTCTGTTTCCTTGCGTCCTCTGTTTTGCTCGTGTGTAGGAAAACAAACAAACAAACAACAAACAAAACTTGAGAAACAAACAAAATTAAATACAGTACATAACACACTACTATCTACACTAGCTTAAGTTTTGAAAACTTTTCTACTAATCGAATCGGTTATTAAAATTTTAAATAGGTGAGAAACGTTGCATGATAGAATTGTTGTGTAAGAGGTGAAAGATTTATTTATATTTACTTGAATGGATTTCAATCACTTGGAGTTTTGGACAACATTAATTTATATCGGCATGTTATATAATACTTAGCTTTGTACAATTTACCTGTCAAGAATGTGCATGAGTCATGACACAACTCTATTTGTTCATAAACGTTTATGATATTAGGTACTATAAATCCGGCAGAGTATTGAGCAGTCGAAGGCTGGAATGAAAGTCGATATTGTAAAATAAAAATGACTAATTGAATTTAATATGTCTGAATTTAATTGAACTTAATAAGTATGAACTGAACTGATACACTGAATTAAACTTAATAGATTTGAATTAGAGTTAAATGAATTGAAGTGAATTGAGAATAAATCGAAGATAACATACATGTCCTCAGATTATTTCATTTACAATAAAATATTTTATTTCTCTAAATCATTTTAGAAGGACAAATAGAGTATTACTTTTGTCCATGACCTATAGAATAGACACATGTGTACAAACACAAAAAGAAAATCTATTCTTTAAAAAAATAGTATAGCACATCTTCACTGGAGAGAAGTACTTAAACAACACACCAAATTTCAAATCTTTTTTAACTATACAATTAAAAAACTAATGACAATAACTTGTCGAAATCACTTACTACAAACGCTATAAATTGGACATGTACAGAAACCATATAATCCCCTGTAGAAAAAACAGAGAGAGAGACAGAGAGAAAAGTGTAAAATAGTTTGTAAAAATGGAGGTTGTCCAAGCGAGTAGAAGAATCTGCAGAGAAACAACAACAAACTCAGAAAGACCATCATCATCATCATCATCATCTTCCAAACCCAGAATCATGAGTAGGCCCACCTTCAAGAAAGGGCAGATTCTTTACTACCTCTCAAGAAACGGCCAGCTGGAGCACCCTCATTACATGGAGGTCACTCACCTCGCTCACCAACACCTCCGTCTGAAAGACGTCGTCGATCGGCTCACCCTCCTCCGAGGAAAAGGCATGCCCTCTCTCTACTCCTGGTCCTGCAAAAGAAGCTACAAGAACGGCTTCGTCTGGAACGACTTGTCCGAGAATGACGTCATCTTTCCGTCCGAAGGAGCCGAGTACGTCCTCAAAGGGTCCGAACTCATCGAGGGTTGCACCGGTAATTACTTCATTTTCTTGATTTCTTGATAAAAATCGAGTCTTTTGAATTTTTATTTGTGGGTTTTGGAGAAATTAGATAAAGATTGAATCTTTCGATTTTTGGGTTTCAGAGAAGTTGCACCAGCAGCTTCAGCTTCAGCCGGAGGTAAATTTCCAGCCGAAACGCAAGAATTTGGCCTCGAAACGGCTCGCCGGAGGGGACGAGTTAATGGGCGGATTCCGGTGCCGTGATCACGGCGAGGGCTCGGAGCAAGGCGGAGAGGAGGAGGAGGAGGACGAGGAGGACGAAGAGAAGGGGGTTTCCGCCGCCGACGGGGTCGTTGGGGAATTTCGTCGAACAGGTGGCGCGCGCAAGAAAGACGGCCCGTCGGAACTGATCCTCCACGGCGGCGGTAACGGCAACCAGTCCTCGTCCCCGCCGTCGACCGCGTCGTCGACCGTCTCCGACAAAGCCAACAACGGCGACGATCCGGTCGGGACAGAGCCGCTGCTGAGCAGGAACTCGATGCTGCTCAGCCTCATCGCGTGCGGCGGCTCGGCCTCGTTCAGGAAGGCCGCCGCGGCGCCGCCGACGCCGCCGCCCGCATCCGCCAGGAAGAGCGGCGGAAATCTGCAGAGGGGGGTCGTTTGCAGGGCGGCGGCGAAGGCGGCGGCGGCGGACGAGGAGGAGATGATGATGATCGGTTGCATGTCGGAGAATCCGAGGTTCGGGAACTTGCAGGCGGAGGAGAAGGAGTACTTCAGCGGGAGCATCGTGGAGACGATGGCCGGCGGCAGGGCCGAGGCGGAAGGCGCCGCCGGGTTGAAGAGGTCGTCTTCCCACAACGAAGAAAGGTGAGTGTGTTCACATCTCTTCATATATGCTTCTATTGTTTGTGTGTGTTGTTTGGTCTCGTTTAATCGAGTAGTCGAACGCGAGTAGTCGTTTCAATTTGAAATTCAATTTCGAGTCGAGCTTTTGAAACCTAATTTTACACGAAAACGAACACAATATATTGTTAAATGAGTCGAGCTCGAGCTAGTTTAAAATTGTTGTCTTCGATCACATCGAGTTATCTCGTGCTTTTGATGTGTGTAAATTGATCTTGTTTAATCGTTTATTCTTGATAATTTAAATGTAAAAAAAATATAGTTATGTTTTAAGGTGCATTTGTAAAATTGAGAAATAATTGGGGCATTTTTGTAATTAGGCCAATCTTAGGTGTGTAGTGTCTCACTCATGTGAACTACACAAAGAATTGTGGTTTCCAACAAAAGATACAAAGAAAATGTAGAGAACAAGTCAACTGATTTGAGTAGAACTGTGAGTGAAAAACCAAAGGGGAAGAAGAAGACTTATTTTGTCCTTTAGCTTTTGGCAAGAAGTGAGAAAGTGAATTTTTACAGAGGGCAGTTTGAACATACAATAAAATTTTGATGTGACTTTTTGTTCAATGCAATAGTAATTTATTTGTGGGCCTAATTTGAATACTACTATAAAACAAGAGTCAACTAATATTTGGGTCAACCCACACTTCAAGATTTGTTTGAAGTTGGATTTTTCGATTTTTTATTTTGTTAATCGTGTGCTAACGATGTGATTTGGTTGGGTTCGATTAGGAGTGCCATGACGGGACTAGGCGATGAAGACGAAGTCAAGAAAGAAGTGGAAATGGAGAAGGGTATGAGAGGAAAATGCCTTCCGAGGAAGAAATCTTCTTGTTCTTCCAAGCAAACCAAGAAATGACCTAATCTTTTGTTCTTGTTATTATTATTATTATTATTAAAAAATATTAATTTAGGAATTAATTGGAATGATGTGAGATTGACTTTTGAGTTTTGACCCCAACTGTGTTGAAACAGGCTTTGCAGTAAAAATGTTAATGATGGAATGGGTGAGTTTTCCTCTGCTGAGCTAATTAAAATTTAAAAATCATCAGCTGTCACGTCACATCTCTTTCTTTATGAGAAATAAATGAATTCACAAATTCCAAATTCACGTCTCTTTAGACTATTTACAAGGATGTTAATAAAAAATTCACAGTTGAGTCCTCAGCATAGCGGAGTGGCAAAACCTGTGAATCTGTGATGATGTGGGTGAGATATTCCCCGTCGATGCAGGTTTCGAATCTCGGGTGACACAAATTGGTTTCGAATCTCGGGTGACACAAATTTTCATTGAAATATTATGAAGGTTTGTCCTGGGGTTCGACCTATTGGCTCTCTCGCACAGATGTCTGCTACTCGGGCAAATCTCTCGATTTACATGGGGTTGAATTTCTCGTATTTCCACCTTATAAAAAAAATTCAACGCTTGAAAAGCTATAACGAGGGAAGTGTTTTAAAAATCGGGTCTAGGCGAGGCCTAGGCGCTAGGCGGGGTATACCTCCTAGATTTTCCATTCTAGGTGGGTTTAGACGGATTTAGGCGGGCCAAACGGAGATTAATCGGGTCTAGACGGTCTAGGCGGGGATTAATCGGCCATTTTGTATAAAAAAAATTAAAATAATGTATTTCTTCTCGTTGCGAATTTAACGTTTTTATTGATTACAAAAGTTTAAAAATTATATTTTTTGTGTTAAAAATATTTTTAAAAAATAATATTTTATTTGATTTGTGAAATATAATAATTTTTTTATAATATTTTAGTTTTTTTAAACCTATAAACAAATATGATATAACTAATTATTATAATTAAAGTTAAAAACTTGTTACTTTTTCGAAAAATATATATAAAATTTATTTTTAAAATATAATATTAATTAAATAAATATAAAAATTTAAAACGATTAACCCCCGTCTAGTTCTCGATTAATCTCTCTAAGCCCTAAGCCCCTAGTCACCGCCCGCCTAGCGCCTTTTAGAAGGGTGTTGAAATGCATGTTGAAATCCACTTGGATTATTTGGTGTTGAAATAATTCAACTAGTTGAATGAAAAATGAAAGAGTAACATTTTGATAAGTGTAGACTACTTGATTGGTTAGATAATAAATATTAACTCGTCTTTTTTTAAACACTACTAGTATTATTTTATAGTAAATATTTTTTAATTTTTTTTATATCAAAATTAATCATTTTTAGTGCTCTATAAATAAAATTTTGTTTTATTTGATTTGAACAAAAATAAATATATCATATTTTTCTCTATAATTATAAAATAAAACAAAATATGAAATAAAAGTAATGGAGTGAAGTGTTGAATTTTATTAAATGAAATCATTATAGAATAATTATGTGGATTGAATAATTACGTGGAAGAGAGAGAAGATAATTTGGAGTAATAAAGTAGGGTGTTGAATGTTAAAATCATTGTACATACTCTAAGAATTTAGAATAATTTAGAATATCGTGCCATAAAAATAGTCAGAAGTGATCAACGTTGATTTTTTTTGTCGGTCTAATACATATAAAAATACTAAAATAAAATTTAATAATTAAATTTTATTTTAATTAATTTTTCATAATTTTTTTACACTATTTATTATATGTATTGTAGAGACAAAAAAAAAAAGTCAACAGTGACCATATGTCACAATTTATGTGAGAAGGATTGATTACTCTTTAGTTCACTAAAAATACAATACATTTCCAGTTCACTTTCTAGTTCACTGTATAAATTTAGAAAAATATTAATTTTTGATTTTTTAATTAAAAGTAAAGTTTAAAAATGTATTTTTAAGTTAAAAATTAAAATAATTGTGAGTTGAGTTTAAAAATTAAATTAATAAAACTAGAATAAAATAACATTTTAAAATGAAAAAAATTAAAACATTTATTTTAATTAAAATGCAAGATATTACTATAAAAGACTATATAACTAGATGAATTCAAAAGTTAAAATAACTCATGACTTATTTTTATAATTAAGAAAAACTTACTAATTTAATTATAAACAAATTTAAATAGTTACTCTTTATCCATTACTAAAAACCTGTTTTTTATCGCTTGAGTTCAGTTCACTTTTCGTTTTCTTTTTAAAATAAATTAAAATAATTTAAATTAATAATTTTAAGTATACAATCTAGTTAATGTAACAATATTATTAATATTTTAAAAAAATTATTTAATAATTTATAATAATAATAATTTTTTTATAAAAAAAATCAATTTAGTAGAATTCGTTCAGTTTAGATCGTTTTAGTTCAGTTCAATCGAGGTTTCAACCGTTTTAGTTTAAAAGAACAAGTATAACTCCGTTCTAGAAAAATTTCCACATTTTTTTGTAATTAAAAAAAAAATTGAAAAAAGTGTTTAAAACTTTAAAAAAAATTGAAATTTAATAAAAAGTGTTTAAACTTTTATAAATCAGAAATAGTATATAAGTTATGAAATAAATTGGGAAAAATAGCAATAAAACCATTTTTCAACCGGATGAGCCACCAGAAGCGGTCGACCGCCGTCGAGAGCGACCACCTCTGCTCCGAATCGGAAGACTGTAGGTCGACATGGACATCGTATCCATCGAATCGGAAAATCACGAGCCTGCCCTCGATTCAACCGCGATAGCACCTCCGAGCTACGGCAACGTTCCCGATTCCGACGCCGATGTACAGGTCTCCGCCCTTCACTTCTCCGCCAACGGCCGGACCGAGGTCAGTCTTCGATCGATTTCCCTACCCCACCCCGATGATTGATTTTGGTTGCCTCGTTTTATTCATTTTTTATTTATCCGATTAGGTCGATCGACACAACCATGAAGGTGTTCGATGAAATGTTCGAGACGAATTTCGTTTCTTGGAGCACGTTGATGGGTGGGTTAGTGAGGTGGAGAATGTCGTCCGAAGCTATCGGGCTGTTCGAAAAGGATGCGGGTCGTTGACGTGAGGCCCGACGAGGTCACCATGGTGATGGCGCTATTTGCGAGGAGAAGCGGATGGTTACGTTGTGTTTGATTGCTGCCACAGCCCACAGAAATCAAGTAGTAGAGAGTAAGGCCTGCATCGACCCACCTAGTTTTATTTGACTAGTAAGTGCAAGATAAAATGTAATTGATTTGACTTCGGCCCGTTTTAATCAAAGTTGTGTAATCTGTTACGATTCCTTGTCATTTCGCATAACATGCTGTGTTTTTTTTCCTTTAGTTTTACCATGTGGGCTCATGCAGAACACATGTAAAACATTATGTGGAATCCCTTTGCTTTTACATGCATGCCAAAGAAAATACTCTTAAGCTTATTGTCAGTTTGTTTTGAGAGTCATTACTGCATTTATAGATCATCAATTGCTTGTCATGTGTTGCTTTGGTGGTTTTGTAATTGTTAGTTTTAAGTTGTTAATGAGGTGGAATTGATTATTGGTGAGACACTTTGGAGTTTTGTACAAGTTTTATTTTTTTATTTTTTTATTTTGCTTTATGGATTTGCCTGTGGATGGGATTATGATGATGATGCAGAAATAATTTGGGATTTGTTATTTCATTTGTGTGATTAATCAATCTTTTGTGATGTTATGTCACCAGTTGGTGTTTTCTAATGATGTTTTATTTGATGCAGGCTTGCAAGAGGCAGTGGTCAAGTGGTGAATGGTGATAAGGACATCGTGTACAGCCACAAAGACTTGAGTTTGGAGGACTGAGAGAGAGACCATAAGGATGTATGATCTTAAGTACTGTCGAGTCACCCACATCTGGAGTATAATATAGTATTTAAAAGGCATGGAAAAACAATTACATTTTTTGTGGAGAGGAGGGGTGATAGATGCATCGTTGGAACTACACGTCTGTATAGCGATCCTTCCAGAGCCTGGGAATGGAGGCGGAGCTCGAGTCGGTTATGGAGACAACGACCGAGCTCGAGAGTTTTAATATGTTTTCTCTGGAATTGTTGGGCTGTACAGGCAGTGGCACAAAATGCCTATGCATCAACTTTTGTGTCTTGTTTGAGTGGCATTTTCATGTGTACACAAATAATATGTTTGTTTCATTTTTCGACTGCGAGTAGTGTTACTATTACGAGCCGAGCTTATAATTCTTTTCTTCAGTATATTTTTATTTTTCAATTGAAATTCAAATCTAAAATATGATATTCAGTGTATTTTTATAACATTGAATGACATATTTTAACACTGAATGTCATATTTTAACACTGAACATACTGAATGACATATTTTAACACTGGATGACATATTTTAACACTGAACACACTGAATGTCATATTTTAACACACTGAATGACATATTTTAACACTGAATGTTATATTTTAACACTGAACATACTGAATGTCATATTTTAACATTGAATGACATAGTTAAACACTGAATATCATATTTTAACACTGAACACACTGAATATCATATTTTAACACACTGAATGTCATATTTTAACACTGAATGTCATAAAAACACACTGAATGTCATATTTTAACACTGAATGTCATAAAAACACACTGAATGTCCCATTTTTACACTGAATGTCTCTGGCAAATACACTGAATGTCCTATTTTTATTCTAAATGTATCCAGCAACAAAAGAACACATTGACTTTCATAAAAATACAGTGAATGTCATATTTTTTATTTGAATTTCAATTAAAAAAAAAAAGAAAAAAAAAAGAAGAAAACATCAACACTACTATTCGAGCGCATTTTCCGATCGAATACGAACTCGATGTTGTGTCCAAATGGAAATGGAAGGGAAGCTGGACGCAGCTCGTCTTTGTCTGCTCTATTTTCATCAAGAGCGCAAGGAGCTGATTGAAAAGGCTATGGATCGGATGATGACGAGCACAAGTATGATGATGAAGATGACAAGGATGATGATGACGAGCACAAAGAAGCTGATGACGAGCACAAGGATGGAGACGAAAATGAAGTTTTATTGTACACATAATATTAATTATGATCTTTATTATTTGTTTCGAATGAATCATTTTCTGGATTATATTTGTTTTGTAATTGAAATTGTCATGTGATACATTTTGTTAAATATGTTCGAAATGGTCGAAGTATGGATTAACATACTGAATGTCATATTTTAACACTGAATGACCTATTTTAACACTGAACATACTGAATGTCATATTTTAACATTGAATGTCATATTTTAACACTGAACACACTGAATGTCATATTTTAACACTGAACACACTGAATGTCATATTTAAACACACTGAATGTCATATTTAAACACACTGAATGTCATATTTTAACACTGAATGTCATATTTTAACACTGAACATACTGAATGTCATATTTTAACACTGAATGACTTATTTTAACACTGAACATACTGAATGACATATTTTAACACTGAATGTCATATTTTAACACTGAACACACTGAATGTCATATTTTAACACACTGAATGTCATATTTTAACACTGAATGTCATATTTTATTACTGAACACACTGGATGTCATAAAAACACACTGAATGTCATATTTTAACACTGAACATACTGAATGTCGTATTTTAACACTGAATGTCATATTTTAACACTGATCATACTGAATGTCATATTGGCAAACACACTGAATGAGTAACAACATACTGAATGTCATATTTTAACACTGAATGTTATAACAAACATTGAATGTCATATTTTTACACTGAATATTATAATAAACACTGAATGTCATATTTTAACACTGAATGTCATATTTTTACACTGAATATTATAACAAACACTGAATGTCATATTTTAACACTAAATGTCATATTTTTACACTGAATATTATAACAAACACTGAATGTCATATTTTAACACTGAATGACATATATTTACACTGAATATTATAACAAACACTTAATGTCATATTTTAACACTGAATATTATAATATACACTGAATGTCATATTTTAACACTTAATATTATAAAAAAACACTGAATGTCACATTTTTACACTGAATATTATAAATTTCCCAAAAAAAAAAATCTACAATTGTCGGAGGCGACCGGCGCAGCATTTCCTGGCGCCTGGAGGATTGTTGTTAGCCAGTGGTCCTCTAGGAGGATAGTTTCCAGAAGGGCTACTATTCTGAGGCATCCCTCCTCCAGTATTCAGAGGAGTGAAATTCGTTGGCCCTCCCGTGGGAGAGCCACCAGTGTTCTGCATATCTCTTCTCCTATCTTGAGTTCGAGGCCTGTCATGGTTAATGGGTCTGTCATTGCGCCTATTCCTATCATTTGCCCGTGCATTGTTTCTCTCCCACTCCTCGTGGTATTTAGGATGGTACGGGACAGCCTCTCCATTGATAAATGGTTCACCTGCAGATATGATTATACAGATAATGTTAGTAAAGACATACACTTTTTTTTTTTTTTCAGTTTATGTACCTTATTTCCTCATTAATGAAAGAACACTGAGTTTCCTTTAGATAATTTTTTATGGGTACAACATAAAAGCAAACGGGAAACACATTTCCACAATTCAACCAATTACTATAATATAACCGAGAACAGCATACCTCCGTAATCTTTATTCCTAACATTCCGTAAACAAATGTGTTGTGCATACCTACAACAAGAGTTTCTTGGTGTCTGTGTTTTCGGACTCCGTGTCACACCCGCACACCACTCCGTGCCCTCTCGTCTTCCACGACTCGTTGGCTCTCGAAGCCACCGAGCGATCCCTGTACGAAGCCATCAACATGAACATGAATCGAGGAGCTCCTTCATCTGCACCTGGACCTCGTCGACGTCTCTGTCTCCTCCAGCGCGTGGGAGGGACGGATTTTCCTCATCGCATTGAACAATCACAAAGCTTCCTCCCCGAAGCCGTTCTCGGAGTAACCCGAAATGATGGCATTCAACGTCACGATATTTCTCACGGATATTTCATCAAACACCTTCCGCGCTTCCTCGCGAAGACGACGGATTCTCTGTCGATTAGTAACTCGTCGGGGCTGCACTCGTCTCCCACGTGGATCGCCCTAGCCAAGAGCACCTCCGGATTCTCGACGATGTTGTCGGCCGCCTTGCTCAGGAAGCGCCCGAGGAGGCCGATCCCAACGAACACGCACGCGAGGAGCTTCGAGGTCGGGGCGTCGGGCACGAGGTAGACGTCACAACAGCCCGCCTCCTTCGTCGTCGCACAACCACCGCGACCAGCTGCTCCGGTACAATTCCGTCAATCTCACCGATTCCACTCCGTCGCTGCATCACCATCGACGACCGCCAACGAAATCGAGGTCGCAACCCGCTGCTCGCCGTCGGACCGAATCTGTCCAGCGAATCCAACCCTCGGCCTACGTCTACGACATTCACCAGGATCGTGTCGCGGAGCTGGAGATCGAACCATTCGAACGGCTCCGAAAACCTCTGGAAATCCAAATTAGAGATTCAATTCGGTGGAAGGATATTTTCGTCTTTCCGGATACATTTTTTTGGCTTAATTGGAACATTTTGGCCTAATTGACACGAAAATTGGAGATTGACCTTATTGGTCAAAAAATGCTGAAAATTAGCCTTATTGCCATTTTTCCCATTGTAAGTAAAATAATTAATAGGTAAACATAAAAAATAGTACATTTTTGAAGTCAAAAAATAGATTAATTTTAAGTAACCTTTTTAACAAGAACAAACATAAAAGGAAAATTGTAATTTAAATTTAAATTTAAATTGAAAGTATTTTATTACATTGGACCCTAGCAATCAGCAGTCGCACTCTAGGCCCGAGTCTAGTAAGACTTCAAATGCACTGGACGAGCGGTGCACTTTAACCTACTGTATATAATGATTTCTTTTACGCTTTGTGTCCATATGTTTTAAATGGTAGAATTATTATTTTATATTTATTTATATTTTATATAAAAACATTTAATCATATTTTCGAAAATATATTTTATATAAAAAGAATTACACCAATTATATATTTTTCAATATATTATTTAATATATTTATTTATGATTTGAAACTTTTAAAACATGATTAATTTAGAAATTATAAATTATATTCTAAAATTTTAAAAATATTATATTTTAAAATATAATAAAAATAAATATAATTTTAAAATATTATACAACTACCAACTAATTTTAAAAAATTATATTACTACTATTATTTTATATTTTTATTATATATATTTTTATATGAAATATTATCATTTAAATAAAAAATAATAAAATAATAAAATCATTCAAATATTATCCATAAAAAATACTCCTTCTTATTCATTTTATATGTCGTTTTAACTAAAAAAAAATACAAAATCAATGAAGTTTAAGAGTTTTTAATAAAAAAAAACTCTTTTAAGAAATATTTTAACATTAATTTACTGGTTTAGTGCAACATAAATAGGGTTAAAATAAGCATAAATATTTATTATTAATTTGTGTGAAAAATGTTAAAAGACATATAAAAAGAATACGAGAAAGTATATCAAAATACGTTAAATCATAACAATGCAACAAAAATTATTATATATTTTTCACTCATAAGTAAATTTATAATTCTTTTATTAATAAAAATGATTGAGTAAAAAACGAATTGTAAAATTAAATTAACTTGTACAATTAAGAAAAATGTGTAAATTAAATTATTTTTTATTAATAAAAATGGGTAAAAATAAAAATAAATTGTTTAATAAAAATGTGTAAATTAAAAATAAGGGACGTTAAATATTTTTATACTTAATCTCATTGCGTTGCTGTGTCAGAAGAAGGGTAGCTATACTTATTTGGTATACTCTAAAGATGCCCTCGGTACCATATTGACGATCCTACAAAGATCCAATTTCAGTGATTAGAATCAGAACAAGTGATTGCTAGATTCGCGCGGGAACATCCACTTTGAGTTTTAAAGAGAGGGTTCGAAAACATATTTATTCTGACTCGTACGGAGAGATGCATTGGAGCACTGACGTGTATCATGCACCCGAATTTACATATGGTAATGTTCATCTATTAAATATTTTTTTACTTAATCTAACGGTGAGAAAGTGCACAGCTTATTGTCCAGTATATTTTTGCACTGAACGCCCACTAAATCGATAATTTATTACTTGTACCTAGAAGTAGAATGAGAATCGTGTACCCACATCCTTTTATAAAAAATAAAATAAAAAATAAATTAGTTTTAAGTTCTTTTTTCTCTTTTCTAAATCTTTTTTTTCTCTCCCCAATGTTTTTATTCTCTAAGATCAGTGTATATGTATATTTCACAACCCAAATTTTTGATTAAAATTAATAAATTATTTTGAGATTACACATATCGGGTTTAACAAGAAGTATCTCGTTGATAATTGAAAATTTATACAAAAATATATTAATGATGATTTATCAATTATATTTGATGAAAATTACGGAGGATTTGATTTGGCACGTTAAACAATTTTATTTAATTTTAATTTGTAATTTATTTTTGTGAAATATGATTAATTACTTAATTAAATAAACAATTTTATTTAATTTTAATGTGTAATTTATTTTTTTGAAAGATGATTACTTATTTATGTGATGAAGTTTTTAGTCTGGAACATGCTGATTTTATGTTGTGCTTATATTAGTGATTTTTGTTAGTGCGATAAAAGTATCTTAAGATGATGATTCTATAGCTTCAATATGAAGATTTTATCTACTTATGTGATTAAATAAATAATTTTATTTAATTTTAATTTGTAATTTATTTTTGTGAAAAATAATTACTTCTATATGATGAAGTTTTTAGTTTGGAACTCACTGATTTTATGTTGTGCTTAAATTAGTAATTTTTATTAAAGCATCTTCAAATTTTTCTACCAAGAATGATAATTTATATGATGATTTTTTTTAGACAATAAATATTTAAATGATGAGTATATTAATTTTGAGCTTCATTCATTAGTGGGCCGAGAGCCCAACAACAAAATGTACTCCTAGGAGCATAATATACCTATTGTCTAAATCCCTTCAAATTATAAATATACTTATTAATAGGGGTGACTATTCAGTACGGACGGGTACTCGCACCCGAATTTTTTGGGTACCCGTACCTTAATAAAAAAAAACCTCATCCCATAACTCACCCTCTTTGTTAAATCGGGTACCCAATACCCGAACCGGGTAATCGGGTACGGAAATCGGGTACCCAAAATTACCCTAAAATTTTAATTAACAAAAAATCAACAATGATAATCAAATTCAATATTGTATTTTTAACCAACCAACAAAAAAAATATCAATTAAAGTTCAAAATTGCAATAAAAAACAAAACAAAACAATTAAAAACAATCAAAATTTTCATTTATTATATATATAATTTATATTAATATATTTATTATTTTAATTTAAATAATTAATCGGGTATTTCGGGTATACCCGAACGGGTAATCGGGTACCCTAATACTCAATAATTTTAAAAATGAATCTCATAACCCTATCCTTTACATAAATTTTTTGGGTACGGGTACCCGAAAACCCAAACGAGTGCGGGTATTTCGATACAAACCCGAATACCCTAACCCGAATAATCACCTGTTGTGAATTGTGTGTTGGCCCAGTTTACTGGAGCCGGCCCAATTCAGGCAGCCCAGCACCCCATTAGAGTGCAGCCCATAAGTGCAGCCCACTCTCTTTGCACTCGGCCCATTTAACTCTCCAGTCCAGCCCACATACTAACCCTAATGGTCTGTTGACCAATCTTGACCCTTGATCCTTATTTGGTATGTTGTGGCTTCATCTGGACCGTTGCCTACCCTATTTCAGCTCTACCCTTCTCAGATACGACTCACTCTACTCTCTACCTACTGTGTGTAAACCGTACCTTTCACTGTGTGCGATTTCTGTCTTCTTCACCTCTGTTGGTGTTGCTGTGGTGTAGATCTGTGAGATCCTTGTGTGAGTGAGGGCTGTGAGTGAGTGCTAGAGAGATCCGGGAAAGGGTGGTGCTCTGGGGTGCTTGGGCGTGGCCGCTGTTCTTGCCTTCGTTGTGTAGCTACTGGAGAAACTTGCTGTGATAGCAATTTCTCAGTCCTGAGCCGATCTACCTTCTATCTCTCTCTCTGTTCTTATATATATATATATATATATATATATATATATATATATACTTGTTTATTCCGCTGCATGTGCCCTTTGTTCCATTCAAGCCCAGATCCTTGCACGGGCCGGTGATCTTCGGAGATCCGTTGACTGTTGAGATTTGGGATTTTGATTTGGCCTTAGGGCTTGAACAGATCTGACTCGGTTTGTTTGTTTGTGTATTTGCAGGTGTACGAGGCTCGCCGTAGAAGCGCGGAGCTCCTACAGTGGTATCAGAGCTACTGCTCCGTGCTCCGGTAACGGTCGGCAACCGGTGAAGCAGATCTGTACCCTAGGGTTTCAGATCTGCACGGATCTGTGAAGGTCGGCCCGAGCCCGACACCTCTAGGAGGCCCAGGTCGCAGATCCGAATTAGGTGTCCCCAGCCATTGTAAATCCGGGATTTCATCACCCCCTTGGCTGTAAGGTTGGCACCCGGATCGCCTGTGAAACGCGAAACGGGCCCTGCAATTGAGGTCACTTGCGAACACCTCGCTAGGTAAGCCTCTGTAAACCCCCTCACTTGCCTGTCAACGTGAAGGTCAGCCCGCCTGGAGGCTTATTTGACGGTCAGCCCGCCTGGAGGCACTCTGTGATGGTGTGGCCCGCCTGGTGGTCGTTTTAGTGTTGAAAATCTGTTTTTCAAAAGTGTTGCTCAAAATATTTTCTGGAAAATCTTTCTGAACTGAGTGTTTGAAAATTTAAATTGAAAATAACTTGATCAATCTGTTTTACTGAGTTAACTGCCTCTGTGTGTTTTGGATAGTTAACTAGGGTTTTGAGTGTTTGCTTGAATTCTGTGTGTCTAGCTTTGTGTGAGTCCTGTGAGTCTACTGTGGTGTGGTCTCTTGTGTGTTTCCTTTCTGTTTTTCTGGAGTTTTCAAAACTAGTAATCTGATTTTCAAAATGTCAGGGTATAACCTTCCCCCTTTTGATGGTAAAAGTGATTTTGTGATTTGGAAACAGAAAATGAAGGGTATTTTGATTCAACAAAAAGTTTACAAAGCTATAAGTGGCAATTATGCTACCACTGATACTGAAGCTATTCAAGCTGAAACTAATGAACTTGCCCACTCTGCCATTATACTTGGTTTATCTGCTACTGTGCTTAGGAAAGTTAGTGGGATTGAATCTGCAAAAGAACTTTGGGACAAACTTGAAGAACTTTATACTGAAACTTCTTTAAACAGCAAATTGTTTTTACTTGAAAAGTTTTTTAGATTCAAACTTGATATGAGTAAGGATATAAATGAAAACATTGACTCTTTCAATAAATTAATCCAAGATATCAAGTTAACTAGTGACAAGCACATTGATGATTACTCTGCTATTATTCTGTTGAATGCCATACCTGAGTCTTATTCTGATGTTAAGTCTGCTATTAAGTATGGTAGAGATGTTGTGACCCTTGAAACTGTGATTAACAGCCTTAAGAGTAAGGAACAGGATTTAAAATCTGGCAGAACTCCTAAGGCCACTAATGATGTTAATTATGTTAAGGGTAAATTCTGTTGGAATAGGTGACCGGCGAGCCAACGGTTGGCCGAGCGGTTAACCGTATTCCGTTATATAACGGTTTATTTCGTTAATTAATGAAACTTATATTAATGGCATATACTATATCTGCTCCCAATGTTGAATCATAGATATAGTCCTGTACAGTTACACATGTTGTATGAATTCGGTTTTGTGGAAACCGAGAGATAATTCTGTTAACGCAACGTAACTGGTCAAACTCAGTTCCTAGTCGATGGGTTACGCCAATAACAAGGATACCCGGCCTTTCCCCCTTGAGACTAGCACTTAGTGTATGTGGGCTAATCTCGAGCCTCGGTGTTGGGACATCGACATACTTGAGTGGGTGCTCACTGTTGATGAGTTCACTGAACCCCCTCTCCCTGGAATCTCTAAGTGGTTATCACTGATCGAGTAGAGAATTCCATAATATAGTTGTACACAATTAATCCTTAAGACCCAGACATCACCGTGACTTCATCAGAGGACTAGCTGTATCGTGACGTGTCTCTGATTCCCTGGAAAGGGAGTAAGTCGAAAAAGGAGACAATGTTCGTGCAGTTCGAAATCTGATGTGAAGTCTGTGCATGGTAGTAGGGGATCTGATCGCTTGATATAGATCATGGATGTCCTGTGTGTTCTGATGGTTCGTAGTCCCGGAATCTCTGGCCAGAGTTGAATAGTGAGGTGATTAGAGAAATGTGTTTCTCTGAATCAATCACGAATGGATTTTACGAAACCTAGAACGTACGCACAGTTATCAAACTCAACAAGAGATCTCGATTAACCAATATCTCTAGTTTGATCGGGACATATGTATCGGAGGGATCGTACTGTACGCTAACTATATTACAAGGTTCTTGCAGGCACTTCATTTGTATCTAGGGAATTAGTGAAGCGTGGCTGCTAGACGCTCGTCACTGATTCGTTGGGCACCGACTTGTTCGGAGATTAAATAATATGATTATTAATCTAAAACTCTTGGGAGTAGTTGAAATAAGAACAATATGTTGTTCGAATCACAATATGTTGTGAGCCCACGGCTAGTTATACACCTGAACCATTGAGGGTCACATTCTCGTGTAAACCGATCCTTGAATACGATCATGTATTAATTAACTGTTAATTAAGTACATATAGTCGGAGGTCAATATGATTGAATCCGAGATTCATAATTGTGATTATGAGTTGGAAATAATAATGAGCTAAAGAAAACGGACACAATGGTGTACACTTTCTATTTTGGGAAATTTCCCGATTTAGCAGTACCCCTGAAATGGGCTTTCCGATTTTGTGAAATTGGAAAATTTTATTTTTATCTCATATTGATGAGAAAATTAAAACGAGAAAGAAAATATAATCGTTATATTTTTCGGAGATGAAATTGATTGTCAATTTTGGAGAAACGTAATGAGTATTGGGCCGGCTAGGGTTAATGGATCCGATCCATTAGGGTTTGAGCCCAATAGGCTCCTTTCTTCACCTATAAAAGGAGCTCTATAGGCATGAGAATAAACACAGCAAAGTGAAGAGCTCAAAACACTAGCCTCACTTTCTCTCCTCTCCTCTCTCCCTCTCGTCCGCCCCCTCGGCTCCTCCCTCGGAGGACCGCCGACAACCGGAGCCGCCGCCCGCCGCCGCCTAGTGCCGCCGCCGGCAGCCGCCTCCCCTCGCCGGAATCCGATTCCGGCACCGTTTTTCCGGCCCGTTTTTCCTGTCGTATTCTCCCTTACGTGTTTCTAGTGCAATACGTAAGTTGGATTACCTATACGAGGTGAAACCTGATTAGACGAGAGACGCCGAAGGAACGCCCGAGCACAGCCCGAGTCGCGCCCGTGCGCTCCAGCCGTGACACACGAGTCCAGCCGAGAGCCCCGCCACTCGCTCAACTCTCCCCGCACACGACCCGTGCCGTCCCCGCGTCGCATCCGCGCGACTTCCGACGAACCTCGTTTCGTCCGATGAATCCCTGAGGTACTTACCATTAAATTTAGATTTAATTGTTTGCGTTAAGTGTTTGCGCTATGTACTGTTAATGTTTGCGCTATGGGATTTTTAATTGATAAAGAAAAATTAATTGTGATTAATTTAAATGTCAATTAAATTCAAATTGATTCGAATTAAATAATATGATTATCTTAATTGTCAATTTGACGCAAACTGATTATGTGCACATGTTTACGTAATTAATTATATATGTGTAATTAATTAATTTGATTAATTTAATTGCACAATTCAAGTTGATTAGAATTAAATAATATGATTATGTTAATTATCAATCTGATACAAATTAATTATGTGCGGATGTTTACATAAACTCAAGTTGATTAGAATTAAATAATAAGATTATGTTAATTGTCAATTTGACGCAAATTAATTATGTCCATGTTTACGTAATTAATTGTAATATATTAATATGATTAATATAATTGCGCTATAAGTAATATATTAATATGATTAATATAGTTGCGCTAGAAGTAATTATTTTATATGATAATATAATTGCGCTAGAAGTAATTAATTTATATGATAAATTTAATTGCGCTAGATTTAATTTATGTAGTATGGGATGCATGAATTAAATATTTAATTATTTGATAATTAAATTAAATGGTGGATTATTTATTTTAATTAGATTTGAATTAAATCAATTAATGCATGTAATATTGAAAATATGATTTTCAATAAAATAAAATAAATATAATGTAAAATGTTTACATTAATGAAAAACGGTTTTTCATAAAAATTTTTGTTTTCCGCTGCGTATACATGCACGATCCCCAACAGTGGTATCAGAGCGTAGGTTCTGAAATTGATTAATTGTCTATGAATATACTCGCCTTAAGCATGCTGTTTGTTGAATTGATTGATTTAATGTTGTTTAATTGGGACTTAGTTGTTTCTATTAAGATATTTATTTTTATCTAATAGATTGAAACAATGCCTAATTTGTTATCAAGTAACAATTCAATGTCGAACATGAATGCACCTCGGGGAGTGATTCATCTAGACTTGTTTTTGTTAAAACAAATTAGAGACATCGAGCCATTTGATGGCATGATTCGATGGTCTGCTCGGCTCCCCCATTTATGGGAGATAGGGTCGCTCGCATGATGAATCGCTGGTTAGAAACCTCGAGTTTCACTTACGAGACATCACGTTTTGATTATTAAGATATTAATAAATTGAAATAGAAAGGAAGTATCAATATTTAATTTAGTGAAATTATTTATTGACCAATTAAATAATTGATTTAAATATTCGATCAACAAGGTGATAGATTAATTATTTGATTTAATTGTTAAATCAAGTTAATTAATAGAGCACCATTTAATTTGCATACCTCGTTTTAATTGTGATTAAATGCTATGTGAATTATGTGAGATATATATATTGTGATATATGTTATGATCGTATGTGCTCGTTAGGATGACCTATAGAGGACATAGTTGTTAAGAATCAACAATCGATCACTCACTTCATTCTCTCCTGAGAATGTACAACGATTATTCTGATGAGATAACCAATCCTATACTCCTCCATTCTCTCCCGAGAATGTATATCAAGCCTTAAAGGAGAACCGATGTGTCGTTCTTTCTCCTTTCCTTCTACCGACAATAAATTATGTGAAAGCCACTTACAAGTAGTATGGTATGCCGTGTTAGCGGGGAGTACTGCTTGTGAGTTAAGCTGTAATTTATTGACATAAGATGGAGAGGTGTTAGCTACGATTCTTTTGAATATGTGTGGTCGGATAGATTAACTATGGGCTTACACATGTTTACTGGAGTCCAACTTTCACTTCTCACATCGGTAGGTCGGTCTTGACACATGGTTGACTTTGAAGGGTACGATTAACGTAGTTCATTGTCATGGTGAGGAAAAGTAATCTTTAGGGTCACATAGAGATGTGATTGAAAATGTTTCTACCTTTAGGTGAATGTAATCGGGCTAGATTAACTACGGGTTATATTCACGCTATTGGACCTAAAGCCCAACTAAGGAAAAATAAGTTTTCCCGTCTGTCTGCTAGAGGATAGCGGAATTCGAAAAATTTAGTGGGAGGCAATTAAATGATAAAGACCAAACATTTAATTGTAATCATTAATAACGAATTATCTCAATGTTAATCTTCTTAATATTTCTCAGTAATATTCTCTAAGATATCCCGTAACATCGATACTCGACCAATCCAAACTCACTGGCCCAAACCATTTGAATTGGAATCTCAATCTTGTGATTTAAAATGATGAGTGCCTCTATGTACTTGAGAATAGATTATTTGATAATCTCACTCAACCTTTGACTGCTGAGGAATGCCACTTATGAGAAGTGGATTTCTAGTTCTTATGAATCGTTCATTATGAACTACAACATGAACAAAGCTCGATCCTTCAATGGATAAGTTGTTCAAGATGTTGATCAAAGAGTCAACCATCAATACGAGAAATTTGTTCTCATTATTGCTTCTTCATGAAAGAAGTGTTCTTCTTGAAGAAAATGACGGAAATGGTTTCCGGTCTAAGTGTAAAGATGGATAAAGGTGATACTAGAAGGGCGACTAAGAACAAGGTCAACAAATGAGTTGATGACGCTTGCCATCGTTGTGTGAATAAAGGCCATAGGGCCATAACTGCTAAAATACCTTAGGCAGAAACGTTCTGACAAAGGTTCGTATTGGGTTATAGTTATTCTATTGTTTTGAACAATTGATTATTTGTTTCGTCTAAATTTAGAAACCTGCTGTTAATAGAAATGTTCTATTATTAGATCTTACTTCTATTTTTGATATAGAAGGTAAAGGTTTTAATTTTGTTTTGGAAATCCGATTTTCTTTATACAAAAGAAAGCAAATATGATTTGCTAAAGACGATAAACAAATAAACAAGAATGAACTAAACCCAAATATCAGCAATTGATAGAAGTCAAATCCTCGCACAACTTTAGCACGCTAGTTGAGTGTGTTGAAGATCTATTGGATTTGATCCAAACGGAGATGTGTGATCCACTAATGTGTTACTGGTGGGGGTGGTTTTCAACTACCAAATGTACTTATGAAGTACACGTCTCTAATTTTTGAAGTGTTCAATAATTTTAGACATCAAAGTAGGAAACCAACTTGGTTGCTATATTACGATATGATCGTGGTAATAAATATTTAAGCACCAAGCTTATTGACTATCTAAAAGAGAATACGATTCTCTGGCAATGGACTCCGTCTGGAACTCCTTAATTGTATTGAGTGTCCGAATGTTGGAATCAAACTTTATTGGACATGGTTCGATCCACAAAGGGGTTCACCAAATTGTCGACGAAACTGTAAAAGTCCTGCACTTTTGACAGTCGTCCATTTGCTGAATAGTGTTACCACCAAAGCAGTTAAAACCACACAATATGAACTTGGGCACTCCCGTATCCTGCTTGCGTGAAGCGGCTAGTGAGAGATAAGTTGGATAGTAGATCCGGCTTATGCCATTTTGTGGGGTATCCTGAACATTCACAAGGATACCTATTCTACTATATTTCTAAAACAAAATGTTTGTCTAAAGAAATGTTGCCTTCTTAGCGAAGAAGTTTCTATTCGATAGAAAAGGCAATATAGTAAATCTCGAAATAGTTCGAGAATATGAACCACACTATGAAGTTCAAACACAAGTACTTGGAGATGAACCAATTCAACAAACCACTAATATACCTCTTCATCTATCGGTTCGTAAATCCGAAAGTGTTCGGAAGGTGCCTGGTAGACGGTTCCATCTTGATAATGATCAAGATAAAGTTGACGATGGATATGATCCAATAAACTTCAACTGATTCGTATTGGATACGAATATGGGACATTGGCTTATTGCCATGAAATTCATAATGGACTGTATGTACTCCAACAAGGTTTGACCTTGGTAGATCCACCAAAGGGAATCGTTCCCAAAGGCTGCATTTTGATCTATTAATTATGACGTGAGAGTATATATATAAAGGTGTGACCTTTAAAGCAAGGATGATGGCGAAAGAAGTTACTCAAAGACAATGTGTTGTTTTTGAGGTAATCTTTCCATCAGTCGCTATGCTTAAGTCCATTACAATTTTGCTGGCCATTTCTGCATAGTACGACTATGAGATATGGAAAATAGATATGAGGTCTACTTTCCTTGAATGTGATATTATGGAAGAGTTGTAGCGCAGCCGGAAGGCTTCATATTTTCTGGAAAGGAGCAAAAGGTTTGCATACTCCAGCGATCCATTTATGGATTGAAACGAGCATCCCTAAAATGGAACATGTGTTTTAAATACAATAGTCAAAGCGTTGACTTTGTATAAAACTTGAAGGTACCTTGTATTCAAGAAGGTTAGTGGGAGCGCAGTAAAATTTAAGTGTTGTACGTTGATGACATACTAATCATAGGGATGATTGAGTGATGTTGCAGTCAACGAAAGCACGGTTATCCACACGTTTCTCGAATAAAGGATTTGAGGAGAGGCATCCTACGTATTGTGATACGTCACTATAGATATAGATCTAGAAGGATGCAAAATCTTCTCAATCCTTGTACATAGAAACTGTTTCTGAAATGGTTTAGCATGGAAGAATCCTGAAGAGATTCTTGCCAATGTCTCATGGGGTTCATCTCTCGTAATTCGTGTGACTGTAATGTTGATGGAATTCGAGGAGATGAAATGGACAACACATATATCTCCTCACTAGGGAGCATTATGTATGGCATGCTGTGTACTAGACGTGATATTATAAATGTTGTGAGTGTCACAAGTGAATATCAGTCGAACCCAAGACCGACTTATTTGAAGTTGTGAAGGACGAAATCCTTGAGCACTAGCAATCAAAAGCATTAAGGAATTGTTCTTAGTCTGTGGGAGGTCCGAGTGGAATTTAGAGGTACTTACGAACTCTAGTTTTCAATCGGATGTGGATGACTAAAAGTCGATATCGGGATTCATATTCGAGCTTAGAGGTGGTGTCGTATGCTGGAATGGTTCCTGCAATGACTAATGATTCTACCACGAGAACCTGAATATGTTGCAGCATCTAAAGCTGTAAAAGAGACTGTTTTGGACACGGAACTTTATCCAAATGTTGGTTATAATTCCGGACTCAAATAATCAAGTAACTTATACTGTGATTATACGGTGTCCTGTAGCGAATGCTAAGGAACCGAGATCTCATCAGAAGTCCAAACATGTACTTGAGAGAATATCATGTGATCTAAGAGATCAATGACAGAAGTGACGTCTGAGTCGAGAGTGTCACTTCGGAAGATAACTTTGTAGATCCCTGTACCAGGCCTTTATCTGAATATGTCCGCGAGAAACATCGAGAGTCGATGGGACTAAGATTCATGGATAGTTGGCTCTAGGTCAAGTGGGAGATTGTTGGAATAGGTGACCGGCGAGCCAACGGTTGGCCGAGCGGTTAACCGTATTCCGTTATATAACGGTTTATTTCGTTAATTAATGAAACTTATATTAATGGCATATATTATATCTGCTCCCAATGTTGAATCATAGATATAGTCCTGTACAGTTACACATGTTGTATGAATTCGGTTTTGTGGAAACCGAGAGATAATTCTGTTAACGCAACGTAACTGGTCAAACTCAGTTCCTAGTCGATGGGTTACGCCAATAACAAGGATACCCGGCCTTTCCCCCCTTGAGACTAGCACTTAGTGTATGTGGGCTAATCTCGAGCCTCGGTGTTGGGACATCGACATACTTGAGTGGGTGCTCACTGTTGATGAGTTCACTGAACCCCCTCTCCCTGGAATCTCTAAGTGGTTATCACTGATCGAGTAGAGAATTCCATAATATAGTTGTACACAATTAATCCTTAAGACCCAGACATCACCGTGACTTCATCAGAGGACTAGCTGTATCGTGACGTGTCTCTGATTCCCTGGAAAGGGAGTAAGTCGAAAAAGGAGACAATGTTCGTGCAGTTCGAAATCTGATGTGAAGTCTGTGCATGGTAGTAGGGGATCTGATCGCTTGATATAGATCATGGATGTCCTGTGTGTTTTGATGGTTCGTAGTCCCGGAATCTCTGGCCAGAGTTGAATAGTGAGGTGATTAGAGAAATGTGTTTCTCTGAATCAATCACGAATGGATTTTACGAAACCTAGAACGTACGCACAGTTATCAAACTCAACAAGAGATCTCGATTAACCAATATCTCTAGTTTGATCGGGACATATGTATCGGAGGGATCGTACTGTACGCTAACTATATTACAAGGTTCTTGCAGGCACTTCATTTGTATCTAGGGAATTAGTGAAGCGTGGCTGCTAGACGCTCGTCACTGATTCGTTGGGCACCGACTTGTTCGGAGATTAAATAATATGATTATTAATCTAAAACTCTTGGGAGTAGTTGAAATAAGAACAATATGTTGTTCGAATCACAATATGTTGTGAGCCCACGGCTAGTTATACACCTGAACCATTGAGGGTCACATTCTCGTGTAAACCGATCCTTGAATACGATCATGTATTAATTAACTGTTAATTAAGTACATATAGTCGGAGGTCAATATGATTGAATCCGAGATTCATAATTGTGATTATGAGTTGGAAATAATAATGAGCTAAAGAAAACGGACACAATGGTGTACACTTTCTATTTTGGGAAATTTCCCGATTTAGCAGTACCCCTGAAATGGGCTTTCCGATTTTGTGAAATTGGAAAATTTTATTTTTATCTCATATTGATGAGAAAATTAAAACGAGAAAGAAAATATAATCGTTATATTTTTCGGAGATGAAATTGATTGTCAATTTTGGAGAAACGTAATGACGGCTAATGTATTGGGCCGGCTAGGGTTAATGGATCCGATCCATTAGGGTTTGAGCCCAATAGGCTCCTTTCTTCACCTATAAAAGGAGCTCTATAGGCATGAGAATAAACACAGCAAAGTGAAGAGCTCAAAACACTAGCCTCACTTTCTCTCCTCTCCTCTCTCCCTCTCGTCCGCCCCCTCGGCTCCTCCCTCGGAGGACCGCCGACAACCGGAGCCGCCGCCCGCCGCCGCCTAGTGCCGCCGCCGGCAGCCGCCTCCCCTCGCCGGAATCCGATTCCGGCACCGTTTTTCCGGCCCGTTTTTCCTGTCGTATTCTCCCTTACGTGTTTCTAGTGCAATACGTAAGTTGGATTACCTATACGAGGTGAAACCTGATTAGACGAGAGACGCCGAAGGAACGCCCGAGCACAGCCCGAGTCGCGCCCGTGCGCTCCAGCCGTGACACACGAGTCCAGCCGAGAGCCCCGCCACTCGCTCAACTCTCCCCGCACACGACCCGTGCCGTCCCCGCGTCGCATCCGCGCGACTTCCGACGAACCTCGTTTCGTCCGATGAATCCCTGAGGTACTTACCATTAAATTTAGATTTAATTGTTTGCGTTAAGTGTTTGCGCTATGTACTGTTAATGTTTGCGCTATGGGATTTTTAATTGATAAAGAAAAATTAATTGTGATTAATTTAAATGTCAATTAAATTCAAATTGATTCGAATTAAATAATATGATTATCTTAATTGTCAATTTGACGCAAACTGATTATGTGCACATGTTTACGTAATTAATTATATATGTGTAATTAATTAATTTGATTAATTTAATTGCACAATTCAAGTTGATTAGAATTAAATAATATGATTATGTTAATTATCAATCTGATACAAATTAATTATGTGCGGATGTTTACATAAACTCAAGTTGATTAGAATTAAATAATAAGATTATGTTAATTGTCAATTTGACGCAAATTAATTATGTCCATGTTTACGTAATTAATTGTAATATATTAATATGATTAATATAATTGCGCTATAAGTAATATATTAATATGATTAATATAGTTGCGCTAGAAGTAATTATTTTATATGATAATATAATTGCGCTAAAAGTAATTAATTTATATGATAAATTTAATTGCGCTAGATTTAATTTATGTAGTATGGGATGCATGAATTAAATATTTAATTATTTGATAATTAAATTAAATGGTGGATTATTTATTTTAATTAGATTTGAATTAAATCAATTAATGCATGTAATATTGAAAATATGATTTTCAATAAAATAAAATAAATATAATGTAAAATGTTTACATTAATGAAAAACGTTTTTCATAAAAATTTTTGTTTTCCGCTGCGTATACATGCACGATCCCCAACAAATTCAAGAATAAGAAGCATGGCACTCAGGGCTCAAAAGGCTCTGTGAGTCAAAACCATGATAGCAAGGGTAAGGGTAAATCTGATCCTAAGGCTAAGGGTAGGAAGTGTTATAACTGTGGTGAAATTGGACATTATATGAAAGACTGCAATAAACCTAAGAAACAAAATAGTAATAATGCTAATGTGGTTTCTGATAATCTTGGTGATGTGTTTATGATGCATGATTTCTCTCTGCTGTCCAATGTGAATGCTACTAGTGCCTCTCTTCTATGTGAAAATGATTGGCTAATTGACTCTGGGTGCACTTATCATATGTCTTCATATCTGCATTTGTTTTCAACTTATAAGGAACTTAAAAACTCATATGTCTCCATGGCTAATGATAAAAGGTGTTCTGTGAATGGTATTGGTGATATCTCTGTGAAATTTGAAACTGGTAGTGTGTACACTTTCAAAAATGTTAGGCATGTGCCTGACTTGAGTCAAAATTTGATTTCATGTGCTGCACTTGAAACTGAGGGTTTATGTGGTAAATGGGGTAATGGGTGCATGACTATTATGGAGGGTTCTAAGGTTGTTTGCAAAGCTGCTAGGCAGTACAACTTGTATGTTTGCAAAGCTGAGTGCTATTTGAATAATCATGCAAATTCTGTTCATGAAAATGTTTCTGATTTATGGCATAAAAGGCTTGGACACATAAGTAAAACTGGTTTTGAATTATTGCAAAAACAAGGTGTCTTTGGTGATGCTAAATTGACTTGCTCTACATTCTGTGATACTTGTGTGCTAGGTAAACAAACTAGAATGAGCTTTCCTGTGTCTCCCTCCCCCAATGTGCCCTCTACTAAGTGTATCCTTGAATATATGCATGCTGATGTGTGGGGTCCTTCCCCTGAACCTACCCAAGGTGGCAATAGGTACTTTCTTTCTGTGATTGATGATTTTTCCAGAAAAGTGTGGGTGTTTCTAATGAAAAATAAGTCTGATGTGTTTACTAAATTTAAAGAGTTTAAAACCCTTATTGAAAATCAAACTGGTTTGAAAATTAAAACTCTTAGGACAGATAATGGTCTTGAATTTTGTAATGCCTCTATGAATGACTTATGTGCTGAAGCTGGTATTAGAAGACATAGGACTGTCCCTTATACCCCACAACAAAATGGAGTGGCTGAGAGAATGAATAGGACTTTATTAGAAAGAGTTAGGTGTTTACTTGCTTCTTCTGGTCTAAGTAAAAGATTTTGGGGTGAAGCTGTGTTAACTGCAACTTATCTGATAAATAGGTCTCCCTCTGTGCCTCTTAAGGGTAAGTGCCCTGAACATGTGTTTTCTGGAAAACCTATTGATTTGGCTAATTTGAGAATTTTTGGTTGTTCTGTCTTGGTCCATCACTCTGGAGATAAACTAGAACCTAGGGCTAAAAAATGTGTTTTCTTAGGTTACCCTGAAGGTACTAAAGGATATAGGCTGTGGCTTAGGTGTGACCCTGGTTTTAAAACTATCACTAGTAGGGATGTTGTGTTTAATGAATCTGAATTTCCATGTTTACCTGTGAGTCAGTCCAATGTGGATGTCCAAAATGAGGTGGAGCTTGCTCCTGAAATTGATTCTGTGAATGAACATGATTCTAGTGATTTGCCTGATCCTTGTGTGCAAAGTTCTGATCCTGCTTGTGTGCCTGAATCTGTGAACTTGCCTATACCTCCTGTGTTAAACCCTAATGGACCTGTACCTGATGTATCAGGCCACTCTTTTCCAGCTAATTCTCAAACTGTCAACCCTAATGATTATAATAATTCCCCCATGCATGATAATGAAAATGCTTCTATACCTAATGATTATCAACTTGCTAGAGATAGGGTTAGGAGAAACCCTAGGGCTCCTGCTAGGTTAAATGATTTCCAGTTAGGTGCTTTTGCTTTTAATATGCATGATGTGATTGACAACTCTGAACCTAAATGCTATGTGGATGCTTTAAAATCTGAGAATTCCAAAAACTGGCTTTCTGCCATGAATGAAGAAATGAACTCTTTATTGAAAAATGGAACTTGGACTTTAGTCCCTAAACCCTCTAAGTGCTCTGTTGTGGACTGTAAATGGCTTTTCAAAGTTAAACAAGAGGGTAATGATTTAAGATATAAAGCTAGGTTAGTTGCCAAAGGTTTTTCACAAAAAGAAGGAATTGATTATAATGAAATATTTGCTCCTGTTGTGAAGTTTACTACTGTGAGAATAATGCTTGCTTTGTGTGCTCATTATGACTGGGAACTGAAACAAATGGATGTTAAAACTGCCTTTTTACATGGTGACTTAGAAGAAAGAATTTTTATGAAGCAACCAGAGGGTTTTGTTGATAAATCTAAAACTGAACATGTTTGTCTTTTGAAAAAATCTCTTTATGGTTTGAAGCAGTCACCTAGGCAATGGAATAAAAAGTTTGATGAATTCATGATTTCTCAAAATTTTAGCAGAAGTTCTTATGATCCTTGCTTGTATTATTTGAAGTCTGCTATACCTGTTTTTCTTGTGCTTTATGTGGATGATATGTTAATCCTTTCTCCTAATTTGAACTCTATGAAATCTGTTCAACATAGTTTAAGTACTAAGTTTGAAATGAAAGACTTAGGAGATGCTAAGAAAATACTAGGTATGAACATTGTGAGAAATAGAACTGAAGGTTACATTCACCTTAATCAAACTGCCTATGTGGATAAATTGCTAGAAAGGTTCTCCATGCTAGGTTGCAAGTCTGTTTCTGTTCCCCTTGCTTCTCACTTTGTGTTGTCTAAGGACCAGTGTCCAAAGACTGAGTCTGAAATTGCTTCTATGGTTAATGTGCCTTATGCTTGTGCTGTGGGGTCTGTGATGTACTTGATGGTGTCTACTAGACCTGATATAGCTTATAGTGTTAGCTGTTTGAGTAGGTACATGGCTAACCCTGGACAGCCTCATTGGGAAGCCATGAAATGGCTGTTCAGGTACTTGTCTAGTACTAGAAGCTTTGGCCTGAGATTCACTAAGTCAAAGGCTGGAGTTATTTTGAGTGGTTATGTGGATTCTAACTATGCTAATGATAGGGATTCTAGAAAGTCTTCTACCTCTTATGTTTTCACTGTGTGTGGTGGCTGTGTTAGTTGGAAATCTCAGTTGCAAAATGTTGTTGCCCTTTCTACTACTGAATCTGAGTATATTGCTATAACTGATTCCTTCAAGGAAGCTATTTGGTTGAAAGGTCTTTTATCTGAGATTAAAATGCTAAGTGGTAAAGTCTCTGTGTTTTCTGATTCCCAATCTGGCATACAGCTGTGTAAGAATCCTGTTTTTCATGATAGAACTAAACATATTGATGTTAGGTACCATTTCATTAGAGAACTTGTTGAAACTGGTTATATTCTACTTGAAAAGATATCCACTCATCATAACCCCTCTGATATGGGAACTAAATCACTGCCCTTGGAAAAATTTCTTTTCTGTTTGAAATTTCTGCATTTTGATGCCTGTGATTAGTTGTCCCTGCTTGTTACTACTTGCCCTATGCTCTGTGTTCTTTGTTGGAGTTCTGACCCTTAGGTTATTACCCCATTTACTTCTTACTGTGTGTAAGTTGAGTCCCTAGTTGGGACTATCTTTATAGTGTTCTCTGAATGCCTCAGGTAGGGCTGAGGAGTCACTATAATTTTTTGTTACTTTGTGTAACTTGCCCTGTGCACTTAGGTGTACAGGGCTAAGGCTATGATGAAACTGATTGACTGTGTTTACATGTGTGTGGCTTTAACCAGCATGTAATGTCTTTATAAATTGTCTCTTGAGCAGGTTGATCCAGTATTGTTGCCAACAAGGTGGAGAATGTTGTGAATTGTGTGTTGGCCCAGTTTACTGGAGCCGGCCCAATTCAGGCAGCCCAGCACCCCATTAGAGTGCAGCCCATAAGTGCAGCCCACTCCCTTTGCACTCGGCCCATTTAACTCTCCAGTCCAGCCCACATACTAACCCTAATGGTCTGTTGACCAATCTTGACCCTTGATCCTTATTTGGTATGTTGTGGCTTCATCTGGACCGTTGCCTACCCTATTTCAGCTCTACCCTTCTCAGATACGACTCACTCTACTCTCTACCTACTGTGTGTAAACCCTACCTTTCACTGTGTGCGATTTCTGTCTTCTTCATCTTCTTCACCTCTGTTGGTGTTGCTGTGGTGTAGATCTGTGAGATCCTTGTGTGAGTGAGGGCTGTGAGTGAGTGCTAGAGAGATCCGGGAAAGGGTGGTGCTCTGGGGTGCTTGGGCGTGGCCGCTGTTCTTGCCTTCGTTGTGTAGCTACTGGAGAAACTTGCTGTGATAGCAATTTCTCAGTCCTGAGCCGATCTACCTTCTATCTCTCTCTCTGTTCTTATATATATATATATATATACTTGTTTATTCCGCTGCATGTGCCCTTTGTTCCATTCAAGCCCAGATCCTTGCACGGGCCGGTGATCTTCGGAGATCCGTTGACTGTTGAGATCTGGGATTTTGATTTGGCCTTAGGGCTTGAACAGATCTGACTCGGTTTGTTTGTTTGTGTATTTGCAGGTGTACGAGGCTCGCCGTAGAAGCGCGGAGCTCCTACATCACCCCTACTTATTAATAGCAACAATTTATTTAACTTATAAATATACTTTGTTAATGTCTCGTATTAATAGCAACAATTTATTTGACGAAATAATAGTAATTATTTATACTTTTTTTCAAATTGTTGTGGCACAAAGAAAAAATTATTCACGAGAATTTTTAAGTCAGTAATATGGTTGGGTGATGGTGATGGTAATGGTAATACTCGTGGATTATGGAGCCAATCCAAAAAAAAAAATACATAGCAAGAGATCCGAACGTTACAAGAGAGTTTAATCCAAGAGCATCTATGTTAGATAAATGGTCTGATTTGCCACCCCAAAACATAGCATTTGTGTAAAAATCAAAAAAAAAAAAAAAGTGTAATCGCGGATATTATTTAATAGTAGTATTTATAGTAGTAAAAACAAAGTAGGAGTATCAATTAATAATTGGGAGATTTTGAATAAAGTGAAATTGTTTAAGTTTGTATAGAATTTAGTATCTCACATTTTTTAATTATTATTAAGTGTAATTTATTTAATAGTATTTAAATTTTATTAATTTAACAACGGTTATTAGTTATTATTTATTATATAAATTACAACTGTTATTACATTATTCTATAATTAAATTTTAAAATTACTTTAATAAATAAAAAAAATTAAACATTAAATTGTAAACTGAATTTTATACAACGATAAGTTATAATATTATAAATTATAATACACTTTTCCTTAATTACTTTTAATAATTTACACCTCATAAAATTACTTTGAAACTTTGAGATCAACTTTTTTTTTTATATAGGTTAATTGCAATGTCTCTATTCAAACTTAGGACCTCACGGTCTTCAATTCAACTTTCAACAAAATGAGCTTTCAACCTTAAAAAAAAAAACTGTTATTGTGAATAAAAAAATTAAAAAATAAAAAATATAATTTAAAATTTAAAAATAAATTAATGATAAGTAAAAAATTTAACAAGAAAATAAAAATAAAAGTGAATTTAAATTTACAAATTTTGCCACCCCACACCGTCTCTTCACTCTTCCGTCTGTATCATCTTGCTCTCGGCTCTAGCACATCGATTCCGTTTAAAAAATTACTCAAAAATCAAAATAACAATTACACCAAATTACATTTACAACATTTCCACCGACACAAAAAGAAAATTAAAAAAAAAAAAAAAAATACATAAAAGATAAAAGATAATGAAAGCACATGCAAAGTAAAAGCACCGCCCCATCCCACCTCTCATACTCTGATACTCATATACCCTCCATCTTTCTTCTTCTTCTTCCTCACGAAACCCCTCCATTTGAAGTATAATCGAAACCAGAATCTGAGCTCGAAAATGGCCGCCAACTCCTTGCTGCTATTCATAGCCATCTGCTTCGTCCCCGCCATCGCCGCCGCTCGCCACGTCAGCGACTCGTTCCTGGTGAATGGCCGCGTCTACTGCGACACTTGCCGCTGCGGTTACGAGACCCACGCCTCTAAGTACTTGGCCGGTAACTTCCCCATTCTCTCTCTCTCACACACATACACACACTGCACACACCGATTTCTCAGATCTACATTTTCTCTGTTCCGATTATCGTTAGATCTGTTCGTACCGCGTCGATCTGAGTTCGATCGATTGAGATTTGGGAATTAGGGTTTTGGATTAGGGATTAGCGATTTTAATTAAGCTGATTCGATCTCGTATTACAGGGGCTACGGTTCGGATCGAGTGCAGGGATCGGGACACGGGCCGGTCCACCTACACCAGCCCGGACGGGGTGACCGACTCGTACGGGAAGTACATCATCGAGGTGAAGCCCGATTGCGGGGATGACTACTGCGATGCTTTCCTGGTGTCGAGCCCGGACCCTGAGTGCAGCAAACCGAGCTCGGGCCGTGAACGGGCCCGCGTCACCCTCACCCGAAACAACGGGATCGTTTCCAATATCCGACAGGCCAACAGCATGGGCTTCTCAGCTGAAAAGCGACTCGACGACTGCGATCAGATCCTCAAGAGGTACCAGGAAGCAGAGGATTAAAATAAAATATGTTTTTGTGTGTATTGAGTGAGTGTTCACTTAGTTGTGTGTTGAATGTTGTTATTTGTTGTTTACATGTGTTGTATTTTCAAGTAGAGGCGAGGCTCGGCTCGGCTCGAGCTGTGTGTTGTACGATGACGAGTATGTACGTATTCTTTCAATGGAATGTTTCAGCGTTGTTTGTAGGGTTTTTCGAGTACGTTGAGCTCAAACAGTCGAGTGTTGTATCAAATGCTAGTTTGATACAGATATTAAGATATTAAGTTCAGTTCGATTCAGGTTTATCAGCAATTGAGTTTTTAAGTCAAAACTTTTTCTTGATATTGCTATGTAGCTTTGAGGTCATTAAGGAACGCATGCATATCTTTATGAAGATTTCATGTCAATTGCTTTTTGGCTTATTTTACGGCAAAATTTATCTGAAGATAAGAAAATGGCTAATAGTCCAAAATTTTATCTGGCTATGTTGTTCGTGTTAGCCCTAATCTCTTTCAATGAGTCAACTCCTACATCTCTCGATGACGATACTAGTGTGTAAGTTTCTCTCGAGCTCTTTGAAATGCTCAAGTTCAAATTTAATTTATTGTAAAATATATATTTATATATTATTGATACAAATAACCAAAAATAAAATATTTAAATTAATCTCATTGTTTACATTGCTCAATATATATGTTGATCTCAATATATTCGTTTACAGGATAACTGGTATGAATATGAAATTGAACCGTTATAAAAACTTTGAGACGAAAGCTTTTAAACCCACAAAACCAGGCATTACCCCCGAAACATCATGCACCCGTATAATGATCCGGCGAGTTGAGCCGTCTCAGCTCCTAATGTATGGTACAAGTATTATTAACATACATCATATATACCCTTTTTATTTTCTTAAATTATATGGCTTTTATTTTAAGGGTGTAAGGAGAAAATTGTTTTTTTTTTTTTTTTTAATTAAGAAGGGTGGTGTACTAATCAAACTAATATAATTAAAAGGGTGAATTAATATAAAAGTGAGAAAAGTAATAGAGAATGTCTAAATAAACTATGGCATTATAAAATTATTGATTTTTCGAATTTGACATTTTGATTATTTTGTGTTACAGAAGTGTTGCAACTTGCAAGAGACGGATTTGCAGGACACAAGGAATAAAGAATATCTCTGAAATTTACTCTAGAATAATATGTCAAAATAATAAATTTCAAGGTAATAAAAAAACTAATCTTAATGCAATTCTTACTTTTTATTTATTTAATCTATGCACTTGCTCCTTCAAACATATTAACAAAATATATAAATGAAAACAAATAGCATTAAGAATAGAGTTGCAAATGAATTGGACCCAAAATTTTAATATTCGATTTGTATTGGTACGTATTCATTTTCATATTGATTTTAATATTAAAATATTAAATTTTGGTTTGTATTCATCACGTATTTGAAGTTCAAATATTTAAATTTATCTTTTAAAAAATTTAAAAACTCTAAACATAATTTAAATAATTATAAAATAAAAAATAAAAAATGATTTTCTAGTTATCAATCAGGGTGAAATACTACAATTACAATTTTAAATTAATAATTATCATAATTAATGTTAAAAATATTATAGTAATTAGTATTAATTAAATATGTTATTTTCACAATTATAAAATTAATAATACTTTAATTAATACAAAAAAGAAAAATAAAATTAATAAAATATATTGTATTTTTTTCTTAAAACATCTTTTAAATAATTAATAGAGATCTCATCATTCATTTTGTAACTAATTAATAATGAAAGTAGTGATTTAAAATCTAATTTATTTTACAATATCAGTATAATTTAGTTGTTATTTTATATCCGATTAACTATTATTATTATTAAGAAAATTTCACTTAAATTCAGACAAATCCAGTGCCAAATGGCCCAAATCTATAATATATTCCGTTTAATGATAATATATCTGTATAGAGTATTTTATAAATTATACATACTCATTCAATCAAAAGTTTTTTTACATATAATTTATAAAATGTCTCAAATATCTTTTTAATTGGTTAAAAATTGATTTAATTAGTAAAGTATTCCTGGTATCAAATAAAAAAGTCAGGGATCAAATATCTGAAATTCTTTTACAAAATAAATCAATTTTCAATCAATTGAAATGATATTTGATGAATTTTATGAATTATATGTGCAAATAAGCAAATTATTAAATAAGTCTATAAAAACATGTAACAATATCTCGCATATTTAAATTTCTCCCTTCCGTTTACATGATATTGATTAATTAAACATTAAAGAACTTATTTTATATATCCGGTGCACCGCATAGATAACTTAAAAAATAGATGATGATTCTTATATTTTTAACTCTCTATTGACATGGAATAAATAACTTAAAATAAAAATAAAATAAAAATACCCACACTCTCCATTATACAACATCTCTTCTAGAATTATGCACTTTGCTTTTTAATTTACAAAAGATCAATACATATAATTCTAAATATACATTTTTTTTTCGAAATTTAACTTTTATCACCTTAACTACACAAAAAATAAGGGATATAAATAATGATGAAAAAAAATCGAGACCCCACAAAAATCCAACCAATGTCGATCTGTCATTTTCTATTTCAACCACTTATACTCCCGAATTGCATGGCGGCAATAGCTCATCACAATGAACACAAAAATATTTCAATAAACAAAATAGTAATTATCATTAATAATAAATTAAATTAAAAAAATTAAAGAAAATAAGAAAAGTCTAAAACACAGAAACTCGAGATTCATTCATCGTTTCTTGTTTTTTCCCCTACGCAGAAAAAAATGGATTCAAACATCGAAAATCCAAATAATTGGGGAAATAATAAGAACATTAATTAATTAATTAATTATGGGCAATTAATAATTAATTTTAATAATAATAATAATTAATTTTTGTGAATATTATTATTATAATTATAATGTGAATGTCAACGTCGGCAGAGCCTAAAAAGGCCGATGATATTATGACTAAGGCCATCGGCACCACCGCTTCCACCAGCCCTGAATATTCCGTCCGATGTGACAAGAAAAAAAAGGTTTTATTTTATTTTATTTTTCATTTTTTTCTATAAAAAAATATTGATTTTTTCTTGTTTTTTGTTTAATTTGGATGGTATTACGTATCGTAATTTAGTTCACCATTCCGAAGATATTCAGCACGAAAAAAAATGGTCGAGAAAACTCGGATGAGGATGTTCTTCAACCGGATGAAAACGGTACCATTTTTATTTATTTTGAGCATGCCTATTGATTTGAAACATACGAAAATGAAAATATATTTCTTGTAACATAGTTTTATATACATATATATACACTATAGCTTTATGATTAATGTGTGTTATGTTTTGATGCATACAGAATTCGATAAGAATATTACGTGCCAACGGAAAGAATTTCCGGAGGCGTCAACTTCCGTCCGAAGAGGCTTCTCCGGTATCTACATAATCGATAGATCGAATTATTTATGTTCATTTATTTTCAGATTGAGGGGCGCTGCACTGTGAAAATCCACTGCTGAATAACGTACACAAAAGCAGTACGTAGATTTTAACATTGCACCGCCCTTCAATCCTTTATTTTCCGTATAGGAAAATAAATACATAACGTAGGCTTTTTGTGTACGTGTATTTTGGTAGTTTACCTAATTCAAGACTAAAGTGCATATTACTTAGATATTTTTGCATAAGATATTTAGTAGTGTAACACTTTTTCTTCCCCTATAGTACATGTTGACTTGTATATGTAAGTGTCCTTGACTATGAAGCTATATGATAACGTTTCTTATTCTTCTTCTTTCTCCTTGTCTCGGCTTCTTACTTCTCAGAAAGGCACACGAGCGAGGGAATCGAAAGCTTGAACCTCTCGAGCTTCGATCAATCAATGGCACCGGCAACCATCGGTCAAGACATCCGGTATACAATAATCATTCGTCGGGCTTATAATTAGTTGTTTCCTTTGAGCTAGATAAGTACTCTTAATTAAAAGAGATTGATTGATTGATTGATCGATCATTTGTACGTAGGGTTTTTGTGGCGACGTGGAATGTAGGAGGTAATGCTCCCAACCACGGGCTCAACCTCGAGGATTTCTTGCAAGTCGAGGGCTCTGCAGACATATACGTTCTCGGGTATTTACTTACCGTTTTGGCAATAGGTGTTTGACAATTTTTTTAGTAGTGATGAGTAAGTATTCTTTCTACTTGTTTTTTTTATAGGTTTCAAGAAATTGTTCCGTTGAATGCCGGAAATGTTCTAGTGATCGAAGACAACGAGCCCGTCTCGAAATGGCTAGCCCTCATAAGCCATGCACTCAACAAACCCTACCACGACTCCATCACGGCTACTTCCTCCGATTATAGTAGCTCGACAATGAGCTCGAAACACGGCACGAAGGATCAATCGAAATCCAACAACAACAATAACAACAACAACAACATATTTCACAAGCCAACCCTAAAAGCACTCAACAAGAACCTCAAAGGAGACAGCGACTTCCTCAAGAACTGCAACTGCTCGAAGGAATACTCGAATTGGGGCGCCCGAAACCCTAGGGATTCCCCCAAGCACGGGCTGCCCTACACGAGCTATAGCGAGCCGAGCATGGATGAGTTCTTTCGTGTGGCCGAGATCGATTTGTCCCCAACGAGGCCGAACTATCAAGTCGTGGCGAGCAAGCAAATGGTGGGCATCTTCCTCTCGGTGTGGGCCCGGAGGGATGTGATGAAGGACATCGGCCACCTTAGGGTTTCTTGCATGGGGAGAGGAATCATGGGATGCCTCGGTAATAAGGTCGGTCGGATTCATCGATTCTCTAAAATAAAAAAATAAAATAAAAACTCGATCACTTGACATTTTGATGGTCGTTCGCAGGGTTGTATATCGATAAGCATGACGGTTCACCAAACGAGCTTTTGCTTCGTTTGCAGCCACTTGGCGTCGGGACAAAAAGAGGGCGACGAGCTCAAAAGGAATTCTGACGTGGTTGAGATCTTAAAGAGCACTCATTTCTCTAGGGTTTGCAAGAACCCTAGCCGTCGAGACCCCGAACGAATAGTCGATCACGAGTGAGTTGAACATGCATGCATGCATGGATGATTTATATGTGTAGAAAATATTTTAGAGCTCCAAAATATCTACATAGTCATTTGACATCACGAAATTTCAGCCGCGTGATTTGGCTAGGGGACTTGAATTATCGAGTAGGGTTGAGCTATGAAGATGCAATATCATTGCTCGAGGAAAACGATTGGGACTCTCTCTTGGAGAAAGATCAGGTATGTCGTCGTAAATTGAATTAACGAAAATCATCGTACGCATGCATGTTCGTACTAATACAAATCAACCGCAGCTAAACAACGAGAGGGAAGCCGGCCGAGTTTTCAGCGGGTGGAACGAGGGCAAAATCTTGTTCGCGCCCACTTACAAATACTCCCACAACTCCGACTCATACGCGGGAGAGACAACCAAGTCCAAAAAGAAAAGGAGGACTCCTGCATGGTAGTATAATATTCGATAGATGAAACATGTTTTTCGTGTAACAAAAGTCGACTAAAGGGTTTCGATTTTTTTTCCAGGTGTGATAGGGTTTTGTGGCGCGGGAAAGGGATAGAACAACTTTCTTACGTTCGGGGGGAGTCGAGATTCTCGGACCATCGACCCGTGTGCGCTTCGTTTGCGGTGGAGGTGGAAATGGCTAACAAGGGAATGGCGAAGTTTAGAAAGGGATATTCGCTCGCGGGGACGAGGTCGGAGTTTGAGGATTGCATGGTGCCACAAAGGCATAGTTTTGTCGACTTTTAATTAGGTTTTATACTAATATATATAGGTTATAATCGCAAACGAGAGAGAGAATGAGAAAGACTTTCGTGTTTTGACGAACGAAGCTGAAAGAAAAGTGTTATTGGTTCAACTTCAATGTAAACGACTTTTTTTATCCGATCATTTGCTCGATTATTAGGTCTTCTTTGGAGTACTATTGTAGGTGTCTTGATTATTAACAAAAAAAAAGAAAGTTAAAGCCTTTATATATTCTATGGAATCTACAAAACTGCATTTTTTTTTCTTTGGCTAGATATACTTTGAATATTCAAGAAGGCAGCTTTAAATTAATATACTGTATTTAATTTATAAAAAAATCTGATCTGTAAAAATACAGAAAGGGGAGCATTACGCTGCGGTGTAATTACAGTTCGCCTGCAGTATAAAATAGACAGAAATTAAAGGAAATAAGTGGATTAAATATGCAAGGACAAAAGTAGGCCGGTGGAAAAGGAGCCGTTATGTATGGACTTGGGAAAATACCAGGGGCAATGTTGTCAAATTAATATTGTCAAATTATAGTCTAGTCTCTAGTCTACTCTTTACTTAATTGAGGTTGATTTGTACAAACAATGAATTGAATTTAGACTCTACTTAATTCATGTTAATACTAAAATATTATTCATAATTGTTAAACATAATTTAATAAAGTATAAAAATAATTATTATAATTCTAAATAATCAGTTTATATCAGTCAAATTCTGCTCAAAAGAATAATTTCTAAACACATTACACAAAAGTTAGAGTAGGATTAGAGTATAAATGAGTATTACTACTATTGTTAGTATAAGTTTTCATCTCATATTTAAGAAAGCAAAAACATAATCCATTAAAAAAAGAGTAAACAAAGAAAAAGATGTTTGCTTTATGAAAAAAAACTCCAGCACTCCTCCTCTTGTGTTTGTCTTGTTAATCCCCCTCTAATTGAAACAGAGATTCAGAATCAGAGGTGCGATTTGATTTAATAATATCAGCACATACATTTATCACTTTAACCTACCTTTTTTTTCATTTATCATTTACCTTTTTTGTTCTTACTCTACTAATTTCTCTTTCCTAACACCATTACCCTGAACCTCCCTCTCCTGAAAAGCTCGTACCACCATTTTTTTTCTTTTCAAGAATCTGCAACCCAAAAAGAAGGTGAACCGATCGATGTGCATGAATTGAATCCCGAATCGATTATTCGATTCTATTATCGTTGCTCTGTTTTTTTTTCCCCATTGAATCCTTCATCACTCTGTTTTTTTCTTTTTTAGGAAAAGGAGTTTGACGACAAAATTCGACATCAATGGCGGCCTAAATTCGTACGCATCTACCTCGTTTCTTCATTCACCGTCTGGGTTTTTCTCCGCTTCCCGAAATTCGTGTTAAATTCCGTGTTTTCATTAGATTTCTCGGCCTGTACTTTCGTCGAACACCTTACCTGCAATGGGCATAGCCAACTCGAAACCGGAGAGCAGCACCGCTCTCAAGCTTTGCAGAGACAGGAAGAAGCAAATCAAACAAGCCATCGACTCGCGGTACGGCTTAGCCGCCGCCCACGTCTCCTACGCCGAGTCTCTCCGCAACATCGGCTCCGCCCTCAGGCGATACGCCGAGGCCCAAGTCCTGATCGAGACCTCTCTCTCGACAACCTCCGACAAAACCCCATCGCACTCTTCCTACCCGTCCCCCTCCCCTTCTCACCTGGGCATCTCCGACTCTTCTCCGATATCTCCTCTCACCACCGCCGCCGCTAGGGTTAGCTACATGAGGTCCAGCGCCGCCCCTGCCATCACAGTCACGGTGAAAACCCCGATCCCGAGAAACTCGCACGCGGAGGAGGGCGAGTTTGATATGCCTCCACCGCCACCTCCGCCTCCAGACGAGCCGGGTTCCTCTTGGGATTACTTCGACCCGGCCGATGAGAATTTCAGGTTCGTGGGCCCGGAAGATGATGTGCGAGCGTGTGGGGATTTCGATCTGAGCGGAAATAGTAGGGAAGAAGGGGCCGCGACCCCTAAAATGGAGACGCCCAGAAATAGTGGGAATGTAGCGAATGGGAAGAAATCGGGTTCGAGGAAGAAGAAGGGTTCGGTCGAGGAGGATAGTAATAATAATAATATAAGTGCAGCCGACAGGGAGGATCCTTCGGAGTTTATAACACACAGGGCGAAAGATTTTTTATCTAGCATAAAGGACATCGATAATCGCTTCTTCAGAGCTTCGGAGTCCGGGAAGGAAGTATCGAGGATGCTCGAGTCTAGTAAAATCCACGTCGGGTATGGCGATGCCAGAGGTAAAAAAAAATTGGATGATAATTATATTGATTGGAAAACTTGTTTTGTTTTCGGGTGATGCGAATTCTGGTTAGTGCTTGTGCAGGTGCTTCGTCCGGCTCGATTTGTTTGCCGTCTTTCGGAGGAGCTTGTTGCCAAGGTGGAATTACGAATGTATCCAATGGTAAGTACTGCTTGTCTTCCCAAAGAGGTGTATTTCGCTTTTTAAAACGTGCATTAATGCTTGAAATTGTTTCGTTTTCGAACCTAGTTTATTTTTTTGTAGTTAGGCAAAAACCTTGGGGATAGTTTCATTTGTATTAATGTTAAGAAATAATCCGCTGAGACAAAAATTGTCGTATTCTCGTTTTATTATCAGATCAACTTGTTACGAAGGTGATAATGTGGAAAAGAACGAATTCGTCGAAGTCTTCCTCGTCTAGGAATCCACTTGCCACTAGGGATGATAACAGTGACAGTGGAAGTGATTTTGTCGAAGACTTCTGCATGATTTCCGGGAGTCACTCTTCCACTCTAGACCGACTCTACGCATGGGAAAGAAAGTTATACGATGAAGTCAAGGTAACTTTTTTTTTTTTTTTTTACTGTTTCATCGAGTCCCGAATTTACTCTAATTTTTTTATATTATTTTTCAGGCAAGTGAGATAATACAGAAGGAATACGACCGAAAGTGCGATCATCTCCGTCACCAGTTCGCGAAAGATCTCAGCCCACAAGTAATCGACAAAACCCGAGCATCCATCAAAGACCTCCATTCGCGAATACGAGTCGCACTTCACTCTGTCGACACGATATCGAAAAGGATCGAGCGAATGCGCGACGAGGAGCTTCTCCCGCAGCTCCTCGAACTCATTCACGGGTGAGAGATCGATAAATTTTACGTATTATTTAATTTTTTTTTTCTCGATTTCCTAAAGCTGTAATCTCATGCAGGCTTACTAGAATGTGGAAAGCGATGCTCGAATGCCACCACACGCAATACATCACCATCTCTCTCGCCTACCACGCAAAGGGGTCGGCTGTGGCCCCCGCGGGCGAAACTCAGAGGCAGATTTTAAACCAGCTCTTAAACGAGGTCGAGTATTTCGGGCTGGGATTTGCTGACTGGGTCAACAGCTACACGTCCTACGTGGAGGCTCTCAACGGCTGGCTGCAGAACAGTATCCTCCAGCCACGCGAGCGCCACAAGGGCAGGCGGGCCCTATCCCCCCGACGCTACCTGGCCCCACCTATCTTCGTGCTTTGCCGTGATTGGTCGGCTGGGATCAAGTCATTGCCGTCCCAGGAAGTGAGTGATTCGGTCAAAGGGTTCTTGTTTGACCTGAGGAGCTCGGGAGAAAATAATAATGATGAGAAGGAGGATGGTGGAGGGGGTTCGAACGAGAGCTGTGTGCAGGGGAGTTTGACTAGGGTGCTCGATCGGTTGACTAAATTCTCGGAAGGGTCGGTGAAGGTGTGTGAGGATATTGTGATGAAGTGTGAGTCGGCTAGGAATGCGTACGATAACTATAAGGTGCCGCCGAGATCGTTTAGCATCTGATCTGAACTGGTTTTGAGTCTGAAGAATACAGTATATGTAAAGAAAGAAATGACTGAGGTTTTATGTTCCATTCACAAACTCATCAGTTATCACATTTCATTTGTCCAAAGTATTTAGATGTTTTTTTTTATTTAAATTTTAAATTATACTAATTTATAGTATTGTACTAAGTACTAACTAGTAACTACTTATCACTAAGACCATGTACAATGGGGCTGTTGAAAAACCCATTTCAACCGTTGAACGGGTCCAATAAAGAGTTGAAAACGACTGTTGAATCCAAATGAGCAAGTACATGTTGAAATTATTCAACGGGTGTGAAAATTAAAAAATGTGAGACCCACAGCCATTTGTCCACACATAATTGGATTTATAAAACTATACAATTATTTTACTCACTCTTTATCTATCATTTTTGCCACATGTTTTTTTTTTCATTTGTTCGTTTTAATTTTTTAGATTTTTATCTTATCTTATCTTATCTCTTTAAATTAATTATTTTATAATAAATTTAAAATTAAAAACAAATATATATTATTTTATTATTAATTGATATTTTTTTTATTAAATTGTAATAAAAATAAAATTATAAAAGAAAATAGAAAGATGAAATAAAAGTGTTGGTTTAGAGTGTTGAATTTTATTAAATAAAATTATTGTAGAGTATAAAATTTGAATGAGTGTTGAATAATTAGGCAGAAGAGAGAGAAGATAATGTGGAGTGTTAATTTAGAGTGTTGAATTGTTTTAGCATTGTAGATAGTCTAAGGAAATTTCTCACTTGTTTGTTTTTTCCCCGTTTTTTGATATTTTGAATTTAAACATAAATGTTTTTTTATTAATGAATAATTGGTACATTTTTAATTATTAATAATAGTCTTGTTATAAATAATAAGGAACTAATAATTTTTATTATTAATTTATAATTAAATTTTAATTTAATAATAATAATTAATAAAACTAGTATTACATTTTTATTATTAATAATAATTAGTTAATAGTAATTTTATTATTATTATTAATAACTAATACTACTTTTGTCTCAATTTTATATGGACTAGTTGATATGTAATTAAGAAAAAAAATATTATTTTTTGATTCTCAATTTTATATGGATTAGTTGATATGTAATTAAGAAAAAAAATGTTTTTTGATTGTATGATAAAAAGACAATGGTAAAAGTATATTTTTAAATTAAAAGTAAAGTAATTATGAGTAAAGTTTAAAAATTATGTGAAAAAATAGGAGTATAATAGTATTTTAAAGTGAAAATGTAATTTTTTTTTTAAATGTATGTATATTAGTTGAGACATTAATAAAAAAAGTGTACTTTGAGAGAAAGTTAGTATTTTTTATTAATTGTTGATTAAATTTCAATTTATTAATATAAATTATAAAATTTTAATATGAATTTTTATAGAAATATTTAGGAAAATAGGTAATTTATTTTACTAATTTACATTTGAAGCATCATAAATTAAACTTTTTAATTAAGGGTAATTTTTTATAATCGTTTTTATTAATAAAGGTATTATTAATTTTGTTATTATAAAAAAGAGCACAACTAATTACTTTAATACCCTTATAATAACTACCCACCGTGTATAATCATCAAGGGTAATTTTGGAACAACTCAAATTTATAATTAAGAAAAACTAATATACTAAATTAGTAACTTTTAAATCTACCATTTTATAAAAATCACCTATTTTTATATTATGTGAAAAAACTAAATAGACTTTGCTGTGCGTGTAACTCTATGTATTATATGAAAATTATTTCAATGTAAATTTATTCAAATATAAAGCACGAGCAAGAAACAAAAAAAGAAAAAGAAAATAAAATAAAAATCGGACAAAAGCTGCATAGCGATGATGGCGCTAAGAGCATTACATAATTTTTGAGTAAGAAAAGAAAACAAATACAATGGACTAAGCTCGAGTCCATGGAACTAACATAGCCCGTTGAGCTCACCGTATGGATAAAAGCCCATTGGGCCTTAAAAATAAGAGCCCAAACTAGCAATTGGGGTCGGTGCAGTTACCAGTCAGATGGTTTCCATTAAAGTAGCTGCACATATCAATAGTAATTAATGGTAATTAACATTTCAAAAAAATATTATTATCAATGTTTTATTCAGAGTTTAGTTTTTAAAATTATAAAAATATGATTGTTGTGTATCTAAAGTACATACTCAATAACTTGGATACTTACTTTTGTTTTATATTCACCAAATGTACTGGGATACAACCTTCCAAGGTATTATTCATTAGCTGACTGTAACGAAAAAGCAACCAAAGTACATAGGCGTCACTCGAACATTAATTAATCAAATATGTAAGTATGTAACAATGAATTTTGTAGAAATCACATATACGCACAGTGTGTATAAAATCGGATGTGTTTTGCCCAAGGAGCAAGGAATGCTACCGGAAATTGTGTTGTTGTTCAAAACCAGTCGACTGAAGCTTATATTTGCAAAGGCTTCGGGTATCGACCAGAGACGGATACACACTAGGCCCAGGGGGGTCACTGGGCCCCCCTGAAATTTAAAAAAAACCCAGGGGTATAATAGTAATTTTACATATTTTAATTAAAATAAATAAATAAATAAATAAAATAAAATATTAATCCAGCTAATGTGTCTAATTAATAAATACTGATGCTCAAATCCTAAGTACACGTCTTGTTTTTTATCCCTCTTTCTTCCTTTTTTTTTTTATCTATTTTATTATTTCCTCCCAAACAATTGTTCGACCAATATCGCAAGGAATCTGTGAAGAACCTGCCACAAGAATATACTCTTTTAACCCACGTACTCACTTGTTGTCTGCTGACTTGCATCATCCTATTTATTGGTGAGTTAGTAATCTTTTTGTGATAAATTTTTTTATTTAAAAAGGGTTTTAGAAAATACAGGTTTTATGTGGTTTACTTGATTGGAAACTGAGGCTATGGTATGGGTACTTCAAAATTTAATCTTATTTGTTGATTAAGATTATTTTATACGGATTGCTAATTGTATTTTATTCCAGTGTATTCACCAATATTTATGAAGTTGTTTCTATTGAAATTTCCTTATGATTGGTTATTTTAATTATTTAGTATACATTGTGAATTCAATATTATATTATCTTTATATTTATATTATTTAGTTGGAGACTTGAAAATATGTTGAATTTGTGGTGTATATTTTGGTTGATCAACATTTTAATTCTATCATGTAGATAATGAAACGATTTTTTAAAGCAATACCTCAAGGCATTGAGGGATCATCTTCGTCAATTAAAGCTCCTCTCACTACAGACACATCCGTATCATCTTTATCACCAAGACCAGTGAATAGGCCAGAAGCAGAGGATAGTGAAATTGATTTGAAAAATCTTCCAAGTGATCCTGGACTACGACCTAGCATAACGAGTTATCCGCCAAACTTGATTGAACAGGTTCGTAGAGCTTACTTGTTAAAAGGTCCATGTCAACCACGTGAGCATGAATTTCCTCAAACGCAAGATGGAAATAGGAAACGTAAATTTGTCGCATCTTGGTTTGATGAATATAGTGACTGGTTGGAGTATAGCATTGAAAAAGACACTGCGTTTTGTTTATATTGTTATCTTTTTTCTACGGGATCTAGTGAAAAAGGGCACGATACTTTTGTACACAAGGGATTTAATGCTTGGCGTAAGAAAGAAAGAATAAGGGATCATGTTGGAAATCATTCTAGCGATCATAACATGTGTAGATTGGCTTGTCAAGATTTGATGAATCAAGCACAACACATTGAAGTCTCTATTTCGAAAGCATCTAAGCAGTCCAGGATTGATTACCGTTGTAGATTAAATGCGTCGGTTACTTGTTTGCGCTTTCTTCTTATGCAAGGATTGGCTTTTCGAGGTGATGACGAGTCTGAGGAATCGTTGAATCAAGGAAATTTTATTGAGCTTCTGAAACTTATTGCTTCGTGCAACGATAATATAAACAAGGTTTCTCTGAATAATGCTCCTGAAAATCATAAACTTACATCTCCATTGATTCAGAAGGATATTATTAATGCAGCCGCGATTGAGACGACAAATACTATTATTGGAGATCTTGGAAATGATATGTTTTCCATTTTAGTTGATGAATGTCGGGATATTTCAGTCAAAGAGCAAATGGGAGTTGTTATACGATATGTGAACAAGGGTGGATGTGTGATTGAACGTTTTCTTGGTCTTGTTCATGTGAGTGATACTTCTGCAAAATCACTTGAAAATGGTATTTGTGCATTGTTATTGAATCATGGCTTGAGCATTTCTAGTTTGAGAGGCCAGGGTTATGATGGAGCTAGTAACATGAGAGGTGAATTTAATGGACTTAAAAGTCTAATCTTGAAGAAAAATCCAAGTGCTTACTTTATTCACTGTTTTGCACATCAGCTTCAACTAACACTCATTGCCGTTGCTAAAAAACATATCAACGTTGCTTCTTTCTTCAACACAGTTACTCGTTTAATTAATGTAGTTGGCAGCTCTTGTAAGCGTAGAGATATGCTTCGAGAAAGTCAATTTCAGAAAGTTGTTGAAGGAATCGCCAATAATGATGTGAAGACTGGAAAGGGATTGAATCAAGAAATGACTTTGAAACGACCGGGTGATACACGTTGGAGTTCGCATTACGGTACGCTCATAAACTTGGTGCATTTATTTTCATCTGTTATCAATGTTCTTGAGTATGTTGGGGAGAAAGGAAATGATGATTCACAAAGGGGTGAAGCTGTAGATTTGCTGGAAATTGTGAATAATTTTGATTTTGTATTTAATTTACATCTAATGATTCAAACTTTGGGAGTCTCACATGAATTATCTCAAGTTTTACAAAGAAAGGATCAAGATATTGTTAATGCAATGAAACTTGTTAAAGTTGCAAAAACTCGGTTGCAGTCAATGAGGGATGGTGGTTGGGACAATTTGTTGGTCGAAATTTCAAAATTTTGTAAGATTCATGATATAATTGAAGTGAATATGGAAGCTCCTTACACACTCCGTGGAAGATCAAGACGTAAAGCTGAAAATTTGTCTAATCTTCGCCATTATCAGGCTGAACTATTTTATTCTGTGATTGACAAGCAAGCTATGGAGCTAAACAACCGCTTTGATGAAGTGAACACCAAATTACTCTTATGTATGGCATGCTTTGATCCGCTTGACTCGTTTTCAGCTTTTGACAAAGAAAAACTACTTTGTCTTGCCAAATTATATCCAAGTGATTTTTCGGCTATTGCTTTATATGAACTTGGAAATCAACTTGACAATTTTATTGTCGATGTGCGATTGGATGAGAGATTTGGTGATGTAGTTGGTATAAGTGGTCTTGCTCAAAGGATGGTTGCTACTAAAAAACACGTGGTATTCCCATGGGTTTATTTGTTGATCAAATTGTCATTGATTTTACCGGTATCTACTGCCACAGTTGAGAGAACATTTTCTTCAATGAAAATCGTCAAAACGCCACTACGCAATCGTATGGGAGATGGGCTCTTGAATGATTGTTTGGTGACGTACATCGAAAAGGATGTATTTCAAAATGTTAGCGATGAAGCTATTATGCAACGATTTCAGAATATGAAGAATAGAAGAGAAATGTTGTAATGAATTGACCTTATAATTTGTGTTATTTCAAATTATTTTTGATGATTAAGTCTATTTATTTATATTTTTTGAAGTTTTTTTTCCCATATATTTGGGCCCCCTCCAAGACATTTCTAGATTCGTCACTGGTATCAGACCCCCTCATATTATTATCCGTCAAGTCCCTGTCATGATATTAAAAACATTATTGAATATATGAATTCATTTTTTTTTTTAAATCAAATTACGTCCACAACGACCACATACAAATGAACCAGCTTCGACAATTTAGCGAGCGCAGTCCCGTTTATAGGACCTTCGATGCCCACACCCCCGAGATTACTGCAGATGCCAAAAGATCAACATTATTATAAATAGATCAAAAACTGAAAAATTATACAGCAACATTAATCGATCATCAATCACTCACATAGATGTTACATAGCCATAAATGTCGCAATCGATCCGATACCAATTGCAAGGGCTGTCACCATTCCAATTTGATAGAATCGGCCCACCGGCGCGGTCTAAGCTATTCTTAAACTCTAGTAAAGCGCTTGCTATCAAACAGAATCACAAAATAATATTTCAATAAAAAAAAAAAAATACACACACACGAATATCGTATGATTAAATTTTTTTTTTACAAACCTTCAATTTGAGTAGCATAAACCGAAGGAGAATGCACGAACAGTATCAAGCACACGATGATCGACGCCCCGACCATGGCCACTCTTTCTATTTATAAAAGGACAAGTAATATGTTAACAACAAATCAACAATTATATTTATATTGTACGAGAACTTGTTTTTTTTTTGGTTAACGGTCAATTTCATATAAAAAGAAAAAATAAAAAAGTGTGGAGATACAGTACAGCGCATAGGAATAAGCCTATCGCATCAACGAGCTAACAAGCTAGCTCTAAGAATCCCCAACAAGAAAAACAAATCAACGATAAACGCCTCCTACCAAGCTATACGCCACACTCGCTGCAAAGCCTTTACCTGGATAGAATCGGGTAACTTCTGCGCGACGATCCTATCCCTCATAATGGATATAGCCTTAGTAGTCACCCTCTCGGACGACTCCGAGCGCTCATCCCAAATACGTGTATTTCTCTCCTCCCATATAAAATATACCAGGGCAGCGAGCAGACCACGATAGGTACAGGAAATCCAGTGCCTCCCCCTCCAGCGTCTAGCAGCACGGATGACCGCGTACTCCCAACTGCCACACGGCCATAGAAACCCAGTAACCTCTCTCCCAGCTCTCCTCAGACAGTCCTGGGAGAATGTACACTCAAAGAAGAGATGAGCATGCGTTTCTCTACTCTCGCCTCCACAAAGAACACACGACTCCTCCCCCCGACCAATCCATCGCTTATCACGTGTCGGTAGCCGACCACGTATAGCAAGCCAAAGAATGAAGCAGTGCCTCGGAATGCGCCCCGGACCATCAAGCAGGGCGGCCCATAGTACTCTATCTCTCTCCGGGTGGAAAAAGGAGTAGGCAGAGTCGGAAGTGTAAATCCCAGACCTATGCGGACTCCATCGAATAACGTCCCTCCCCTGACCGATTACCGGTAGCTCCTCCATAATCCCAACAAACTCCCCGACGAAGTCTACCGGCCAGTGCCACTCCCCGTTAACGATAACTGTACTCAGAGGCGAGGCAATCTGTAATCCAGTCAGGCCTGGCCCCATCGGACACACCTCCTCCAACCGACCCAAGGTATGCCAGGGGTCCCTCCACAAAAACAGTTGCGACCCATCCCCAATCTGGAATTGGATAGCGGGTAGAACATCAGGTCTAAGCTTAAGGAGCTGCCGCCAACTCCAAGAGCATGACCTAGGAATTTTCGCACTCCAGAACGAGTGCCTTCTCAGACGATTCGCCTGAATCCAACTGACCCAAACAGACTCCGTATCCCGACTTAGAATCGCCCAGATATGTCTGGTCATAAGGGCCCGATTCTGAGCAGTGATGTCCCGGATCCCTAGACCCCCCTCTCTGGCCGGCCGACAAACATCATCCCATCGAACCTTGGGATATCCCTGATTTCCGGTCCCGTACCATAGAAAACGTCTTAGTCGTTTCTCAATCTCCTGGAGAACACCCTGAGGAAGAATGAAAACGCTCGCCCAATAAACGTGCAAAGTGCTGAGCACAGAACGTATTAGCTGTACACGACCAGCATAAGATAGGGATCTCGATGTCCAAGAGCTCAGCCTATCGTCAATCCTCCTGATCAAAGGCATACAGTCCCTAATCCTCAACTGAGAGGAAATCAATGGAACACCCAGATAACGCACCGGCAATGTACCAACCGGAAACCCAAACACTGCCTGCAAGACCGTGGCATCCTCCTGAGCCGCCTTCGAGAGAAAAATGTTACTCTTTTCAACATTCTCACGGAGGCCCGAGAACGTAGAAAAGAGCTCCAAACCCCGTCTCAGTGTATCAATCGATATAGGATCAGCATGACAGGCAAGGAGCAAGTCATCAGCAAAACTCAACATATAAGTACGGGTCCTGTCACATCTCCAGTGGAACTGAAACGCGGGCTCCGCACGAATATGCCACTCCAAAATCCCGTGAAGAACCTCCATAACAAGGACAAACAGAAAGGGTGACATCGGGTCCCCCTGTCTCAAACCCCGAGCACCTCTGAAATAACCCTCAGCTGACCCATTGATGTTCACCGAGTAGGCCGGAGTAGTGAGACACTCCATAATCCACCCAATGAACACCTCGTGAAAGCCCATCGTCTCTAGGGTAGCACGTACAAAAGTCCACTCGACCGTGTCATAGGCTTTCATAAGATCGACCTTCAACGCACACCTAGCTGGCAGGCCCGTCTTATCATATCCCTGCATAATCTCCTGAGCGAGGAGGATATTATCCCCAATTCGTCTGCCAGGAACGAAAGCCGTCTGTGATCTATCCACCAAAAATGCCATACTAGAACTCATACGATTCGAGATAATCTTCGCGATCACCTTGTACAACACATTGCAGCACGAGATAGGTCGGAAGTCCTTAGGATGCTTCGGGACAGCAACCTTCGGGATAAGCGAAAGAATCGTTGAGTTCACAGCTCGAACAAGCTTGCCGGTACGGAAGAAATCTGAAATGGCAGCGAGGCATTCAGATTTGATCACCGACCAGGCTTGTTTGAAGAAAGCCGAAGAATACCCATCAGGCCCCGGAGCTCTATCATCCTCAAAAGCAAAAAGCACATCCTCAATCTCCGTCTCTGTCACTGGTCTAATCATGAAGTCAGCCACCTCATCCGGCAGACGTCTAGAAATAAAAGGGCATAAATCCCCAACCACCGGATGATTCGACGTGCCCAACAGATTCTGGAAGAAAGACACGATTGTGCTACTGATCATCGAATAGTCATGCACCAGCTCTCCCGTAATAGTCTCGACCTGAATGATACGAGATCGAGCCCTTCTGACCGCAATACTCCTGAAAAAAAAGGCTGTGCACTGATCTCCGTCCCGGAGCCAAGAAGTCTTCGCTCTCTGGCGAAGGTATGTCTGCTCCATCTCCACGGCCCGTGTATATAACTGGCGGCAGATGCCATCCAATACCAGCAAAGGCTCAAAAGTGGGGTCGGAACTCAAGCACGACTGTACCGAGAGTAGAAACTCCCTAGCTCTCGTCACATTCGCTCCGAGGTGACCCTGTCTCTTACGCATCTCCTTGAACACACCTTTCAGACGCCGTAGCTTCTGAACAACAGAATACATCGGTAAGCCATAGATCTGATGGTCCCAAATACTCCTCGTCCGAAGAATGAAATCCTCCATTTCCGTAATGTGGTTATCAAACCGGAACCACGATTTGAATCCGTGACTAGCTGTTACCGGATTCAAAAGTAAGGGGGCATGGTCCGAAGTACGGGACTGGAGGGTATGGTAAATACTGTTCGCACAATGAATCAACCAAGAAGGGTTAGCCACCACCCTGTCAAGACGCCGCCACTTCCGGTCCCCAGCCTGCTGATTGTGCCACGTGTACCACGGTCCTACCGTCGGTAACGTAACCAAATCCGCCGCCGATAAACAAGCTTGGAATTCATCGATCCCTGTCGGCACGCTCCCTCCCAACGCCTCGCTCTCATCAAGGACAGTGTTGAAGTCACCCAACACTACCCAGTCAAGGTCCTGTAGAAACTCAGAGATAGATAGTAAATGGTCCCACAACTCTCTCCTCGCGGCAACCGAGTTATGGCCATACACAAAAGTGAAAAATCGTGTGACTGCAGTCCTAAGCTCTGTGACACGGCAGTGGACCCACTGCTCAGAAGTGCTAATCATCTGTACATCCACCAAACTTTGGTCCCATCCAATCCAAATTCGCTTACCCGGACCATCCACGTACTTAAAAAACCTACTCCACGAAGAAAAAACTCGGTCAGCAACAAAGGAGGCCCTACTAGGATTAACATGTGTCTCGAGAAGAGCAACGAGATTCGCCGAACTCTCCTGAATAAGATCCCGGACAGCCCGCTGATGGTCCGGCTTATTCAGCCCCCTTACATTCCAGCAGAGCGTACTACACATGATTACCTGAAAGAAGGGCTGCTGTAGGACCCTGTTCGTAGACTACCATAGCTCCATCACCTATTTCCCCTTCCTCCAAGTCGAACCGGTCCTCAACAGTATCAGTACCGTAAGGATCTGATCTCATAGTAATATTACCAAAACCAACTATGCCTGTAAGCACCGTATTCAGTCCTATGTCCACTATATCTAACGCCCGTTTCCCCGTACTCGTACTTGGGGAACCCTTCTCTCCGTCTTCCATTGCCCCATTTTCATCAATTCCCCGTAGCGCGTCAAACCTCCCTGTATTCAATGTATCCATATTATCCACAATTTTCCTCCGAGCTGGTGATATTACCTTCGATTTTTCATGAACACCAGGCTTACTAATACGCCCATCAACCACTGCCTGGTGCCTCGGTGGATGTATAACCACTTCGTCTCCGATCAAACTACGACCATCCGTAGGCTGTACAGAAGGTGAGGCTCCAGCAAGATTAGCTCGGTCACCTGTAACATTATTGGAGGCCGTTAGTGGTGGAGGATTTTTACGTGCCTGTTGCCCCATTTTTTTCCCCACAGTGGTCCAGTTCTCATCAACTTTTGACTCCAACAACTGTGAGTGAACTGTTACAGGAGCCGTAAGTATAGGTTTATTTGGAGAAGTATGGTTCCTCTGCTCATATCTCCGAATAGGCGCTGTATGTTTAGGTTTAACAGCCCGCGGGCACTTAGCAATTGGGTGCCCGAACGAATCACAATACGTACACGTTGACGGTTTCCACTCATAATCAATATCAACCCGGCAGCTGCCTTTGTATTCACCTTCAATAACCGTAGGTTTTAGAAGGATAACATGGTCCTTGAAATCACCCTCCACCTTCTTCATCACACAAACCCGAGCGTAATCGAGACGGGCCATGGTTGAAGTGTAGATATCCGGGTACAACGGTATCCCGACCGCACTAGCAACTAAACCGAGTCCATCTAGGCTCCAGTATTCGAGTGGCAGGTTACGCAACCTTATCCAAATCGGGACTTCTTTATGAATCTGCTTCTCCAAGCTCATTCCTTCCCTCCATCGCTGTAAGAACATAGGTTTCCCAGCAAAAATCCATGGACCACCCTCGCCACCGTAAGCAACTCCGACTCGGACTGGAATGAGAAAAAGAAAAACCCATTCTCCATCGCCTTAACATCTACCAGACCTTTCCATATCGACATAACCGTTCTCTTAGTGAATTGAAACCCTGGATTATTTTCTAAATAATATCCAACAAGCGTGTTCTCCCATCGTTTCATGCCGTCACTCACAACTTTCCATGGTGGGCGGACAAAGACCCTCCCATTATTTATTTCTGGCTCTGTGAACTTCATAGAAACTCGAGAGGGTTTAAGAATCGTATCTCCAAGTATTGTTCCATGGGAAAGTTGGGAGCGAAAGCTACCAAAAAATAGGTTAGGGACAACTTCACCTACCTGTCCCTGTGAAATCCCAATCGCATTCTGTGTCGCTGTAGCCTTCGTAATAGTCGAAGTCGAATTCGACGTCTTCGGGTCATTCAACACCACGTCAATTTCCTTGGTCAGGTTAATAAGAGCCTGTGAATTATGTCGTGGACTTGGAACCTGTACTGTAGAATTCGTAATAGGTAGAATCTCCTTTCCATTAAACTTGTTAGGGCCCGTTTCTTGGAGTTGAAAAAGGGCCTCCTTATTAGATAATTGGGCTGCATGCATGGCTTGGTCCTTAGTGGAGTCCAAGCTACCAGAAACCAACGTTGGACTCGGCCCAGAGATTGGGGAATTATTTAGTATCAGCCCAGTATGATTATTAGAACCACCCGATCCATCACAAATACTAAGACGACCCGGTATATTCTCCGGATGGATATGAATCATATTGGCATTAAACTCTGATATCTTACCTGCGTTAACTCCCGTGATTTCCGGCTGGTGAACAGGTAAGTTACTCCCGTCTGACGCATGAGAGTAGGGCAAGTCAACGCTCGAATTCGAATTCAAATTATTAGGCTTTGTTTGGTTGACTGAAAACACCGAATCAAGATCTTTAGATGAGAGAAATCGATCTAAAGTTTTTTGCATCTGAAGGCTATGAGGACTCCGCCCAGAAATTTTCCCAGATTTAACCCCTAATTCACGATTGACATTCAACCCGCGTTTCTCCTTTCTTCGTAGTAATTCCGTCGACGACACATGCAAACCAAATTTCTGATATTCAGTACCGCCATAGTTGACTGGATTCTGACCGGGAATCTGCAGATGCACCCGTCGAGAACCATCATCACCTTTCTCAAGTATTACTGTTTCAGCCCCCAAAGAATCTTGGACAACCGCTGCCTTATCAGTAGCCCTATTCCGCTTCACCTCCGAACTAGCCCTTTTCTCTCCGATGACACCACCACCTCCCGTAATCGGATCCATACCCACTATACTACCCGCATCAACCTCAAACCTCTCTACCATCACCGGATCTGAGGTGCTACCATCCATGCTCTTCAAAACCGATGGCATAGCAGCGTGTAAATCAGACCCATCCTCTCGACCTTCAACCCTATCCACCAGCTTCTCAAACTCTGGTACGTCGAAGTCGAGCTTTGGATGTCTCGTAGTAATCGTATTAACAATCTCTGAGACATGTCTGAATTGTTGCATCAACGGCGTATTAACCGGAACAGAACTCACCGTGGACGATACTCCGCACACGGAGGTAGACGACGATCCGCATGAAATTGACACAGAAGACATATTCGAACAAGTGAAGTTCATCGGCACTGGATCTTTCTTTTTCTTACGAACAGACACCATTCGGCATTCACTGTACGAGAACTTGTGAGTACGTAATATATGTAATTGATGGGTGAGTTTTTGTGTCTCTTCTCCTCTCTTTTTATAGCTCCAATTTAAACGCTTAGGGTATAATCGACATTTCAAACTAGCAACAACATTTCAACGATCTAGCTTAAAAGTCCGTCAAGATCGATCGTACTTTTATGGGCAATTTATACCGTGTTCCTAGGAGTATGATTTTAATTGTGCACCCATGTTATATCTTCACGTATTTTGTGATAAATATTCATTAGGTTTGCTAAAATATTCAATTGCTATGCTAATTAATGTTTATAATAATTATTTTTTGAAATGAAGATTTTTTAATTATTAAATGATGATTTTTATATTTTAAATGGTGGGAGCACTATTTATATTGTGCTCCCGGGGTATAATATAAGTATTGCTTTTATGCATTGAGAAACAATATTGTAATTAAAATTACAATATAATATTTCAAAATGATTGCGTCGTAACTTACGTTTCGATCCAAATTAATAACAAAAATTGAATGTTTCAAAATGGCGTGTGTTGAGATCGTACTTTTATGTATTGAGAGACAATATTGTAATAAAAATTGCTATTTAATATTTCAAAATAATTGTGTCCGCTATTTCATCATTACTTACGTTTCTATCCAAATTAATAAAAAAAATTGAATGTTTCAAAATGGCGTGTTGAAACGAAGGGCAGAGGCAACAACAACGGACACTACAAGACCAAGATGGGCAATATGAACTGCAATGTACTTACTTTTCTATCCAAATCAAACAGAAAGTCTAAATAATTGAATAATGTAATACTATAAAACTTGTTAATTATGACTTGAATTGGAAAATGAGAAGAGAACTAAAAAGCGTTAGGAACTAGTCGGGTGGTGACTAGGGATCTAACGCCTAGAAAGATTAATCGAGAACTAAGCGGGAATTAATTATTTTACATTTTTATATTTAATTAATTAATATTATATTTTAAAAATATATTTATAAATAAATATTTTGAACAAAATAATCAATAAATTAAATAATCTAAACATAGTATTAATCACAAGTTTAACTTAGTAAAATAATAAAAAGAGTTTGTAAATTTAAAATTTTAGATCATTTTCATTATATATTTAATATATATTTTTTCAAATTTTGGTCTTGTATTTTAAAATTTATCATAATATCTATTTTATTTATCAAAATTTGCATCTAAATTCAGTTAAATATGTTCGATAACTGTAAGTAAAGATAAAATTGATTGAACTTAGGTGGTCCAAAGCGAGTTTAGTCGTGCTTAGGCGGGTTAGGGGCTTAGAAATTTTTGCGTTAAAATTAAATTTTATAAAATAATTTGAAAAAAATTGATATTATATTTTAAACAAAGTTAAAAATATTAGATTAATAAAAAAACAAGTTATTAAATATAAAATACAAATTATAAATTGACAAATATTTAGTAAATATTTTATTAATATATTTTATTTATTTTAGTATTGTTGACATTTAAATTTTACAAAGTAATTTTAAAAAAACCTTAAAATTATATTTCAAACAAAGTTAAAAATTATTACAAAAAAATTAATAAAAAAACAAATCATAAAATATAAAATACAAATTATAAACTATCAAATATTTAGAACATAATTTATTTAAATAATGTAAAATCTTTTATTTTACTGCAAAAGTGAAACCCTAATTAAAAACAAAAACAGCCGCACTTCTATCACTCCTCTCTCATCTCTCTTCTTCTCATTCAATTTCCTATCCGTCAAGAAAACAATCATTTCCGGCGCTTACCACGTCACCAATGAGCCCATTAGCCCAGCCAGCCCAACCCAGCCCAGCCCATTTTTTTTAATAGATGGAACCGAGAGCCGTCGATCCCCTTTCATCCGGACCGTAACCGGATCGGTTTAACCTGGCTTTCGGTCCAGTTTTGGACCGGTTGCACGGGTCCCGGTTCTGGACCGGTTGAGCCGGTCCTAAACCGGCGGATCCCGGTCCGGTTCCTGGTTTCCGGACCGATTTTGAGCATGTCTAGCTTAGGGTTTAAGTGGGGATTAATCGAAGTTAGACCAGAATTTTTAGAACAGTAATAATAATACGAATGGAAAATTAAACATCACTCACACCGAGCATGTCTAGCTTAGGGTTTAAGTGAGGATTAATCGAAGTTAGACCAGAATTTTTAGAACAGTAATAATAATACGAATGGAAAATTAAACATCACTCACACCGCTTTAATTTGAGGTGATGTCGTGATGACTGCACCAAGAACTAATTAACATAAATTAGTTTGATGTCATGATGACGTCACCAGGGCAAGGAGTGATTAATTAACATAAATTAGTTTTAAGTTACATTCACAAACTCATAGGTATCACATTTCATTTGTCCAAAATATTACACATTGCTGTTTTCCTACAACTCATAGGTATCACATTTCATTTGTCCAAAATATTACACATTGCTGTTTTTCTACATTCGGGGGACCAAGAGAAATTATTACTATAGAGAGTTATTCTTATATAAAGTTTTACAAATTAAAAATAATTTTTTTCGTATAAAAATAATATAAATATAAAAATAAAATATATCCAACTTAACCAATTTAATAGTTTTGACTAACTATATTTGACCATATATTTATAAAAATTGTATTTAACATATATATTAAATAAAATACTAATGAATCTAATAACTATAAACTTTTTTAATATACTATATGTTATTGATTTTGATAAACATTTTAAGTTATTTTAAACATTTAATTGATTTTGATAAATAAAAATATTATTAATATATATATTTTTATTATATATTAATCATTTATTCTTATATAGAGGTATAAATCTTTAAGGTGGGACTTGAAAAATGTATGACTTACAATGTGGAGTTTATTCCTATTTATAACTGGTCCCGAGTCGGGATTTGAATTTTTTATTACTATAAATAGTTTATTCTTATATAGAGTATTACTATATGAAGTTTCTACTGTGCCTTTGTTTTAGGATTACATTATAATACTTTAAAAATATTTTTTTAAGTTATAAAATAAATAAATTTTTATTAATCAATGCCTAACTAATTATATTTCAATATATTAATATAATTATGAATTAAAAAAATATTATATTAAAAAACTAAATGGACTTTGCCGTAACTTCATATAACTATATGAAAAATATTTCTATGTAAATGTATTTAATATTAGTACTTGAAATTCAAATCAAAAACCACATTGCAATGATGGCGCTAGTAGCATTACATCATTTTTTAGGGCTATCTATAAATATTTACACTTTCAAGAATTTACAAGCTCATTTTTAATTTATATAATTTTAAATAATTGTTTAAAATTAAATAAAGAGAAAATTGGCAATAAAAATCAATTTTCAAATTTATCATCCTCATCGTCCGAAAGCTCCATCACTTCCACCACCTTCTTAAACAGGACCTTTTCGACAACCTTAGATATGGTCGCCACAGGGAAGTCTCCAGGAGCATCTGGATCAGAAAGCTTCTGAATCTCGAAACCATCTTTATTGAGGACATGGACAAAGAAAGGACCCCATTTCTTGGCGTAGCGAAAAACTAAAAAATAACCGAATTTAAGATGAGTCGTTCAGAAATCGGTCCAGCCACGACGAAAGCACAAGTAACCGTTAACCCAACTGATTTCCACGGACAATGGGGCATGGCGGTGGCAAAGGAGGCGACTGTCTCACAATCTCCAAGCAGAGTAGCCCTGTCTGCCAGATACTCATGTTCATGAGCAAAATCAGAAGGTAAACGACAAACTTCACGGAAATCAACGGTGTTTAGAACTTTGAAGAATTTACAAATCGGGATTGAAATGGCTATTGAATTAGAAATTTGATTTGATAAAAATTAGGGTTTTCAGCGTGGTACGGTGCTTATATATATATATATATATATATACACGCAAAAAGTGGGTAGTGAGGGGTTAATAATTTCATCTATAAATGTTTCACGTTATAACAATGCCACGTGGCACAGTTTAACAATACATAGTGAGATGCCACGGTTTTACAATGTCACAGTGACCGTCACGATAACCATTACAGGGTGAGGAAATCAACTGTGATAAACTCACGAGCCACGACGCAATGTGTTTAATGGGGGTGGTTGGAAATTGAGTGATTTGGTGAAACGATTGAAATCCAGCGATGAGGTGACTCATAACATATACTCATCAATTCCTTAAATTGAATGGTCATATCATATCATATCATATTTATTTAACTAGCACGAATAAAGAAAACACGTTAAATCTACGAGAACACGAACTGTTCATTAAACTAGCACGAAACAAAAAATGAACTATTCAATATTACTACTAATTATCTGCTTCATCTTCATCACTCTTGTCACAAAACATTATTTTTTGGATGACATCCATCACGTTTGGCCGGTAAGTTTGACCGGCGGGCGTAGGGGTTTTGAAGTTTACAATCTCTAGGGTATCTGGACCATAAATATGGAGTATTATTGGTTTGAACCACTTATCGTAGGCGAAGACCAACGTATACAACCACTTCAAATGATGATCAAAAGCGAATTCAAACCATCTTTCAACGATCGCCATGTAACTGCGATGTCAGGTGACTTTGCACGGATACTCGACGACATTTATTGACGTCTTTAGCTTGAGTGGTAGGCCCACTATATCCTCATGCTCATGGACGAAATCTGTCGGTAGGCGCAACACGCTCGAGAAATCATCGCAAGTTATCTGAATGGAAAAACGAGTGTTAGTCATTATTTTTTTCTGAAGTTGTTGAGAAAAAAATGAAGCTGTATAGACCGAATAGTATCAAATCAATTTATTGTATTGAATGACCGCTTCCATTTCCTTCCTTCTAGGCACCTCTTCGTTTCAACCAATCAATAATTGATTTCAATCAATAATTGATTTCAAGCCGTTTCCAAAATAATAGAATCGTTTTCAAAAAATTTGACGTTTCGTAATTAATTAATTAATCGCAGTGTGTTTAATGAGTGTAGTTGGAAGTTGGGTCGTGTTGTAAGACGATTGAAATCCGGCGGAGGATCAGAACAAATACTCATCATAAATTCTTCGAATTGAAAAGTCATACCTAATTAATGGATATCGTGATGGATGGGGGGTAGGTTTTCTATGTCACGTGTGAACCTATCACGGCGTACGCACCGTGAGATACCAACGACGACGGTGGATTAGGGTTTTTTATGTCACCTAGAACATGTATGTACACGGTGTTAAAATGCACCGTGCTAACATCACGCCGACCCATTCAGAAAATTGAAATCCGGCGGCGGGATCACTTTATTAGGTCAGAAAATTGAGCCTATAAATACGAATGAAAAACCATTTTTTTTCTATACCCATTTTTGCTCAATTTTTCTGTGTTGTTATTTTTTTTTATGGAGCGGTTTTCACCACAAATCTTTCAATTTCATAGCTGTTGTTGTCCTGTATCGAGATACTCGAGTTTCCAAAAGAAAATCATCTTTTCCCAATATCATCAATGTCGAGGTACTTGAGTTTCCAAAACATCTAGAGTATATTTGTAAGATACGGATCTTATCAAGTGCCTCTTTCTCCGTAGCGGTGAATCTGGGCATATGTTATAGATTGAAGTAGGCTAAGATACAGGAAGAAGAAAAAGAAAGTCCTTGATACACTACAAAAAATTCGCAGATTCCATACGGCCATTCCCGTAGGGAAATCCGCAAAAATCCGTAGGGAACAGGGTTCCCTACGGCATCCCCTACGGGAATCACGCCGTAGGGGATTCCTCGTAGGTAACAGATTCCCTACGGGAATTTTAGAGCCGTAGGGGAGATCCCTACGGGCTGGCCGTAGGGGAGCCCCTTGGGAAACTCGTCTCCGCCTCCCCTTCTCCCCGTAGGGGTTTCCTACGGCAAAGCCCGTAGGGAGTACGTTTTTATCCAAAAACGTGGCTCACATCGGCCCGACCCAAGCCCGACCCTCTTCGTATTAATTAATAATGTGTATTGCTTAGCCCAAGGTTTGAACCTTGGACCTCATGAGTGAAGAGGAGGAAGATAACCGCTGGGCTATTTGAGTTATATGTACAATTTTTAAAAGATAATATATATGTATTCATTAATCTATATTAGTTATGTAGTATAATGTAATATATATATATATATATAGTGGTTTAACAAAAGCTAATTTTAAATAAAACACCATTTAAATATGTTAAATTCCGAAATTTTTGTAATTGAATATTTTCATAAAATTGCGTAATTTTTTGGGTAATTGTATAATTTTTGTTATTAATTATTTTTATAAAATTCCGTAATTTTTTCCGTAATTGTATAATTTTTGTAATTAATTATTTTTATAAAATTATAATTGTGTTTGTATAATTGCGTAGTGCTTAAAAAAAACTTGTCAAAATGTTGAACATTGTATAATTTTTGTTATTAATTATTTTTATAAAATTGCAATGTTGAACATTGTATAATTTTTGTTATTAATTATTTTTATAAAATTGCGTAATTGTTTTGCGTAATTGTATAATTTTTGTAATTAATTATTTTTATAAAATTATAATTTCGTAGTTGTATAATTTCGTAGTGCTTAAAAAAACTTGTCAAAATGTTGAACCAACATTATATAATTTTTGTTATTAATTATTTTTATAAAATTGTGTAATTTTTTGTATAATTGTTTAATTTTTGTAATTAATTATTTTTATAAAATTATAATTGCGTAGTTGTATAATTGCGTAAAGTTAAAAAAAACTTTAATTGTAATTTATTATTTAGTGAAATAGTGGTTTAAAAAAACATTTCAAACAATTTAGCATAATTTTATAATAATATTTAATTTATTTATTATTATATAAATGAATATTAAAAAAAAAACAATTTATAATAATATTTAATTTATTTATTATTATATAAATGAATATTTAAAAAAAAAACAATTTATGGGAAATTTTTTTAAATTTTTCCCTACGGGAAATAGCCGTAGGGGACCCTATGGGAAAAATTCCCGTAGGGGATTTATTATTCCCCTACGGGCTGTGCCGTAGGGACAATGGAGCTACGGAAATCCCCTACGGGAGTCACCCCTACGGCTGAGGCCGTAGGGGAACTCTGAATATGATTCCTGTAGGGAATGCCGTAGGGAATCCTTACGGGAAAATTGCCGTAGGAAATCCCCGTAGGGATTACCTGGTTTTTTTGTAGTGATATGCTTTCCATCCAGAGAGAAGATTCTAAGACGGGTGTGATGTCTTTTTTTTTTCTTTGTTCAACCTAGTCTCTTTAAATAAGAAGTTGCTACTTTTCGATAAGGTTCTGGGTTTAGGGTTTTGATCCATCAATTGTAATAAGACTATTTTTGTTTAGTTTAAATTGTTTAATAATGCACGACGAAGAGCTTCTCTCACAGCTCCTCGAACTCATTCACGGGTGAGATCGATAAATTTTATTATTTAATTTTTTTCTCGATTCCTAAAGCTCTATAATCTCATGCAGGCTTACTAGAATGTGGAAAGCGATGCTCGAATGCCACCACACGCAATACATCACCATCTCCCTTGCCTACCACGCAAAGGGGTCGGCTGTGGCCCCCGCGGGCGAAACTCAGAGGCAGATTTTAAACCAGCTCTTAAACGAGGTCGAGTATTTCGGGCTAGGATTTGCTGACTGGGTCAACAGCTACACGTCCTACGTGGAGGCTCTCAACGGGTGGCTACAGAACAACATCTGTTGGAGCTCCGCGCTTCTACGGCGAGCCACGTACACCTGTAAATACACAAACAAACAGAACAAGTCAGATCTGTTCAAGCCCTAAGACCAAACCAAAATCCCAGATCTCAACAGTCAACGGATCTCCGAAGATCACCGGCCCGTGCAAGGATCTGGGCTTGGATGGAACAAAGAGCAGTAGCAGCGGAATAGAAGCAGGTATATATATATATATATATATATATATATATATATATATATATATATATATATATATATATATATATATAACAGAGAGAGATAGAGATAGAGATTTGAGCTATCGGCTCAGGACTGAGGAACTGAAGTCACAGCAGAGGTCGCCGGCACTACCAAACAAGGGAGGAGCCGCCTGAAGCCCAGCCAACAACACCCAGAGCACAATCCACACACACACTCACTCACAGCCCTCAGCTCACAAAGGATCTCACAGATCTACACCACAGAACACCACAGAAGGTGAAGAAGGTGAAGGGGATCAGAAATCGCACACAGTGAAGGTAGGGTTTACACAGAGTAGGTAAGGAGTAGAGTGAGTACGGGTGGAGTGTATTCAGGTCACAAATAAGGAGGGCAACAGTTCAGATTAAGCCACACCATTACCATACATAGACCAAGGGCTAGGATTAGGTCAACTCAACATTAGGTTAAGTAGTGGGCTGGGCTGAACAGATGGGCCAATATTTGAGTGGTAAGTGGGCTACGCATCATGGGCTTGCTGGGCTGGGCTGTTGAATTGCAATTGGGCCAGCACCAATTATAATTGGGCCAACACATAATTACAACATTCTCCACCTTGTTGGCAACACATAGTTTTTCTCCTGCTCAAACAGTTCATAAAGACATTACATGCTGGTTATAAGCCACACACATGCAAACACAGTCAACTCAGTTTCATCATAGCCTTAGCCCTGTACACCTAAGTGCACAGAGCAAGTTACACAAAGTAACAAAAATTATAGTGACTCCTCAGCCCTACCTGAGGCATTCAGAGAACACTATAAAGACAGTCCCAACTAGGGACTCAACTTACACACAGTAAGAAGTAAATGGGGTAATAACCTAAGGGTCAGAACTCCAACAATGAACACAGAGCACATAGCAAGTAGTGACAAACAGGGCCAACTAATCACAGGCATCAAAATGCAGAAATTTCAAACAGAAAAGAAATTTTTCCAAAGGCAGTGATTTAGTTCCCATATCAGAGGGGTTATGATGTGTGGATATCTTTTCAAGTAAAATGTAACCAGATTCAACAAGGTCTCTAATGAAATGATACCTAACATCAATATGTTTGGTTCTATCATGAAAAACAGGATTCTTACACAGCTGTATACCAGATTGGGAATCAGAGAACACAGAGACACTACCACTTAGCATTTTAATCTCAGATAAAAGACCTTTCAATCAAATAGCTTCTTTGAAGGAATCAATTATAGCAATATACTCAGATTCAGTAGTAGAAAGGGCAACAACATTTTGCAACTGAGATTTCCAACTAACACAGCCACCACACACAGTGAAAATATAAGAGGTAGAAGATTTTCTAGAGTCCCTATCATTAGCATAATTAGAATCCACATAACCACTCAAAATAACTCCAGCCTTTGATTTAGTGAATCTCAGGCCAAAACTTCTAGTACTAGACAAGTACCTGAACAGCCATTTCATGGCTTCCCAATGAGGCTGTCCAGGGTTAGCCATGTACCTACTCAAACAGCTAACACTATAAGCTATATCAGGTCTAGTAGACACCATCAAGTACATCACAGACCCCACAGCACAAGCATAAGGCACATTAACCATAGAAGCAATTTCAGACTCAGTCTTTGGACACTGGTCCTTAGACAACACAAAGTGAGAAGCAAGGGGAACAGAAACAGACTTGCAACCTAGCATGGAGAACCTTTCTAGCAATTTATCCACATAGGCAGTTTGATTAAGGTGAATGTAACCTTCAGTCCTATTTCTCACAATATTCATACCTAGTATTTTCTTAGCATCTCCTAAGTCTTTCATTTCAAACTTAGTACTTAAACTATGTTGAACAGATTTCACAGAGTTCAAATTAGGAGAAAGGATTAACATATCATCCACATAAAGCACAAGAAAGACAGGTATGGCAGACTTCAAATAATACAAGCAAGGATCATAAGAGCTTCTGCTAAAATTTTGAGAAATCATGAATTCATCAAACTTTTTATTCCATTGCCTAGGTGACTGCTTCAAACCATAAAGAGATTTTTTCAAAAGACAAACATGTTCAGTTTTAGACTTATCAACAAAACCCTCTGATTGCTTCATAAAAATTCTTTCTTCTAAGTCACCATGTAAAAAGGCAGTTTTAACATCCATTTGTTTCAGTTCCCAGTCATAATGAGCACACAAAGCAAGCATTATTCTAACAGTAGTAAACTTCACAACAGGAGCAAATATTTCATTATAATCAATTCCTTCTTTTTGTGAAAAACCTTTGGCAACTAACCTAGCTTTATATCTGATATCATTACCCTCTTGTTTAACTTTGAAAAGCCATTTACAGTCCACAACAGAACATTTAGAGGGTTTAGGGACTAAAGTCCAAGTTCCATTTTTCAATAAAGAGTTCATTTCTTCATTCATGGCAGAAAGCCAGTTTTTGGAATTTTCAGATTTTAAAGCTTCCACATAGCATTTAGGTTCAGAGTTGTCAATCACATCATGCATATTAAAGGCAAAAGCACCTAACTGAAAATCATTAAGCCTAGCAGGAGCCCTAGGGTTTCTTCTAACCCTATCTCTAGCAAGTTGGTAATCATCAGGCATAGAGGTATTTTCATTATCATGCATGGGGGAATTATTATAATCATTAGGGTTGACAGTTTGAGAATTAGCTGGCAAAGAGTGGCCTGATACATCAGGTACAGGTCCATTAGGGTTCATCACAGGGGGTATAGGCAAGTTCACAGATTCAGGCACACAAGCAGGATCAGAACTTTGCACACAAGGATCAGTCAAATCACTAGAATCATGTTCATTCACAGAATCAATTTCAGGAGCAAGCTCCACCTCATTTTGGACATCCACATTGGACTGACTCACAGGCAAACATGGAAATTCAGATTCATTAAACACAACATCCCTACTAGTGATAGTTTTAAAACCAGGGTCACACCTAAGCCACAGCCTATATCCTTTAGTACCTTCAGGGTAACCTAAGAAAACACATTTTTTAGCCCTAGGTTCTAGTTTATCTCCAGAGTGATGGACCAAGGCAGAACAACCAAAAATTCTCAAATTAGTCAAATCAATAGGTTTTCCAGAAAACACATGTTCAGGGCACTTACCCTTAAGAGGCACAGAGGGAGACCTATTTATCAGATAAGTTGCATTTAACACAGCTTCACCCCAAAATCTTTTACTTAGACCAGAAGAAGCAAGTAAACACCTAACTCTTTCTAATAAAGTCCTATTCATTCTCTCAGCCACTCCATTTTGTTGTGGGGTATAAGGGACAGTCCTATGTCTTCTAATACCAGCTTCAGCACATAAGTCATTCATAGAGGCATTACAAAATTCAAGACCATTATCTGTCCTAAGAGTTTTAATTTTCAAACCAGTTTGATTTTCAATAAGGGTTTTAAACTCTTTAAATTTAGTAAACACATCAGACTTATTTTTCATTAGAAACACCCACACTTTTCTGGAAAAATCATCAATCACAGAAAGAAAGTACCTATTGCCACCTTGGGTAGGTTCAGAGGAAGGACCCCACACATCAGCATGCATATATTCAAGGATACACTTAGTAGAGGGCACATTGGGGGAGGGAGACACAGGAAAGCTCATTCTAGTTTGTTTACCTAGCACACAAGTATCACAGAATGTAGAGCAAGCCAATTTAGCATCACCAAAGACACCTTGTTTTTGCAATAATTCAAAACCAGTTTTACTTATGTGTCCAAGCCTTTTATGCCATAAATCAGAAACATTTTCATGAACAGAATTTGCATGATTATTCAAATAGCACTCAGCTTTGCAAACATACAAGTTGTACTGCCTAGCAGCTTTGCAAACAACCTTAGAACCCTTCATAATAGTCATGCACCCATTACCCCATTTACCACATAAACCCTCAGTTTCAAGTGCAGCACATGAAATCAAATTTTGACTCAAGTCAGGCACATGCCTAACATTTTTGAAAGTGTACACACTACCAGTTTCAAATTTTACAGAGATATCACCAATACCATTCACAGAACACCTTTTATCATTAGCCATGGAGACATATGAGTTTTTAAGTTCTTTATAAGTTGAAAACAAATGCAGGTATGGAGACATATGATAAGTGCACCCAGAGTCAATTAGCCAATCATTTTCACACAGAAGAGAGGCACTAGTAGCATTCACATTGGACAGCAGAGAGAAATCATGCATCATAAACACATTACCAAGATTATCAGAAACTACATTAGCATTGTTACTATTTTGTTTCTTAGGTTTATTGCAATCTTTCATATAATGTCCAATTTCACCACAGTTATAACACTTCCTACCCTTAGCCTTAGGATCAGATTTACCCTTACCCTTGCTATCATTATTTTGACTCACAGAGCCTTTTGAGCCCTGAGTGCCATGCTTCTTATTCTTGAATTTACCCTTAACATAATTAACATCATTAGTGGCCTTAGGAGTTCTACCAGATTTTAAATCTTGTTCCTTACTCTTAAGGCTGTTAATCACAGTTTCAAGGGTCACAACATCTCTACCATACTTAATAGCAGACTTAACATCAGAATAAGACTCAGGTATGGCATTCAACAGAATAATAGCAGAGTAATCATCAATGTGCTTATCACCAGTTAACTTGATATCTTGGATTAATTTATTGAAAGAGTCAATGTTTTCATTTATATCCTTACTCATATCAAGTTTGAATCTAAAAAACTTTTCAAGTAAAAACAACTTGCTGTTCAAAGAAGTTTCAGTATAAAGTTCCTCAAGTTTATCCCAAAGTTCTTTTGCAGATTCAATTCCACTAACTTTCCTAAGCACAGTAGCAGATAAACCAAGTATAATGGCAGAGTGGGCAAGTTCATTAGTTTCAGCTTGAATAGCTTCAGTGTCAGTGGTAGCATAGTTGCCACTTATAGCTTTGTAAACTTTTTGTTGAATCAAAATACCCTTCATTTTCTGTTTCCAAATCACAAAATCACTTTTACCATCAAAAGGGGGAAGGTTATACCCTGACATTTTGAAAAGTAGATTACCAGTTTTGAAAACACCAAAAAAACAGAAAAAGAACACACAAGAGACCACACCACAGCAGACTCACAGTTCTCACACAAAGCTAGACACACAGGATTCAAGCAATCACTCAGGAAACCCTAATTAACTATCCAAACACACAGAGGCAGTTAACTCAAGGAAAAACAAGTTGTTCAAGTTATTTTCAATTTAAAATTTTCAAACACTCAGTTTCAGAAAACTTTACCCAGAAAATTTTGAACCACACTTTTGAAAAACAGATTTTTCAACACTAAAACGACCACCAGGCGGGCCACACCATCACAGAGTGCCTCCAGGCGGGCTGACCATCAAATAAGCCTCCAGGCGGGCAGACCTTCACGTTGACAAGCAAGTAAGGGGGTTTACAGAGACTTACCTTGCGAGGTGTTCGCAAGTGACCTCAATTGCAGGGCCCGTTTCGCGTTTCACAGGCGATCCGGGTGCCAACCTTACAGCCAAGGGGGTGATGAAATCCCGGATTTACAATGGCTGGGGACACCTAATTCGGATCTGTAACCTGGGCCTCCTTGAGGTGTCGGGCTCGGGCCGACCTTCACAGATCCGTGCAGATCTAAAACCCTAGGGTACAGATCTGCTTCACCGGTTGCCGACCGTTACCGGAGCACGGAGCAGTAGCTCTGATACCACTGTTGGAACTCCGCGCTTCTACGGCGAGCCACGTACACCTGCAAATACACAAACAAACAGAACAAGTCAGATCTGTTCAAGCCCTAAGACCAAACCAAAATCCCAGATCTCAACAGTCAACGGATCTCCGAAGATCACCGGCCCGTGCAAGGATCTGGGCTTGGATGGAACAAAGAGCAGTAGCAGCGGAATAGAAGCAGGTATATATATATATGCAGGTATATATATATATATATATATATATATATATATATATATATATATATATATATATATATATATATATATATATATATATATATATATATATATATATATATATATATATATATATATATATATATATATAAACAGAGAGAGATAGAGATAGAGATTTGAGCTATCGGCTCAGGACTGAGGAACTGAAGTCACAGCAGAGGTCGCCGGCACTACCAAACAAGGGAGGAGCCGCCTGAAACCCAGCCAACAACACCCAGAGCACAATCCACACACACACTCACTCACAGCCTTCAGCTCACAAAGGATCTCACAGATCTACACCACAGAACACCACAGAAGGTGAAGAAGGTGAAGGAGATCAGAAATCGCACACAGTGAAGGTAGGGTTTACACACAGTAGGTAAGGAGTAGAGTGAGTACGGGTGGAGTGTATTCAGGTCACAAATAAGGAGGGCAACGATTCAGATTAAGCCACACCATTACCATACATAGACCAAGGGCTAGGATTAGGTCAACTCAACATTAGGTTAAGTAGTGGGCTGGGCTGAACAGATGGGCCAATATTTGAGTGGTAAGTGGGCTACGCATCATGGGCTTGCTGGGCTGGGCTGTTGAATTGCAATTGGGCCAGCACCAATTATAATTGGGCCAACACATAATTACAACAACATCCTCCAGCCACGCGAGTGCCACAAGGGCAGGCGGGCCCTCTCCCCCCGACGCTACCTGGCCCCACCTATTTTCGTGCTTTGTCGTGATTGGTCGGCTGGGATCAAGTCATTGCCTTCCCAGGAAGTGAGTGATTCGGTCAAAGGGTTCTTGTTTGACCTGAGGAGCTCGGGAGAAAATAATAATGATGAGAAGGAGGATGGTGGAGGGGGTTCGAACGAGAGCTGTGTGCAGGGGAGTTTGACTAGGGTGCTCGATCGGTTGACTAAATTCTCAGAAGGGTCGGTGAAGGTGTGTGAGGATATTCTGATGAAGTGTGAGTCGGCTAGGAATGCGTACGATAACTATAAGGTGCCTCCGAGATCGTTTAGCATCTGATCAGAACTGGTTCTGAGTCAAAGAATATAGTATATGTAAAGAAAGAAATGAAAGAGGTTTTAAGTTTCATTCACAAACTCATCAGTTATAACATTTCATTTGTCTAAAGTATTTCGATGTTTTTTTTTCCTTTAATATTTTATATTATAATTCCTTCCTCCGATAAAAGTTGTAATATTTTCCTTTTTTGGGATATCTGATAATAGTTGATACAGCTCAAAAAAAATATGCTTACTTTTTTATTTTAAAATACAATTTATTCATATTTTTATCCACTAATTTTTAAACTCCACTCGCAATTCCTTTACTTTTAAATTTAAAAATATATTAAATCCTTTACTTTTTAGAAAGAGTCAAAAAACAACATTTTCTTCAAAAATAAAAATTCTTATTTTTTCATTTAAAAATATAATTTATTAGTACTTTATTCACTTATAATTTAAAAATAAATTAAATCTTTTATTTTTTGGTCAAAAATTCAAAAAACAATATTTTTCTGTAAAACAAAGTATTTCATCTATTAAGAGTCTCGAAGGAGTGCTAATTTATAGAGGTATTGTACTAAGTACCGACTAGTAACTACTTATCATAAGGGTTTAACATTTCTCACTTGTGTTTTTTTTCTTTGATATTTTGAATTTAAAAATAAATGTTTTTTTATTAATTTATAATTGGTACATTTTTTATTATTAATAATAGTCTTGTTATATATAAATAATAAGGAACAACTAATAATTATTTTTATTAGTTTATAATTAAATTTTCATTTAATAATAATAATTAATAAAATTAGTACTACATTTTTATTATTGCTAATAATTAGTTAATAGTAATTTTAATATTATTAAGACTAATACTACTTATTAAATAAATAAAATATAACTATTAATTTGTAAAGAAACCGAGGGCGGAGAATTTGAAATCTTAGACGTCCACGTCGACATTTGAAAACTTAACGGTAAAAAGCTTTAAATAATAGTAAATGCAGCGGAAATCATTATTAGTTTTAACACGTCAACAAACACTAAAATAGATTAACATATTAAACATTTGTACGAATCACGGCGCAGAAGCATCCTCGACTACTCCGGTTAATCATAGTATCACCTGAAAATATTTATATCAATAAGGGTCAGTCCACTGACTGGCAAGTAGGCATACAATCTATATGTTTTAATCTTTCCACTTGTCGTCTTAGTTTGTATGTTAAATTGACGTTGAACTTTAATGCAATGCAACTTCTAACTTAAAACTTAGACTTAGAACTTTAACTTTAACTTTAAACGTTTACGTAACTTTTCATTAACATTAACTTCCGTTCATATCTTTAACGTTTAGACGCGAGCTCACTTGACATCGTAAGGGCTACCCCAGTCCATTGAGGCCATTCGTTCGTTAGTTGCACACCCTGTCTAGAGGCCCTTTCGACGCTCTAGCCATTGAGGCCATTAAAGTTAGTTGCACACCCTGGTCTAGATGCCCTTTCGACGCTCTAGCCATTGAGGCCATTAAAGTTAGTTGCACACCCTGCTTAAGGTAGTTCCTTACGATGCCCGACATTTCTTTACTTTAAAGTTAACTTTCGTTCTTTAATATTTTGACTATGACATAAACTTCTTGTAAGTGTGATATGCACTGAAGGCACTGCTGCAGCAGGTTACTGTGCAAGGCATTGCGTGCATGTTGCATAATTGATTTTACCCTTTCTTCACCATTTATACTGTTATGTATCATGCACATCATGTATGATCTGGTTTAGCACATTGCGTGCTTGACGCACTCAATCAAGACTTAAAGAGATTGAAGACCTGATGCAGCAATGGGATTCTACACATGATGCATCAAGGCGTTGTTCAAGATTGGTGTCTGAAGACTTAGAGTACAAGCCGTTGCAGCAAGACATTGAAGACACTGACGCAAGGCGTGGCTGCATTGTCGCTAACTACGCAGGGGTTGCAGCAACGGTCAAAACAGTTTTCCTAAAATATAGGAACCGCCTTGACTCTCGCTTTTCAAGGGAATTAGTTACAAGGCTGGGTCTATATATTGAAGGAGTCTTCAGCACAATTCTTCATCTCTTCCATAACACATTTTACGAGTTATAACAAATCACTCGAGCTCTTAGGTCTCGATAGTCTCGGTTTCTTGAGAATAGTCGAGTCCTTGTACTACAGAGTGTTGAACTTAAACCAGCTGTACATCGTAGTATTTGTAGTGTTGATTGAGTCGAGATCCTTGAACACGAAACCAAAAGGAATACATGTGTATGTCAAAAAGGTTGTCGATTGTTGTTCAAGATCGATCTTTGTAAAAGACGATTTATCATTCTTAATAAATCATTTTTGCCGTAAGGCACATTCGTGTGGGTATATTCAAATACCCATACAAGATATATCGTGTGTTTGATCTTTTGTTTTTACAAGTGTGTGTGCGTACAAAAATCGTAATTTATACTTGTTCCGATTTCATTCCGCTGCATAACGTTTATCAATACATATAAGTCTGATAATACTCACGGAACAAAGTAATTGATTCACAAACAAAACGATTTTCTTTACTGCAACGCGCTGCGCAACACCCCAGTTATTGCTGTTGTAGTGCGCTGCATGTGCAGTGCTGCGTATTCTTCATAATACCTAAGCACTACGACTTTCAAGTGGTATCAGAGCAAACACTAGTCTCAATTAGTGCTTCGGTCCTCTGATTACTCACACACTATGTCGTACCCCTCGTACATCGTTAGATCACAAGTTGTTCTCGATGGTACAAATTACGGTTTTTGGAAAACTCGTATTGAAGTGAGAATCAAATCCATTGACTGTAATTCCTGGTTGTCGGTCCTTAGAGGATGGAAACCTCCTCAGTCCACCGAAGACGGGTCCAAGCTTGAAAAAGCTCCTGAAAAATGGACCAAAGACGAAATGGAGGCTGCAACGGCCAATGATCGTGCTAGATGCGCGATTCTTGAATCCATTGATTGCGAGATGTATAAACTCGTCAAGCAATGTGGTTCAGCCAAAGATATTTGGGACCAACTTCAACTTCACTGTGAGGGAGATACTGCAGTGAAGAAAACGAAGTTGCGCATGCTCATGACTCGCTTTGAAAATTTGCGAATGCGTGAGGATGAGTCCACTAGGCAGTATTTTGGAGATATCATGGCCATTGTCAACGAATGCGCTGACCTTGGTGGGCCTATCTCTATACGGTTGTATGCAGCAAGGTGATGCGGTCTTTGAATTCAAAATTTCAAGCAAAAGTCACCGCAATCGAGGACGGACCATTGGGATCCTCGGAGGACTATATCACTCTCATGGCGGTTTTCAAAACCTATGAACTGAACCAGCAAGATCGGGCAAACTATGGTCGACCACGTGAAAAGGCCTTGGCGTTTACAGCCACGGAGCCAAACACCTTCTCAAAAAACGACTCCTGCAGCAGCACGAGTTCACTCACCGATGAGGAAATTTATGTCCTTCTTGGACATGAAGAGAATGGTGGATACAAATATGCCCTAATCTCACAAAAGTTTTATGCGGTCCTTGTGCGCTCGCTTCAAAGGCACATATGACCCACGAAGAAGGAAGAATGGCCCAAGAAATGGACCAAGCCAAGACAACAGGGCTGCCCCTCGAAGACCTAATCCAAATACTAACCAAGACAGGGATTGGTCCAAAATCAAGTGCCACACTTGCCAAGGAATCGGTCATTTCTCTTCCGAATGTCCATCCAAAAATCGAAACATTGGACATGTGGTTAACATGGTGACTCACAATGACTCCGACTTCTTGGAGCAATACGAAGGAGCTGATCCAGAAACAGCCTTAACTGCTCGTGTTGAAGGCTGCTGCCTATCAGACGATGAAGGTTCTGCTGCAGTAATCCTTTCTCAACCCGGTGCAGCAGCACCTACAGAGTTCCTTTGTTTTGCCGCCTCCATCTCCGAGATTGAGGAGGAACCAGAACCGATTCCAATTGAACTGTTCATCGAATTAAAAGAACAATTTGATGACCTTCGTATGGAGTTCCAACAAAAGGACAAGATGGTGAAACTTCTATCAACAAACAAGGCTACACACGAAGAACGACTCAAAAAGTTCGACGTGGACCTTACAAGGAAGGATCTGGAGATTGATAGGCTAAGGATCGAGCTCGATCGTGCAAATGGAAAGCTGGAAGTAGCGCACAACACATTCCTGAAGCTCAATACAGGCACCTTCAAGCTCGATGCAGCCATGAGTATTGCAAACGTCGAAAGACAAGGACTTGGCTTTCAAAAAACCGTTGATGCAGTCTTCCCACCAAAAAGGATATCCCCAGGTGTTGGGATATGTCCTTCGATCCTACGTGTGCAATCGATAAAGTCATAAGGTCGTCTATTGATGTTAAATGATTATTTGATAATATTAATTGTTGGGAACAATATAATATTGATCGATAAAATCATACCTACAGGGTCACACACGAGCTCGATATTGATATACATTGTTTAATAAATATATTGATTTAGAATCAATATTTACGTGGGTTTTCACATGCATGGCTTGCATGGAATGCATGTCACATAGTGTGACATGGCATGCCACACAAGCCAATGGGACCACATATCATGATTTGGCATGATTATGTGGAGGTGACATTTGAACTTCACCATAACACCCCATTATGTGTGGTTATGACACACACATTATGGTGGGGGTTACATGTGAAGTAAAAGGGGTATAATGAGCATGAAAATCAGATTTTCATGTCTTATTCTAACACCATCATCATCAGCCACGAAATTCACAAGAAAGAGTGAGAAGAGAGAGTGTTCTTGGAGAACCACTTCAAACAAGCAAGGTGTTTATCATCCGGGTTCGTGTGCAACACGTATAGGCCGGGCCATTTGTGCGGCTTCCACATCCGGACGATCTAAAGGAGTGACGAGGTCATTCACAAGGAGAGCTTCGAGAGGCTGATTCATTTGAGGTGGTTCAATCGACTCAACACCACCTCAACGACATCAACGAATCACTTCGTCACCAAAAGTAAGTAATCGTTGAACCTTATATATATATATATATTGGATGTGTATATATATATGTTTATATGTGTTCTTATACACATTAAGTGTGCACTAAGATCATGGCATAGTAGATCTATTGCTTTACACGCTTCCGCACACACGGTATATCGATCGGATCGGTATATCGGTACCTTCAATTGGTATCAGAGCCTAGGGCTCGTGCACACTTTTGTGTTGGACACAAGAAGTTTAATCAACATAATTGGATTAATTGTTTAATTGTGATTATGTGATTAGATGTAAGGCTGGCCACTTTTAGTGGTCGGGTGAATGAATTCGTCGTTTTTTACGTTTCGATTGGCCATAGTCTTTTGAGGGCTGCGTCCCTTGGAATCATTTGTAATAGATAGGTTTTTCTATTATATATGTATTGTACTACTTGTAACAATGGATTGAATCCATGGATCGACATTGGATATCGGCTCTCCGGCGAAAACGAGAAGAAACGAAGCAAAACGAAGCAAAACGGGCAAAACGGGGCTGCTGAAGCCAAACGGCGGGCGCCGTTGAAGCTCTAGCGGGCGCTGTTTTGGTTCGGCGGGCGCCGTTTTGGAAACGGCGACCGCCGAATGGCCTGATTCTTGGCAGATTGGTCCGTGCCCTTTCGGCGACCGCCGTTTTGGAAACGGCGACCGCCGGTGGTGTTCGGCGACCGCTGGTTGTGAAACAGCGGGCGCCGTTCGTGGTTTTTGGGGTACGGACTAAGGTTAACCTAAATCGGCGGGCGCGGAATTGAAACGGCGAGCGTGGACCAGTCCGGAAGAAGTTCAAGGCCTATTTTGTTGCTTTTAATCTTTTCGTTTGAGAGTTGTGAGGTTCTAGGGGCCTTTCGATTACGTATTTAATTGCTTTGCTAGTTATAGGATGTTTTATGTTATAAATGTTCAACTTACATATAAACACCTATGCATGCAAGTTCCCAAAATAATGAGTATAATGTCTTGTCCAAAAACATCACACTCATGAAGCTCTCGATCATAAGTTGGTAGGTCCGCCTCAGCGGGGTACTACTTGTTATCTTGGGATAAGTGGGAGTAAAGGTTAGACCTTTACATGTGAGTTTGGTTTTCTCATCGATAGATCCACTGCAGGCGTGGCTATCGAGACATGAGATGAGAATGGGACTCTCATCGACCGAGAGTGACATTAGATGTCATTGACATGGGATGTCTACCTATCTTGGACTTCTTAAGTGCGGACTCAGTCGGCTTAAGAATTTGCAAGATGAGGGTCTTGAGATTGTTTTGTTCAAGGGAACAAAGATATTAGATATCGATTGAACAAAATGGAACAAATAAGTAGTTTTGATAGACAACCTTATTTGTTTACCGCTTTGTGGATGTTTACATACTTTATTTATCTTTCTTTTGTAGTTTATCATGTTAATTTCAACTCGATTCAAGTTTGGTTCAATTCTTGATTATGAAAAATTGAACAACATAAATTTTATTGATTAACAACGTAATTTAAGGATGGTCCTCAAATACGAAGACAAGGAAAATGTGTTAAATAACTACATCCTAAGATATCATTGAACAACTCAATAGCATGTTCGGGGAATATGCTAAGATTGAAAAGTTCTGAATAACCAGGGTCATCGCTTCAGCTAGGCTGGAAAAGAGAAACCTATAGAGACCACATGTACAACAAATAATTGGATTATTTGTTTTAAGTGATCTCCTAAATTTTTCTAAGATGATGAGTCGTCAATTAAAAAGGACCCTGAGAGGGATATTCTTATGATAAGGGATGAGGTATTCAAAAGAGCATGAGCAAAAATGCTACTAGGGTTCCTAGGGAATCTCAATGCGTCTACTGCAAAAGTGTTGGACAATACTAGCAAACATATAAAAGTTCATATTTTATTCAATTTCAAAACAAATGCCTAATTTGTCTTTCATTTGATGGATTATAAGGTTAGGATTATTTACACCTCGGGGAGTGATTTAATCCAAAACACTTAAGTTCATCAATGACACAAATTAGAGACTTTCGAGCCATTGGATGGCGTGAATCGATTGTCTGGTTGGCTCCCTCATATTTTATGAGAGATAGGGCTTCAATTGCATGATAATATCGCTGGTTAGAAAACTTCGATTTTTCACTTACGATTTATCACGTTTTGACATTGAGATAATTTTGAATGGGAAATTTGAATGAGACTCAATTATTGGGAATAATTGAATTTGCCCAAAGTTCAAAGAAGATGTGAAGAACGGGGTTGCTTCATCTTCAAGTATTAATGATATAGACATTAAACTTCACAAATTCTACTTCTTGGGTATTGGATGCCAAATGTGGTTCTCACAATTTTTATGTGGAGGAACTGCATAGAAGTATAAGTTTGGTGAATAGAGATGTCGATCTACAGGCAAGAAATGGAGCGAAGGTCGCTGCATTAGCCGTATGATCATATGATGTTGTTTTTCCTTAGGGCCTTGTTTTAGTATTATAACTATGTAATTTCGTACCTTCAATAAACAATGAATATTGGTTCAGTATTAGATACTGATGGATTAGTTTTTCACTATTAAATAGTTTGGTAACTATTTTAATTGTGAATTATTCTTTGTTTTGGTACGATTATTATATTGTTTATGTATACTTTAAACTTGACAAATCATATATATCATTAAGACCAAAGGCCAAATCGAATAAGTATCGATGAGACATAACTGAAACATTGTTGATTAGATCAAATCAAAATCTAAACATGTAACGAAGCTTCTTTTAGAAGGAATTTTAGAATCATTTGAGTTGGAGTCATTTGATACATGTGAATGATGTGTGATTGAAACGATAACAATGTCATCTTTCTTGGAGAAAGGAGAACATGTGAGTAATTAGGGATGATCCATACTGATGTATGTGGAACCTATTAGTTCACAAGCACATGAAGGTTATGTTTCGGAAAAGAGAAAACAAACTATATTAGATATAGTTCGACCATTCGATGAGAGGTCTAAATGAACTACTGGTCTCTTTTGGGAACACACAATTCTAGACTTCAACTTATACACTGAATAGGAAGCTGTCAAAAGCTGTTGATAAGACACCATACTAGGTATGGAAAGGGAGGGTCCCTAAATTGTTTTCATCAAAATTTGAGGTTCTAAAAGCGTCTCTGACGAGATTTATCTCTATAGAGCTTGAACTCAAATGGGATAAAAGTTTCTTTATGGTATCCATAAGAAACTCGAGGGTACAACTTCTACGATCTATCTGAGAACAATATTTTGTTGCTCGAGATAGTGATTTTCTTGAAAAGAGTTATCTTTCCTAGAAATTCAGTGGGAGCTCGGTTGTCTTGAACGAGGTTCAAGTGAAACAACCAACGATGAATACTCAAGACTGGGTTGAGAGTATTCTTATGGTTTTGGAAGCCATAACAGCCCTCGTAGGTCCGAAAGGCATAAATCTATCTCTATTATTCAAATACTTAGATATTGTGACCAATGAGAGATATGAATTCATGCTTTTGGAAAGCGGTGAACCTTCGACCTAATTCCAAGCTATGACGAGTCCAGCTACTGAAAATTGGCATGGTGCCATGAAATCTGAGATGATATCAATATCTGATAATCAAGTTTGGAACTTGATATATTTGCATCACAGGGTTAGACCCAATGAATGCTAATAGATCTTTAAGATCTAAACAGACAGATGGAAAACCTAGGGTTTTCAAAGCAAGGTTGATGGTAAAAGTTTTATTCACGAGGTGGATTATGGAAAAACGCCAAAAAGGGTCTCATTCCAATGAGTCATGGCACATCTCTTAGCAAGATGCAAGGCCCTACAGGACTTGATGAGCAAAAGAGGATGAAAAACATTCCTTATGCTTTGGCAATAGGGTCTATAATGTATGCCATGATATGTACACGACCGGACGTATTATATGCTTTGAGCATGACGAGTCAGTTTCAAGGAAACCCAGGTGAGGCGCGTTAGACTGCGACCAGGAATATTCCTATGTACCTTAGATGGACAAAAGAATATTTTGTTGTCTTTGGAAGACAAAAAGAGTTGATGTTAACAAGCTATTTTGATGCAAAATTCATAACGGGCTAAGATAATTTCCGATTTTTAATCTGGTTATATCTTTTGTCTAGATAGAGGTGAAATTTGCTGGAATAGTTCCATGCAATGCAATAGCTGATAAAACTACAGAAGCTGAGTACAGCACTGCATTGGATGCAGTGATGTTGGCAGTTCGGATTTGAAAGTTTTTCGATGAACTAGGTGGCGTAACTAGCTCGGCCCATCCGATAAGTTCTCTATTTATAGTAGAGCTATCGCGCAAGCCAATGAGCTAGGAAGCACCACAAGTCTAAAACTGGTGCTCAGGAAGTTCCACATTATCTAGGAGATAGTTTTGTGGAGACATCGAGATAATAAAGTTGCAACTTTTGGTAAGGTTGCAAACCCGCTTTCTAAACCTCTCCAGCAGTTTAAGCTTGAGGCTTTCACGACTGCAATAGAGATCAAACATCTTAGAGATGGGTTGTGATTTCTATTACTGTATTAGATACTTTTGGAGATTTGGTAGACATTCACTCATATGTATAATACATATTTCTTCATATAAATATGGTTTAATTTATATGAATTGTCCAAATGATTAAGTGATATCAATTGGGTTATGAGGTCGACTTACCGCATAATGAAGTCCCAATGGTTGAACTGATATACTTAAATCATATAGTTGTTCCTGGTTCGTATAATCGAGTACGGACAAACCGATAATACAATGAACTAGTTTTGTAATGTGTACTATAGCGCCGCTTCATGGGCTAGTGATGTGGAGTCATAATACTATTTCATTGACTGTCGAGCAATTTCCTCTGACCTGAGTATTCCAGAGTGATTCCATTGTGAAATGGTATACTTTGATACAAGTAAACGCCTTTCGTAAAAGGAGGTTATAAAACTTGTTATTGGGTATATCAGGAAGCAAGTGGGAGAGCTTGGATTGACAAGATGGGATTGTCCTCCATTTTATAATGGGATACATGTCTTACAGGCCACTTGGAGAGTCGAGACTGTGGAAAATACGTGGTCACGTCTAGATTCGTATCATAGTGATAAATCTGGTTTTACAGTCTGTCTCAAAGTCCAAGAAAGGTTTGAACCGATTGAGGATGACTCGAGTCTTGCCTCAAGTTCAAATTTAGACATAAAGTGACAACAGGAAATTGACAGCACACTGGCTCTGAAGGCCAAGTGAGAGATTGTTGGGATATGTCCTTCGATCCTACGTGTGCAATCGATAAAGTCATAAGGTCGTCTATGGATGTTAAATGATTATTTGATAATATTAATTGTTGGGAACAATATAATATTGACCGATAAAATCATACCTACAGGGTCACACACGAGCTCGATATTGATATACATTGCTTAATAAATATATTGATTTAGAATCAATATTTACGTGGGTTTTCACATGCATGGGATGCATGGCTTGCATGGAATGCATGTCACATAGTGTGACATGGCATGCCACACAAGCCAATGGGACCACATATCATGATTTGGCATGATTATGTGGAGGTGACCTTTGAACTTCACCATAACACCCCATTATGTGTGGTTATGACACACACATTATGGTGGGGGTTACATGTGAAGTAAAAGAGGTATAATGAGCATGAAAATCAGATTTTCATGTCTTATTCTAACACCATCATCATCAGCCACGAAATTCACAAGAAAGAGTGAGAAGAGAGAGTGTTCTTGGAGAACCACTTCAAACAAGCAAGGTGTTTATCATCCGGGTTCGTGTGCAACACGTAGAGGCCGGGCCATTTGTGCGGCTTCCACATCCGGACGATCTAAAGGAGTGACGAGGTCATTCACAAGGAGAGCTTCGAGAGGCTGATTCATTTGAGGTGGTTCAATCGACTCAACACCACCTCAACGACATCAACGAATCACTTCGTCACCAAAAGTAAGTAATCGTTGAACCTTATATATATATATATTGGATGTGTATATATATATATATATGTTTATATGTGTTCTTATACACATTAAGTGTGCACTAAGATCATGGCATAGTAGATCTATTGCTTTACACGCTTCCGCACACACGGTATATCGATCGGATCGGTATATCGGTACCTTCACCAGGGATTACCTTTGTGAAGTCGAAGGACGACTCTCCTGAGAGCTTTGATTCAAACACACCCACTATCAACAATGAAACCTCCACTCAAGCTGCAACAGGACGACAATCGGCAGATGCGGTTGTTATTCCTACAACGCGCACTAACAAGCATGATAAGAGAAGCCATGCTGCAACGCGTTCATCCAAATTCAAACGTGCCCCCATCAAACCTCTAAAGAAGTATAGGAGACACTACGTATACCACTATTGTCTTGTCCCAGGTCACATTCGTCCATATTGTTGGAAACGAGAAGAGGAAATTAGAAATGGATATGTTCTTCACTCGAACGTTGGACCATGGAAGTCAAACAAACATGTCTACAAGCGCCAAAAGTCAAAGAGAGTCCAAAAAAAGATGGATCTCCGTAAAGGGAAAGTCAGCAATGATGCAGCCCCACATCTTACTAAAATGACTACATCCCGCATTTGGGTACGCAAACCTACTGATGTTGCTGCACCTGCTGTCTCTGATGCAACGGGTTCAATCGAGGAACAGCCAATGTGCAACATGGTCTTCACTGCCCTCAAAACCACCAAGGACGTTGCTTGGTATTTCGACAGTGGGTGTTCACGCCATATGACTGGCAGCAGCGATCATCTCTCCAATTATCAAGCCTACCAGGGGGGAGAAGTTACCTTTGGTGGAGGATCTAGTGGTAAAATTGTGGGACGTGGCACCCTGGACAAAAAAGGGTCTGCCCAAGTTGAATCAAGTACTGCATGTGAAAGGGCTTATCCCAAATTTGATAAGCATAAGTCAATTGTGTGACGAGGGCATGAACATGAAATTCACACATAAAACGTGTGAAGTCCTCGGTGATGATGGACGATCCCTTGTTAAGGGGGAGCGTTCCAAATCTAATAATTGTTACTCTATTATTGAAACATGTCTCTCAGCTCGTGTTGATGAAGAAGTTAACCTTTGGCATCAAAGACTTGGCCACACGAGTCTTTCGAATTTGGAGCAATTGATCAAACTTGGCCTCCCGAAACTGGCAAAGATTGAAAAATCGGTGTGTGGCCCATGCCAACAAGGATGGATGACTCGTGCAAGTCATCCACCCCTCGCTGCAGCAGGAGCTGGACCCGATGCTTCAGGAGGCCATCACACGAAATCAAAATGTTTCAATCTACTTCACATGGACTTGATGGGTCCAGTTGAAACAGAAAGCTATTCAGGGAAAAGATATGTACTTGTGGTGGTTGACGATCACTCAAGGTACACTTTGGTAAGGTTCTTGAAGAGCAAGGATGAGACGTTCGGAGAAGTGTCTCAACTTATAAGATGGATCAAAACCAATCATCAAACTGATGTTCAAAGAATTCGAAGTGACCACGAAACTGAATTTAAGAATCAACATTTCACAAAATTTTGTGATGCGCAAGGAATTGCACAAGAATTCTCAGCCCCTATTACACCACAACAAAATGGTGTTGTAGAAAGGAAAAACCGAACACTAACAGAGATGGCTCGTGGGATGTTGATCTCCAAAAATTTGACAGAAACACATAGGAGACTTTGGGCCGAAGCAGTCAATGATGCATGCCATATCATCAATCGAGTCAACCTTCGACCCGAATCCACAAAGACATCCTACGAAATTCTCAACAAACGAAAACCAAATTTCAAGTATTTTCATGTTTTTGGATCCATTTGTTATGTTCTTAATGATCGAGAACCTAGGACCAAGTTTGAACCTAAAGCTAACCGTGGCCTATTCGTAGGTTACTCAAGAAATAGTCATGCGTATCGCATTTTTATGTTAAAAACTCGTACTATTGTCGAATCTGTGAATGTAACATTTGATGATCTTAGTGCAATGGAGGGAAAGAAAAATGTAGATGAAACAGATGGACTACTCCGACCCTCTGCCACAACCATTAGGTGCAACACTTAAAACGACGATGCAGCAGCAGATACGCCTGCCGATGTGGCTGCAGCACCAGATTCATCAACCAGCATTCCAATTGATGTTTTATCAGGGGAATCTGACACCTCTGATGCTGATGAAGCCTTGAACTCTAGCAGACGTGATCCACCAGGCCACGTACAACGAAACCACCCTTTCACTCAAATTCTTCCTCGACGCACTAGGTCTCATCCACATATCGACTACAAAAATATGACTCGAAATGTTGGACTATCTGCAACCTGCATTGAGATATGAATTGTATCCTACCTATCCACCATCGAACCCAAGAATGTCAAAGAAGCGTTAAAAGACGAATTTTGGGTGATGGCCATGCAAGAGGAAATGAACGAATTCGAGAGAAACAAAGTATGGGTACTCGTCCCTCGTCCCAGAAACAAAAATGTAATAGGGACAAAGTGGATTTTCAAGAATAAATCCAACGAGCATGGTCAAATCGTACGCAACAAGGCACGCCTCGTGGCGCAGGGGTACACACAGGTCGAAGGAATCAACTTTGGAAACCTTCGCCCTTGTTGCAAGGCTGGAATTCATTCGCCTTCTCATTGCCATTGCATGCTATCTTGACATCACACTTCATCAAATGGATGTCAAGGCTGCATTCCTGAATGGAGTTCTCGAAGAAGAAGCCTTCGTTGCGCAACTTAAAGGATTTGAAGATCCCACTCACCCTGATCATGTTTACAAGCTGCACAAAGCCTTGTATGGACTCAAACAAGCTCCCAGAGCTTGGTATGGATGTTTGACTGAGTTTCTTCTCAGCTTCGAATTTACCCACGGCACTGCAGATAAAACACTTTTCGTAAAATTCGATTCATCCAACATTTTTATTGCTCAAGTATATGTAGATGATATTGTGTTTGGTTCAACATGCAACACTATGTTAAAATCATTTACCTCAGCCATGGCCTCAAAATTTGAGATGAGCATGGTTGGAGAGTTAACCCATTTTTTAGGGCTACACATCAAGCAATCCTCTACGGGTTCCTTTATCTCTCAAGCTACATATGCCCGTAATCTTGTGAAAAAGTTCCATCTTGAAGGAGCAAAGCCTATGAAAACTCCAATGGGATCAACGGACAAAGTTGCTAGTGATTCTGGCGCTGCTGCAGTAGACTAGACTACGTATCGATCCATGATTGGGAGTCTCCTCTACCTGACCGCAACAAGACCAGATATTATGTACAGTGTCTGCTTGTGTGCAAGATTTCAAGCTGAACCCAAGGAAGATCACTTGAAAGCTGTAAAACGTGTCATTCGATACGTTGCTGCAACGGTAGAGCTGGGCATTTGGTATACTAAGGACACCAATTCTGACTTAGTGGGCTTTTCTGATGCCGACTGGGCCGGTGACCTGGATGATCGAAAGAGTACCAGCGGAGGATGTTGCTTCCTTGGAAATAACATTATCTCGTGGCACAACCGCAAGCAAAACTGCATTTCTCTATCCACGGCCGAGTCTGAATACGTGGCTGCAGGGAGTTGTTGTACACAACTAATCTGGCTGCAGCATATGCTAGATGATTATCACTTGGAAAGCAATATACTCACTTTATATTGTGACAACACTAGCGCAATCAATATCAGCCGCAACCCAGTGCAGCATTCAAGGACCAAGCACATAAGCATCAGACATCACTTCATACGTGATTTGGTCGAGAAAAAGCTCCTACGAATTGATCACATTGCAATAGAGAAACAAATCGCAAACATATTTACCAAACCCCTCAATTCCGATCACTTTAAAGTGATACGTAAGGAATAGTGCATGGGCACCATGCCCTAAATGCACGAATGCTATTTGCACATCGATGCGACGGCATCGATGTGACAAATAGTATTCCTTAATTTTTTTTTTTATATATTTTAATTATTTAATATAAATATATTAATTTTATAATAAAACACGTTTTTCGAAAATATTAATTAAAATTCATTTTTACCAAAAGTAAATATTTTTACATTTTTGAAATCTACAAAATGCGTAAGTAATATAAAAATTAATTTTAAATATCAATTAATTCATGCGTTTCTACTTAATCGAACACGCAATTAAATTCATCCCGATTGTCAAAACATATTAAATTTTTAGTTTCTGAAAATTGCGCAATAAATATAAACAAATACAACACACTTCTAAAGTATAAAATTGTCATAAAAACTTTCAAACACCTTAATATAAATAAATTATACTATAAAATACTTATTATACTTTAAAATATTCAATAAATAATTAAAATACTAAAATAAGTTTAGCGCAATTACACACTTTGTTTGCCTTAACATTTTCACATGTTAAAAAAATTGATTACATTAGAAAACATATAGAAATAAAGTTTGATATAAATTTAAATTAGAAAAAAAACAATAATTATACTAATAACATATTTTTCAAAAAAAATTGAAAAACTGATTTTTTTTAGCTTGTTTTTTGACATCTTTGTCAGCCTCAAATTGATCATTCCGTTGTTATGCATTATTGTTGTGCAGATAATTGTATTTATTCATTTGTTCTTGAAATTGAAACTCTAAACCATATGCGGATGAGTCTCTTCTTTCCATCCAATATTTTGATATCCACGACACTGGATGATAGTCGGATCTCATATGCAACTGAAATAAAAGTTATAGTTATTATCTGCAAAAAATAAATTATAAATTATATAATAAAAACCATGAGTTTTTTTTCTTACCAATATCCAATGATTAAAATTGTTGACGTGCCCTAACACCACCCTTGCGCTCGGAAGTGCATGATAAGGTTTCAAAGCTACAGGAGGACATAAATATCCGCCAGTTTCTCCGAATGTCATTATGAAGATATTATATGTAGTTGCAGCCACGTATCCACAGTCAGGTACTGAGAAATAGTTAGCCGGACTGCATGGACCATCGAAGTGATTAATAGTTTGGTCCAAGGATGACATGGTTGTAAGACCACCTATAACATTATCATATAATTCTGTTCTTTCGCGGAGATCACGTAGCATATCACCTCTTATTGTACGCCATTGATCTTCATTTCCAAGGACTGCTAGAGCAACAACTCTAAAACCGCAATTACCGTCTCCAACCACATCCGTGTATGATTCAATATATTCTCTTATGTAGGGAGGAAAATATTTCTCCATCTTAGAGCCTCGTAATGTTACCCGTGACTCACTCTGGCGAACGCTACTGTAGCGCGGTGAAATCTGTTGAGAATTTAAGAAACTTGAAGGTGGGGAGTTTGGAGAGGGTGGTCTTGGACCGTGTGAAAAGCTCGCTCGATGTTGATTCTCTTCAGGAGAGCTCGTCCAAAGATATGATGTGCTATTTCTATGATGAGTTTCAGGTGGAATATCCTGATATGCATTTGTGGCCGCCACTCTTCCCTTACCCTTTGGCTTTTTAGAACTCTTTAGTCCGACAACTTTACACCATTTCTCCCATCCTGAAGGTTCACGGTCGGTGCTTGGAGGCTTCTTATAAGGTTCAACTGCCGCTGGTGCACTAACGTATTCTGTGTCTTTGAATAATTTTTTCCTCGTGGTAGTACCACTTGAAAAATCTATATTCAATGTTCTCCAGTAAATATCAATATTATCTAAAGGGATACTCTGTCCGCATAACATGTACTGAAGAAGCCTGCAATTGCACGGAATACCGTGTGTCCTCCACAGATAACACCCGCATTTATTTTGACCTAGATCTCTTGCCCCTTCTGCGATTATCAGTTCGAAATCCTTAAACGTGACGTTGCGAACTAGATTCCTGAACAATTTGCAGTTTAACACATCAGTCCTCGTCTTGTTGGCGTTAATCATCGATTGTTTTTTTATCTCCCCTATTTGCAACTCCATGACTTGATGAATTTGGTCGAACACATAGTCAAATGTGCAATTACTGCCGTCGAGATTGGCTTTCACCCTGTGATGCTCTTGTTCAGCCCTGTAATTCAAGTACAAACAGGTTTCACATAAGAACTCGTAATATTATATATATATTTATATATATATATATATATATATATATATATATTACAAATATTTATATAAACAAATATATTTAAAATAATTGTAGGTTTACCTGTTTGTCGTGTAGTTTCCATAGTTCAGTCGATGATCGATATGCGCACTTAAAACTCTGTGTGCATGCTTCGAAAGCCACGTCTTTTCACAATAGCGAATTAGTCCAGGATAGTGCTCGTATTGTTGCTTTACCCATTCCCATCTAAGCAAAAATTCTTCATGTGTAGCTGCTTCAATTGCCCAATTCCATCGATGTTTGAAACATTCAGCAAATTCTTTATTGAAACCTGGTTGTTGTAGAGCCCTTGTTAGAACACATTGCTCTATGTGGCGCCTGCATAACTGTTTCTGAGAATTTGGAAATATTTTATCCACGACTTTCATCAACGCGATATCCCTATCCGTAAGGACAATTGTAGGTTCAACACTCTCATACAATCCCCGAATAAATTGCAAGACAAATTCAAAGTGGTCTTGTGTTTCACACTGCATAAATGCGTATGCTATGGTGAACGTCTTGTTTGTGCTTGTTGCCCCAACTGCCTCAAGTAATGGCATATCGTACACGGTCGTTTTGTACGTGTTATCGATAATCAGTACTTGCGGGTATGTGTTTATCATTGCGTAAGAGTCTGGGTGGCTGAAAGCAACATCTTGTAGTTCGTTACTGCCATCTACCGTTCGAAAATCGTACCTGATTTCCACCGCCGTACAAACATCTATTTAAGTGAAATGAATATTTTTAAAATATAAAGTGTGTTAATATGTTTACCTGTAATTTCGCTTATCCAGTTCGTGGAAGTAGTTTTGTGTGGGGGTTCTCCCTTCCCGTCTTTCAGTCCTTATATTGTTAATGGCATTGTTCACCCTCTTAATATCTGTAACATTGGTTGGATCGCGTCTCTTTATATCGGCCAACATGTTGCGTGGACTTATATGAAGCAGTTCATGACATTGTATCTCCTTAAGTTGGCTGGGTGTTAAGGTACCCAGTCTCGATCCCTCTGCAAATTCCGGGAATGGATGATTGTGTGTCCCGGTCTTAACATCGATGCGCCAAAGATCCTGATCGGTATCATATTGCTTAACAACTAAACAAAATCCACACGAATTTCTTTGTGTTTTCGTGTTTCTTTCATTTTTGTTTTTTGAAGAAGGTCTATATAGTCCACCTTGACTACATACATACCTTATCTTATGTGCTTTAGAATCGCGAATGGCTAAAGTGATATTTCGCATACCCGCAATCCACTGAACATATGACTTCACTATTTCTTTCCCTTTTATACCCTCTACCGGATTTAAAAAATCGCTCGTGATATCCTCAAATACATAACCCGCATCATAAAAAGAACTCATTTCAAATTGCGGTCGCTACCCCTCGTCTACATTAAAAGTGGAAATTTTGTATTAATAGTCTTATACAATATTATGATCAATAACAATAAATTATAATTTAATTACTCCCTCTCATTTTATATAATTGATGTTTCGAAAATTTACACTAAAATCTAACTACTGACTTCATTGTTTTAGAATTTAAAATAAAAGAATTTTAATTTTTCAATGAATTTGCTGTTACATTTTTTATTCAAGAAGAGAAGTTATTAGTATGTGATCACGGTATATCAAGAAGAAAAGTTATTAGTATGTGATCACGTACTCTAAGTATATATTGTGAATACAATTACTCATCCTGGGATAATCATCTAATAAATATATTATTTTTATAATATATCAAGAAGTATAGGTATATCAAGAAAAAATTAATAATACATTATAGGAATATTAGTATGTAAAAACTAATTTAGAAAAATAAAATATGAACTGTGAATTTTTACCCAACCTAAAATTATGATTATAACTAGCATACATATATTAAAAACTGTGCAAAACTCAATAACGACAATTAAATAAATGAGAGGGGATAATTAAAATGATATATAAAGTAAACAAAAAAAGTATATATATACAATATAATACACTAACTACTCATTAAATGGTAAAAAATGATAACGAAACAAAGAAAAATATTCAAACCACTTGCCTTTAATTTGTTGTTTTTGTTAGAAATATGAAGTTTACGGGCTGATTTGCTAGCTCTCCTCCTTAATTGATTTTCAGCAAAATTAAGCTTTCTTCTCTCTCCCTCTCTTTCTTTGTTTGATGTTTATCAATTTATTTTATAAATGATCTTCCATTCGTTGTTTTTATAGACGGTAGGACGGACACGAATGACAGTTGTTTTATCAATTTCGGATTGCAGTGAATTTATAAATTGATTCGGAATGCAGTACGCTTATAAATTATAATATATAAAAATATATTAATTTTATAATAAAAAACACGCTTTTCGAAAACATTAATTAAAACTCATTTTTATGAAAATGTAAAAAAATTAGATTTTTGAAACCTACAAAATGCGCACGTAATATAAATATCAATTTTAAATATCAATTATGTCATGTGTTTATACTTACTTGTGCACGCAATTAAATTTATCCAGAATTTCAAAACATATTACGATTTTTTGTTTCAGAAAATTGCGCAATAAATATAAACAATTACATTTTTTTGTTAATAGCTTAAAAGTGTGTAACGGTCTTAAACTTATTTTAGTATTTTAATTATTTATTAAATGGTCTTAAACTTATTTTAGTATTTTAATTATTTATTAAATATTTTAAAGTATAATGAGTATTTTATAGTATAATTTATTTATATTAAGGTGTTTGAATGTTTTTACGACAATTTTATACTTTAGAAGTCTCTTTGTATTTGTTTATATTTATTGCGCAATTTTCAGAACAAAAAAATTAATATGTTTTTACAATCGGAACGAATTTAATTGCGTGTACGAATAACTAAAAACGCATGAATTACTTGATATTTAAAATTGATGTTTATATTAACTGCGTATTTTGTAGATTTTAAAAATGTAAAAATAATTTATTTTGGAAAAAATAAATTTTAATTAATATTTTCGAAAAACGTGTTTTTATTATAAAATTAATATATTTATATTAAATAATTAAAATATAAAAAAAGTAAAAAAAAAAATTAAAACAACATCACATCGATGCTGTCGCATCGATGTGCAAATAGCATCACTCCCCTAAATGGTCCCTGCAACACGCTGCTGCACTGCTATGTCTGGTTTCTCTTGACACTACCCATGTCCATCAGCAAATTCGTTGAGTATAAAATTTTCCGAAGGAGAAGAGGATATTGCAGCATATCTTATACAATACCACAAACCCCATAATACGTGTACAGCATACTAGGGGATTAGAATGTGGGTTGAAGACATGTGAAAATATTTAATATACCCAAGAACTTGCTCTACGATATTGGTGAAGTGTCAACAAGGAAACTACCCTAATGCAGCGTGTTGCACCAGCAAGGATTGTCCGTATTTTTCCTTGCTTCAGTTTTTTTTGTCTATCTAGTCTTCTAGAAATATGTTATCACACCTGTTTAAAAAAATAATAATAAAATATATATATATATATATATATATATATATATATATATATATATTTCAGTTTTGTAACGGTCACATCGACGTTACATAATTGGTGTAAAGAGTTTGTTTAATTCTACTTAATTAACCAAGCATGGCTATACAAGTCTGTTCAAATTCCAATTTATTGCACTTGAGTGATACTGGAAGGTTTTTTTTTTCATCTCCCCACTTGCAGAAATTGAGTGGCTGCAAGGAGCCTTTCACATCCCACACTCTTCCCCATTTTTTTATCATTTTTTTAAGTCAAGTGTTTTTAACAACACTTTAACGCAACCACAATCCTCACTCCGAAAAACTCTCTTCCTTGTTGCGTTTTTCTCTCAAGAATTTCAAATTATTTCTCGGTCAAAATTGGTTGCGATTTTTCTGGGATTTCCTCTTGCCAGCCACCAAGAATCCACAATTCACAGTACTCTACCCTTTAAATTCTCGGTTTCCAGCTCAATCACTCACAATCCCAATTTTTTTTCGAAACCCTAATTCTCATCCCCTGCACACTCGACGCAATGGCCCCCGGAACACCTGTATGGTACGCCGCCTTCCTCCAGAATCCCTTGTTTATGCAATTCGTCCACGAAGTCCGACCAGATGCCACAACCGACGACCTCACAACCCAGGAGGTGCACGATGCGCAGACCCGCGTCGCCGCCACCGTTGCTCTGCCGCTGGAGGAACCCCCAAAGTCTCCGGCCAAGGTTGATGCTGCCACCACAAGCACTCCTCCACCAACTGTTGGCTCTGTGCTCCCGCCGGATGAGACAAGTCAGCTCGACCCACCACAGATTCCGGTCAATCCCGTGGTGATCTCAAATGTCTCCAATGTCATCGAGTTTGGCGCAGGTGAGCAATACTCTATCACTTCCTCTGATATTCGTGATTTGCTGTACACCCCGGAGAGTTCCAAGACGGCTCGCTCCGTCGATGACCCTTCGCCGGCGAAGCCCCCTAGTCCCGTCTCTGAGAAGCGCGACGGTGGCTCTGCTGCCTCCTCCGACTCTCCGTCGACGAAGGCAATCTATGCAGGGCTCAAACCCACCAAGAAAGGGGAACTTGAGCTGCATCCTGCAGCTATACTTGCGGGGATGCAGCATGGGGATGCTCCTCACACAACCTCGGAATCGAGTGAGCCTCACTCTCCGAGTGGCTCGGAGCGCGCCAAATCAGAGGGTCCCATGGAATATGACCTTGATTTCAGAGGGTCGAGGCATTGCGTGCATGTTGCATAATTAATTTTACCCTTTATTCACCATTTATACTGTTATGTATCATGCACATCATGTATGATCTGGTTTAGCACATTGCGTGCTTGACGCACTCAATCAAGACTTAAAGAGATTGAAGACCTTGATGCATCATGTGTAGAATCCCATGGCTGCAATCAAGGTCATATTCCATGGGACCCTCTGATTTGGCGCGCTCTGAGCCAATCGGAGAGTGAGGCTCACTCGATTCCGAGGTTGTGTGAGGAGCATCCCCATGCTGCATCCCCGCAAGTATAGCTGCAGGATGCAGCTCAAGTTCCCCTTTCTTGGTGGGTTTGAGCCCTGCATAGATTTCCTTCGTCGACGGAGAGTCGGAGGAGGCAGCAGAGCCACCGTCGCGCTTCTCAGAGACGGGACTAGGGGCTTCGCCGGCGAAGGGTCATCGACGGAGCGAGCCGTCTTGGAACTCTCCGGGGTGTACAGAAAATGACGAATATCAGAGGAAGTGATAGAGTATTGCTCAACTGCGCCAAACTCGATGACATTGGAGACATTTGAGATCACCACGGGATTGACCGAAATCTGTGGTGGGTCGAGCTGACTTGTCTCATCCGGCGGGAGCACATAGCCGACGGGTGGTGGAGGCGTGCTGGTGGTGGCAGCATCAACCTTGGCCAGAGACTTTGGGGGTTCCTCCAGCGGCAGAGCAACGGTGGCGGCGACGCGGGTCTGCGCATCGTGCACCTCCTGGGTTGTGAGGTCGTCGGTTGTGGCATCTGGTCGGACTTCTCGGACGAACTGCATAAACAAGGGATTCTGGAGGAAGGCGGCGTACCATACAGGTGTTCCGGGAGCCATTGCGTCGAGTGTGCAGGGGATGAGAATTAGGATTTCGGAAAAAAATTGGGATTGTGAGTGATTGAGCTGGAAACCGAGAATTTAAAGGGTATAGTACTGTGAATTGAGGATTCTTGGTGGCTGGCAAGAAGAAATCCCAGAAAAATCGCAACCAATTTTGACCGAGAAAGAATTTGAAATTCTTGAGAGAAAAACGCAACAAGGAAGAGAGTTTTTCGGAGTGAGGATTGTGGTTGCGTTAAAGTGTTGTTAAAAACACTTGAATTAAAAAAATGATAAAAAAAAATGGGGAAGAGTGTGGGATGTAAAAGGCTCCTTGCAGCCACTCAATTTCTGCAAGTGGGGAGATGAAAAAAAACCCTTGCAGCATCACTCAAGTGCAATAAATTGGAATTTGAACAGACTTGTGTAGCCATGCTTGGTTAATTAAGTAGAATAAAACAAACTCTTTACACCAATTATGTAACGTCGATGTGACCGTTACAAAACTGAATATATATATATATATATATATATATATATATATATATATATATATATATATATATATATATATATATATATATATATTTTATATATATATATATTTTTTTTTTAAACAGGTGTGATAACATATTTCTAGAAGACTAGATAGACAAAAAAACTGAAGCAAGGAAAAATACGGACAATCCTTGCTGGTGCAACACGCTGGATTATGGTAGTTTCCTTGTTGACACTTCACCAATATCGTAGAGCAAGTTCTTGGGTATATTAAATATTTTCACATGTCTTCAACCCACATTCTAATCCCCTGGTATGCTGTACACGTATTATGGGGTTTGTGGTATTGTATAAGATATGCTGCAATATCCTCTTCTCCTTCGGAAAATTTTATACTCAACAAATTTGCTGATGGACATGGGTAGTGTCAAGAGAAACCAGACATAGCAGTGCAGCAGCGTGTTGCAGGGACCATTTAGGGCATGGTGCCCATGCACAATTCCTTACGTAGCACTTTAAAGCGATCGGAATTGAGGGGTTTGGTAAATATGTCTGCGATTTGTTTCTCTGTGGCAATGTGATCAATTCGTAAGAGCTTTTTCTCGACCAAATCACGTATGAAGTGATGTCTGATGCTTATGTGCTTGGTCCTTGAATGCTGCACTGGGTTGCGGTTGATATTGATTGCGCTAGTGTTGTCACAATATAAAGTGAGTATATTGCTTTCCAAGTGATAATCATCTAGCATATGCTGCAGCCAGATTAGTTGTGTACAACAACTCCATGCAGCCACGTATTCAGACTCGGCCGTGGATAGAGAAATGCAGTTTTGCTTGCGGCTGTGCCACGAGATAATGTTATTTCCAAGGAAGCAACATCCTCCGCTGGTACTCTTTCGATCATCCAGGTCACCGGCCCAGTCGGCATCAGAAAAGCCCACTAAGTCAGAATTGGTGTCCTTAGTATACCAAATGCCCAGCTCTACCGTTGCAGCAACGTATCGAATGATACGTTTTACAGCTTTCAAGTGATCTTCCTTGGGTTCAGCTTGAAATCTTGCACACAAGCAGACACTGTACATAATATCTGGTCTTGTTGCGGTCAGGTAGAGGAGACTCCCAATCATGGGTCGATACGTAGTCTGGTCCACTGCAGCAGCGCCAGAATCACTAGCAACTTTGTCCGTTGATCCCATTGGAGTTTTCATAGGCTTTGCTCCTTCAAGATGGAACTTTTTCACAAGATTACGGGCATATGTAGCTTGAGAGATAAAGGTACCCGTAGAGGATTGCTTGATGTGTAGCCCTAAAAAATGGGTTAACTCTCCAACCATGCTCATCTCAAATTTTGAGGCCATGGCTGAGGTAAATGATTTTAACATAGTGTTACATGTTGAACCAAACACAATATCATCTACATATACTTGAGCAATCAAAATGTTGGATGAATCGAATTTTACGAAAAGTGTTTTATCTGCAGTGCCGCGGGTAAATCCGAAGCTGAGAAGAAACTCAGTCAAACATCCATACAAGCTCTGGGAGCTTGTTTGAGTCCATACAAGGCTTTTTGCAGCTTGTAAACATGATCAAGGTGAGTGGGATCTTCAAATCCTTTAGGTTGCGCAACGAAGGCTTCTTCTTCGAGAACTCCATTCAGGACTGCAGCCTTGACATCCATTTGATGAAGTGTGATGTCAAGATAGCATGCAATGGCAATGAGAAGGCGAATGGATTCCAGCCTTGCAACAAGGGCGAAGGTTTCATCAAAGTCGATTCCTTCGACCTGTGTGTACCCCTGCGCCACGAGGCGTGCCTTATCGCGTACGATTTGACCATGCTCGTTGGATTTATTCTTGAAAATCCACTTTGTCCCTATTACATTTTTGTTTCTGGGACGAGGGACGAGTACCCATACTTTGTTTCTCTCGAATTCGTTCATTTCCCCTTGCATGGCCATCACCCAAAATTCGTCTTTTAACGCTTCTTTGACATTCTTGGGTTCGATGGTGGATAGGTAGGATACAATTCCTATCTCAATGCAGGTTGCAGATAGTCCAACATTTCAAGTCATATTTTTGTAGTCGATATGTGGATGAGACCTAGTGCGTCGAGGAAGAATTTGAGTGAAAGGGTGGTTTCGTTGTACGTGGCCTGGTGGATCACGTCTGCTAGAGTTCAAGGCTTCATCAGCATCAGAGGTGTCAGATTCCCCTGATGAATCATCAGTTGGAATGCTGGTTGATGAATCTGGTGCTGCAGCCACATTGGCAGGCGTATCTGCTGCTGCATCGTCGTTTTGAGTGTTGCACCCAATGGTTGTGGCAGAGGGTCGGAGTAGTCCATCTGTTTCATCTACATTTTTCTTTCCCTCCAGTGCACTAAGATCATCAAATGTTACATTCACAGATTCGACAATAGTACGAGTTTTTAACATAAAAATGCGATACGCATGACTATTTCTTGAGTAACCTACGAATAGGCCACGGTTAGCTTTAGGTTCAAACTTGGTCCTAGGTTCTCGATCATTAAGAACATAACAAATGGATCCAAAAACATGAAAATACTTGACATTTGGTTTTCGTTTGTTGAGAATTTCGTAGGCTGTCATTGTGGATCCGGTTCGAAGGTTGACTCGATTAATGATATGACATGCTGCATTGACTGCTTCGGCCCAAAGTCTCCTATGTGTTTCTGTCAAATTTTTGGAGATCAACATCACACGAGCCATTTCTGTTAGTGTTCGGTTTTCCTTTCGACAACACCATTTTGTTGTGGTGTAATAGGGGCTGAGAATTCTTGTGCAATTCCTTGCGCATCACAAAATTTTGTGAAATGTTGATTCTCAAATTCAGTTCCGTGGTCACTTCGAATTCTTTGAACATCAGTTTGATGATTGGTTTTGATCCATGTTATAAGTTAAGACACTTCTCCGAACGTCTCATCCTTGCTCTTCAAGAACCTTACCCAAGTGTATCTTGAGTGATCGTCAACCACCACAAGTACATCTCTTTTCCTTGAGTAGCTTTCTGTTTCAACTGGACCCATCAAGTCCATGTGAAGTAGATTGAAACATTTTGATTTCGTGTGATGGCCTCCTGCAGCATCGGGTCCAGCTCCTGCTGCAGCGAGGGGTGAATGACTTGCACGAGTAATATTTCCTTGTTGGCATGGGCCACACACCGATTTTTCAATCTTTGCCAGTTTCGGGAGGCCACGAACAGCTTCAAGTTTGATCAATTGCTCCAAATTCGAAAGACTCGTGTGGCCAAGTCTTTGATGCCAAAGGTTAACTTCTTCATCAACACGAGCTGAGAGACATGTTTCAATAATAGAGTAACAATTATTAGATTTGGAACGCTCCCCCTTAACAAAGGATCGTCCATCATCACCGAGGACTTCACACGTTTCATGTGTGAATTTCACGTTCATGCCCTCGTCACACAATTGACTTATGCTTATCAAATTTGTGATAAGCCCTTTCACATGCAGTACTTGATTCAACTTGGGCAGACCCTTTTTGTCCAGGGTGCCACGTCCCAAAATTTTACCACTAGATCCTCCACCAAAGGTAACTTCTCCCCCCTGGTAGGCTTGATAATTGGAGAGATGATCGCTGCTGCCAGTCATATGGCGTGAACACCCACTGTCGAAATACCAAGCAGCGTCCTTGGTGGTTTTGAGGCCAGTGAAGACCATATTGCACATTGGTTGTTCCTCGATTGAACCCGTTGCATCAGAGACAGCAGGTGCAGCAACAGCAGTAGGCTTGCGTACCCAGATGCGGGATGTAGTCATTTTAGTAAGATGTGGGGCTGCATCATTGCTGACTTTCCCTTTACGGGGATACATCTTCTTTTGGACTCTCTTTGACTTTTGGCGCTTGTAGACGTGTTTGTTTGACTTCCATGGTCCAACGTTCGAGTGAAGAACATATCCATTTCTAATGTCCTCCTCTCGTTTCCAACAATATGGACGAATGTGACCTGGGACAAGACAATAGTGGCATACGTGGTGTCGCCTATACTTCTTTAGAGGTTTGATGGGGGCACGTTTGAATTTGAATGAACGCGTTGCAGCATGGCTTCTCTTATCATGCTTGTTAGTGCGCGTTGTAGGAATAACAACCGCATCTGCCGATTGTCGTCCTGTTACAGCATGAGTGGAGGTTTCATTGTTGATAGTGGGTGTGTTTGAATCAAAGCTCTCAGGAGAGTCGTCCTTCGACTTCACAAAGGTAATCCCTGAGGATATCCTTTTTGGTGGGAAGATTGCGTCAACGGTTTTTTGAAAGCCAAGTCCTTGTCTTTCGACGTTTGCAATACTCATGGCTGCATCGAGCTTGGAGGTGTCTGTATTGAGCTTCTGGAATGTGTTGTGCGCTACTTCCAGCTTTTCATTTTCACGATCGAGATCGATCCTTAGCCTATCAATCTCCAGATCCTTCCTTGTAAGGTCCACGTCGAACTTTTTGAGTCGTTCTTCGTGTGTAGCCTTGTTTGTTGATAGAAGTTTCACCATCTTGTACTTTTGTTGGAACTCCATACGAAGGTCATCAAATTTTTCTTTTAATTCGATGAACAGTTCAATAGGAATCGGTTATGGTTCCTCCTCAATCTCGGAGATGGAGGCGGCGAAACAAAGGAACTCTGTAGGTGCTGCTGCAGCGGGTTGAGAAAGGATTACTGCAGCAGAACCTCCATCGTCTGATAGGCAGCAGCCTTCAACACGAGCAGTTAAGGTTGTTTCTGGATCAGCTCCTTCGTATTGCTCCAAGAAGTCGGAGTCATTGTAAGTCACCATGTTAACCACATGTCCAATGTTTCGATTTTTGGATGGATATTCGGAAGATAAATGACCGATTCCTTGGCAAGTGTGGCACTTGATTTTGGACCAATCCCTGTCTTGGTTAGTATTTGGATTAGGTCTTCAAGGGGCAGCCCTGTTGTCTTGGCTTGGTCTATTTCTTGGGCCATTCTTCCTTCTTCGTGGGTCATAGGTGCCTTTGAGCGAGCGCACAAGGACCACATCAAGCTTTTGTGAGATTAGGGCATATTTGTCTCCACCATTCTCTTCATGTCCAAGAAGGCCATAAATTTCCTCATCGGTGAGTGAACTCGTGCTGCTGCAGGAGTCGTTTTTTGAGAAGGTGTTTGGCTCCGTGGCTGTAAACGCCAATGCCTTTTTACGTGGTCGACCATAGTTTGCCCGATCTTAATGGTTCAGTTCATAGGTTTTGAAAACCGCCATGAGAGTGATATAGTCCTCCGAGGATCCCAATGGTCCGTCCTCGATTGCGGTGACTTTTGCTTGAAATTTCGAATTCAAAGACCGCATCACCTTGCTGCATACATCCGTATTAGAGATAGGCCCACCAAGGTCAGCGCATTCGTTGACAATGGCCATGATATCTCCAAAATACTACCTAGTGGACTCATCCTCACGCATTCGCAAATTTTTAAAGCGAGTCATGAGCATGCGCAACTTCGTTTTCTTCACTGCAGTATCTCCCTCACAGTGAAGTTGAAGTTGGTCCCAAATATCTTTGGCTGAACCACATTGCTTGATGAGTTTATACATCTCGCAATCAATGGATTCAAGAATCGCGCATCTAGCACGATCATTGGCCGTTGCAGCCTCCATTTCGTCTTTGGTCCATTTTTCAGGAGCTTTTTCAATAACCCGTTTGCAGCTACTGGAAGTGATGATGTGGAGCTCGAGGCACAAAGTGATTGTGATGCGGATGAAGTTGAAGAAGATGACGAGGATGATGATGCATAGTTCTATGCAGCAGCTGCTTCTTTTTCCCTGTTTTGAACTCTTATTTTTAATTATGTGTTTTTGAACTATTTTATGTTTTTCTGGTTATTTTTATGTTGAACAATTTATTTCTTTCATTGGGTGTGATTCCAGTTTTATTTTGATAGACATAGTTGGTTATTTTGGTTAGATAAGTATTTACTAAGGGGGAGTTTTTCTCACTTCCTTAGTAATGTTTTGAAAGAAGTTTTCATTAAGGGGGAGCAAAAGCACTTCATTGCTCATCCTTATGTTTGGTGAAGAAAAGATAAAAAGGGGGAGTTTGTAAGTGTGATATGCACTGAAGGCACTGCTGCAGCAGGTTGCTGTGCAAGGCATTGCGTGCATGTTGCATAATTGATTTTACCCTTTCTTCACCATTTATACTGTTATGTATCATGCACATCATGTATGATCTGGTTTAGCACATTGCGTGCTTGACGCACTCAATCAAGACTTAAAGAGATTGAAGACCTGATGCAGCCATGGGATTCTACACATGATGCATCAAGGCGTTGTTCAAGATTGGTGTCTGAAGACTTAGAGTACAAGCCGTTGCAGTAAGACATTGAAGACACTGACGCAAGGCGTGGCTGCATTGTCGCTAACTACGCAGGGGTTGCAGCAATGGTCAAAACAGATTTCCTAAAATATAGAAACCTCCTTGACTCTCGCTTTTCAAGGGAATTAGTTACAAGGCTGGGTCTATATATTGAAGGAGTCTTAAGCACAATTCTTCATCTCTTCCATAACACATTTTACGAGTTATAACAAATCACTCGAGCTCTTAGGTCTCGATAGTCTCGGTTTCTTGAGAATAGTCGAGTCCTTGTACTACGGAGTGTTGAACTTAAACCAGCTGTACATCGTAGTATTTGTAGTGTTGATTGAGTCGAGATCCTTGAACACGAAACCAAAAGGAATACATGTGTATGTCCAAAAGGTTGTCGATTGTTGTTCAAGATCGATCTTTGTAAAAGACGATTTATCGTTCTTAATAAATCATTTTTGCCGTAAGGCACATTCGTGTGGGTATATTCAAATACCCATACAAGATATATCGTGTGTTTGATCTTTTGTTTTTACAAGTGTGTGTGAGTACGAAAATCGTAATTTATACTTGTTCCGATTTCATTCCGTTGCATAACGTTTATCAATACATATAAGTCTGATAATACTCACGGAACAAAGTAATTGATTCACAAACAAAACGATTTTCTTTACTGCAACGCGCTGCGCAACACACCAGTTGTTGCTGTTGCAGTGCGCTGCATGTGCAGTGCTGCGTATTCTTCATAATACCTAAGCACTACGACTTTCACTTCTAATGCAAATACATCCTTACGTGTATGCATGAACTAATGCTATGTATGAATTAACATCACAAATATACATTAAAATGAACATCGTATGAACATAATAAACATGTTAACCATTCAACTAAACAACACGAACAAATACAAGAGATAAAGCACATAAAAATGTACTACTGATATATATCAGCACATACACACATGCTATAGATATCACTGCTAGTCTGCAACTTACACACATACATAGCACATAGATTTTTGTTGCTTTGCTTTGAGCACATGCACTTAAATACATATGTGCAGAAGCACTACACATTTTACACATACACGTTCACACACAAAATATGTTGCTGCTGCTTTCGACAGCAGCTATTACATACAAACTTAAACATATAACCCACACATGTAATACGTACCGGATACATATAAGATTACATATATGGTATTATATATATGCAAAAAGCACGCATCTACTGCATATAAATTAGGTACTTAAATATACAAATACTACATACACACAATAACGCACATACATATATATTTACATATTGCAATTACACCCACACGCATAGCATAGGAACAACGAATTAAACTTATAGAATCACATAATTTCAACTAATATGATAAGAACCCTAAAATTGAATACTAATATAACTACATGAATCCTAAACTCACTTGCCTTTATGATAAAGTTGCGGTCAAGCGATCGAGGCGTTCATGTTGATTTCCCAGTTCTTCTTCTTCCTCTTATTTTCTCATGCGGTCGCCCCATCTTTCTTTCTCCCGTTTCTTCTCGTAGGTCCCTCTCTCTCTCTCTCTATTTTTCTTGTTCTTTTAGTTGTTTTTAATTATATAAAATTAGGGTTAATTATATTACTTATCCCATAAAACTTGCCGTAACCCATTAAACTAAATTTAATACCATCTCAGCCCATTGATTGATTGATCAGTTAAGAAAGAAGCCCAATTTATAATAATTCTCACGTCCAATTAATAAAGGATCATGTTATTTACACTTCCGCTATTACTCTTCCCACCCCAAGATTAATAAACCCCTCTAATTTTATTGTCTCCGGATTGAGTAAAGTAAATCTCTCTCTCAAAGTTTTTTCTTTAATTTTTTCTTCACTTTTATAAATCTCAACTTTCTGCATCTCAGCCATGGAGAGCAAAACTTGAAGTCGGTCAGCCATAGGCAATAACAACGGGCACTTGCAACCCCCCTGTACTTCTCGCGTACGGACGCGAGGATCGACTCCGTGGAAGGGTTTTCCACGGCTCTGCTCGGGGTGTGGTGGGCCCTACCGAGCAACCCCGCCTTCTTTTAGCACGACCGGCAAGGATTTATACTTCAATCGCTGGACGCCGACGGCCGACCTTCGATTTCTCGAGAGGCTGTCTCCGGCGGCGATAACCGTCATCACGTTGCGCTGCCACCCTTCGCCGTCGCGGACAGAACTCTGTCAGCGGTCTCGTGCACTCGCCTCGGAGCCGAAGCGACCGCCGATCCGCCGCCGCGCCGGACCTGCTGCAAGGCGCAAAGCAGTTTAGACAACAAGAATTGATGTTGCGTGTCGGATCGCCGAGGGATTGCTCTCGAGATTTTGGGATTGATTCTGCAATTCTTATGATTCTTCACGAAGGGGACGAAGGGGTGTAATTAGTCCGTAGTATTTAGATAAGGGTAATGTAGAACATTTACACAGTGCTTAAAAAATTATAATTTAAAAGGAGGTGGGAAGAGTAATAGTGGAGGTGTAAATAACCTGACCCATTAATAAAATGTTGAAACCCAATTAAAATACTAATCTGGACTAACACGTGGATAAAAGGGCTATTTAAATTACATAATTTTTATTCTGAAAATTCGGATTATTACAATTTATGTCTCAATTTTATGGACTAGTTGATATGTAATTAAAAAAAATATTATTTTTTTGGCTTTTTGATAAAAAGGCAATAGTAAAAATATATTTTTAAATTAAAAGTAAAATAACTGTGACTAAAGTTTAAAAATTAAGTGAATAAAGTAAAAATAAAACTGTATTTTAAAGTAAAAAAAATTAAATGTATGTATATTAAATTGAGAAATTAACAAAAAAAAAATGCCTTAAGAGAAAGTGAGTATTTTTTTATTAATGGATGCTTATTAAATTTCAATTTATTAATATAAATTATAAAATTTTAATATGAATTTTTATATTATGTGAAAAAACTAAATGGACTTTGTATATTATATGAAAATATTTAAATTTATTCAAATATAAAGCACGAGCAAGAAACAAAAATAGAAAAAGGAAATAAAATAAAAATCGGAAGGCTGCTGCGTAGCTATAACGGCGCTAGGAGCATTAACATAAGAAAATAAAGCAAATACAATGGACTAAGCCCGAGCCCATGGAACTAACATAGCCCTTTGAGCCCACCGTATAAGATAAAAGCCCACTGGACCTTAAGAATAATAGCCCAAACTAGCAATTGGGGTCGGTGCACGTACTAGTTAGTTGGTTTCCTTTAAAGTAACTGCACATATCAATAGTAATTACTACTCTATCCCTTAAAACAGTGCACAGTTCCTTTGTAATTTACAAAGAAACTGTGCACTATTTTAAGGGAAGGAGGAAGTATTTGTAATTAACATTTCAAACAAATATTATTATCAATGTTTGATTATAAAAATATGACTATTGTGTATCTAAATTCTAAAGTAGATACTAAATAACTTGGATACTCACTTTTGTTTTTCATTCATCTTTTCATTCATCAAATGCGCTGGGGATACAACCTTCCAAGTTGTTATAATCTAGCTGACTAACATTAATTAATCAAATATGTAAGTATGCAACAATGAATTTTGTAGATATCACATATACGTACAGTGTGTATGAAATCGGATATGTCTTGCCCAAGGAGCATGGAATGCTACCGTTGATTTTGTTGTTGTTCAAAACCAGTCGAGTGAAGTTTATGCTTGCAAAGGCTTCGGGTATCGACCCAGTCATCTGATTAGCAGCCAAGTCTCTTTACAACATATAAAACGTACGATGAGAGTGTATTAATATTACAATACATAAACAAACACGCACAAAGTAATCATGTTTTAAAAATTGATCAAACATATATATATATAGCGATCACATACAAATGATTCAACTTCGACAATTTAGCGAGCGCAGTCCCGTTAATTGGACCTCTGATGCCCATGGCCCCGAGATTACTGCAGATGCCAAAAGATGAACATTATTATATATAGATAAAAAAAACTCATGAAAATTATATAGTAACATTGATCGATCAATCACTCACATAGATGTTACATAACCAAAAATGTCGCAACCGATGCGAACCCACTCGCAAGGGCTGCTGCCATCATTCCAATTTGCTAGATTCGCCCCACCGTCTAAGCTATTCTTAAACTCTAGTAAAGCTATCAAACAAAATCGATCACAAAATAATAATTCAAATAATAAATACACACACATACATTTTTTTTTTACAAACCTTCACTTTCAACAGTAGTATAAACCGAAGGAGAATGCACGATCAGTATCAAGCACACGATGATCCATGCCTCGACCATGCCCACTCTTTCCATTATATTTGTATGAGAACTTGAGAGTAATATATGTTGCTCGGTGAGTTTTTTGTGTATCTTTTCCTCTCTTTTTATACCTCCAATTTAAACGCTTGGGTATAATTGACATTTCACACTAGCAACATCATTTCAACGATCTAGCACAAAAGTCCGTACTTTTTATGCAATGGGAGACAATATTGTGTTGAGATTTATGCACAATTACGTCGCTGCAAAAACGAAAACGAACAAACGAAACACGTAAATCACTATCGTGGATTCGTTTCTAGCTCGTTTCGTTTGTATTGTCACACTCTCGTTTACTCTCTCTATTATAATGTCTCAGTATAATGGGATAATAAAATATATTGATAGGATTTTTATTTATAAAAATAAAGGTATGAGTTCAAATTACAATAGAAACAAAATAAACATAATAATTAATTTACCAAATTAATTATCCGAAAAACCAAATCTCACGCTGAGATTTACGTACCATCAGCCAAACAATCAACGTTAATGTGCTTTGGCCCATTTTCAGCCGCAACAGTTGACCCAAGATGTTAGGTTGACCAACCATTCGAAAAGGCTTCAATGTGAATACGCTTCGATCCGTTTTCTTCGTGTTCTACTCCGTTTAATTTGAACTCTAGAAATGATTACGCCACTCTATTCGACTTCGAGCCCGTTTGAACGAGCTTATTTAAAAGAGCTTATAAGATTTACGTCTTATAAGTTGTTTTAAGAGTTGATAAGTTGTTATGTCTTATTTAATAAATAAGTCGTTAAACCGTTTGGATAAAATAGATATATAAACTTATAAGATGGTAATTTGTTTGGCAATTTAAGATCTTATATAAATAAAATTACCAAAAATAAATTGTTATATATGAAAAAAATAATTAAAAATATTTATATTAACTAAATAATAAATTAGGAATTTTTGTATATATATAAAAGGTAATAATTTTAGGGGTATTTTGGTCTTTTATGGTTTAAGTTGCAAGAGCTTATAAGCTGTTGAAAAAAAAGTACCTCCCCCTTACTTTTTTTTAAACAGCTTATAAGCTGTTAAACAGCTTATTTTTAAGTTTTTTAAGATCTTTTTGTAAAATGTTACCAAACAAATTTTAAGAGCTTATAAGCTCTTAAACAGCTTATAAGCTGTTTTAAAGAGCTTATAAGCTCTGCCAAACAGGCTCTTCCTCAAATTTACTTTCTTTTCTATCCAAATCAAAGAAAAAATCTAAATAATTGAAAATAATGAGAGATAAGAAACTTATTAACTCGAATGGAATTGGAAATGAGAGTAATACGAAATAATATTAAAGAGAGTCAACAATTCAATTAATTAATTAGAGTCCCGTACATCATTCACGCTCACTCCCCTTTAATTTCCCCTTTAATTTGAGGTGACGCCTGAGACGTCACCAAGACAATTAATTAATTAAGATACGAGTATTAAGGAGGTCTATTCGAATTCCGATTTTGGATTTTGTTGGATTTTTGTGAATTTTAAAAATTTTGTGGATTTTGAAAATTCACGGAGTCTTTGCAGAGTTTGACCGATTTTTGTTATTGATTTATACAAATTTTTATATACTTTAAAAGATTTTGAAATATGCGTTTTCATTGATTTACATAAATTTTCATAAACTTTCGGACATTACTTATTAATATAAAAAAACACATTTTTCTATAAAAAATAATTCAAATTATTAAAAAAAATATTAATATAGTATCATTTATATTTTTATTTATATCATTAATTTTTTTTAAATATATCTTTAATTATTTTTATCATAAAAAAATATTTTTAATTTTTTGAAAATTTTATTTATAGTTAAAGCATAGTTTTTATTAAATTTTTTTTTCTTTTTCAGAAGTATTTATTTTTTAAATATATTTTTTCTATTTTTTCTTTTTTATTTAATTTTATATAATTTTTTTAAGTTTTTATTATTTTTTAAAAATAATTTTGTTGATTACCTATAGATTTTAATTGATTTTTTAAAATTTATGTTGAATAACTCAAGATTTTAATAGACTTTTTAAAATCCGAATTGAATACCTCCAAACTTTAAAAATCTCTTAAAAAAAATCCAACGAAATTCTAAACTAATACACTTTTCTAAGTTTTCGAGCGTGGATTTCACAAGCGGACGACTTCTTGGTTGGATTTTAATATGGACTGAGTTTTGAATTCTCGTTTGTTTCTTTGTTCATTTCGTTGTTTAATAAAATTAGAATTATGTTGAAATATAATTTTATTCCTTATGGTGATTTTATTGTTAATATTGTAGTATCTTTTGTACATGGGGTAATGTGTATACATTAGAGGAAGATGGAAGAAATGAAAAATGAATAATTGAGGCTCGTGTTTAACACGATTTCCTTAAAACAAATTCTACGGGTACGATTGTTTCCCAGGATACAACGATTACTAAGCAAAACATTTGCTTACGGCGAACCGAGATGTTGCCTGAATAATATCACCGGAGGGTCAAAGAAAGAAGGATAACAAAGAAAAGACGAGAGCGATTGCTCGGAATATGTATGTATATTCTCAATATCTTCATGTCCATTTCTTTCTCGTCGTATTCGAGTGCTTCTCGATTCGAGTCGTATCTTTTTGCAGCCCACTCGACTGCTCTTATATAGGGATAGTTGGAGTCGAAGGTTCATTGAACGTGGACCGTTTGACTACTCGTAACGTCCAACATTCAATCACCTAATAAGTATGAATTAATACTATTAATTCAATTTAATTAAAATTCAATTTGTAACTTATTGTAATAATAATAATCTCATATTATTATTATATTATTACTTAAGATAATAAAATAAAATAAAAAATGTGCATCATAGGGTACTCCCCTATCTATCTTACACATTTTTCTATTAAAATATTTTATTTCCTTTGGAATACTCTTCCAATTCATAATTTTTGTTACATTTTTGAAAATTAATTTTTCATTCATACTACTCGAAATTGAGCGTATGAGATATCAAATCGAAGCTCTCTACGAGACGCTCATTTTCCAACAAATATATGTTGAGTGGTGACTCGAATTCAATCGAATAAAAAAACACGAGTTAAAACGGATTGACAAATTAAGACGGACAGGTGACCTAGTGGGCCAACCCGTCATAAGTATTAGTGGGTTGCGTGGCTATTAATTTGGTCAATCGGTTTAGTGTGTATGCATGCGGGTGCATGCAGGTGCTGGTACGGGTACGTCTACGGGATAATTAGACGACTCGACTTTCGTCTCGGAGTTTCAGATATTAAGGTTTATTTAAGGAATATAATTATATTGGAAATATTATTATATTATTTGGTATGAAAATTTGAGTTTTATTTGGAATAGGAATAAAAGATTTTATTCTTAATCCTATTGTTACCTATTTTATGGGTTTACTACACCTATAAATAGGGATCTCCATGCTTAATCATTAGTAACTCGATTAATGTTATTGAGAGCATTAATTTGAGAGATCGATATTATTGAAAATATCGTGAGCCACGGTGTTATTGAGAACATCGTTTTGTGAGAGCGTTTCTATTGAGAGAGATTTTCGTCAGATAGATCTATTGAGAGGTCTATATTTGTAACCCCGTTGATTCGATTATAGTGATATTTTCTCCTCCTCCCGTGGTTTTTCCCTATTTTGGGTTTCCACGTAAATTCGTGTTCTATCTTTTATATCGTTTTCTTTTCCCCATCTATTTTATATTTCAAGCTATTTTGCGTGGAGTAATTTTGGGAGCCGAAATTACAACAAGTGGTATCAGAGCCTGAGTTCGCGTCTTGGGATTCCTGTGGAGTTTGAGAATATTTTTCGGAGATGGCGATGAAGTACGATATTCCGATGCTGGATAGGAACACTCAGTTCTCGACGTGGCGGTTCAAGATGGAGGCGATCTTGGCGCAATTGGATCTAGACGAGACATTGTTGTGGCTCGATAAGATGCCAAGCACGTTGAAGACGGAGGAGAAAGAGAAGAAGGATCGAAAGGCAAGGGGGGTTATTGGGTTACATCGATCTCTACCTCTATATTGGAAGAGGTGATGCATGAGAAGACGGCGGCAGACATGTGGAAGAAAATCGAGGAGCTTTGTTTGGTGAAGAGCTTGACGAGCAAGCTACATCTCAAGCAAAAATTATTTCTTCACAAGATGCCCGAAGGAGGTAATTTGCAAGATCACTTATCTGCTTTTAATGAGACGGTCTCAGATCTCGAGAATTTGGGGATAAAGTACGATAGTGAAGACTTGGCGTTGTGGTTATTGTGTTCCTTGCCTCCTTCTCATGCAAATTTTAGGGATACGCTGCTCTACAGTCGAGAAACCCTTACTAGGCAGGATGTAGTCGATGCGATGCATTCTAAAGAGAGGATGAAATTTCTCGTTGATGGAAGGTCTGATGCAATAGGTGAAGGCCTTAACACCCAAGGTGGGGCGAGCGGAAGGTCTAAGGGATATTCTCGGTCTAAGGGAGAACGAGAATGTTATTATTGCAAGAAGAAGGGTCGTATCGTGAAAGATTGTCCGAGATTGAAGGATAAGAATCGTGAGGACGATTCTGTTAATCAGAGCAGCAAACCGGAGGTCAGTGACGCGGAAGAATATTATGGAGATCTTCTTCTAGCGTCTGATTTGGGATCACGAGCGTGCGATGAGTGGATTTTGGATTCCGAATGCTCATATCATATGTGTCCCTTTAAGGGTTGGTTTGATACATATGATGTTTTGGCCAGTACCGGGACTGTGGCTATGGGGAATGGCGCACCGTGTGAGATACTTGGCATTGGGAGGATCCGGGTCAAGATGTTCGACGGAGTGATTCGAACACTTGACAATGTGAGGCATGTTCCTGACTTGAGGGTGATTCTTATTTCTCTCAGTGCCCTTGATGAGAAGGGTTATCACTACTCCGCTGGAGGTGGAGTTTTAGAGGTGAGCAGTCGTGCTCGTATAGTGATAAGAGGAGAGAAAAAGACCGGAGGACTTTATGTCCTAGAAGGATCTACGGTTACTCGGAGCGACGTAATCGTACCCGCTGGTTCAAGCTGTCTTGAGGAAGCTGAGCATGCGATGCTCGCTAAGGATAAATCGATGGCTTTCGTGATGAGTGGTGCGAGCACTCATATTAGTACAAACGAGGAGGCTCGTTTTCTCGACTCGAGGGAGTCGAATAGTAGTGTTTTGTGTTGCGGGAATGCCGGTAGAGCACGCAAGAGGTACAAAGCAATTTGGGTGAGGAAATCACATTTGGGGACTAAGTTTCGACGAGGGTCGGACTTAGTCAATTTTAGTTATTGAGGAGCCCGATGGGGCGGTGGAGGAGAAGGTGGAGATCACTATAATCGACATGTGAAGTCAAGGTGACTTTTTGTTTTGGGGTTGTAGGATTAAATTCAATTCAATTTGTAAGATCACTATAAACAATAATAATCAAAATATACAAAGGTTAAATTCAATTTGAATCAAATAACTTGATTCATATAAAAAAAATTAATGAAATGAATTACTTACCTCATAAGTCTCTAAAAAATACAAAGAAATTAAACAATTATTACATAATTACAAATAAATTATAATGAATCAAAATATTACATTAATGAGGAACTATTCGAACATTCTTATATCATGAATCCTGAAAAGAGTAGATAAAATTTAAAGACAATAAAGCAAAAAAAAAAAAAAAGGTTAATTAGTTGAAAATACGTACCTCATGAATCCTGTAAAAAGTAGAAAAAAATTAAAGACAATATAATCGATCATAAATTAACTTCTTACACTGTGGGCTGCAAAAATAAAATAAAAAACAATTACAGAGAATATATCCCAAAAATGATATATAATGACAATGAAGAAAAAAGAAACTATTTAAATAGATTTTCCAAAGCATGAACTATAAATTATAATAATATAAATTAATTAATTATGTAAAAATTATACGGATTTTAGGGAGTATAATAAAGAGAAACGCATGAAATATATTACTGTAATAAGATTCCATAAAAATATCAATTGATTTGTTTATTACCGTATAATTGATTTTGTTCTATATTTTTATTTTAATATATATAGTAAGAGATGTAATAGATTTGATGAATTAAGTAACAAATCAATTACATAAATTATTTATAAAAATCGGTAATTAATATAATTGATGACTCGATTATTATAATTTACAGAATTGATGACTCAATTACTATAATTTCGGTTATTATTAATTAATTATGGAAATCAGTAAAGAATTAAAATTTCGTTATTATTTATTTATGGAATTTGAACAATTTAGTGAATCTGTAATTATTATGTAAGTAATTGAATTAAAAGTCACTTCATAATTAATATTGGTAAACAAAAGCCACATAAGAAAATCTTGACCAAATGAAAACTTTGGTTGTACCATATAGTGTGTGAACATGCTCATTTTTTTAGTGTAATTTTGTGTGTTCACATTGTGAGATCAGAAAAGTATGGATTTATATATTAAATAGATAATATTTCAACAAATTTTATTATAGAGTATTATATTTTTATTAATAGTTACATTTCTTTTGTATTTCACAAAAAAAGCTGCATACATATGGTTAGATCTAAATTACCAGGACATGAAATTAAAGCTCGATTATCAGGTCAGTTAGTATCAAATTTTGTGTTGCATTTAGTTATTGCACCGTGTGTTTAATATTGGTGGTGGAAAAAGTAATTGATAGAACAAGATTCGTTCTTTTCAAAAACCAGATCGTCAAACAGCAGAAATAATAAGTTCAATTCACAATCTCATCAGTCTCACATTTCATTTGCCCAAAAGCATTGCTGAAATTTTTTAGGTGTTTTAAAATACAACCTTTGTTTTAGGATTACATTAAAATATTATTTTTAAAATTAAATTTTAAGCTTAAAAATAAATTATTTATACTAGTTAAATTTCAATTTATTAATATAAATAAAATTTTAATACAGCACTAGGAAAACACTAAATGGACTGCCGTGATCACTATAACTCTATACTATATGAAAAATATTTCAATGTAAATTTATTCAATATTAATATTCTGAAATTCAAATACAAAACAAGTGGTACAATAAACACACAAAGAAAAGTAAAATAAAATAAAATTCGAATGAGAGCAGCTGCATAGCAATGGTGGCGCTAAGGAGCATTACATAATTTTTGTAGTAATAAGAAAACAGCGGATACAATGGACTAAGCCCGAGCCCGTGAAGCCTACACAACCCGTTGAGCCCACCGTATAGGTAAAGCCCATTGGGCCATGGAAATAAGAGCCCAAACATTATACACAATATGTGAAACTAGCATTTGGTGGTGCAGCCATTCATTTTGGGGTTTCCTTCAAAGTAACTGCACATATCAATATTAAAATCAATTGCAATTAACATTTTAAAAACAAAAATTATTACCAATGTTTAATTCACAATTTAATTTTCAAAATTATAAAAACTATAAAAAAAAAAAAAAAACTGCAAGATATCATTATTGTGTATAATGTAGTAGATACTAACTTTTGTTTTTCATTCACCAAATGCGCGGGGATGCAACCTTCCAAGTCGTTATTACTTAGGTTACTGTCATCGCACGTACGTACCGAACAACCAAAAAACAACGAGAGAGTACAAACGTCAGTCAAATGTAATAAATTAAATCTAATGGAAAATGAATTTTATAACACATTGTGTATGAAATCTCGTGTGTCTTGCCCAATGAGCATGGAATGGTACCACTAATGCTGTTATTCTTCAACACCAGTCGAGTAAAATTTATGTTCGCGAACACTTCGGGTATCGATCCAGTCATATGATTATCGGCTAAGTCTCTGTCAACATAAAACGTACGATAATAGAGAGTATATATATATATATATATATATAGTATTATTAATGTCGCATGAACACGAAAGCAAACTTAATCAAAAACATCGATTACATACAAATGATTCAACTTCGACAATTTCGCAAGCGCATCCCCGTTTATAGGACCTCCGATGCCCACGCGCCTGAGGAAACTTCAGACACCAAAAGATCGAGAAACTTTATAGAGATCAATCCTTAAAACAGACAAGTTATACGATAACATTAATCGACCAATCACTTACATAGATGTCACATAGCTATCAAGGTTGCAATCGATGTGATTCCAATCGCAAGGCCCGTTCTGGCTGCTATCAGTCCAATTCGATAAAATCGGCCCGCCGCCGTCTACGCTATTCTTGAACTCTAGTAAAGCGCTAACTATCAAACAAAATTCACAAAACAATATTTCAATTAAACAACTAAATACACACACAAAGTTTTTTGTTTTTTTTTTTATAACGGACCTTCACTTTCATTACGAGCATAAACCGAACGAGAATGCACGATCAGTATCAAGCACGCGATGATCCACGCTCCGACCATGGCCACTCTTTCCATGTGTTAATTAACAACAAATATATTGTATGAGAACTTGAGAGTAATATATATTGCTTGGTGAGTTTTCAAGTATCTTCTCCTCTCGTATTTATAGCTCCATATTTAAACGCTTGGGCATAATCGACATTTCAAACTAGTAACAAAAGTCCATCCAGATCGTACTTTTATGCATCTAGCTAGACAATATTGTAATACAAAACAAATATCATTTTACTAAAGAAATTGAATATTTCAAAATGGCTAGTTGAAAAGAAGGCCAGGGGCAACGACAACTTCGACATTACAAGACCAAAATGGGCAATATGAACTGCAAAAAAACTCTAGAGATGATTACGTCCGCATCCACGTCCTCAAAAGCATGCTTCATTTTTTCTATCCAAATCAAAGAGAATCTAGATAATTGAAGAATGTAATATAAAACTAATCATCAATTAATTCATTTATATTGTTAAGTATGGTATCATTCTCTACCGGAAATTAAGGGAAATCGATTCAAAAGAATGCTAATAAGTATAAAACAAAATTTTATTTATAAAGCATTGAAGATGATTTTAGTTCCCGTAATATAAGTTGTTCAAAAATGGTGACTCAAAATCGCACTGAAAGTGAGTAGGCCGGACGAATATATCGACCGATGTGCATAACATCGTCCGCTGTTAACGCTTCTTCAAAGAGTAATTAATTAGCTTTTCCGTATCAAGTTGGACTGTTGGAGCCAGCCGCGCTGTGTTGGACGAACAGTGCGAGCAAATTCCCGAATCACGTCAACACAATTTTTGTGCAATTTTTCATTCTTCTCAGATATGTTGGACTACCTTTTTAAAATGTAATTAAATAAAAATTGTAATTTTTTGATTTTTTGACAATAAACAAAAAAAGTTTACAATGTGGAGTTTATTTCTATTTATAACTGGTCCCGAGTCGAAACTTGAATTTTTTATTACTATAGGGAGTTTATTACTATATTTCTACTATATATAATAGCAGTACAGTAAAATAAGATTTTATTAATTTTATTAATTTATTATCTATAAATTAATAATTTATTAATTTAAAAAAGTTTTAACGTATATGCACAGCTGACTTTCAAAGTTCCAAATTCTTTGAATAACTGTAAGTATAAATTCATAATTATTTATGAAAATTAAGTTAATTTACAAATGTACTATAGTAGTAGAATTCCATAAACACAAACTCACGTAAGTTGGAATTGCTTGTTTAAATTAATTGGACCACGACCAACCAACAACGAAAAATGTTACGAGAGTATAATTATTTTTAATAATTATTAATTTATAGTTTCCTTGGGACTAATATATATACATTGCAATCTCAAAAAAAATATTATCTTATAATTTTATTGATTGGAACTCAAATTTTTATTGATCCCAACAAATTATTAATTTTAGCGAAGTTATTAAGTTATTGAGTATTAATTTAACGAGGTTTTACTATATATTTTTTTAATTTTCACATAAAATTAGTACATTTGAAAGTGGAGTAACAAATAACAATTAATAGTGATTGTTTTATGTGTGTATTATTGACGACCCTCGGTCCCCAGGGGCATAGCCGAGTGGTAAGGCCTGTGATGATGTGGGTGAAATTCCCCGGCGACGCAGGGTTCGAACCTCGGGTGGGGCAAATTTTCATTGAAATATTATGAAGGTTTGTCCTGGGGTTCGACCTGTTGGCTCTCTCGCACAGGTGTCTGCTACTCGGGCACATCCCTCGATTTACATCCTACCCGATCGAGGGACCTCCGATCGGGTGGTTGGCTCTCTCGCACAGGTGTCTGCTACTCGGGCACATCCCTCGATTTACATCCTACCCGATCGAGGGACCTCCGATCGGGTGGGGTGGAGTTTCTCGTCTCTCCTCCTTATCAAAAAAAAAAAAAAAAAAAAAAAAAAAACAATTTCGATTCCGATTTAAAGAGATGAATCAAAGGGGCGCGCTCAAAATTTTTGGAAATTCAAAATCGGGAAAAGTGGCCCCCGCCTTTCTTTTATTCTACACTACCACTTACACTTGTGACACTCATATTCTACCCCCAATTTCCCTATTCACCGACGTCGTTTTACCCAAATCTGCAGATCTCCGCAGCGCCGCCGCAGATTCACTCGAACCTCGTCCCGGAGATTCTTCATTCCTGAACAAGGTCAGTCAATTATTATCACCATCTTTCTCTCTCTATCTCCTTTTAATTCCCGATCGTTCGCAAATGATTGATCAATTTTTTCAATTTTTTTTTGGGGGATTTATGAATTTAGATCTCCGTCTGTATCGGATCAAGACGCTGAGAATTTGTTGATTCTATGGGACTCTGTGAATTCGGTTAATTTCTCGATTTGACTGTGATTTTGGGCGATGGAGGAAGGTAGGAACCCTGGTGAACCGAGGACCGCACTAGGCGACCTCACGAACCGAGTTGGAAAAAGGGGATTATTCGTTAGGGAGAAAAATGAAATCGACACCTCCGATAGAGATGAAGTAGTCAAGCGTGCTCGTGTCTCGCCTGTCCCGAGCACTGATATTAGTTCGTTGAAAGGGAATGTAGTATTGCCAGGAGGAAATAACAATGACATGGTTTTGGGTCTTGAGGAAAATGTTGAAGTAGTGAATGAAGATAAATGCCCTGTTTCGAAAACCGAGATTGACCTGAAGATAATAGGGTGTGGTGAAGAAAACGATCCAAAAATGGTTGACCGTATCAAGACTAGTGGAAGTGGTAATGTTTGTGAAGAAAACGTGAGCGTGGAAGGCAGTCAGAGCGATTACCATAATGACGTGGATGATTATAATAATAGTAATGCTGATAATTTTATGTTGAGTCAGTCGGGATCCATTGACTGTACAATGCAGTCTGAGTCGATGAAGGAGGATGACTCTCATATGAGTGGCAAAGATTGTTCTTGTTCTTTTTGCACAAAAGGTACGGTAGCTACATTCGTTTTTTTTTTTTTTTTAATACATGCTTCTGCCTTCTAGTGTGTATGTGTTGCAATGCTATAATATGAACCGTGCATTTATTTTGGTTTTTGAATCAGCTGCATATATGTGGTTGGACCTAAATTATCAGGACATGAAAGCTCGATTATCAGGTCAGTTAGTTTTTTCAAAATTTGTGTTGCATTTGGGTATTGCACGCAAAAGATTAATTGATAGAACGAGATTCATTCTTTTCAGAAATGCGACAAATATAACGAAAAATAACATTGGTTGGCAACTTGTTTACCGCTTTGATTATTTCAGTAATGAAAAAGAGCCAGAAAGGTGCAAGCATGTTGGCCGAGAGAAGCTCGAGGATTAGTTTCCCCGAGACAAATGGAAGTGAAAGCTCCAGCAGAGCTTCTAAGCTGGAATCCCATCTCATGTATCAGTGGAGATCCCTTTTTCAGCGCACGTCTGAAATATGGGAAAGAGAGGGTAATCAACTTGTAAGTTCTCCCTTCACTTCCCTTTCCCTTCTGATTGCGCCGAGGGCAATTTTGTCTTTGTTGTAATTTGATATCTTCATGAACGATTCATTATGACGTTTCAGGAAGCTAGTCTATTACCGCTGACTGAGCAGAGGGAAAAATGCAAAACAGAGTTGGAGTCTAAGATGGCAGAAAAGCATTGAAGATATCTCTTTCTTGGTCTTGCAATCTCTGTAAGATGAATGTATAAGAATTAAGGTTCTTGTTTTCTCATTTTCGTATGAACTGTGTTGTTTTTATACAATTATTATTATTATTATTATTATTATTATTATTATTATTATTATTATTATTATTATTATTATTATTATTATTATTATTATAACAAAATGTAAGGAAGCTTTTTAAATAAGTAAAAAAAATGATTAATTCATAGAAATATTAAAAATAGTAGTCAAGAGTAATTCAAAAAGACTAAAAAAATATACTGTACTAAATTGAGACAGTAAGTATGATGAGTATCAGAGTGTTAAAATTAATTTTTCAAAAAAATTCCAATCGACGTATTATGCCACAAATTGGTGTGTTTGTAATGTGATGAATGCACAAATCGACGTAATATGCTATAGTTAATATGAATGCACGATTTATAGTGCAATTCTTTGCTTGCTTGTTTGTTTTTTTTATGAATTTGTGACATATTTGTAGACCGTAGTGCAGTTCGATCGACGAATCCGGATCCTCTCCTCTCGTACTTTTTTTACTAATATCTCCTAACAAATGAATACTATCCATTTATTATTTTAATGGTCAAGATCTTACATAATTGATTAAAATAAATTAAAAACAAAATATCTCTCTCATTGGATTTTCTTCATTCACGTCATTCATCTTAAGTATTCTTTATTTCTAAAATTTTAACCCTTTAATATTATCTCTCGTTGGACCTTATTGCTTATTCAATTGGTCTTGTAATTAATAGATTTAATGTGAATTGTTATTGTTGTGAATTGATCTTAAAATCTGATGGAATTTTTGTTATAAAAGATTCTCATACAATTCAAATTTACCACGTGCACACCAAATGTTTGACAAAAGTCCCAAATTAATGTAAATTACAAAAAAATGACTTGTACTTGGGTTTATCATTTGTATTCTTTACCACACTAAGAATAAAAAGCATGTACCTGCTAAATGAAAGATTTAATGCATAACAAAAGTGTCTAAACACTAAGAAAAATCCAAGGTATACTAAAAAAACATTTTTGAACTACAATATATTTATGCAGCAGATTTCCTATATGTTAATGTTGTTGATATTGTGCATATGAAAATTCCATATTTGATTGAAAAAATTCCACTAGAATATTAATGTCTGCTGAGTCCCAGGCCCGTTCCTCACATTTTAAGGGCCATAGGCAAATTATCGAAATTAGGCCCCTTTCATTTTATTATTTTTTAAAAAAATATATTATAATTTTTTTTATTTCAAAAGTACTTAAATATTAAAATAACTACATATAATTTCTAAAGAATATATAAATGAATTAGATAAAAAAAAATTTAATCTTTAAAAATGTTTCTCCTAGCATTTTGAGAAGCAAAATCATTTATAATTACATCAATATCAACATCTTCCAACATATTTTTTTCTATTGATAAAATTGCCAAGCCATTCAGTCTCTCTTGTGACATTGACGACCTTAAATAAGTCTTTATTAACTTGAGCTTTGAAAATCTTCTTTCAGCTGATGCTACAGTAACAAGCACTGTCAATAAAATCATGTAAGCAATAGATACATTCGGATAACAATCTACAAATGTGACTGTTTACGGGCAAAAAATCCTAACAAGAGTTTCCCCGCGAACACGTTGATATTTAGGGGATTGAGAGAACAAATAAGGAAAGATCTTAAAGACTTTAGTGCTAAATTCCTGGTATATTTCTTGGAAAATGTGCACCTGACTTACAAATGGAAAGTTTCCACTATTTATAGTACAAGAATTAGGGTTACCAATCATGAACTTGAGCTTAAATCACATGAGCTTTCCTCTCTAATAAACTGTACGGAATATCTTTCCTGCAGGAGGAAATCCCCAATACACCCTTCTAGACGGTATTCCCTGTTTTACACTTTTACCCTCGACCGGGTTTCTCTGGGCAGACGACTCCCCGAGTGGTCCATCAACGGCTCGCCCTCTCTGTAGCCTATCATCCGGACACAATCTGAGTCGGCTTCAACCCATCGACTCATACGATCAACTTCTCCTCAACCTTATGACGGCGTAGCTTGAACGTCGGGGACCACGATCACACCGCGGGGTGTCCGGGATGTTCGATTATGTTAGGACCGGGTGTTGTAGTGATCGCGAGTGATCGCTGACTTTTGTCTGCCTACCTGCGAGGTGAGTTCGCCATGGGCCGGATTGATTTTGGGCTTTAATCCGGACATTTATGGGCTGAGAAAATAGGGTACAACAGTGACAAATTTAAGAATATCAATCGCAGACATTGTGTCAGAGGACAAAGTGAATCGTAAAACTTTTAATTCAGATAAAAGATCATTTACATCAACATCAGATAAATGTCAATTAGTAAAACTTCTATGAAATTTAACACAACATTCTTTCAATTCATTATCATCAAATGACTTTAACTTTTGAGAATTATATAAAAATTCAAATATACTTTCAAATGTTTTCAATTCTTCAAATCTATTTTTTAAAGAAAGAATGGCCATATCAACAACAGTAAAAAAATAATTTATTTTAAATGATTCTTCCTGTGAAAGATTTACGTCATCTTCATTGTTTTCTCCAAAATATTTTTTCCTAATCACACTACGTTTAATTGGAAAGATAGGTTCAACATCCTTACATCCATTTCTAGGGCAACATCTTTTGCAATTTCCATACTTTTTGTAAATCCTTCTACTCGATAATTCTCAAAATATGAACATACATCTTGCAATTGTTTAATAGTAGTATCAATACACATAGACTTGGAAACAAATCAAAACAAATCAAAAATGTTTTCACTTCCAGATAAATGTTTTTTAGGCAACATAATAAAACAAATCAAATACTAAGCAAAATAATACACAATTAAAAAATGAAGCAAAAATAAAACACAATTCAAAAATATTACGCAAAATAATACACAATTAAAAAAATAAAGTAAAATAAAACACAATTCAAAAATATTACGGTAAAAGAAATAGAGCAAAAAAACCAACAATAATACACAAATCACAATTAATATATATATATATATATATATATATATATATATATATATATATATATATATATATATATATATATATATATATATATTATAGCAGAAATAGAACAATCACACCTGTTATTAATTGATACGTGAAAGTCTGAAATATTGAAAACGCCAGAAATCCAAAAACTTCTTTTTCTTATTGAAAACGCGGAAATTCAGAAACTTCTTTTTATTTTCTATCTACTAGCTCTTCTTAAGAATAATATAATAATATAATAATATAATAATATTTTAATAATTAAGATGTTTTTTTAATATTTTGTGTATATTACTAAATAGCAAAAAATGAAATAAATAGAGTAAAAAAGCTGAGAATTTTTATAATTAACGTTATGTTAACGTTACAATAATAAATAATAACGGCAGATTGCGAATTACAAAGCGGAACTCAAGAGTCAGTTTTATTCTATACTATATATTTTTATAAAGCAGAACTATTTAATACAAAGGGAACTAATTTTATTGAAAACGATATTTTACAAAGCGGAACTATTTAATACAGTATATATATATATATATATATATAATTTTTTTTTTTGGGCCCCTAGAAAAGTTGGGCCCTGGGCCTAGGCCCAGGGCCGGCCCTGCTGCTGACGAAAAGAAAAGATGAGATAATATAAAGAGAATGCAGCCGAGGAAGAGATAAGATGTTCTTTTGTAAAGATTAGGGAAATGAATGCGGGAATGAGAAGCGAAAATTAGGAAGAATCAGAAGATAAAAGATAATATTTTTTTTAAATAAAAAGATTACAAAATATTTATTTTAATTAATTATGTAAGATATTGACCATTAAAATAATAAAGGGATATGATTCATTTATTAGGAAATATTAGTAAAAAAAGTATGAAGAGAGGATCCGGATTCTCGACAGAGGTGGGCATGAGACGAGATGAGACGGATTAGAAGAATCCCGTCCCGTACAAATAATTTATTTTCGAGACGGAATAAGATTGACGTTTAAAAAGTTTGCACCGCATGTCTCAATCCCGTTTGTATTCGGGTCGGGATCGAGACATCCCAAAATTTAAAAATAAAATTATAATACCAATAAAATTAAAAATTAAAATTCAATTTAATATTATTTACTTATAAAATAATTTAATACAAATAAAATAAAATAATTTCTTTTACGAAAAATAAGTTAAAATATTCAATTTAAAAGATTTATAATTTTCAAAATATAAATATTTAAGATTTTAAAAATAAATTATATAAAAAATTAAATTATTATGAGATTATTGAAAATATATTCACTAAGTAATAAATTTAATTGAAAGTGTGATTAATATTTTGATTTATTTATTAATTTATGTGAAATATAATATTTATTTTATATTAATAAATTTGCGGCACGGGACGGGATAGAACTGACGATCTCGTTCTGTCTCATTATGAAAAAAAATAAAACGGGTTTGTGATGTGGATAATGGAGAAGGTACATTAATTACTTAAGTTATTTATTTATCTTTTAATAAATCCCACTAAATTTAGAGTTTAGTACTTATTTAAATGTGATTCTTGTCATTTATTTACGCAGTTATTTTTTGACGAATTAAAAAGAGTTTTTTAAAAACAATGGTAGCAGTAGCTACATTAAATTGCTATTTTCAAAATTGATATCGCTTCATCTAGCTAACTATCGGAATGAAATCGAGACAGATGGGATCGAAATTTCGGGACAAAATGACAACCCTACCGTTCGTTGCAAGATCATTTTCGCCATGAACTTGTGTGGATATTACAAATGATGTAGAACTCAAATACATGTTGTAATACGTGACTCAAATTTGAATACAAAGCAAAGAAACAATAATGTAAAAAAGTGTCCCCAGGAGCATAGCCGAGTGGTAAGGCCTGTGATGATGTGGGTGTAATTCCCCGGCGACGCAGGGTTCGAATCTCGGGTGGGACAAATTTTTATTGAAATATTATGAAGGTTTGTCCTGGGGTTCGACCTGTTGGCTCTCTCGCACAGGTGTCTGCTACTCGGGCACATTCCTCGATTTACATCTTACCCGATCAAGGGACCTCCGATCGGGTGGGGGTGGAGTTTTTCGTCTCTCCTCCTTATCAAAAAAAATAATGTAAAAAAGTAAACAAATAAATATGGGCCTATCAAGCCTACAAAGTTCGTTGAGCCCACATTTAGCCAAACAAATAAGAGCCCAAAAATATGTACGGTATATGTGAAGGATTATGATGTTTACGCTTCCACATATAATTAAGGGTGGACGTGGGACGAGATGAGACGGGATTAGGGAATCTCGTCCCGTAAAAAAAATTTATCGGGACGAGGCGGGATTTGTATTTTAAAAATTCATTCCGCACGTCCCAGTCATATTTGGGTTCGGGTCGAGATCAGAACGGGATCAAGACTTCCTAAATTTTTAAATAAAAAATTAAAAATAAAAATTAAATTAAAATTTGAGCAAAATAATAATATTACATACTATATAAAACAATAAAAATTTAAATAAAATAAAAATAACAAAATTTTTGACATACTATATATATATTGAATTGATTAAAAATTTTAATTTTAAAAATAGATTATTAACTAAGTTAAATAATACTTATTTTAGTCAATTTAAATAATATTTTAATTTTTTAAAATTTTCAAAATAGAAATGTTAATATTTTCAAGAAAAATATATAAATTAAAATTAAATTATTTTGAAATGTTATTAGATTGTATAAATATAATAAATTTAATTGAAACTATAATTAATATTTTTATATTTTTATTAATGTGTGAAAAAATAAAATATTTTGGATATTAAAAAATAAACGGGATGGGACGGGATTAAACGGGATCCTCCCAATTCCGTCCCGTCCCGTTGTAAAAAATTTAAAACGGAACTGGACGAGATTGTCATTTTTAAAATGTATCCCGTCCCATCCCGCTAGTTTTCGGAATGAAATGGAGACGGTATCGGAATTCCGGGACGAAGTGCCCACCCCTACATATAATCCCCACACCTTTAAAATTAGTACACCTCATTTTTTATTTCTCTTAATACTCTTTTTATACAAATTATTTTACAATTTCAAATATGAAAATTGTGTTCTTTCTTCCTTATTTTTCTCCTTTCTTCTTCCATTTGCTAACTTCGAAATAAAAAATTACTACAAATGAATACAAAGAAATACTACAAGTGTTATGGATAAAATCTCTAATAGTAAGTTTTTTTTGTTTATATTTTGTTTATTTATTTCATTTTAGTTTAAATTATAAAGTCACGACAATGTTTGACATATTTTACATTGTGATTATTGTTTTTATAATGTTTTGTAAGAAAATTAACAAACAATCGAAAAAAACGAGCATAAATAAAAAATTAGGGTTCCAAAATTTTGGCACGGTCAACAAAACAAAATTCCATTATTTGGTTGATTTTGGTCATTCACCTGTCGTTTGCTTTAGATTCATAAAAAAAATTATCTGTGGATCATGTTTCTTCTTTTCAATTTTATTTTTTCTAATTAAATGATATATAGAGCAAATTACAAAAAAAAAACAAAAACTTTGAATCATGATTCTATTATTGTTTAATTTATTTTTGCAGATTATTAAAAGAGAAAATATATTCCGTAGTTCAATAATTATGGTAAATAAGTGTACTTAGTGATGATATATTTTTATTAAAGGATAAATTGTAAATTTTACATTAAAAGATGAAGAAAAAAAATCGTGCAGGGTAATTGTAGAGATGTGTAAACATCAGGATCGATATCTGAACTAGCAATCGCTGCATGTGCCTTCCAGTCCAGAATTGCCTCCATGGTAACTGCACAACGTACATATCACACAAATTACAAAACATTTAATAATTAATTACAATTAATTAACATTAAAAACTTATTACAATTTTTTTTGTGAAAACTATTATGAGCTACAAGGAGTTGTGCGCATCACTTCTTAGAAGAGAAGAAAAGAGCTGCCTTTTATCTTTATATTTTAAGTAGCACTTTTTAAAAGTGTTATTAGCAAATAAGTATAAATAGACTCCTTTTGTGTCTTTTGTAAGCTGAATGCAATACATTCCATTTTAACCTAATTTGTTTCCTCTTTCCTTTTCAATTATTGGTTGCTTTTGTTTTTCTACTGTTTCATCTTTTCTTAGCTGAAACTCAATATGGTATCAGAGCAAATCCTTCCGCTATTTCATTTTTAATACTCTAATATTTCTGTTTCTGGTTTTTGAGCTCGATGGTGCGAGGAAATACGAGTCGCGAAGCTGTGCCATACATGGAGGACCATAGCAGCCCTTTTTACCTTCATCCAGCTGACAATCCCGGTACAGTGCTTGTTCTTCAGCTGCTTAATGGTTCTAACTACAACGCCTGGAGCAGATCCATGGTTCCGGCTTTACGCGCGAAGAATAAGCTTGGTTTTGTTGATGGCTCCATACCAAGCCCAGATCCACAAGATCTGCTCTACGATGCGTGGACTCGATGCAATAGTATGGTTGTATCTTGGCTCCGCAATTCTGTAAGTCCTGATATTCACTCGAGTCTATTGTATTTTGATGATGCTGCTAGTATTTGGTCTGATCTTAAGGATCGATTTTCTGAGGGTAATATGGCCCGCTTTTATCAGTTGAGGCAACAGTTCATGAGTTTAAATCAAGGCAGTCTGGATATTAATTCATATTATACCAGATTGAGAGCTGTTTGGGATGAGTTTAAGAACTTGCAACCCCTCTGTTGGTGTACCTGTAATAACTGCAGGTGTGAGAGTAACAAAAGATGGATGGCTTACCAACAGCAGGAGTGTGCTGTTCAATTCTTGCTAGGATTAAATGCATCTTATTCACAGCTAAGGTCACATATTATGTCTATAGTGCCATTTCCTTCTCTTAGCAAGATTTTCTCCATGGTGATACAAGAGGAGAGACAGAGGCTTATAAATAGTGGTATGCAACAGACTTTTAGCCAAAATTTCAGTGAACAGGCAAGCCCACTGGCCAATGCTTCAGTTGGTTATAACAGAGGAAAAGAGAGGTTCCACTGTACTCACTGTGGGAAAACTGGTCACACAATTGACAGATGTTATGAGTTACATGGTTACCCTGCTGGTTATGGGAAAGGCAAAGGAAGAGGAGATGGTAAGGCACCTCAGTTTGGAAATGTGCAAGGGAATTCTTCCATTGGGGAAGGTATTACAGATACCACCAGTCAGAGTAGTGTATCTGGAACTGCTTCTACTCCTCAGCCTGTGTTAAGCCCTGATCAGTGTCTACAAATGATCACCTTCTTACAGAGTCAGCAAGATCTAGTACCTCTTCAAATGGTTCTGGTGCAAATGTTAATTCAACATCTGTTTCTTTCAGTGGTACTATTTTACTCCCTGTTTTTTCAGGTGCTGTAAGTTATACTTCTAGCCAGTGGTTACTTGATACAGGAGCAACACATCATGTGTGCTATGATTACAATGTTTTGGTTGATCCTCAATCTGTGACTGGAGTTCATGTCACTTTACCAAATGGTTCTAATGCAGCAGTTACTCATATTGGATCTGTTTATGTGTCTGATAAGATTTTGCTTCAATCTGTTCTCTATGTTCCATCCTTCACTTACAATCTTTTATCCATCAGTGCCATTACCTTGACTTCTCAGTGTTCTGTCCAGTTCACACATGACTCTTGTATTCTGCAGGAGACTTCAAGGGGACATCAGCTTGGGATGGGTAAAAGAGTTGGGAATCTTTATGTGCTAGAGGCTACACATTCTGTTGGAACTGCTGCTTCTATCTTTGCTGGCTCAGTGAGTTCTTTCCATACATGGCATTCCAGATTAGGCCACTTATCTTTTGGTAAATTGCATTTGTTATCAAATGAACTGAAAGTATCATGTAACAAAAACTTCATTTGTGAAATTTGTCCTTTAGCAAAGCAAAAGAAGTTGAAATTTGATGCTTCTATCTCTCATGCCAATGATATTTTTGATATTATCCATTGTGATGTTTGGGGCCCTTTTTCTGTCTCTACTGTTGAAGGTTTCAGATACTTTCTTACTATTGTGGATGATCACAGTAGGTTTGTTTGGACTTTCTTTTTAGAATCCAAGTCTGATGTGAAACATGTTTTATCAGAATTCTTTAAAACTGTCCAAACACAATTTGACAAAGTTGTTAAATGTATTAGATGTGACAATGGATCTGAGTTCTCTTTGCCTGCCTTATTTTCTGCCTATGGTACTGTGGTACAACATTCTTGTGTTGAAACACCACAACAAAATGCAAGAGTTGAAAGAAAACACCAACACTTGCTCAATGTTGCCAGGAGCCTCATGTTTGAATCTCATTTGCCACTCTCTTACTGGGGAGAGTGCATTTTGACAGCTTCATATTTAATCAACAGGCTTCCCTCTTCTGTTCTTAGCAACTCTCAAACACCTTTTTCAGTGTTGTTTAAGAAGCAACCTTCTTACACACACTTAAGAGTTTTTGGGTGTCTCTGTTTTGCCTCTACTCTGGATAGGCACAGAACCAAGTTCAGCCCAAGAGCCTCTAAATGTGTCTTCTTAGGGTATCCTTCTGGAGTCAAGGGTTATAAACTCTTGGACTTGGATACTCAATCCATTTTTATCTCTAGAAATGTCACTTTCCATGAAAATGTTTTCCCATTCTCACACTTGGATCCAAATACTTTTCCTTCCTTAATACCATCTCCAAATCATCCAGATATTCCTTCAACCATTTCCACTGATATCACAATTCCCCAACCTACCAATACTTTATCACCTGCAAATCCATCTCCTTTACATCCCAGCAGCACAACCAGAACAACTAGAACTATTAAAAAGCCTGCCTATTTGAATGACTATCTCTGTCATTCAATTTCCTCTCCTCCACTTTGTCCATATCCCATTTCCTCATACCTTTCTACTGATAACCTCTCACCAGAATATACTCAATTCATTGCTGCCATCACCATTGTCCCTGAACCTCATCATTACCAACAAGCCATCCAATATCCACAATGGTGTGATGCCATGGCAGCTGAACTGAAGGCACTGGAACAGAATCACACTTGGGAAGTCACTACCCTACCTCCTGGAAAGACACCTATAGGGTGTAAATGGGTATACAAAACCAAGTTTCTAGCTGCTGGCACTGTTGAAAGATATAAGGCTAGGCTAGTAGCCAAGGGTTACACTCAGCAGGCAGGGCTTGATTTCTTAGATACTTTCTCACCAGTAGCCAAACTCACCACAGTAAAACTTCTCCTTGCAGTAGCTTCAGTTCAAAAGTGGCATTTGAGTCATCTGGACATTAATAATGCCTTCCTCCATGGTGTGCTCACAGAAGACATTTATATGTCTCTCCCACCTGGCTTGCTCAATCAGGGGGTGGAGTATCCCTCTGGTTCTGTATGTAAGCTTCTCAAATCCATATATGGCCTCAAACAAGCCTCAAGGCAATGGTACATTACCCTCTCCACTACCTTGTCTCTTTTTGGATTGCATCAGTCCCCTTTTGATCACTCTTTCTTCATTAAAAACACTGGTGACACTATCCTTTGTGTTGTAGTATATGTTGATGACATATTACTGGCCAGTAACAGCACTGAATGTATATCAGATTTCAAGACATTCCTTAGCAAACACTTTAAACACAAGGATCTTGGTTTTCCTAAATATTTTCTTGGACTGGAGATTGCACAAAATGCTACTGGGATCTTTGTATGCCAAAGGAAGTATGCTCTTGATCTGATCAAGGATGCTAGACTAACTGGCTGTAAACCATCTACTACTCCTATGGATTCTGTTAAACATTTAAGTATCAATGATGGTGTCCTTCTGCCTGATATTTCAGTTTACAGAAGATTGATTGGGAGACTACTGTATCTTTGCATTACTAGAGTTGATATCACCTACTCTGTTAACAAGTTAAGTCAGTTTCTACAATCACCTACTCATTTGCATCTTAAGGCAGCTGAAAGAGTTATGAAGTATGTGAAGGGCACTCTTGGCCATGGACTGTTCTTTCCAAGACAGAATAACCTTGTACTCAAAGTATACTCAGATGCTGATTGGGCCAGTTGTCCTGATACTAGGAGATCTGTTACTGGTTTTTGTGTTTTGCTTGGCTCCTCTCTAGTTTCATGGAAATCCAAGAAACAACATACCATTTCAAGGTCATCCACAGAGGCTGAGTACAGGGCTATGGCACAAGCATGCTGTGAACTTGTCTGGACAAAAGGACTGCTTGCTGAGATGGGGATTGAGCAATCCAGACCTGTACCTCTCTATTGTGATAATGAGGCTGCCTTACACATTACATCCAATGCCATGTTTCATGAGAGGACTAAACATATAGAGATTGACTGCCATACTATCAGGGAGAAGTTTGTTGAAGGGATTGTCAAACCACTTCATGTCCATAGCAATTTGCAGTTTGCTGATATTCTGACCAAACCATTGGGTGCAGCTGCTTTACAGGATATACTCTGCAAGATGGAGTTCAAGAGCATCCACACTCCATCTTGAGGGGGTGTGTGAAAACTATTATGAGCTACAAGGAGTTGTGCGCATCACTTCTTAGAAGAGAAGAAAAGAGCTGCCTTTTATCTTTATATTTTAAGTAGCACTTTTTAAAAGTGTTATTAGCAAATAAGTATAAATAGACTCCTTTTGTGTCTTTTGTAAGCTGAATGCAATACATTCCATTTTAACCTAATTTGTTTCCTCTTTCCTTTTCAATTATTGGTTGCTTTTGTTTTTCTACTGTTTCATCTTTTCTTAGCTGAAACTCAATATTTTTAATAATTATATGTGTCATTAACTTAATTGGATACTCACAATGATTTCTTATGGGCCAAATGATGGGGTATGCAACCTCCCAACTTGTTGTTACGCAGATCACTGCTTAATTTTCCAGTACACGTATGGAAATTTATTAATTGTAATAATTTAATAAAATTTGAAACTGAATTAAATGGAAAAATTGACTTTATTCTTCACCGTACATGTCGTATGGAATGTCATATTGTTTGCTCAATGAGCATGGAATTCTACCACTAATCCTGTTATTGTTCAAAACCAGTCGAGTAAATGTGATGTTTCCAAAGGCATCGGGTATCGATCCGTTCATATAGTTGAACGATAAGTCCCTGTCAACATGAAACGCAAATAAGAGTTATTCAATAAATATTCAAATGAATTCATGTTTTTTGATCGTTTTAAAATTGCGATGATTGATCACATACAAATGATTCAACTTCGACAATGAGCTGAGGAGATCCCCGTTGATAGGACCTCCGATCCCTACACCCCCAAGGAAACTGCAGACATCAAAAGATGAAAAAGAAATACTAGATTAATAATTCCCGTCGATTATGATAGGTAACTGTAACAATTTTCTGTTATTACTCAATCGATCGGTTTCATCTTACATCGATGATACATAGTCATCGCGGTTGTCGCAACGGATGTGTTCCCAATCGCAAGGGGCTCTTAGACTACTAACATTCCAATTTGATAGAGTTGTCTTATTGCCTCCTAACTTATTCATAAACTCTTGTAAAACAAAAGCTACAAAATATTCACAAAATAATATGTCAAACATACGCACAAATAATAGTATATACTATTTTCTCTATCTGTTCCAAAGTAGTTGTCGTATTTTTTTTTTGTAAATTACAAAGGAGATGCGGCTACTGCTACAAAACAAAGAGAATATATATATGTAAGCTTGTGAAAAAAAATTACAAACCTTCGATTATATTACGAGCATATACTGAATGAGAATGCACGATCAATATCAGACACACGACAAGCTCGACCCTGCCCGCTCTTTCCATTTCTAAAACGCACCGAGTAATATTGTTCGGTGAGTTTTTGTGTTTCTTAAATCGACCTTCGATCTCATATTTACAGCTCCAATTTTTCAATGCTTGGTCGATATTTCATCGATGTAGCGCAAGAGTCAGTCTCGATCGCACTCTTGTCGACACAATATTGTAATATTGACCTTGGTTTTACTAAAAATATATGGAATTAATAAAATTGAAACATCATAGTATACGTGATACATCAGTTTTATTATTTCATTTATGCTGTCACATTAATTATTATTATTATTATTAATAATAATAATAATAATAATAATATTATTATTATTACTATGGAAAGAAAAATTGAGTTTCGTGACCATATTTCAAAATAGCGTGTTTGAAAAGAAGGGCTGGGGCAACGACTACAGTACATCACGGGGTTGTCCACCTTCAACTTTTATAAACGTTTAATCAATATTTTAAAAAATGTGACTCTTTAGACGTTTTGAAGCATAACTCGTAAGACGTACGAACTCGAATAAAAAAAATTATAAAATTATTAGAAAAAATTAATTATATTAAAATTGTAATTTAAATGACATTTGATTAAGAATAATGTTAGTTTTTGACAAAACAATTGATCGCGATCAGAAAATATAATACGAAAAAATAAGAATTGAAAAAATAACTCAACAACAGGTGTATGTTGGTGTGTTTAATTGTGTTCATGGAGTTCTTAATTTATACAGATAGAAAATCATAAATTAGAGGTAATCCGATTAGGAAATAGAATAATTTTTCTAATATAACTCAATAATATCTCATAATCAAGAAAATAAATTATTAATTTGATCTTTAGGCCCAAAAAACTGTAAATAGAGTTGAAAATGGAACAAACACGAAAAAATTGTACATTCTCGGAAAAACGAGGACGGGCTCTGGCGAGCCCCTTAGGCTCGAGCGAGTCGGGCTCCATAAATGAATTTCGTTTATCTTGTCCGTACTCCTTCGACTCCCATTAAGAAACGGGTTTGAGTCATATTTCAACACATAACTTTAAATAACATAGTTTGCTTGTTAAAATTGGATCAATTTTTTTTATAATGCATTTTAAAAGTTGATAATTTTAATTATATTTATATTTTGTGTTATTTTGCATCATGACTTAGATTCTATTCTTTTAAACTGAAATTGACTGAACTGAACCGAATGTATTTGAACTGAACTGCATAGACTTGAGCTGAAGTGAACTGAATTGATAGTCTTATAATTTTTTTTATAAATTGTTAAATGCTGTTTAAAAAATATCAATAATATAATAACAATAACTAGATTATATACCTAAAATTTTATATTCAAATTATTTTATATTTATTTTATTTTAATTAATTTTTTGTTAGAAATCGCTTAGCTCGAACTTTTAGAGAAGTTGAGCAACTAGACATTTATACTGGGTCGAATATATTCGGCAATACTCCCCCTCACTTGTGGGTCGGTTTCAACCTCATCCAATAGCTCGAACTTTTAGAGATTTTGGGCAACTAGACATTTATAGTGAGCTATTGATTAGACATTTTTGTGTGCGTCTCTCGTCAAAATCCGAAGTCAATTGTAGTTTGACTCGGTATCAATCCAAGGAAACGGAAGAGTAATATTAAAGTGAATGTTCGTGTTAGAAGCATATGACATAATTCTAAATCCTAAATTCAAGTTGTTCGACAAATAAATATAGCAAAAATAAAAATACAAATATAAAACAAAACGACTCGGACGACGATAATCAAAACCTGAGATATATTTTTATACTTTCCTTTTTTCAATAAAATATGATTTAACACACGAACGTCAAGTTCATGGTCGGGTTGCTTAACTCGTAAAAATACTTTTAATTCACTTAGAGATTCGCTCCCGATCGGGTTACGATTCTAAGATTATGTCAATCGTATTAGATCTTCCGGTTAATACAAATCGATCATCTCGTTTATCCTATCATCATCCGAGTTATTATTTAGTTACACATTTTAGTAAGCAATAAAATATGATCAAGATGAAAAGATGAAATCAAGAAATTTAAATACTCAAGCAAGATTAGAAATCATAAAAACATGAATAGCATAAAGAAAATACTTCAATATCTTAAAGAAATTAAAAAGCATTTTAACATTCATAAAAAATTCAAAGCAAAGAAAAACAATTCAATTTAAAGTGCAAAACTAAAAAGAAATTTACTTATCGAAACTATTACAAATTAATGGCCGTCGAACTTCGATCGTGTTTCTCGTGAACGTTGCCGTTGTCAATGGCGTCGTCCCCGATCTTCTCTCCAGTCCAGCAAGCGAGAGTTCTGATTTTCTCCAAGAAATTTCGCCTAAATCCAACTCCAAAAACACAAGAAACCGCATGGTAACCGCCTTATGCAGCCCGTTCAGCGCCCGCTTGACTTCTTGCAGCGACCGCTGTACATGAGTAGCGGTCGCTGCTCATGTGTAAATTCTGGGCAGCCCCTTTTGTGTTTCTTTTCGTCCCAACTTCCTTTCTAGCAACCACCAAGTGTAATTAGCGGACGCTACATGCTCTTTATCGACTTCGTTCGTTTTTCCTTCGATTCTAGACCTGAAATGTGACCAAAAACATACTACAACCACCCGTGAGATCCGACTCAACACAAACATCAAACATAAACTAAAAAGAAACGAACATAACAAAACACGACTCACATACGACACAAAAACATAACAAAAAATCACACAAATACGACACAAATCAAATATATTCTCTAATACTCCCAACCTCAGGAAGGCTCAACAAGTGGATAATTAATCCGAGTGGAGTCACACATGCGGGAGTCGAACCCAAGACTTTCCACACAAGCTCTGATACCATGTTAGTCGAACCCAAGACTTTCCACACAAGCTCTGATACCATGTTAGAGACCGCTTCATCTAAAAGCTCGAACTTGTAGAAAAGTTGGACTTCTTTACATTTATATTAATCGGTCGAATATATTCTCCAATACTCCCCCTCACTCTTGTAGAGAAGTTGGACTTCTTTACATTTATATACTCCCCCTCACTCTTGTAGAGAAGTTGAATTTCTTTACATTTATATTAATGGGTCGAATATATTCTTCAATACTCTCCCTCACTTGTGGGCCGATATCAACCTCTATGGGGAGGCCCAACAAGTGGATAATTAATTCGGGTGGAGTCGACACTGGCGGGAGTCGAACCCAGGACTTCGGGTTATCCCCAAGGCTCTATAGCCATGTTAGATGTCGCATCATCTAACAAATCGAACTTTTAGAGAAGTTGAGCAACTAAACATTTATAGTGAGCCAAATATATTCTCCAATAATTTTAAAACGAACTTAATCGAAGTGAACGAAAACAAACTGAAATGATTTGAATTTAAATTATGATCAAAAGAACATAGTCTTAGTATATTTTAATCTATTCTTATCTTTTTAATTTGTTATTTTAAGAGAGAATGTATATAAAATTCATTGTTTTTATTCATAAATAAAAATATTTTCTACTAATTATTTCGAAATTTTGTCGGTATATTTTCTTGTTTCAAAATAATAAGACTAATCTGACATCACATGTGACTATATCATGAGGTGCCAATAAATTAATTATATTATTGTTGAATTTGTGACACATAATGAGCCATTTTATGCTATTTTTTACTCATGCAAATTTCTAAATAGTTGGAGAGAATCTTGGTAAAATATTTTATTTCCACTTTAGATAGACGAAATTCATGAAAAAATTTATCTGAATTTTAGTCAATTTTAGTCGCCTCTCAATAATATTGTTGTTAGACCAGAAAACAAGGTAGAAAAAATACTTAATTTTCATTCTTATAACTTTTTTTCCACTATAAATAGAGCAACATTATTCCTTCAATTTTATCCTAAATTACTACAAACTTTAGTAATCGCTCATTTTACGAAAAATGACTTATTGTCCTAAATATTGCGTAGCGATCATGTTCATGTTGGTCTTGATTTCTTTTAACGAGTCGAGTGTTGTATCCCTCGATGATATTAAGTAAGTTTTATGATCTTTACGTATTATTTTTAAAGGAAATTTAAAATTATATTATGTGTAATTTAAAATTTTTGAATTTTGTAGTTTTAGTCATTTCATTAATGTATAGACCTATATTATTTGTGTAAATTTGTTGATATTGATCTTGTAGGCTACCATTGAAAGATGACATATATCATAAAAAACTCGAAACCAAATCGTATAGGACTACACCAGGAGGTCACAGTCCGGGCGTTGGCCACAACAAGCTTAACCATTCGACGAACAATCGCTAAACATGTTCTCGGATAATGATTTGGTGGTTCGCTTCCTAAATACTAAAAGTTTATGGTATAAATTTATAAATGCAATATTTTTATTTATACTTAAATTTTATGACTTTTAATAATAATGATAATAATATTTATAAAGTTATAGTAGTATTTTTTTATAACTTTTAACGTTTTTGTTTTATTATTTTGATACAGAAAGAGTGCTGCAAACTAATAATGGAGCCAAGGAGGGTTCCAAGGATCATATATTAATATGTACGGAATAAGAATCTGAAATTAGTATATATAATAAAATGTCAAAATAATTAATTTCTGAATAAATAAAATGCAGTATTCGAACAATTATTTCTTCTTTATTTGATTTATTAATGCACTAGCTCTCATCCTACATAAATAATCTTACAACTGAAGGATTTGATCCAGTCAAAATTTCGCCGGTAAAATTTTACTGACTTAAAAGTTCATCAACATATATCAACAAAATTTCCGACAATCAAAATCAATCAGTAAATTTTCGACGAACTTAAAGTTTAAAAAATATTGATCAGAATTACAATTATATTTGAATTATATTTTTATGTATTATATATACATTAAAATCTTTATAAATTAATTAATAATTAATTAAAATTTACTCATCTAAATAAGATATTAATATATCAATATACTGTATAAATAAATTAAACTTTTATTAAACAAAGTGTCACTATAAATTTGAGACAGAAAAAAAAAATATGTTTTATTGATTATATATCAACACAAATTAAGTATAAAGTGAAGCTTTTAAAAAAATCTTTCAAATTTAACTTGGATCAAAAGGACAAAGATTAAAGAGCATGTTTAAGATTTGTTTCAAGTAAAGCATGATTCGATTGACCTTACTGGGCCTCCAATTGTTAAAGGGAGGGGTAGGCACTTTGTCCCGGAATCCTGATCCCGTCCCGAACTCATTCCGAAAATTAGCGAGATAAGACGGGATCACTTTTGAAAATGACGATCTCGTTGTATTCTGTCTTGTCCCGATAATTTATTTAATAACAATATAATTTTTACTTTTTCAAACAAATTAATAAAATATCAAAATTTTAATTATAGTCACAATTAAATTTATTATTTTTATAAGTATATTTTTTAAATTTCATAATATTTCAAAATAATTTAATTTTTGTTATATAATTTGTCTTTATAAATACTAATATTTCTATTTTGAAATTTTAAATAAAGTCAAAATATCTTTTAAATTGAATATATATAAGTCCAATATTATTTTATTTATTTAATAATGTATGTTTAAAATTAATTTTTAAAATCAATTCAATAAATATATGCTTGTGTATGTATATGTATGAATATTTGTCATAAAAAATTGTCAATTATTATTTTATTTCAATTTTTATTGTTTTATAAGTGGATAATATTATTTTTTATTTTTATTTTATTAATTATTTTTATTTTTTATTTAATATTTTGGGACGTCCCGTCCGGATCCCGACCCAAACCCAAATAGGATTGGGACGTGCGAGACTAATTTTTAAAATGGAAATCTCGTCCCGTTCCGTCTCGTCTCATCTTGTCCCACGCCCACCCTAGTTATAGCACAATTCTTTTGGACTTAATTTCAGTGCGTTTAATTTCAATTCAGATCGCTTAAGTTCAGTTCAGTCCAAATCGCTTCAGATCAGCTCGGATTAAGTTCGTTTCAAAATAAATTAAAATAAAAAAATAAAAAAATAATTTTAATCTATAATTTGAAATAAACAATCTAATTACTGTCATAATATTATTAATATTTTTAAAAAAATATTTAAAATTTTATAAAAATTATTATTATTATTATTATTATTATTATTATTATTATTATTATTATTATTATTATTATTATAAAAAAAATCGATGGAGTTCAGTTCAGATCGCTTCAATGCAGTTCAGATCACTTAAGTTCAGTTTAGTTCAGTTCATCCGATTTCAGTCCAAAAGAACAAGTCCAGGGGCTACCGAACAGAGATTTAATCAATAAGCATTCTCCAATAAAAAGATAATGGTATAAATGGTATTTCATTCAAAAGTGTATAGAGATTTAATCAATAATCAATAAGCTCGAATTGTTAGAGAAGTTGGGCAACTAGACATTTATAGTAGACCGAATATATTCTCTAATAGGTCTCACCTCTTTTATTTGTTTTGTATTTGTTTTTTTAAGTTATTAAAAAGATAATGGTATAAATGGTATTTCATCAAAAGTGTATAGAAAAGATATATTTTCATGTGTTAGAAAATAAACGTTTATTATAAAGGTGGATGAAAAGTCATATTATCACTTTATTTTATACTCTACGTATATTAATAGTAGTAAGTTGACTCAAAGTCAAATACGACAAAACAAAGAAGAAACAAACAAACAAAAAACCTAAAGAGAAACATAGCGACCGAAGCATGATCTAAGCCCCTTAGCCCACCAAATAGGTAAACCAATTGGGCCTAAGAAAGCAGAGCCCAAATATTATGCTTAGCAATTGACGTCGACGCATTTGGCTTTCAGTCCGGGATTGCCTTTAAAGTAACTGCACACAAATCACACAAATTAAAAAACTTTAATTAATACTACAAAAAACAAACATATTACTAATATTTTGTCTCTTTCCCATCAAAATGATCACACTTGATTTCGATTTCTCTCTAACAAAAATAATAATACGCGTCGTCGTTAATTAACTTAATTGGATGCTCACTTATTTTCTTTATTCCACAAATGCGAAGGCACGCAACCATCCAAGTCGTTATAACTCAGACCACTGGCCGGGTTATCGAAGAACACGTCAAGAGTACGTAAGAACGAACAAACGAAATAACGTTAGTTACAAATATAAAGTACGTGCATGGAAAATTGATTGATCTTATACTTAATTCATGACATACATGTAGTATGGGATCTCGTATTGTTTGCCCAAGGAGCATGGAATGCCACCACTCAAATTGTTATAGTCCAAAACCAGTCGAGTAAATTGTATGCTTGCAAAGGCTTCGGGTATTTTTCCGACCATGAGATTACGAGATAAGTCTCTGTCAACGTAATAAAACGAACGGTACGTAAGAGTATATAGTATAAATTTTTTTGATCAATTTTGATCGTCGTTTTAAAAATTGACCAAACATCGATCACATACAAGTGATCCAACTTCGACAATTTGGTGAGCGCATCGGCGTTAATACTACCTCCGATTCCCACACGCCCGAGGAAGCTGCATGCATGCAGACACCAAAAGATATTGACATGCATTAATATTCGATTAATACATTAATATTCGATTCGATCAATTTCTTCTTATTACATCGATGATACGTAGCCATTATTGTCGCAACCGACGTGTTCCCAATCGTAAGGGGCTTCTTGGCTACTAGCACTCCAAGTTGATACGGTTGTCGGGTTGCCTTCTAAGTGTTTCGCAAAGTCTAGTAAAGCGTACGCTACGAATTCACGAAAGAATATGTCAAACCTCACACACTCACACACAGTATATACGACGAAAAAATTGCAAACCTTCAGTTATATTACGAGCATAAATCGAACGAGAATGCACGATCAGTATCACACACACGGCGATCATCCACACCTCGACTCTGCCCGATCTTTCCATTTCTAAAATGTATGTTTTAACAAAGTACGTAATATTGTATGAGTTCTTGAGTAAATTGCTTGGTGAGTGTTTTGTGCATCTTCACCCCCTCATTTTATAGCTCCAATTTAAATGCTCGGACTCGATCGATATTTCAAACTTCCAACGACATTTCATCGATCCAGAGCGTATTTTTCTATGGAGACCATGTTATTCTGATTATATTAAAAGAATCAAATATTTCAAAATAAAGTAATGTTGAAATGAAGGACAAAATCAAAAACATTTCCTTGATTTATAGTACAAGCATCTAGAACGTTTTCTTATGGAAACAATATTATAAATCATTTCTCTAGAACAATCCAATATTTCAAAATAGCGTGTTGAAATGAAGAGTCAAGAGACAAACCCTTATACAGTATATTGTAAAGAAACCCAACAAATCAATTCATTAATTTTTGTATTGAACTTCTACGAACTTAAGTTTAAAAAAAAAAATTGAATAATTACAATACATATTTATCTTTAATTTATATTTTTATGTATTATATATACATTAAAATCTTTATAAATTAATTAATACACGTAATAAATTAAAATTTTACTAATTTAAGAAAGATATTAATATATCGAGAAATTAAAAAAAATTATAAGCTTGAAACAGAATGATTATAAAGCGTGTTTAAGACTTTTTTTAAGGAAGGCCCGATTCGATTGACCTTATTGGGCCAGTGTACACGCAAACTGGGCCTCAAATTGTTTAGGGTTTACCGAAAAGAGATTTAATCAATGAGCATTCTAAGCTCTTAGCATTGATTTTTTCGATTCAATTTGATTCATTCTTATTTTTGGTTCGTTCTCTTCTCGTTTATATATCATAATACATTTATATACGAATTCGATTCAAATGATTCTTCGTATTCCTAAGGCTAGGGAGAGGTGCCGAACGAAAAGGCAGAAAATAGCATATTTCGTTTTACTTTATCCTTATTGATCTCACTTCATTATTGATCATCGATCGACATTATTAAAGCTTTATATTTCTAATATAAGTGTACAAATTTTGGTGCATGCACCACTGTGAATGTATGTTTTGGCTACAACGTTGTTTGTTTCCTTGTTCTATTTTGCAGGATTAAACCTCAAGAATGAAACCTCGAAAGGGATGCGCGAGGCGCATTGCACCAAGTGCATGGATAAGGCGCGAGGCGCCTGGATGGAAGGAAGATGAAGATATGCGCTAGGCGCATTGGAGACATACATCAGGTGACTCACAACATCCTTGAAGAAGTGAATGCATGGATGCATCTGCATCTGGCGCTTTGACCAGCTCTTGGAGATCCATGCGCTAGGCGCATTGAACAGGTGCATCAGGCGCCTGGCTCTCCTTGAATATGCAATGCGTGAGACGTATCACGTAAGGCACCAGGCGCATTCCATTGCCCTTGAAGGTTTATGCGCAAGGCGCCTTGAGGATGAATCGACTCGAAATTGAAGTCGCGCGGAATCAACAAACATCAAATGCAATGAAGATGACGACACGCCCAACTTCAACACTTACAAGATTTTGATGTCAAAAATGAAGTTGAAGCGTAGACGAGCTTTGGAGCTGTGCATCCGTTGAAGCGCGCCCAGATTCAAGATTCGAAGATTTGAAGATTCGAAGTTTCAAGGTTCGAAGATTCAAGATTCGAAGATGGTTCTGGAAGTGTGACGTCAAGAATTTCCGTTTGACGTCAGCCGAACGTGTAACCAATGAGGATCTCTTTCCTCCGGCGTTCTCACGTGCGGCACTCCTATAAATACCCTCGAACCCGATTTGGAAAATCACTACTTACACCCTTACTTTTGAAATCAAGTTTTTACTTAGAGTATTTTAGGAGTTTTAGGATTGTCGCTTGTTGCGCTTTCCTTGAGAGAGTTTTCGTGTAGTTTGTTTTCGCTGAGCGCCTTGTATTAGAGTTATGAGATTTAGCTCTAGGTGTTAAGCGGTGGATCCTTGGAGTGCTAGAGTGCTGCGTCACTTGGTCTGCATCCTTTGATCATTTTATCTACCGTTCTCTCCTTGTAATAGTTTTGTTTGATTCCGAATGAAATGAAACTTATTACATATATCTTGTCTCCTATCTACTTGCTATTCAAGATTACAAGATTGTGAATTTAAGTTTTTTTTTCCTTTGAGAGGGTGATTCTCTAAGAGACTTGGTTTCTCCTCTGAGTGCATTGCTTCCAGGCGCCCAGAGACTTGTAACTCAGCGTATACCTCTTAGGCGCCGAGTATTGATTTGAGCGCCTCTCCTAAGCGCTTGAATCTTAGGCGCCCAGTATTGAGTGAAACGTTGAGTGGGTCGACTCTTCGAAGGTTCTACGCTTATTACACCAACTTCGCGAAAAGTTGGTATCTTACGTCGAAGACGTAATTTCAATTGGTATCAGAGCGGGAGGTCATACGTATACGACGTGATCCGAATCTCGACTTCATAGTTTCCGCTGCAATGGAGTCTCAAATGTTTGTCCAGAAACCGATTATGCTTACTCATCAGAACTACTCTAACTGGAAGGCCAAAGTCTCTGCTAGAATTAAGGGGTTTGACTCTAGGTCTTGGATGGCAGTGTTAGAAGGATGGGAACGCCCATATACTGAAGATGCCGATGGTGTAAGAATTCCGAAACCAGAACGTAGTTGGACGAGAGAGGAGCATGACTTGTCTACTGCTAACAGCAAAGCTCTCCTACTTATTTGTGAATGGCTGGATCTCAGCATGTATCAGTTGGTTAAAAATTGCACCTCTGCCAAAGACGCATGGGAGACTCTTCAAAGAACATGTGAAGGAAGTCATGCTGTTAAGCGCTCAAAAATCCGAACTATCACTGCTCAATTTCATCAACTCCGCATGAGAGAAGATGAAGACATAAATGACTACTTGGACAAGATCATGAGATATGTCAATGAGGCATTTGAACTGGGAGAAATCTTTCCTGCTCCCATGGTTTATGAGAAGGTTTTATCCAGTGTTAGAACTAGATTCGAAAGCAAGGTGCTGACTATCGAAGCACGCAACGACGAGAACCAAAACTGGGATTATGCTGACTTGATGGCTGATTTGAGAAACTACGACTTAACTCTCAAAGTTCGAAGCAACCCAGATATGTCACTTGTCTACGAACCAATGACTGCACTTAAGATCTCTGAGAAAGGAAAGAGCTCCAGAAGTTCGAAAGCTCAAAAATCTCACTCCTTAAGCGAAAAACCCGAAACTAGTCTCTCTGCTGATGTGAATGACTCTGATGATGAGGAAGCAGAGGATATTGAGAGATTGATGAATTCCAACAATCCAGATAAACTTGCTGTGTTGACTGACATAGTCACGTATCTTGTGAAGCAAGATTTTAAGAGGAAGAACCGTGCTCGAAACTTCCGAAAATTTCAGAAAAACTCTAACTCTTATCAGAATACTCCTAACAACAGGTTTCAAGCTTCATCCTCTGACAATAAGTTTAAAGGCACCAAAATATCACCCTACTCTTCTGACAGCAAAAATGTCTCGAAATTGCAATGTTTTGAATGCAAAGGATTTGGACACATTAAGAACGAATGTCCAAATTTACATCGCAAAAAGAAGTTACCTGTGAGCTATGTGGTGATCGACGACGAGAATGTGATCTCCGAGAATGATGAGTCTGAGGATGAAAGCTCAGAAGAAAATGAGGACAACGCTCTTGTTGTCACTTTTGATGAGGAGTTTGAACTCGATGATTTCTTGAAAGATAAGGCAACTGCCGAAAATATTTTTTGTATGGCCTCAAAGAACAAAGAATTATGTGATGAAGGGATTTTCTCAGATTGTGAATCGGAGGCTGAATCTGAATTAGAAGAGACAACTCACGTAGTGGTTAAAGAGAAAGTAGAATCTTCTGAAATGCATGTCTTGAAGGAGAGCTTCTTAAATCTCCAAAAATTACATGAAGAATCTATCATCGAGAACGGAGCGCTTGATATCTCTCTAAAATTCTTGGAAGAATCTGTAAACGAATTCTCTGAGGAAAAACGAAAATTCTCTGAAGAAGCAGTCAAGCTGTGTAACCTACTTGAGGTATCAAACTCTGAAAATCTAAAGTTAAAAAATTCTCTAAAAATTCTGAGGATCAAATTTGATGATCTCTTTGAAGAAAAACACAAGTACTTCAAGGAAGTGGTTGAGCTAAGAGAAGCTGTCGAGAAAACGAGTTATGAAAACTCGAAACTTAAAAACTCTCTAAAAAGGGAAACAGCTGAAGTTAAGAAACTCCAAACTCTCTTCAAGAACTCAGATGCTGAGAACGATGAGCTAAAATCTTCGTTGATAAAAACTCAAACTGATCTTGCAATGAGTGTCAAAGAGTGTTATGTGCTGAAAGAAAAACTTCAAATGACTGATGAACTCTTGAAAAAGATGAATACGAATTCTTCGGTGTTTGACAACGCCGCCTCCTACATGAATCCAAAGCGTTATGGACTTGGATTCCAAAAAGTGTTTGAATCCATATATGTCACTCCTGAAAAGAAGGAAGTAATGTTCATCAAAGCTTCTGATAATCCTCAAGAGAAAGAAATCTTGAGTGAATTTGAACTGTCTAAGAGAAAGGAGATTGCTGAAGGGAAAAAGGTGGTGACGTCGTCTGATGTTGATCCTCAAAAGTCGAACTCGACAAATAGCTCAAAATCTCAAACTTACCAGTTTCCTAAGTTTATTGTGAAACATCCTCGAGGGATCCTACCATATGAAGCAACTCTTCTGAAGAAGCTGAGCAAAACCAAGATCTTGAATTCTGATGAAAAATCTTCTCACTCAAAATCTGTCAGGAGTGGAGCTCCTGTAAGACAAGGATCTCGAAGAGAAAGAAAGTATGTGTGCCACTACTGCAACCAACCTGGACACATTAGACCGTTTTGCTACAGACTGAAGAATGATGTGAATCGCGGACTTGTGACCGAGAAAAACAAGAATGGCTCAGCTAAGAAAGTCAAGAAGGTGGATCCTATTCAAGCCTTTAAAGAAAATTTCTCAAGACAAAAGTCTCAAAGAAAATCTCTTAGAGAAACATTCTCAGAGAAAAACTCCTTACCTCTGAGAGATCCGAAAAACGCTAAATCTTTGAATTTGAGAAATTCTCAGAATTTCGATGTTAAGAAGAAATGGGCTGTGAAACAAAAGAGTGAAGCCAAACTCGATTCCACTCTCACAAATGGTTGGAAACCGAGAGAACTCATCTTCTGCAATGTTGCTCTGAATGCCTCTGAGAAAGGATCCAAAGGTATTTGGTATTTTGATAGCGGATGTTCCCGACACATGACTGGAACGAAGAAATTCTTGAAGGAATACGAGCCTATAACAGGCGCCCCCGTGGTGTTTGGAGGGGGGGCAAAAGGCATCGTAATGGGTAAAGGAACTCTACACATCAAAGGATTACCTCCGATCAAGAATGTTGTCCACGTCAAAGGTCTTGTTGCAAACTTGATAAGTATCAGCCAGCTGTGTGATGAGGGGCTGAATGTTAGTTTCGACAAGGATTCGTGCAAAGTTTACAACAATGAAGGAAAGTGCATAATGGAAGGACCAAGAGCCAAAAATAATTGTTATACAACGGAATATAGTTGTTTCTCAGTAACCGTCTCTGATGAAGTTGATCTTTGGCATCAACGTCTTGGCCACACAAGCTCGAGAAACTTGAGTAAACTTGCTAAGGGGGAGATAGTTCGAGGAATCTCTCAACTCCCCAAGATTGAGAAACGAGTTTGTGGAAACTGCCAAAAGGGAAAACTCACGAGATCTTCACATCCACCTCTCCCAAGTCTGATGAGCACTTCTGCTCCTTTTGAACTTCTTCACATGGATCTGATGGGTCCTATGGAAGTGAAGAGTATAGCAAAGAAAGAATATGTACTCGTGGTGGTTGATGATTTTTCTCGATATACTTGGACGAGATTTCTAGCCTCTAAAGATGAAACTTTCAATGCCTTCAAGGGAATTGTAAAATGGATTCGCACGAATCATGAAGCTAAGGTTAAGAGGATCAGGAGTGATCATGGCACCGAATTTGAAAACTCTAGCTTCAATGAGTTTTGCCTTCTCAAAGGAATCCATCATGAATACTCAGCTCCCAAAACGCCTCAACAAAATGGAATAGCTGAAAGAAAGAATCGTACTCTCCAAGAAATGGCTCGAGTTATGCTAATCTCTAAAAATCTTGCAAGATCGTTTTGGGCAGAAGCTGTCTCCACTGCTGGATATATCTTGAATCGAATAAGTATAAGAACTGGAACTACGGCAACTGCCTATGAACTTATTAATGGAAAGAAGCCATCTGTTGGACACTTCAGAATCTTTGGATGCACTTGTTATATCTTGAAGGATCGGGATCCTCTGAAGAAGTTTGAAGAAAAAGCCGATCGAGGAATTTTTATGGGCTATAGTCAAAATAGTCATGCTTATAGAGCTTATAATCTTCGAACAAGGAAAGTGATGGAAACCGTGAATATCAACTTTGATGAGCAAGACTATCTCGGAAAACAAGAAGAAGAAGATTGGGTTAAGGAAGGAATCTTGGAATTTCAAACTTGTGGAAATTCTCCTACTAATGAAACCTCAGAAACCTCAACTCCAAATACTTGCCATGAAGAAGGAGAACCCAGCAACTCACATAATGATTCTTCCTCTGAGGATGAAGAAGTTACTCCTGTTGAAAATCCAGCAGACGCTCCAAGAGAAGCTCCTGGATACATTCAAAAACGACACCCTCAAACGCAAATGATTGGAAATTTGAATGAGCGAACTACTCGCTCCAAGAAAACGACAAATCCTCAAGATGAACTTTACAATATTTGCACCTCTGCTATTTGCCATGAAATCGGCATTTCTTGCTTTCTCTCAGAGAATGAGCCGAAAAATTACAAGGAAGCTTTAAAAGATTATTTTTGGATCATGGCTATGCAGGAGGAGTTGAATGAATTTTCAAGAAACAATGTGTGGTCCTTGGTTCCTCGTACTTCAAACATAAATGTTGTTGGAACTAAATGGATCTTCAAGAACAAAACTAATGAGTATAACCAAGTGGTGAGAAACAAAGCTCGCCTCGTTGCTCAAGGATATGCCCAAGTCGAAGGCATTGATTTTGATGAGACTTTTGCTCCCGTAGCTAGGATTGAATCCATAAGACTCTTGATTGCGATCGCATGCCATCTAGGCATCAAACTTCGACAAATGGATGTCAAAGCTGCTTTTCTGAATGGAGTGTTGGAGGAAGAAGTGTATGTCGCCCAGCCTAAAGGATTCGAGGATCCTTCTAAACCAAATCATGTCTACAAGCTTCATAAAGCTCTTTATGGATTGAAGCAAGCTCCACGTGCTTGGTATGGATGCTTAACAGATTATCTCTTGAAGTTTGGCTTTCTGCGAGGCTCCGTCGACAAGACTCTCTTCATCAAACGGGAGGGCAAGCATATGATTGTTGCCCAAATCTATGTTGACGACATCGTCTTTGGAGCTACTTGCTCTAAACTTGTGAAAGCCTTCACTGAATCTATGTCTTCCACCTTCCAAATGAGCCTTGAAGGAGAATTGCATCAATTCCTTGGACTCCAAATCTCTCAACGACCTGATGGGATCTTTGTCTCTCAAAGCAAATATGCGAAAAATATGGTCGAAAAATTTGAGATGCACCAAGCCAAGCCAGCAAAGACTCCGATGGCCACGACTGAACGCTTATCAAAATCAACGAAGAGCCGGAGCGTGGATCAAACTCTTTATCGTTCCATGATTGGAAGCTTACTCTATCTAACGGCTACTCGTCCTGACATAATGTTTAGTGTTTGCATGTGTGCTAGGTACCAAGCGGATCCCAAGGAAGATCATCTTCGAGCTGTCAAGCGAATTCTTCGATATATTTCTGGGACCTCTAGTTTAGGAATCTGGTATACGGGCGACACCTCTTCGAATCTTGTCGGCTACTCCGATGCAGATTGGGCAAGTGACACGGATGAGAGAAAGAGTACTTCGGGATGTTGCTGCTTTCTTGGAAATAACATCGTTTCTTGGCATAGCCGCAAACAAAATTGTATTGCACTCTCAACGGCGGAATCTGAGTATGTCGCAGCCGGGAGTTGCTGCACTCAATTACTTTGGCTCAAGCAAATGTTGGATGACTATCTCGTCGAGAGTGCTCCCTTGGTGCTGTTTTGTGATAATCAGAGTGCTATCAAAATCAGCGAAAATCCTGTCCAGCATTCTCGAACTAAACACATCGACATTCGACATCATTTCATTAGAGATTTGGTTGATCGTGATATAGTCAGTCTACAGCATATTTCAACAGAAAAACAGCTCGCTGACATCTTTACCAAACCTCTTGACTTTGAGAGATTTCAAACTCTAAGAAATTCTCTCTGCATGTGTTCTCTTTAAGAGTACACGAAAATTTTTGAAGTCTGAAAGATTATTTTCTTTACTTCTGAATATGCACTCGGAATCGTCGTGGACTAGTCTAATTAGTTGAACATGGATTCGAGGCCGCTTTAGTCTTCGGACCCAAGAGTATTCATTCCTCTGAGTGCAGACATGTGAACATGGCTTATAACTCCTCGCTTCATTTGCATAGATCCATAAATCCAAGTAACGGAGGACGCCGGTTACCCCGGCTCCCCTCTTCGAAAGGTTGTACATGGACGTCGAACCTTAAGACACTCTCCCATCACACTTTGGAGGACGCAAGTGAACCTTGCTCCTCTCTAACTGCTGTAATGAGTGTCTGTTGCATTTCATTTAAGCTAAACTCGTCTGGAGGACGCCGGTTCCCCCGGCTCCCCTCTGATTGAAGTAATGCTAGTTTCTGATTGGAGTGCCTTAAGTGTTCACCTTGCACTTACGAATTAAGATCTCTTGTGCGGTGCTAACTCATCAAATATGTTTCGACGAAACACGGCATGCATCTTGTGAATGTGACGAAGGACAAGTTAAATGTCTATCAATATACTTCGGTCCGTTTCACCGGTTTTTAATATGAGAGTTTTTTTCTTATACCTCAAAGTTGCTATCACCTCGGGTGAAATTTTTGGTTTTTGGAAAATGATAAAATGTGGACTCTTTTCTGGGAAAATATTTGCTCTTCACTGCCTCGTATCACCGCTTAAATCTCCACTAAAATGTCGTTGAATGTTTTGATTCGTGTTGAACGCTTGAATGCTAACTCGGGATGTGTTGTTTTGATATTAATTTTGCAGATTCTATTCAGCACCTCGAGGATCACACTCTTCGGAATTTAAAACTTCAAGGAGTCTGGTGCCCAACGCTCGGCGCATGACATACTCTAAGCGCCTGACTCTTGACTTGGAGCTCTGGTGTATATTCCCAAAGGCGCCTGACCTCAAAATCCTGATGGAAAGATCTTAAGGCGCCCGATGCCTCTAAGAAATTCTGACTCCCTAAGGCACCTCACTTTCTCAAGGCGTTTAATGCCATCTGGAGTACACTCAGCGCCTGAACTCAGATCACGTCAAAATTCTCGGGCGCCTGCTACTCCACGACTTTCCAGGTGCCTAACGTTGTTTCCAGGCGCCTAACGCTTCACTTCCGTTTTCCAACAGCGCGTGATCCTTTGCGGATCTTTCACGTTGGTTCCGTTTTCCTCGCATAAACGGTTTCAGAATCGATTTTTTGGGCCTCGTTTTATTATGTGGGCTGATTGGTAAAAAGCCCGTACAAATTGTGACTTTTGGGCTTCTAGGGTTTGAAACCTATAAATAGGCCTCACTTCTCTTTCATTATTTTTTTTACACACTTGCATCTCTCGATTCTCTCTAAGTAAAATCAAGAACACCCAAGAATTCTCTTATTGTTCTTCATCAAAATTCAAGTTTGTTCTCTTTTTGCATTAATTGATATCAAATCTCTTGTTTGTGTTTTTGTTGTTACTTGATGAGTTTTTCTTTAAATTCTTACCTGACCGATCTTGTATCCTCGTAATAGGATGACTGATGCGGTTGATGAAGCGAATAAGGAGATGCTCAAATACTTGACTCAAAGGTTTAAGGAGGCGCCTCCGGAAGAAAAGAAGCAGGCCTTCGAGGAACTCAAGGCGCATCGCGCCTCCATGGCATCTGGCCCTTCTCCCACGCCCTCACTCATGGCGGTTACCGAATCCAAAGATGGTGCCCTCTCGACGTCATCGAAGAAATCCTCTGGCTCTCAAAAATCTGGGAAATCCAATCCTCTCAAAATCAGGATTAAACAACACAAACAAGGTACTCAATCTCCTCCCAAGACACTTCAACAAAAGATTGATGCTGGTCTCATACCCTCGAAAGCTTCCCTTTCTCAAATCGAGGAGGAAATACCTGCTGTCTCTGAGGCGCGTGACTCTGAGGAGGTCAATCTTCAGGCGCCTAGCTCTCAGGCGCCTAGCTCTCAGGCGCCTAGCTCTCAGGCGCCTAGCTCTCAGGCGCTTAGCACTCAGGTGCCTAGCACTCAGGCGCCTAGCGCATCCGGTTCTGCTACTGGGGCGCCTGGCTCCAAGGCGCCTACTACAGAGGCACGTTCACTTGAGATTTCTGCAACTCCATCCTCTGACAAAGATAAATCTACTTTACCTCCTCATGTTGGATCATCAGGGACAAATCCTTCGAATCCCAAGGCTCAGAAGAAATTGATACAATACGCCCAAACAATTGACGACATTCCACCTGCCTTCTCCTCGGAATTCTACAAGGAAAGATCTGTGCAACGAATGGAACGTATGCAGATCATGACAATCCATCCTGATAAAACATTTGGAAAGGACCAGTTTGAGGATTTCCAGATCTCTGATGCGTTTGATGAAATGCGCCTCTATCAAGCTGCTCATGCACGCTATCAATACTCTCCTTATGTCGTGCGCGCCTTCTATGCTGCTCTTGATGAGGACTTCATAAATCCTCGAAGTAAATTGTTTGGCCGGTTTGTGTTTAGGGGAAAAGTTTACAAGTTTCAACCCAAACACATCAACGAACACTTTGGGCGCTATGATGACGAAATGCGCAAACACAAGTGGGTCAAGCCATCTCCCGAGGAAGAGGCTCAGGAACTCAAGATTGGAACGTTTGTTACGGGCGGCAAGAGGAAAACTAAATTACCTGAGGTAGCTGATCTGACCTCCTTCTATACCATGATCTTTCGTATTGCATCATCAAACTGGGTACCACACAATAGTCTCAAGACCTTGACTCCTCTTCTGATGCATGTCATGTATCGAGTTGGCACTGGCCAACAATTTGATCTTGGCATGATGACGTTCATGGCAATGGCTGAGATTGCAAAGCTCAAAAATTCAAAAATCTCTAAAGACATTCTCTTACCGTTTCCTTGCCTCATATGTTCCATGTTGGGTCGTCAAGAGTTTTTGTATAACATGTTGGATAACTCGCCAGATCTTCCTCTCAAGAAATCGTCAACTATTGCCATTGCAAAAACGTACTTGGATCCAGAGAATAAACGGGTCGATCTCCCTTGGAAGGGATTTGTGAATCCTTCTGATGTGCCTGAACCTGTGACGCCCCCTCCGTCTCCTCGCAAACCCTCCTCGAAGCGTAAAGCTCTCAAGGCGCCTGGCGCCTCCAATGTTAAGCGCCTACGCGCTTCCTCCCTCGAGACATCGACTCTGGCGCCCAACACCTCTCCATCTAAGAAACCTGAAACAATCACCTTCTCTAAAGATCAAATGTCTGGCTCCTATTCAGTTGTGGCGTCCAGCATCCTTGAGGAACTGATAGATGCGTCTAACGACTTGATGATCAAACGTGCTGCAAACATAAAAACAACAAATGAGTTGATTATTTCTGAAAATAATCATCATGCTATCCTCACAAGGTATCATCAGGCTGTTCGCCAAGGGGGAGGAATCGGAGCCTCAGACTCTCTTCATGGTACTTTCATGTATCAGCTTATGAAGGATGTGATGAGTGAAATCACGAGGAAGTACGGTGTTGAAGTAAAGGAGGAAAAGGACTCAAAGACTGAAGTCTCAAATCTCTTTGAGATGGAAGTGTCGGGCTCCAAGGATCTGAAGATCGTAACTGATGAAAAAGCCAAGTCTCTTGTTTCTTCCTCTGAACTTGCAGGTACAAAAGACATCAAAGGAAAAGGAATTGCGGTGGATATCTCTGATGATGAAGGTGACGAGGATGAAAACAATGAGGATGATGGCGTGGAAGATGATGCTTCTGATGATGAAGCTGTTGAAGAAGAAGAGGACGCTGAGCATGAAGGCGCGGAGGAGGAGGCGCATGACGAAGGCGCCAAGGATATGGATGTGGATGTCGAAGTCAATTCTCTTATCTAAATTTTCTTTCACTTAGAATGTTTGAATGTTTGTTTGAGGGGGAGTTTCTCACTTCTTTAGCTCGTTTACGAGTTGTGCCAAAAAGGGGGAGATTGTGAATGTATGTTTTGGCTACAACGTTGTTTGTTTCCTTGTTCTATTTTGCAGGATTAAACCTCAAGAATGAAACCTCGAAAGGGATGCGCGAGGCGCATTGCACCAAGTGCATGGATAAGGCGCGAGGCGCCTGGATGGAAGGAAGATGAAGATATGCGCTAGGCGCATTGGAGACATACATCAGGTGACTCACAACATCCTTGAAGAAGTGAATGCATGGATGCATCTGCATCTGGCGCTTTGACCAGCTCTTGGAGATCCATGCGCTAGGCGCATTGAACAGGTGCATCAGGCGCCTGGCTCTCCTTGAATATGCAATGCGTGAGACGTATCACGTAAGGCACCAGGCGCATTCCATTGCCCTTGAAGGTTTATGCGCAAGGCGCCTTGAGGATGAATCGACTCGAAATTGAAGTCGCGCGGAATCAACAAACATCAAATGCAATGAAGATGACGACACGCCCAACTTCAACACTTACAAGATTTTGATGTCAAAAATGAAGTTGAAGCGTAGACGAGCTTTGGAGCTGTGCATCCGTTGAAGCGCGCCCAGATTCAAGATTCGAAGATTTGAAGATTCGAAGTTTCAAGGTTCGAAGATTCAAGATTCGAAGATGGTTCTGGAAGTGTGACGTCAAGAATTTCCGTTTGACGTCAGCCGAACGTGTAACCAATGAGGATCTCTTTCCTCCGGCGTTCTCACGTGCGGCACTCCTATAAATACCCTCGAACCCGATTTGGAAAATCACTACTTACACCCTTACTTTTGAAATCAAGTTTTTACTTAGAGTATTTTAGGAGTTTTAGGATTGTCGCTTGTTGCGCTTTCCTTGAGAGAGTTTTCGTGTAGTTTGTTTTCGCTGAGCGCCTTGTATTAGAGTTATGAGATTTAGCTCTAGGTGTTAAGCGGTGGATCCTTGGAGTGCTAGAGTGCTGCGTCACTTGGTCTGCATCCTTTGATCATTTTATCTACCGTTCTCTCCTTGTAATAGTTTTGTTTGATTCCGAATGAAATGAAACTTATTACATATATCTTGTCTCCTATCTACTTGCTATTCAAGATTACAAGATTGTGAATTTAAGTTTTTTTTTTCCTTTGAGAGGGTGATTCTCTAAGAGACTTGGTTTCTCCTCTGAGTGCATTGCTTCCAGGCGCCCAGAGACTTGTAACTCAGCGTATACCTCTTAGGCGCCGAGTATTGATTTGAGCGCCTCTCCTAAGCGCTTGAATCTTAGGCGCCCAGTATTGAGTGAAACGTTGAGTGGGTCGACTCTTCGAAGGTTCTACGCTTATTACACCAACTTCGCGAAAAGTTGGTATCTTACGTCGAAGACGTAATTTCAACCACTCACTCATCATCAACTGATTAATAGTGGAAATTTTGAATAATTTTTTTTAATAATTCCGAATTTGGTTAATTAATTTATAAACAGACCATGTGAAAAAAGAAGATAGAGATAGCCATCTAACTAAAAAAATAGAGAGTGGGTTTAGTAATTAATCACTTCAACACTCTTGAAAAAGATTGTTCACCAACATCACCACAATAATATGCATTTTACATATATAGTCCCACCAATAATATTCATACATTTTTTTAGGCATTCTAAACTAAATCGAAACTAAAGTAACATTACTTTCTCAGTTTCGAAAATATATACAGTATGTTCATAACTAAACAGCGGCGTACTCTCTCAGTATTGTAACAATAGTCATTACTTTTTCTTTTTTCTTTTTAAAAAATCAATAGTGAAAATAAAATAATTTTTATTCAAATGAGATAATTCTAAAATTTACTTTTTTCACATTTCCTTATTAAAAATTACTCACAACTACTACTTTACTAATTTAAAATTAAAATACACATTTACACAACAATACAACTTCATTACCTTTGAAATTGTAGCTCATTCTTATCATTTTGGGTGTCATTTTCAATTAATGTATTTTTTATATGTTTTTAAAAAATATTTATTAAATAATTATAATCAAACAAATCATTACCGTCGATAATTACATTCATACAAACGCATTACATTTTTTAAATTACGTCTTATTGAAATAAGTCAATTTCAAATAGAGTAAATTAATATAGTAAAAAAAACTTTGTATCATGACTATTTAAAGTAATTTTTCATTGTAATTTAAAGTAATTTTTCAAGAGTGAAAATATTTAAGAGAAAAATTAAACAAATAAATAGGAATATCTATATATACTTATATATATACTTATTATATATATATATATATATATATATATATATATATATATATATATATATATATATATATATATATACTTATGTATATATAATGCCCCTAATAATGCTACACTCTGAAAGTAGAAAAATAGGTAGACTTATTTGGATGATCAATTTAATTGGCTATAGGCAAAATAAATTATAAGTCCAAAGCCGATTATTTAGGCGTGAATAAAGGAATCACTTTGTGATTAACAAATCATGAGACTTGGAAAATACCCATAGTTTTTTAACATATAAGTGTATTTAGAGATATAGAATTTGATCCAATTGGCATGAAGATCTATAGGACCAGTAAGCCTTGTAAAAGATATGCATTATTTGATACGATTAAATTTGAATCTTATACCTTCATCTCCCTAAGATATAAGCCCTAGAATCTCATACTTTTGTAGGTTGCCAATAAATAATTGTTGGAATAATTAAAGAGCGTCAACTTTTCGGTGTCTTTAGAATATATTCCGATGTATATATTCTACGTATGCTCGGAGTTATACATATACTTCAAAGAAATAACAATCGTTGATTTAGTATGAATATATATAGTTGCATACACTCAACGTGTGTGATATAAATTTTCAATTACAAAAAAACATGTTATCATCACACTCAACGTGTAGTCACATACTCACTATTAATGTTTGAACAAATTTAAAATATTAAAAAAAAACATAATTCCTCAAAAAAAGAAAATTACAAACATAACTCATATGTAAATGAAAAATTACCTTTCAAACGATTAAAATAGGACACATGGAACTTTGTGTAATTTAAAAAAACGATTACTAAATCACACAAATTATTCGATTGCTAGCTAGTGTATTTTCATAAAATACTGTGTCAATCGAAGAGTATCATGCATACTCCTCCAAATTAAAATGCACAACATTTAAATTGATACTCCATATAGTTTGTTAATTACCTTAAAAGGACAAGATATATAACATAGATCATAATAATTGGGGTACTTAGTAATTAAACTAACCAAGAACTAGTATCATGTGTTGCTTGCTAGTTGCTAGTTGTGTTTGTTAGCAACGTCAGCCAAAACAGATAGCAGTTAAGATTGATGTGAGTTTCTCTTAGTTATCTCCGAAGTCAAATGTTCGATTTTTGTTCGCTCCATTGATCAAGGGTTCAACCTCCTCCTCTTGCCGAATTGGCTTCTTTTGTAAACCCTACAAAATTTAGGGTTCATACTTCATATTACTAAGTTTGGAAAGAGTCACTTGTTTTGTGAGTTTTTCCTTTGAAGAGAAATGTGGGCTTGGGGTCCATTTTGACTTTTTGGGACTTTCAAATGTCAAAATTCGAACCCAATTAGTGTGATTAGTCATGTGTGTGTCTGTGGCGTTTTGATGCTTGCCACGTGCGAGGAGCCCACCTTAGTGCCGTGGTCCCTAGTAGTATGTAGTGATGGCCGGTGGGATACTATACATAAATTGATTATGAGGTTTAATATTCCTAATATATATATATGTACCTTAAACTAAATGTCCTTTGTTTTGTTATCGATTTAATTGAACAGATGTCACACAATAAAATGTTAAAATAAAAAAATATGATATGAGTATCGATTTAAAATTTAATTAAAAAAATTTCAAATAAAACTCGTAATATTTATAAGAGCATGTATAACATGAGATCAATTATAGTACCAAATGTGTACAAAGTCATTCAATAAAATGTGTTAAATGTGTCAAACTTAACACTTTGTGGGCATTGTTCCAAAATTTGATACGAAACCTGGTTTCTCATAATTTGACATCCTCATCCATCCGGCTCCACCATTCTTTATTTATTTAATTAGAAAAATAGATATTTGGGCAATGAAATTGTGACACGTGTTTAAAAAAAAAACTATTTTTAACACAATAATTATTCAAACATATAAATAAAATATATTTATAATTGTTTTTTGTTTTTTGTTCTCTATAAATAGAGTGTAGGTTTGTCATTTGGACATTAAAAAAATCACATTTTTTATTATTTTTTTTCATAATTTTTTGTTTTGTATTAAAAAAAATATTATCAATTATAATAAAATTTTGTGGATTTTTCAATTTTTTTTAGTTTTTTTTTAGATTTTAAATTTAGTAATTATATTTATGAAAAAAATAAAGAAAAATAAAAAATATGGTGGGGCATAATAGAAGATGCAGAAAAATAGGGTATTAATAGAAGATGCAGAAAAAGAAAAGTGTTAAAATTTGTACATAGTCTAACCCATCATTTCATTATTTTAATTATAAAATCGATATGCAAATATGCAATATACTTAAACAAGATATGATACCCCCAACACGACGTCGCATTAAGTACTTCTCTATATTATTATTTATTATAATAATTGACCGACGTGTTTACCCGTGTGGTCCACGCACGACAAACGGTTAGTGTTGTCATCCGTTAAATGTCTACCGTTAGTCGTTACAACTATAAATCACAACCCAAACTACCTCTAACCCCCTCACACACACTTCACACTTTCACACTCTCCTTTTTCTTTTTTTTTTCGATAATGGCAAAGCAAAACATGGTCTTGCCGGAGGTGATCATCCCGCCGGCGGCCGCCTCCGCCCACAAGCCTCCGGCGGTGCCCGGAGCTTTCATCACCGCCTCCGACAAGAAGCTCCTCCACAATCTCGACATCAATTGCGGGTCGAGGATCAACTCGTGGGTCGACTCCATGCGGGCCTCGTCTCCGACCCACATCAAAGCATCCCACGGTCAAGATTCTTGGACGGTAATTAATTTAAAAATATATATATATATACTCCAAATTAATTAAATTAAATAATTTTTTTTATTATATTTGAAAATTAAAATAAAACGTGACAATAATTTTTTCTTAATTCAGGTGCGACGGCCGTCGGCCATAGATATGTTCGAGCAAATAACAAAGGCTTCAAAGGGAAAGCAAGTCGTCATGTTCTTGGATTACGACGGCACGCTCTCCCCGATTGTGGATGACCCGGATCGAGCTTTCATGTCTGAGTCGGTCCGTTTTTTTTTTTTTTATATATAAAAATATAGAATTAATTAACATTTTTCTTAATCAAATTATTCGTTTTGTAGATGAGAGCGACCGTGAGGAAACTCGCTAGGTACTTCCCGACGGCTATAGTGAGCGGGAGGTGTAGGGACAAGGTAGTAATTTCAACTCAAAATTAAAATTAATAAACATTTTTATTTTATTTTAATTATTGATTATTTTAATTGTGTGTGGGCAGGTGTACAGTTTCGTGCGATTGGCGGAGCTGTATTACGCTGGAAGTCACGGAATGGATATAAAGGGCCCATCCAAACAATCCAAATATATCAAAGTCAGATCTCTTTTTATGGAAAATTATATTTATGGCATACTATTTTTAAACTTTTTGCAATTCGGTCCTTTGATTTTTTTATAGTTGTAATTTTGGACCTATTGTTTCATCAGGGTACTGAAGTTGTTCATTTCCAACCAGCAAGTGAATTTCTTCCCATGATCGACGAGGTGTACAAAGTATTGTTAGAGGTGACGAAATCGACTGAAGGCGCCAGGGTCGAGAACAACAAATATTGCGTGTCGGTTCATTTTCGGTGTGTCGACGAGAAGGTAATTTAATTTTTTTTACTTGTTTATTTAATTTCGCTTGATAAATAATAATAATATGAATTAAGTGTAATTTTTTTACTGCAGGAATGGATCGAACTCGCGAAACAAGTTGGATCCGTGTTAGAAGGTTATCCGGACCTTCGACTCACCCAAGGAAGAAAGGTTTTCGAAATCCGTCCAACGATAAAATGGGACAAAGGGAAGGCTCTTGAGTTCTTGTTAGAGTCACTTGGTGAGTTAATTAATTAAGTATTAATTTTTCATTTGTTAAATTAATTAGAGTTGAATTAATCTAATTTTCTACTTTTAATTGGCTTAATTAGATGGTCCCAACTCTATTAAGTAATTAATTAATTAATTTGATGTTATCTCATTACATAGGATATGCCAATTGCACGGATGTCTTTCCGATTTACATCGGCGACGATCGGACAGACGAGGATGCTTTTAAGGTATTTGTAATTTTACATTAAATACGTGTATATATACGAGAACGTGATCATCTGACAACAGACGTATTGTACGTTTTAATCAGGTGTTGCGGGAGAGGGGTCAAGGATTCGGGATTCTCGTATCCAAAATTCCGAAAGACACGAACGCGTCTTACTCGTTGCAAGAACCCTCCGAGGTAATTAAAATATGTTGTGTAGATTAAAATTAGGTAATGTTTGATTACTATTTTCTTAAATAATTATACTTAATTATTAGGATGTATTTTTTGTGCTTAATTAGGTTATGGAATTCTTGAGGCGATTGGTGAATTGGAAAAGAATGTCACTGAGAAGACAGTTCAGAATCAGAAAAAGACTTGAAGAAATCAATCTGTCCTTGCCGAATTAATTGACAAAGTTTTTATAGTTATAATATACTCCTAATATAGTAGTAGTAGTATAAGAGAAAAATAGGAAGGTGAAGGGTATAGGAGAAAGGTGTATTAGGCCCTTGTTCAAGGATGAATTTGTAATTTGAACTTGCACGAGGGTTGAATTGTAATTTATATAAGTAAATAGATCTCGAAAAACTACGGATCAACCACAATTATGATTTATGAATAAATTAATATTTTCGACCTAAATAAGTTCTCATTGGTCTAAGATTTCAAAATCGAGAAAAAAAAACAAATTAAAATGTAATGAAATTGCATATAGAAATAAAAATTGTGTCACATTATGCAGTCACAAGCAATCAAATCGTTTCTTGAAAAAAGAAAGAAGAAAAAAAAAAACATGATCTAAAAAACTAAGACTACCACAAAACAATTTCAAGTCAATAGTTTCTTTTTTCCTTTCTTTCTTTCTTTTCTTTATATTCTTGATTGATCAATTAATCAATTAATTACCGTGGTGCATTTTTGAGACGAAACCTTGCTATTGCTCACCAACGAATTCTTGACTTTGAAATCACAAGTAACCATCACGGTTTGGCGCGCATTTCTCAACCAACTCCGAAACTCGACGGCCACTTCCATCGTCAGCTCCATCGCCTTCTCGCCGGCCCCACCACTCAACCTTTTCTTGACCTCCGGCGAAAGCTCGTCCTCGTTCCCGGTCAAAGCCAACGGAAAGTCAACGCTCCCCCCTCCGGCCCCCCCTTCGATCCTCGACCGGATCTTGCCCTGCCCGATCACCTTGTTCCTGTAGACGAGGGACGCGTCGTCGTCCGGGCCCGCCTCGTACGAAACCGACAATTTCTTATTCGGGCTTCGGGCCGTTAGCCTAATATCGAATTCGGGCCCTCGGCGGGCCTTGGGCCCGGGCACGAGGTTCTTGGCTTGGATTCGGGCCACGACGAACTCCGGCGGGGCGGGGTTGTAGGCGGTGGCGCGGAGGGAGAGGAGGACGACGAGGAGGAGGGCGGCGAGGACTGCAGGGCCGGCGGTCGACCAGAGTAGGGTTTTCCGGGAGGTTGTGGGCCCCGATTTCTTGTTGTTCTCGTTGAGATATCGCTCGATAATCTTTGCGTGCTCGGCCGGAGGGAATCGGTGGATTTGATCTCGAGGGATTTGGACGACGTACGTCTCGAGGGCGGGAGGGAGCGGCAGAGGGAGGTGGTGGTCCTTGGCGGAGGGTGGTCGGCCCTCCTCCATCGGAGATGAGGAGCGGTGGTGGTGGTGGTGGTGGTGGTGGTGGTGGTGGTGGTGGAGGAGGAGGGAGGAGGAGGAGGCAACAAAGGGGGTGGTTGTGCTAATTGACTATTTTTATTGTTTGCATGGAATGCTAATTTTGGAGGTTGTTTGCATGGGAATAGGTGAAATATATGTGGCGGGAAATTGATATGTTTTTAACTAACTATTTTTACTTAAATAGTAAAAGAAAGATTTTTTTTATTTATATTTGGTTGTACAAGTTGGCCCTCTGTCAAATATCACATGGTTTTATTATTTTCAAACCGATTTTTTAGGGTATTTGTGTCCCTACACGTAATCATATACTCCATCAACATATATTTTGTTTTTGGACTTGTTGGTTATGGATATGATCAACACCTTTTTATATATGTTCCGATGCCGCCGGTTGTGTTTCAACGCCTATGTGACGGCCGCGGTTGTAGGTTTGGGATTTGATTATTCAATTTTGAAAAATAATTGATTTTTTTTCCTATAATGAATAATATATTATTTTACATCGCAGTGAAATTCATTCGATCACGAGTATAGAAATAGTTGTATTTAGGTGTGATCGCTATTGTGAGATGTCTGTTTAAATAAGTGTAATTACAACGAATAAAATATGCGGCTAAATCAAATACAGTAATTCGTCTATCTTATAAAAAACTGTAAACATTTATTTGAAAATGATTAATCATTCTTTTTAATCTTCGGTCACATGTGATTATTATTATCATTACTATCATAGCATAGGAGGGAAAGAGTAGTAAAATATGGAGTAGGTACATACATGATACATGTGATTTGTGGAATTGTGAAATGTGAATCATATATTATTAAATATCTTCATTTTTCTTTATTAATTAATTAATTTATTTTTATTTTTCCTCCTTCTCCACTCCACATACTATTATTGCGCTGTATGTCCGGCTCATTTTAGCATTTGTGCAGAGGAAAAACGAATCGGATCGGATCGAATCGATCGACAGCCATGGCATTCACTCGCACCTCCATCTTCTTCCACCTCCTCATCCTCTTCTCCGTCTTCTCCATCTGCAGATCTGTAAGTCCTTCTCGAAAGTTCCATCGATTAATTAATTTAATTAATCAATTTCTGAATCTCGAAAATCGAATTGGGAAAAATTCACAGGACGATCCGGACTGCGTGTACTCTGTGTACGTCCGGACGGGATCGATCATCAAGGGCGGAACCGACTCCGCCATCACCCTGACCCTGTACGACGCCGCCGGCTACGGGATCCGGATCGGAAACCTCGAGTCGTGGGGCGGGCTAATGGGCCCGGGCTACAACTACTTCGAGAGGGGGAATCTCGACATCTTCAGCGGCCGCGGCCCGTGCTTGACCGGGCCCGTCTGCGCGATGAACCTCACCTCCGACGGAACGGGCTCGGGCCACGGCTGGTACGTCAACTATGTCGAGCTCACTTCCACCGGGGTCCACCAGCAGTGCGCGCAGCAGCAGTTCGAGGTCGAGCAGTGGCTCGACACCGATACCTCGCCGTACGAGCTCACCGCCGTCAGGAATTACTGTTCGTCTTCTTCGTCGGACGAGGAGAGGAAGAAGATGGGCGGATCGGATTCGTCTCTGTTATCTGTGATCTGAGAAGCGTGAGGTAGAGAATTGCGCTCTTCTGTATGTTCGGGCCGGGCCGGGTCCGTTTTGTTTGGGCTTTTTCCTCCCTTTTTATTCGAGGTAATAAATTAAATTGACCGGAATACCCTTGTTGTAAAATGGTACATTATCATAATCGTGATGTATTTAAATCTTTTTGGTGAATAATAATGAGTGCCACCTTTTCAATTATTTTTTCCAATTATAGTATTGAAAAGTCTTCTTTTTTTTTTTCGTGGATAAAAGTATTACCACAAATATATTTTTCAAAATTTCTTTTTGAAAAAAAAAAAAAGTAGAACATCAAATGAGCATGTGAAGTTTCTATCATCAACATAAATGAAGAACCATAAATATCTTCACATGTTTTGCTACATTTCAAGATCAACTTAATTATCCTTTACCCCATCTTCTTAACTATCTTTGAAAGGGTCATTGTAATTGTAAATTTGAGCTTCAATTTTATTTCTAGTGTATACCTTCAAACATGCTCGACTCGACCGATCGGAGCTCACTCTGTGGCTTTTTTTTTGCAAAATCGTGCAAACTTGTGAGTAGAGCTTCAAACAAGCCGAGATGACCTTTGAGCTTATCGAGCTGAATCCAAAAAAAAAAAAAAAAAAAACTCTAAGAGCCGCTCGGTAGGGTGTTCGAGCTTAACTGACTTTCTTTTTCAGTCTCATGTTCTGCTCGATCGAGTCGCTCGATTTTTGTTCGTTCAACTAAGTCAACTTCATCTTGTTTGAGTGACTCAATTCGAATTGCTCAAAAATCTTGACTCGACTTGAGACATGTACACATATGAAGGGTATTTAATTAAAAAAAATATATATTCGAGCGGCTTGATGCTCGATTCTTTAAAAATAGTGCTTGAACTCGACTCGTATACAGTATCGCTCGAGTTGAGCGTTACTCGAGCTCATTTGCAGCATTGTTATCAGGGCAACCTAAATGGTTATGAAATGGCAAGGACCATTGCTATTTTTTGGCAAAAAGTCAAAAAAATTAACCCCAATGGTTGAAATGACCTTTGTCAAAAAATCACTCTTGCCAAATATTCATGTATATTTGAGCAAATATACATGGAAAAATGGCCCTTGCCATTTGTGTCATGTCATCACAACCTCTCATCTCAACCACTCAAAATTTAACAAGATTTTTTTAATTATGAAGTTGATATGATCACATACCAAAAAGTAATATATTATTATTTAATTTATTAAAATGACCCTTGCTATATTTAAAACCATTAAGATAAGATTTAGGAAATGGCAATTGACACTTGCTATTTTTTGACAAAATAGAAAATAGTCTTTGTTATTTTAGCAAAACCATGAGAGTTCTCAGGGTGAGATTCAAAATGATAAACAAATAAAGAATAATAACATTTGAATTATAATAGAACTCATAGTAATTGTGTTTTTTTTTTCATTTTATTCATCCTAATAAATTACAACACTTCAGTTTTTCCCCAACTCTGTTTTTGCCACTTCCAAAATCTTCACAATCTCTTCATCTCCTGGATTTTCTCTTATCAACACCTCACAATCCTTCACACATTCTCCCCATTTCCTCATCTGATACCAATGAAACCAATTACTATACTTCCTTCGAAAAACCAAATAAAAAAAACACAAAAAAACGACTACCTCGACTCACCTTGGCATAACAGTCGGCCCGTCTTAATCTCGCCTTACTGTAACCCGAACGTACTCTAAGCGCCGAACCACAGTCCTCAATCGCCTTCTCGTACTGACCGAGCTTCGATCTGCACGCAGCTCTATTACACAACAACGTCGCATTATACGGATCACTACTCAACCCTTCTCCGTAAAAAACTATCGCCTCGGAATATCTTGCCCCCTTAAACATCTCGTTCCCGTTTGTTCTAGCATTCGTAACTGCCTTTATCCTCCTCCTAACCGAATCCGCCTCCTTGTTTCCCGGGTCGAGCCTCGAGGCCCGTTGGGCTGCCCCCAAAGCATCGTCGAACCTTTTTTTTTTTATTCGGTTTTCACACATTGAATTAGTACAAGAGAGTCTAATCATATAGATAAAAGATCGAGGCGATTGAGAGGGTAAGGATTATAACCTTCCGGCAGCCAAGTCGACTTGGGCCCGAAATATCAACAGGCTCGAAGTTCCGATCGGGCCGAAGAGTTTCGTGCAACTTTCGACGTCGAAATTCGGGCCCTTCTCCATAGCCTCGATCGCTTCTTCCTGTTTATTCAGCCTCAGCAACGCCTCAGCTCTCAAACCAAATATCTTCATATCCACAAAAGAAAAAAAAAATGATAAAAATTCATTCTTGGAACTAATTGTAACTTTTCAAGAAATCGAAAATCGAGACATACCAATGGTGCTGAGTCAGCACCAGCCGCTATAGACTGGCCGGCCTCTTTCGCTATCGTGCTCCAATCCTGTTTCCTCTTCGCCTCAGTGCACTTGTTCAGATGAAGCTGAATTCGTTTAGCCTTCTCCATAGAATCGGGATCGGCTTCTGATCCAGATTGCTTGAAATGGTGCATTGCCTTCTCGACTTCTCCTAATCTGTCGAAAAGCATTTAAAAAAAAAACGACGACGTAAAAAAAAAAAACTCGAAAGCTCGTACCTGACGTAAATGGTGGCCAATCGATTGTGGGCCCGTTGATAAAAAGGGTCGATGCGAATAGCTTCTCGGCATTCGAACGCCGCTTCTAGAAGCTTCCCGAGTGCAACCAAAGCCGCGCTCTTGTTGCTCCTGTACGAGGCCTTGTTCGGATCGACAGAAATCGCAGCATCGTACATCGCCAAAGCCTCCGAAAATCTCCCGTTCTTGTAATCCTCGTTCCCCAGAATCTTCAGCTCCTCTGGATCCATCGTTGTCGACAGGGCCCGACACGTAGTATCGGGCTTTTCGGGCCCCACATCGTTGCTTTTTACGGGCTGCCTTAGATTCCCCAGGTTGGCGTAAAGCATCACGTTGCCAGACGAGGCCCGGAGTAAATTTACGGGCCCGTTCGATTTCTGGTAATCGGCCATCACGCTCTCCAGCTCGCCCGAGATTCCGGGCCTCGCCTGTGGGACCTTTCTCCGGGCCTGTTGATTGTATATGGGCCGGGCCATAACGGTTTCGGGCTGCTTTCGACCGGGCCCGTTTGGAGGGACTCCTCGGGCTATCTCCGGCGTGCTCGGAGAGCGGGTGATGCCGTTGACATTGGGAGGCGGGAGGGAGCCGGTGGAGGTTGACCTTCTCGGCCATCGGCTCTTGCGTCGGAAAACAGCGTTGAAGAGCCCGCATCCAGATTTCTTCTCGTTTCCCATATCGGATAAGGGCCCGGAAAATCAAATCAACAGGCAATGCATGAGGAAGAAGATGAAGAAGTTTCTCTCTTACAGAATGTGTGTTTGATTATATAATCTCAAATCTCAATAATCTCAAAAGGCCAATTGGTGGTCAAAGGTTGACTCTTTTTCTTTGATCAATTTTATTTTTCTTTCTTCTTGAGAGAAAAATTACTGTTTTCTTCATTCTTTTTTTGTAATAAAAAATACATTCTTTTTTCTCTTCTTGTTCAATGATACATTTTCACATACTATTTTAGATTTTCTTCTATTTAAAACCATTATTATTTCTATTTTAACAACATATTCTTGTTATATATATATATGAGAGGAGTTCACGTCTAATTAAGTGCGCTTGAGCATAACTCACGTATTTTATAGTTTTGACTTTTTTTTTTAATTAAAAAAAACATCATATGGACACTGACAATGAAATGAAGGTTTGCTGATAAATTGATGTATAGATGATGCACACAGCATCTAATGGAATGATGAAATGCATAAGAAAACACGGTATAGAAAAGGAACGAGACCGCGTAAACATCGTTAGCTCGCATAGTAAAAAACGGAATAAGTGTAATCAAACGTACAAGGATGTTTCTCGTGAACATGTCAGTGGTGAGAAAGTTCTAGAGCTTTTAACGAAAGCCGCACCTAAATACAGGAAAAGCGTCAATTGCGTGCGGACAGAGTTTTAGGTTTCTTAATCTCTTTGGTTATCGCATCCGCCAGCTCATCAACGCTATACTCCACACCGAACGACCTTGATACCTCCATATTCGGGCTCAGCAAGTACCTGTTTGTGTGATCAAGATACAAAACAGACATTTATCAGGGAATGAAATGCATTGCATGAATTAATAGAGGTAATAAAAAAGACGGGGTTTTTTTTTAACAGGTTGCGAAATTTACATGTTGTGAGAGGACTCGATGAGATAATCATCTCCTTCTTCGTCGATTTTTTTGAAGAACACTCGAAATTCTTGTGCCATCTGCCTTACAGCAGATACAGGTCCGGTTAAACCCACTATTTTCGAGTCGAACTCTGCATGTTTCAAGAAAAAACTACTTCTTAGTATCATTATAATAAAGAATTTTTACTATAGAATGAAAAGACTCACCTCTAATATAAGCACGGAGGTGTGAGGGCGTGTCCCGCTGAGGATCAATTGTGACAAATATAGGCAGGACCTTGACATTGTATTTTGACTCTTCTCTCGATTTAACACACGCACATAAATTAGTACCAAAGCTTGAGAAAAACTGATGACGCAAATTTGAGATCAAAAAGAAAAGGCAAACAAACCTAAGATATTTATAGCATTGGCCATCTTTCGAACTTCGGCTGGGCCAATGTCGGGGGACGAAGTGTAACCAAAGTATAAAAGAACCCAGTTCCCCAGGAGATTTTTTTCGGTTACAATATGACCTTCTGTGTCAATTAGACTGAATGGGCCACCAATTATTGGCCCTTGAATGGAACTTCTTTCATACTTTACACCCATACCTATAAAAAGTTTTAATACAACAAGAGTTTAAATCAATACAGTAATATATAAAGTAGTAGTAATTTATGTTAATTGGAACAGAGATATGTTCATTATAGAACAAAATACCCGTTAAAAGTATTTCATTTTACATTATTAAGAAAAGGCAGCAATTCAAGTACAGTACTACTTTGCTATCTGGGTTTTGGGTCGAAAACAAATCCCCGAGGTTTAGCTCAAGAAAGATATAAATTCCGAATTAGGAAAAAACAGATGGGGAAAGTCAACAATTACTAAGTGAAAACTGAAAAAGGAAACAAGTTCTAGAAAATAATACTTTATTGCTCCAAATAAAATGAATTAATGTTATCTTTGGTAGCCAAAGTTAACATTAATCGGGCGACGCGTGGATGAATACACTGCATACAAAATATATGTTGACACACCAAAGCACGCCTATGTAGTTAAAGAAAAAAAGGTCTCACAATAGATGGTTTATTCTCGACTCCAATTCTTTATAAGTATCCAAGTCAAAGTCCACGAACACAAACATCCAAAACAATCAAGGCACTGGATGCAGGCCATTCAAACCAACGCCAATATGTTGATTCCATTCTTAATTTCTAATACCACCCCGACATCAAATAACAAGCAATGATTCCCAAAAATCAAAAATAAACCAAATTTGAGTAATTGTGTTAATTACCTTTCTGCACTGCTCTCCTTTCATCATTGCTGTGTATGAACAAAACCAACCCACCAATTCCAGCTAGAGCGGAAAAAGGCTGCAATAAGAAATCTGAGATGAAGAGAATTAAGAAGATAGCTAAAGAGACTGAACACCATACGTAATTTTCTAAACATCTTCAAAGAAGATGGAAAATATAATAGAGCATACAATCAGAATATGTCTCCAAAAGGAAGCAGGAGCCGTGATTCGTTCATCTAATGAAAGGGAAGATTTGGTGCTTCCTGTGGACCTTGGGTCGGAAGAGTAGAATCTTCTAGATGAACCATACCTACGCAAATGGTAGACAAAAGTGCACCAAAATTAGTTTTGTCATATAATGGCTAACAACTAACAAGCATATGTAACATCGAAGTTAACTCAGACTCATCAACGCATACTTCTGAATAAAACTCAGACTCTCCGGTTTCCGCATCAAAGTCTGATCAGATAATGGATGAAGACGCATATTGGTGGGGCAGGGTTTTGTGCAAGTCGATGACGAGAAGCTATTAGATCCAGCAGACCTAGAAGAAAAAATGAAACAAAACGCAACTATATACTATTACTAAAATAATCCCAGCTACTGATAGATTACATTCAAAAATAAATACTCTATCGCACACGGAGACTGACACCTCGCGAAAATTATTAACAAATATTACGCTATGCAATGCAAAACAATGGCTTCCCGGATTATCACACTGATTCAAATACCACTGAAACAAGAAATTCTCTCAGAAACTAACCCCAAAATCACTATTATGATCCATCCCTGATTTTCCTCCTCAAACTCATCCCAATAAACAACCCCTAATATCTAGCAAAAACAAAATCATTCTAAAAACGTGTAATCTTCCGAGAATAAAAATGCAACTTAAGAATCAGGATAAATTTAAACAAAACCGAAAAAAAAAAAAGATACCTTCTGCGAATCCAAGAAAAAGCTTCTGAACAGTTCTTCGAGGAGGAAGCGATGATCCTGGAAAACAATGGCATTTTTTCTGGTATTTTGATTTTCAATTGTACCTTAACTCATTCTCTTCGAATGGAGAAGTAAGGTAAATTTCAGGAGAAAAGAGGTTCAGGGTTTAGAGCGTACGACGTCGTCTCGTGAGCTTTCTTTTTCCCCACGAACACGAGTACACCTAATTGGCAAGAGTCCTACTGAATACTGATACTTGTATTGGGCCGAAATATGGGCCTGAAACAAGTTAAATGGGCCTGAAATCCAACTTAGTTTAGACATTGTTGGCCCAATATTTCTTATGCTCTAGAATATTATTCACATTTTTTTAAACGTCCATGTTAGAATTTCCATATTAAAAAAATTATTTCAAAAATAATAATGTACACTCAAAAAATTACTATAATATTAAAAAATGTAAGAATGTAAATCAAATAAGTACTGTAATATTTCAAATGTTGTTAAGTATCTCACGTCGATTGAAAATAAATCCTAAAGCTCAAATATAAGATAGAATACCTTATCACCTTAATCGGGCTTTAAAGTTGACTCGGTTTCGTCAGCTCTACTCGTGGACATAGTGCCATCTTTGAGCAAACCAAAAATTTTATCGGCTGGGACTCTATCATCGTGTTGGTTATGTTCTGATACCATGTCAATGTTAGGTCAAAAGGCCAATAATACCTTAAAAATGTCATATTTTACTGACCCAACTCTAACATGGTATCAGAGCCTGAGCTTGTATCAGGTCTTGAGTTCGACTTTAACCATTAGCCTAAGTATTGGAGAATATAAAATATTGTCTCAAATTTATGTAATAAATTTTAAATTAATATTAAAAAGTATTTATTTCGTTCATTCTAATACGACATTTAGATTAAAACATAAGTTAATTTTTTAGCTAAATTGATGAGAAATGATTTTTTTATTTTTTTATTCAAATTAATTGGATTGAAAATTCTCGTCTATATTCAATTTTTACCAATAATTACTTTTTGACCATTTTCGAAACTTATTTTCGCTGAGAATAAAATGTACTTCATTTGTCTCATAAAAATAATTTATTGTTTTTTATAGAATTTATTACAAAGGAAGATGAAATGGAGATAGTATATCAAATATTCTCTTGAAATTAGTATTTTCGGTTTAAATTCTCATTAGTGTTTTTTAAATTCTCATTAGACCCGTATTTTCGATCTAAATTCTCATAAAAAAATACTAATGAGGTTGACCCGTACGTTGAATTTTATTATTTATTTTTTTCATTTCGATCATGATCATGATTCTTATTTTTTAATGCGAAAGATATATCAAATTTGTAGATTAATTTCAACCATGATCCTAACATGGATGATCTCATCATTTAAAAATTTGAAAAGATCCAAATGACGTAGTTGTTGTGACATATTGTTGCATACGATAATATTGACAAAGAAATGTATCTCGATCAAACATTACAAAAATTGTTTTCCTTATTTAACTTATGTAAGAGTACGTATTTATTACTATCATGAAATACATATATTGAACATTGACATCTTATTATGACATAAATAATTTAAATTTATTTAAGTGATGTCTAATCAGAAGTGTGCCTGATTTAATTAATTAAATTGTCTTATTTTGAGTAGGTAAATGTCTTAATATATAAAGTGCTTAGTATATATGATTACTTAAAATTTACGGCATAAATAACAATTTTAAATACTTTAAATTTTGACGAAGTTGAATAAATAAAACTTGATTAATCAATTTTATGTTAAAACCATACCAAATATTTTAGCAATTTTTTCAAATCTTGACCAAACAAAAGGAATTAATTTTGGAAATTTTAATTTTATATTTACTACTTTATGTGGTGCATATAGTTTATTAGGGTTACCATTGCATATTTTTCATGTACTTCAGTTATTAAATGAACCAAATATGCTCATAGTGCAAAATTTTAAAATAAAAAATTAAATAAAGTGGTTGTATGTTGTACTAGTAATATATTTGTTATAATTTGTAGTATATTATATTAAAATTATGTTTTGTAATTAAAATAACAATAAAAGTTGAATAGTTAAAATATATGGATATTGTTTGAGGAAATTTGGAGAACGACAACTATTTTAATTTCAAAATATAATTTACTCCGTAATCGTATCTCTTATTTTTTGTACAAAAATTATAATTTTTTATTTTTTTATTAGCTTTATATAAAAAAAATACTCAATTAACACGCGAGCAATATAATTTATTCAAATGATGCTAAATTTACCAAAAAAAAATTACTATCGTTTTATTGCCACTTTAACAGAAAGAATGAAAAAACTATTTTTAATGATCATACAAATCATATCTTAATTATAACAATTTATTAAGTACAATAATTGCAGTTTTTACCATTAAAATCCGCCTAGGACTCAATATTAAATGTGGGAAGGACTTGATGGGTGAGAAGTGTAATTATTAGTTTCGCAAGGGGCATAACTTTATACATCTATCATATTGGAAATTGGTCCGTATAATTATATAATATTAAAAAACAATAATAGGTAATAGGGCCTATGAAAAAGCATAATTATGTATGTGACCCAAAGCCCATCAAAAAAGGGAATCTCATCATCAGATATATCCAACGGCCCAAAGATCACAATAATGAGTGTTCGCTCCTTCACTTTATTGTAACCAATGAAAATGACGCAAAGTCCAATCACACTCTATAGAGCCCACACTCTTAATGCCACGTGTAATCAAGTTTATATTAATAGGTACAATGTACAAATTAATTTTGTATAGTACTCATTTAGTGAAAAAAAAAAATAATGAGTGTTGAATAATATAAATATAAATTAGAGTTATAATTAATATTGATGAATAAATATCAATTGAATACTCCATTTGATTTTTGGGTGGCCCTATCTATCCAGAACCGGTATTAATTATGTGTAATTATCCTTGTAACCTTAATAAGTTTTTTAACAGCAGATTTATAAAGAATCATCATTTCGATGGCTTTTCATATTTATTTGTAGCGCATTAATTGTCCTATAATTCCGCATTATTTTTTATTTTAGCGTCCCAATTAAAAAAACTTATATATGTTTATTTGATTATATTTTCACGTTTTTGTGTTTATTTAATTATAATCCTATTAAATAAATTAATTTACTGACAAATTAAAAAAAATATAGTATACATTAGACAAAACAATATTTTTTTTATTTTTATATATAGTTTATTGGACAATTGATAATAGTAACATTTATTGTTGTTTATTATTGATATTTTTACTAAGTTAAATTTTGTGATTATTTATTTTAGATCATATGAAGTTACGTACTGTGGTGACTTGTAATCCGTCAATTCTATTTCACACTTTCATCTCACTGTTGTATAACTAAATTATTTGAAAAAATTTATAAATACTTATTTTTTTAATTATGTTTAGATTTATTTTGTATAAATCATTTAAATATACATAGGTTTACACTTTACATCCTTCAAGTTATCAAATATCTTAAGAATTATATATAAAAAAACTAAAACAATTAAAATTAACAAGCAAGTTTTGGAGAGATCAAAATTGATAAAATCACAAGTAATTGAGTGTTGTTCATTATCGTCAACTTAACAATTCCATAATTAAGAGATTCTTATAAATCAAAGATAACAACAAATTTGCAAAGATTTAAAATTTATTTACTGTCCTTACTACAAATTTAATAATATTTTTACATTATTTTGTCACATAATATTTTTATTTATGTTACAAAATGTTCAAGTAAAGAATGTTAAGAGAAAAGGTTACAGACAAATTTTTTATTATGAAATAATAAATTAAAAAAATAACGCACAAAATTAATATTTTTATGTGATATATAGTACTTGTCGAATTTTATATATAGTACTAAAGTAAAATGATGATGAATATAATTATAATATATTTTATACGTAGTAATATAGTGTTTCAATGGTTCGTATCCAAACAAATGAAAAATTCTACAATCAACCAAACAATTAGATGAAAAAAAAAAAACAATTAAAAGAATAAAAAAAAATTGAACAATAAAAAACTTTAATATATAAGTAATAAGTTATCAACTTAATTATAAATAAATGTAAATTGTACACATTTTTTTTCTCATTAAAGTTAATTTGTTTAGTTCTTAATTATTTGAATAGAGAGTTACTATATGCTTATGCCTGATTGGGCGTCAATAAAAGTCGTGTTTTTTTGAAATGTTTTTGTTGCTTATGCTTTGAAATCGGGATAATGAGAAATAAGTGGAATGAATTAGTTTTTTGTTTTTGTTTTTTTTTAATGTTTTTATCTTTTGTTATTTATTTGATGAAATCGTGATAATGAGAAATAAGTGGAATGAAATTATTATTTTATGAAGTTTTAAGAGTTAATTAGCTTTTCATTCAAATCATAAAAATAGTGAATCCGTGAACAAATGTAAATTCGAATGAAGTTTTAATACTATAAAATTGTAAATTCAAATGAATTATATTTTAGGATAGATAATAAATTGTTAATCTCTTATTTTTATAAATTTAATCCTAATCGATTAGTTACTAAAATATATACTCCTACTATTTATGAAAATTTTATTTTTTTATTGAAATTTACTTTTTTTTTTCTATGTAAAAATAATAAATTCTATTAAAATCATATAAAGTTGGAGTATATAATATAATTTTTAAGAACTCTAATTACAGTATAATACAATTTTATTTCAAACATATTGATGATTTGTACAAATAAAATTTTAATTAAACTTGTTTTCTAACATAAAATCAGAAGCAAGGTCATTTGTTTAGAGAAGACAGAAAGACATAAAGTATTAATTAATGCGCGTTTTGGAAAATGAACAAACACTTAATAACTATAAATATAATCACGCCCTAAATTACAATTGAATAAATAAAAAATAATTAATTAATTATAGTAAATGTTAAATACGTAATTGAACACAAATAAACTTATTTCTGGATATCCAGATTCTGAACACCAATCTTTATCCTTGATTTTTAGTTACACGATCACTTTTTTTAAATAACCAGTTCACAATAATAGGAACTTTCCAAAAAAGAAAATTAATTATTTTTACTTTTTTACTTTAAAATATAATTTTACTCATACTTTATTCATCTATTTTTTCAACTCTACTCGCAACTACTTTAGTTTTTAACTAAAAAATACATTTATACTCTTCATTTTTTGATCAAAATATAAAAAATGAACATTTTTCTTAATCTGTATGACCGGAGAAAAGGTCTTCTTATTACGAATCGGAGGGAGTAATATTTAATCAACACTAATGTTGAATAATACTACATTTGTCCCATACTTATAAGCACATGTGGTGCAAGTTGATTTTTTTGTCCTTCCAATACATATGATAAACAATATACAAAATTTACGAAAAAATAACTAAAATAAAATTTAAATTAAATTTTATTTTAGTTATGTTTTCATAAGTTTTGTATATTGTTTATAATATTTATTAGATAGAAAAAAAAAATTTAACTACCTATGACTATGGCTGCTGAACAGAATGAGCATAAATTAAAGTTATAATTAATATCAATTGGTAAGTTAACAAAAACATTTGTTGAAAATGTATACTGGCATCTGTTTAGATAAATATTTATTGTGAAGACAAAGTTAATAAAAAAACTACAAATTTCAAAAAGAATAAACAATTATGAGACATCGAAAAAAATGTACAAACAATTGTAAGATTGAGAGAAGTACATAAAGTAGAAGTGAAATATTCTTATTTTTGCTTTCAAGGGCATAGCCGAGTGGTAATGGTGTAAATTCTCGTCGACGCATGGTTCGAACATCGGGTGTGTCAGATTTTCAGAGGATTATTATGAAGTTTGTTCTGGTGTGATATATGTTGGCTCTCTCGCACATGTGTCTGCTACTCGGAAAAATCTCTTGATTTACATCTTACAAGAACAAGGAGCCTCCGATAGGATGGGTAGGAGTTTCTCGTCTCTCCTACGTATCAAAAAATAAAAATAAAAATCGTATTTTTAAAGGAAAAAGTTAAAATTAAGAGTATTTTTTTATTTTTATTTTTAATGTGCCTACTATACTGTTGACTAATTAAAAAAAAGTGAGTCACCTATCTTAAAACACAAGTAATTAATATAATTGTCTTTTAAAATAAAAAGTTAATAATTTTTTTTTAAGTGCGAATATGTACGTTAAACAATTTACAAAAGAATGTATAAAAATTTATACGAGACAAATGAAGTAATCCCTCCTTCCCAAATTAACTGTCACATTTTCCTCTACAAATTACAAGAAAACATGATCATTACTTTGAATGTGAGTATTTGATAAAAAAAGAATTTTGATTATCAAATATTATATGAAAATTTAATATTAATACTATTTTTGTCTTTTTAAAATGTGTCATTTTCCATTTTTTGTACCTTTTTTTAATTATTTAAAAAAAATTACAATCACATTTTATTTTGTTGAAACGAAACAAGTGGGAGTGTGGTCGATCGAAGAAATGAGAGGGAGAACCGAGCCACACATATGTATGTTTCATACTAAAATCATTTGATTTTAGTAATATGTAAACTTATTACTTATACATATAATGGAATCACTTTTCATACAATTTTAATATACTTTGCACATAAATATAAATATATATATATATATATATATATATGTGGTGTATAGAATAAATATTTACTCTCTATCAGATTAATAGTCACACATTTTTATATTTTGTGAAGTAAATATGACTATTAATTTGGAAAAGAGGGAGTATGATATTTTCATGGGATATACTGTATGTAATACCTAATTATATACTTGGTACTAATTAATACTTCCTCTTTCTCATAATACATGCAATATTTTCTTCACAGAGATTAAAAAATGTTATTTTTTGACCAAAAAGTAAAGGGTAAAAATCTATTTTTAAGTTAAAAAATAAAGTAGTTGTGACTAGAGTTTATAAAGTATATGACGAAGTATGAGTAAAATTGTATTTTCAAGTGAAAAAGTATAAATTTTTTTGTGTGTGTAGCAACTATTATACTCCCCCGGTCCAAAGATAGTTGTCGTACTTTCCTTTTCGGGGTGTCCAACAATAGTTGACACACCCCATAAAAGGAAATAATTATTCTAACTTTTTCATTTTAATATACAATTTTATTCTACTTTACCCCATCTACTTTTTAAACTTTACTCACAACTAGTCCCCTGTGGCATAGCCGAATGGTAAGGCCTGTGATAATGTGGGTGAGATATTCCCCGGCGACGCAGGGTTCGAACCTCGGGTGTGACAAATTTTCATTGAAATATTATAAAGGTTTGTCCTGGGGTTTGACCTGTTGGCTCTCTCGCACAGGTGTCTGCTACTCGGGCACATCCCTCGATTTACATCCTACCCGATCGAGGGACCTCCGATCGGGTGTGGGGGGGGGGGGGGGGGAGTTTCTCGTCTCTCCTCATAAAAAAAAAAAACTTTACTCACAACTAATTTACCTTTCACTTTTAAAATATATTTTTAACTTTTACTTTTCAATTAAAAAATACAGTACTCCCTAATCCCTATATTCCATTTCTATATTCCATTTGCATGTCTTAGAAGAATAGGTACGTAACATGGATTTTTTATTATATTTTTTTACAATTTTTTTTAATAATGTTTGTAAGTAAAGCCCTTTTGGTTAGTTGTGACGGTTGCAGCAAACTCGAATGTGTCGTTCAACTGATCGATCCAACTACAAATGTAAATAAGATTAATATAGTAATTAAAAAATAATGTGTAGAGAAAAGAAATTTAAGGTAGGAAAAAAAATGATGATGATCGAAATTGGATATTATTTGAAGCTTACGCACATGTTAAAATTTCCTGTCTCACTACAATTTAATTACATGGAGTAATCAAGTACTGGAGGATTTGCACCTGATTCTAGCTCCGGTTATTATCAATACTTTTGTAACATCACTTAGAATCATCATGTGATCGTAAAAAAAATTGGGAGAAAGTCGATCACTCCATCACTCCATCAGGGAAGCGATTGCTTGTAGCCAGGGCTGGAAACAAGTCGAGATTTGGGTTTATCGAGCTGACACGGAAAAAAAATTATCAGGCTCGAGCTCGACGAGCTGGTAGAACTCAACTCACGATTTTTTTTTTCATGCTCCATCGAGCAGTTCGAGTCATTCGATTTTTGCTCGCTCGATTAGTTCAACTTCAGTTATTTGAGTGACTAGATTAGTATTTCCAACTTTACTTGTAGCTTAGCAACTCCATCTTTCGAATGTAAAAAGCTATTGGAAAAGCAGACATTTTTCCTACTATATCGGTGATCAAAATACTGATTTGAAAGTCATAGTTATAAACTTAAAAAAAAAAAAATTTAAACTACAAATGTACTTTTATTTAAAATATTTAATTTTTAAATTTTTACTTACGAACCATTTTACTTTTCCACTTATAAATATATTTTTATTTTATACTTTTTGATAAAAAAAAAATAGTAATATATTTTAAATTAAAAAAAAAAATTATATCCTTAACTTTCGAGGGAGGGGAAAGAGTATTAAATATTACATGTAACCCAATCAATGGTGCAACACAATTTGGGTCACATTAAATAGTTGTAAATAAAGATGTACTTTGGAGGAGCCCATAATTTTTGTACTATTTATTTTTTTTTATTTTTTTTTTGTTTTAGGTCAATTGGTAGAACCTTGAACCTTACGTTCCTCAATTCAAGTGTTCAAATCAAATAACTCAACTAACAACTTGAGAGAGTGAATATAAAATCACCGATAATTGGTGAGTATGCGAATACTCTTATTTATAGAGTTACAATAGAATCTCATAATTAAAGTAAAGATTAACGCAAATCAAGTAATATATATTATTCTAAATATAAAGATATACTTTATTATTATAATCAAATCAATATGATTTGATTATATTTATTTCCTTAACACAACTCTTTTACATTTTTTTCATTCTTGTAGTCTCTAATCTAATCTATAGGTTAATAACATTTTCTTTTTCTTAAATCTTTTATGAAATGTCCTAAGTAAATATTATGTTTCTTAAAGTAGCAAAAAATAACAATAAATAATTGTAATACTCATTATATATATCTCTTCATATTATTTATAAAATAATAATTATATAATGTAACAATTTTCACAACACTCAAACATACAATATAGTATATTTTTTTCTTGTATAGTAATCTCAGTATATACCAAAAAAATGCAAAGTACTGTGTATTGTTTTTTAACAATATATTTGTACTACTTTCTTTATCCTAGACCTTAAAAACTTGTTGAATATATACTTTTAAAAAAATATTATTTTTTGATAAAGAGTAAAAAATAAAATAATCTTTAAATTAAAAAATAAAGTGAAGTGAATTAAGTAACAATAAAATTGTATTTTAGTTAAGATTTGTTACCTCAATTACTTGAGTATTTGAATAAAAGACCACAAAATCTAAAATTTGAACCCAAAACATGTGTGTGCATGTGAGTATTTAAAATTTTACAATTGACCTAAACTAAAATTTTATGCAATATATTTTACTAATTTTTCTTTTTTTTTGATTTATCAACTATGAAATACTAAAAAAAAAATGTGTCAACTATTTTGAACAAAGAGTACTATTTTTTAAAGTATTCATGTTATTACATTATAATTTAGTATAACGATTTAAACAATAGAAATAAAATGATTTTAAACAATTGACTTTGGAAAAAGACACATTTCTTTTTTGATGGAAAATTAATTAAATACTAAAGATAATGCATGTTAGATCTCTATTTCAATCACATATACCTTCCAACAACCATCCTCTCTAATTTGGATCTTAGTACTCTACCTACTTACACCCACAAAAATAATTTTAAATAAATTATTTGAATAGACATTTAGTATATTTGAACAAAATAATTTAAAATTATTTTTGTGGGTGTAAGTAGGTTTATTCAAATAAATTATTCCATACAAGATATATACAACTCCATGTGTAATTTGAAATTTAAAACACTATAAATATAAAAAATCACCCCAATTTAAATACATTTTACTGTAAAGTATTGTAATTTCAGTTCTTTTCCACAAGTAATGGTTTAACATGTCAAAGTTGGGCCAATAACACCTTAAAAGGCCTTGTTAAGGTATTAAGGTTGTCCAACTTATATTTGAGCTTTAGAATCGATATCCAACCGATGTGGGATACTTAACATAACACGGCTACTAAAAGTGCACACGTATACTCACTCGACTCGATACTATCGAATAGCATATAAACCACTAAAAAAAAGTGAAAAGAAAAAAGAAAAAAAAAAAAAAAAAACAGTAGGCGCGCGCATAAGAAAAAAAAAATATCTCCTTTTCGTTTGACGTCTTCTTCTTCCCCGCACTTTCTCTCTCTCTCAAAAACACAGTTTGCCTCTTTCATGGCGACCCCACTGTGTGTGTGTTTGTGCGTGTGAATCAGATCGAGAAAGGTAAACTCTAACTCAATCATCACTTTTCGTTTTCTATCCCTTTTTTTTATTGAAACCCTAATTTCTCGACTCGCCGAAGATTCGATCAATCGATCGAAGAAGGAGATAATTAATATGTGTATATATATATATACACGTGTGTGTATATATATTTTATTTCTGAGAAATTTTTACGGATTAATTTAATACAGTACGATTGTTTCATTTCATTTTTTTCTGTTACAGAATTAATTTACTTTCTCTCTCTAAAAAGGGGGGGACACGAGGGACACGAGGAATAACAGAATATGGATTCTGGCAACAGCGGCAGTATTCAGTCGTCCAGCGGCGCGGATGACGAGTACGACTCACGCGCCGCCTTCATGATTCCCAACCCTCCGCCGCCGCCGCCGTTCTTCGACGACCCGATTTCGAGCTACCTCCAGCTCCACCCGAACCGGATCTCCTCCGGATGGCCCGGGATCAGATCCGACGCGAACATCGTCAGCCCCTCGACCTCCGCCGCCGCGTCGCTCGCGCCGACTCTTCTTCCGCCGCCTTCCGCGACTCCGAACCCGAACACGAACCCGCCGGGTCGAAACCCGAAGAAGAGATCGCGGGCCTCGAGGCGGGCCCCGACCACCGTCCTCACCACGGACACCACGAACTTCCGAGCGATGGTCCAGGAGTTCACCGGAATCCCCGCGCCGCCGTTCGACGGCTCGTCGTTCCCCAGAGCCCGGCTCGACCTCTTCGGCGCCGCCTCCAGATCCGCCGCCGCCGCCGCTTCCTACGACTCCCCGTACCTCCGCCGCCCCTTCGCCCAGAAAGTCCAGCCGCCGACCCCCTTCTCCGCCGCCGCCGCCGCGGGAGCGTCGTCCTCGTCCGCTTGCACCTCCAATCCCGCCTCGACGAACCTCTTCCAAAACCCGTTCCTCACGAATTTCCTCAGCCCGAAATTCCCGTTCTCCGACCCGAAGCCCGGCCCGTCGTTTCAGCACCCGCCCTCGCAGTTCGGGAACCTCCTCTTCTCGCCGCAGCAGAACGACAGGGTGATCGGAGAAGGCGGCGGAAAGCAGCCGGAGAGTAACGAAGGTATGGTGGAATCGTGGATTTGTTCTTCAGAGTAGTCGGTTAAACATAATTAAAGACGACGATGATGATGATGATGATAGTGATTAGTAGAAAGCATATGGTTGGGATAATGATTTTGAATCTCATAATTATAATATGCATTGCACAAAATTATATTTTATCATATTTTTTAAATATTATTCACAGATTTCTACACTGATATTAGTATTAATAATTTAATTCCACACTATTTCAATCATATGATAAAATCTATTTGCATGCATTTGCGCAGAAGAGTGATCTTTAATTAATTAATTATGTGATTAATTTACTAATTATGGTTATATATAGAGAGAGAGAGAAAAGAAACGAAATAATCACTTCATCGTCCATTACTATTTCTTTAAACACACAATAAATGTTTCCCATACATTTGCACCACTTTTCTTGTATCACAATTTATCTACTTTGAATAAATATCAAAGGTTATTGCAGTCATCTTACATTGAGATTTTTCTTTTGTTATTTCACGGTTCGAAGGGCATTTTAGTCTTTCTTGCCATGGAATTGAAATTGACAAGGCGTCATGGTGTAATGTATTTTTCGTCTTGTACCATTTCATTTAAATTTGAAAAGTGTTAGGTCTGAATTATTTAAATTTCGATTAGATTTCCAGCTTAGAATATGGTTTGATAGTTATGTATAATGTAAAGTATATGAATTACCGGTGATGCCTTGTTTGGGAAATTCAAAATGATATTTTAATTTCATTTTTGTCCCACACTATACATACATATATATAGCTTAGGTAGAGTTGGGTAAACGAATGGCTTATCTATATATACAGCTACGGTATACTTACATTCATTAATACACACATTCATTACTTAATAATGATCTATACATACGGATTAACAGGCTGATTCGTGATTACTTTCGATCAATAGATTGTGTTGTGTTTTTCGTTTGTAAAAAATATACGACGACGCAAGTACTAATATTTGTTCAAGCTTGTCTAGTTACTCGAACTCGATTGAAATGAAACTATAACTCTTAAATAGGCCTTTTATGTGCGATATTCTAGCTCGAGTTTATTTATTTGCAATAGTATATACTCTAATAGTTTATTTATTCTCATAATACATGCAATTTTTTTTGAAGTGTTTTATAATAGTTGATACTCTAAAAAAAGAAATAAACATTCTATTTTTTCACTTGAAAATACAATTTCACCCCTATTTTATTCACCTACTTCATAAACTTTGCTCACAACTTACTTTATTTTTACTTTTTACCTTTTAGTTAATAAGTAAAAAAATAATATTTTTCTTAAATTTCATGCCAAAAAATTCAACAAAAAAAAAAAAAAAAAAATTCTTAATTTTGGTGCGTATCGATTGTGTGGGAGGGACTACTTACGTGATGAACACAAATAAATAAAAAAATGCACTGCATAAATGAAGGGGGGCCCACCTTCAGATTTTTTACTGGCCACGTGTCGGAGGCGTGTTGCTCCACTGCAAGTACAAATAAATTGTTTTAGTGGGGGTCCATTACAAAATTAATATAGTAAATGATTGAGGAGTTAAATGTTAATTTCTAGGTAAAATAAAATAAAACTTTATTAATCTACGTCATTCGAAATCAGGCTTACGTCACCATCCAAAAGAATAGAAAAAAAAGTTCAATCAAATCAGGGTTGGGTACGTTATGGAGGCCCAACACCCTTCAGATAAACGAATCAGATCCATTGGGCTAAAAGAAAAGCAACTGACAGACTGTGACAGGCCTTCTAGAAGGTATCCAACAAATATAATGGGCCATATCATGGGCCATTATCATAGGAGTACTGTATAAACCATCAACTAACTATAGTTAAAACAAGGTCTAATTTTATTTGTTATGTACAGTACATCAAAATGTGGGCACCTAAACATTACAATCGTATCAGATGAGAGAAAAACCACAACAATCTAGGACGAAACCCTCGAAAAGTTATGTGAGCAAACACAGGGAGGGTATTTTAGATCGTTAAGACATACACTTGTACGTACACTACATCATGGAAATTCCTCAGAGTCGAACATTTGTTTAGTCCAAGGAAAATGCACCGTTGCAGTACCTGCGATTTTTACGATTAATAAAATTATTTAGTGCCACTCAAGAACGAATTTTCACAAAAATAAAATAAAAAACGTTAACCAGATTTCTGAAACAAGAAGCAACAAATATTTACCTGTCACTGAATTTCTCAACGGCATCAGAGGCATAGAGAAGGGTTTCGCTAGCTTTCTCAAGAACAATATAAAGCTCTTTCTTTCTCGTAAGCCGAGCAATAACCCAAGCATTGTTTTTCGCTCTAATGCACACTTCTAGATCCTTTTCACAGTCCGGATTATCACATTTAGCTCTATCCTTTTCCGAGTCAACCTCCTCTCGGAGCTTATTCAAGGCAACCAATGATTCCTGAACACTCAATTGCACAATTTGAAGAACAGTACAGCAAAATAGGATCACAAAAACCAAGAGCTACCAACAAATTCTAGTTTAAATAATGCAAAATGTCTTTTAGAAAATCACATATGATAGAAGTGATCTCTCTGTAGAGATTCACGTGCAGCTAACCAGATGATAAAAAGATGCAAAAACTTGTGTCAGACAGCCTAACGACAAGAAAAGTACTTACGCCAGACAACTACATTTCATTGGTTTCTTATAGCGTTTTTTTTCTCTTATTTTTTTCTTTTTTAGTTTTTCTTCTCAAATTTTTATTTCAGTTTTTAAGGTTTTTGTTACTTTCGATACCGTTTTCTAGTTTTTTTCTTATTGTATTGCTTAATTTAGTTTTACTGGATTGGTCTTATACTCTTACAGGAGGGTGGTTTGAAAGTAGTGTGCTTCTAAAATATATTCTTAACTACAATAAAGTATTGACAGGTACACAGACTGCCGAAGGCTGCACAAAATGTCTGCAGACAAATATGGTTTTTTTACCTTGGCCAAAGTTGTTACTTTTCCAGGTGGAGAAGCCCTAGACATGTCTCTATCACCATCCAAAAGCAAATAACGGTAACCACCGACGTGATATGCATTCTCCCCACCCCAACCTCTTGATAGCTTTTCTTCAACTTTGAACATCTTAAGTGATGCCTAGGATAATAAGAGAAATTGCAAATTATCTAAGCAAGTGAGCAAAATATATATGGAAAATAATTATAAAAGGCATAAGAAGTTGCCATGATACGTCGAAAGTCGTTTGTCTATAGATCTATGACAAAATTAAATCGTAAGACACTTAAACCGAAGTAAGCTATAATTGTCCTTATTTCAATCTCGATGGCATCTGTAAGAGTGAAGCATCATGCACATTGGGTGTTGATAAATGATTATAACCAAAAACAGATGACAGTATCGTAGGACGAAAACAAACCAATAGGTTCTAAATGCCTAATACATGTAAAACTACTCAATACTTCATGGTCACGATCACATAATCTTCCCATTTTTAAATGGGCCTACAGTCCCATTCAGACATTTTCTTATCATATTGAAGAATATAGCAAGTGATAATATTAACATAGAAAAGGAGGGGGAGAAAATCAATTCTCAATGTCGTGTGCAAAATAAATAATAATGAGTTACAAAAAAAAACCTGTAGTCTATAGGCCTTAACCATACTAATTATACCAGTATACATTTAAGACAAAGCAACAGCAGTAAGACATCATTTTCTAACCTGTAAAAATTTGAATCATCTGTGACAATAATCAATTGAACTGAATCAACTATGTTTATGTAAAATATCAATTATAAGAAAATCCGCAGAAAATGAACTTCATGAAATGTTTAATTTATACTCCATATATTTAATAACTCACATTTGCAAGAATTTGCTGCTTCACCATAGCAATCCCTTGCTCCCCATTGACAGACGAGACCGGGATAAGAAGTATCACAGTGAGGCCTCGATGCTGATAGGCTAATAGATACATCTTCTCCTCAGTTCGATGAAGCCAAATTGTTGGGCATGTGGGCATTAAGTTATTAACATCTGCACCCCAAATATCGGTGGTGAGAAATCCATCCTTCCCTTTGGACCACTTGCAATGCTGCAAAGGCCTCACAAAAGGATAATTGTGATTTCTAAGTGGAGATGTATCACTAGTATTATAGTACTGATCCAATACAGGACTGGAATTCGCTAGTACAGCCCCAGCTGAAGTGTTGCATGCAGTGTTTACTTTGCGTGAATAGGTCCACGAACTTGCTCCAGAAGACAGAGCAAGAGGGGTTAACCTTAGGACAGCATAGGTAAATAGGTTTACACTGTCGATCTGAAAAGGAAAAAGAATAAATAAAATAGGATGTAATGAGCAATCACCAAGGATAGTTAGAATGTTAGATATCCTCGTAAAAAAAGATAATTAAGGCTTTATTTGGGTAGAAATTGGGGGAAGTGTGATTGGAAAATGAGTATATTAGTAGATAAATGTACCAGGAACATAAAAAACAATGTTTTATTTGGTGACTGAGGAAATATTTGAGAAAAAATGGAAAATAAACTTCCCCCAAATGATAACAACAAATATGGATTTTATTTTTATTTTTTGTGTGTTCCATGACGTAAAGCAAAGAGGACTAGCGGAGGAATACATATAACAAGCATAAAGATATCAAACCATACAGGAGAAAGGTTTGTGGAGACCAGAAGATCCTGGAACATGGCCAACGAGTAGCAAGGTGTGTCCCCCGCACATGATTCTAACACTCTAACAAGAGACTGAAAGAAACCGAAGGTCAGGTAACAATTATAAACAAAATTACATTTGCTACTAGCCTACCAGTACAGTAATAGAGAAGCTTCAGTTCAGTGTTCAGATGTATTCATGAAAAATAATTATAGTTCATTTATTTTTACTACATCAAATATGACAATGAAACCACTTGTTTTAAACAGAATGGCGGAGAATCTACCACTTTTTTAAAAATATATATCCAAAAAGAAAAGAAAAGATGCATTGTCACTTGGCCCAGTAAGTTATCTAATTCGTGTATGTACACTTTCGATTATTGTCATCTACAGATTGAACAAAATATCATATACCCATTTATAAGAACTGTAATACCAAGAAATACATAAATTGGATGCTTCAGTCGGCCATGAGTCATAGAACATGAACTAAGATTACATTTAAATCAACATTTCGCGTAGCTACAATAATCAAATCTGAAGACCCTTAAGCAGAATGGTAAGGGTTGCTTATACGCGTCGGAATCAGGAACAAACATTTGGTCTCACTTTCTATTCTTCCCTTTCGAGTGAAAGTTAATCAATTTGTCCCTATTTAAGTAAAAAAATAAAATCAACACAATAAACGAGAACTAACCTGCACTTCAATAGCAGCCTCCCGTCCCACGGTTAACATCTGCACTGTCCCACGCTCTTTTAAAGAGTCGCGAAAGTTTGGAAACTGAAGTTTCTTCCCGACCGAGAAATCTGACCCAAAGAGAAAAGGCAAGGTGTGAAAATGGCAACTTCATGAAATTGGAATCATTTGATACAGCAACTGCAGCATTTACCCCAGCAGCAAAATTCCAATGGAGATCGCTTTTCAAATGCTGACAATTAGTAACTCAAGTTGAAACAATAGCATATAGAATTTAAAAAAAAATCTAGTGCATCTACATGGAGCTCGGGAAGTATCACTCACCACTCAGAAAGTCCATGATGAAATAATAGAGATGTGTTCTGACGAGTCCTCCGGTAGGTTCTCTATCGACCAGCGTTCTAACAAGACCATGGAACATCACAAAAAGGGAATGAACTTCTTTAAGAATACTCCTTAGAGCACCAACACGCCAAATGGCTTCTGACTCCTTGTTTTTTTCTACTACCTAATATCAAGCATAATAATAGTAATATATCAGGAACTGCTAAATGAAGCTTAATGTTTCATGTCTAGAGCCATGTGATAATATGATAAGAACAAGACACAGAGAAAGAGAATAGATAGAAAGAGAATATAAACAATCAAACGGAACACCGTTTGCCCAAGCCCCCAAAGCCCAGACCCAACAAAACTCTAAGTCCCAGAAACAACTAGTTAATTAAATACTCCAGCCCATTAACAGGCTGCTCCCTATCATAATATTCTCTCACTTATATTCCATTTTTTCATACAAATTTGTGAGTCCATTATAAATTTAGGAAAATAATTTCTTACTGTAAATATTTTTTTCCTAAAAATAATCACTCTTGAATTAAGTAATGGTTTTTAAGATCATAACTCTCGATCATCAATATTTTTTTTGCTCTCAATTAGGACTACATCACATATAAGCTATTCTTAGTATTCAACAGAGAGAAAATTGTAAGATTTCAATTATGTTTGATGCACACACTCGTAATTATACAATATATCCATCAAAAGATTACAAATAAACACTTTTAAGAGTGAAAGATTTAGGGGGAGGACAAAGGAAAATACAATCCAGGATCAAAACAGTACGTTAGCCAAAACTAGAACGACGAAAGTAGAGTAAGAGAGATTCCAAGGAGAAAATAGTCACACCATCACCATCCATATATCTGGCTCTGGCTCATAGAAAATATGGGAATGCATCTCGGCCTCAATGACCTCACAGGGAGCGTCTGGAGAGAAAATTCTGCAGCAAAAAATAATGTTAAGCACTTATAAGGAACCAATAAGCTTGAAGGTCGGAAGTCATAATAACTTGCTCCATTCCAGACAAAAGATGAACAGTTACAAAAATGTCATTCAAACATGTATAAATCAGTAATATAGAAACATCAAGTATGCCAACGACCAACGTATGTATCTTCAAGTAAAATCACACGCGAGAGAATTTTCTTAATAATGTAAACAGAAATTTATTTGTAGTTGTGTCAAGTTGCATAACAAAATGTTGTATCTTCTTAAAAAGCATGAGATAATACATCCAAAGACTCTTAAAAATGTGCTAACATCATCGTTTTATCATTCATATTCTAACAAAAAAAATAGTAAACATAACAATAATAATATATAGAAAAGTATACATATTTCGGAGAATGTAAGGGATTGCAGCAGCTAATAACAAGTTCCTAATCCAACGAAACTGAACTCGGCAATGCTTGTTAACTTTCTTCATAGTATATTTTAAATTATATTCACAACATAAATTTTCGTAAGATAAAATAAGTTGGTTCAAGCAAGCATGGTAGCACCTACCAACGTATGGGAATTGGGAAGTTACATGTGCTGTGCTGGATTCAAAATAACAACAACTCAATAACAGCTTCTAAGTGATAAGTACTTCCACATATTCTACGAGTCCACCTATTAAGCTGATATACTACTAAATAAGCATACACTTTTAGGTCAACTGCAAAGTAGGAAATCCTATACAGACGAGCATATTCAAACCTGGTAAAAGTGATCAGTCCTTCGCTGAGGCCAATAACAGAGAGCTGAGTCGAAAGTGGTAAATCGGCAGGATAGAAGAAGAGAATCTTGTCCAACTCCTGCCCTTCAGTTTGACCCCTTCTCAAATCAAACACGCACAATTTCATCGTTTCTCCTGTGTCGTTCCCAGATGTCAATCCCATTTTCAAAACCTTCCAAGTAATATTCACCTAAATTAACGAATACATCAAGAACAAATAATTAGTGAGCAAATCAAAATGTCGTCTAATATTATATGCATTGAAGCAACGATTGATTTACTGATTCCTATTTCTGGAACTACAGATGGCTGACATAAATATCAGATCTAGAAAATATATTCACTTTCAAGAAAGTATGCCGATAGCATTAAGATGTGATCTTATGTTGACAAACAAAAACGTCATTAGGTCAACTTCATCGGAATGAAGCTCAAGCTTCCTGCGATTGAAATTATTAATTGCTGAAATAATCTGTGCAAAATTTATGGCCAAAGCATTACAATAAGAATTATGCTCAAATTAATGTAAGGAAAACGAAAATGGATTTGACCTAATTATTGAGATAGGGGAAGAAAACCGCGGCGAAGACCAGAAGAAAAGCAATCAAAGATAACTCTTGGAAACGAAAATTCAACTCAAATTATTAAAGTTCCGGATTGTGTGTTGGTTCCGCCGGCGGCCGGAGAAGCCACTGGTGCTGCCGCAAGACGTGGAGATGACCGGCGGCGGTCCTTTCAAAACCGGGTAGGTATCGTCGGACTATGAAATTTGATTAACATTTTTCCTACCTACTGTATTTGTCTTATGGTCGATTTTTAGTTGAAACATTATACAATTAAAAAAAATCGCTAAATAAAAAATATATATTAATTTAAAAAATAAAAAAAGAGTATCATGAATTTATATTTCATTTTATTTTGTGATATCATCATTAGAAATACAAATAAATAAACATACACAGTCTAATTTAATACTCACTCTTTTTGTTTGCATTTTTACGTCTATCAATTTTATCTTTTAAATTTTAATACTCACTCTTTTTGTTTCTATCAATTTTATCTTTTCATTACATTTTCAGTTTGCAATTTTTTTTTTTTGTCTATCAATTTTATATCCTCAATATTTACTATATGATAATTTTATCATCTCAATACATATATACATTCATCTCAATTCATATACATATACTTTCTTTCTTTTCAGTCTTTTAATTTTATATTCTCGGTACATATTACAGTGATCTCTTAATTTTATATTCTCAATACATATTACAATGATCTCGTAATCTTGAAACGAGGTTGGACAGCGCATGTAAAAATAAAAAGTGTTCAATGGTCATGAAATTTTACAAAGGTCAATTTTTTTCGTCGGTCAAATACACAATTAATCGTAAATGTTCCAAGCAGATATTAACATTTCTGACTGCAAATCAAGCTGCTCTTCAAAGATGAACCCTATGCATCTTCCCCAGAGCTCTCAGGCTGGGACTCTTCGTCATCACATGGTTGAAACAGCAAATCTTCTAATTCATCCCCGAAATTGTCCTGCCATTCGCTGTTCTCATCATCATGAGATGGCTCGATCTGTTTTGTACCTTCGTCGCGACTTTGTCGTTGGGTCGCTTCATGAAAAAGTCCCGTTTTTTCATAGAACACATCTTTTTGGGAACTCCACTCTGTAGCTGTTTTCTCCACAACCTCACCAATCAATCTCTTATCGTCTGTTAGGTGCTGTATGTCTTGAACGTTCATCACTTGACTAGCCTCTTCAATGGTAATGACAAAAAAAAATTGAGATAAGTCGACTCTTAACCAAGAGAGTTTCGAATCGGAGGAACACAAATTTAAGTAACTAAACAATGTGAATAGTGAAATGAAGACAAAAGTGACAATCTCATTGAGATCGAAAAATTAAAGGAAAGGGTATTACTTTCACTTGATAAAATCTCTAACATCTTCCAGGCACTGATATTCATGAAAAACGAGTAACGGTTACACAATAGGAAAATATGTTGTTGCACTAAATATTTTGGCTTCAGGTTATAAATCAATCTATAAAGGTTTACGATTTCAGACAAACCATTATGAGTATAAAATGGAACTGAAATACAACATATATAAAATAAAATATGTCAATCTGGTCCAAAATGAACACAAAACACGTGCTATAAATACCTTCGATGGCGATCTTCTTGGCTGCTGCATAATCGGATGATCGTTTCTTGAGCAAATCAACCTCAAGCTCCGTGCCCTTACAGTAAGAGTGAGAATAACTTTTTAAAGTTTTTGATGTGAAATTGAATGACTGATGAAGAAACGAGCAGATGGTATAGGAAATCTGCTTAGACTGGAACAAAACCACATATATGATATATCTTCCTTTAGATCTACTAAATTCACCTAACATAGTGAAACTCACCAGGTCCAGGTGGATAAAGTGCTCCAGACGAGAATTTTCAAATAACCTATAGAATCAGAACATCAATATGAGATTCGGCAAATGATTTGATGACAATAATATTGCAGAAGCTAAAAAATTACAGATTGAGATAATTGAAAAACAGTTAGCAGTTTCACACTTTTTATACGCGGTTTGGACACGGGCATTCTGCAGATCTGTAAGTTCATTCACTCTCTGTGTTGCAGATCCTTCATTTACATCCACAAACCCAAAAAGAAACATGTTTCTTTCTAACATACTCTTCAGTAAAGCAATTACCACTTTCACATTTCCCGTCTTCGCATCGAGTGCAAGAGTCTTAAGCTGTCTCAACTCTCCTACAAAAGAAAATCTAAGGTAAGGTACAAAAAAACTCATTTAACACCTGAACATTGAACACCATGGCTTCTGAGTACATTAGTTTATCTACAAGAATCGTACAAAATATACAAGGTGATGTTAATTGAAATTGCCGTACACTCACCAAGAGACAAGTAAATCTTGAAAGGTGGCGTGAATGGCTGAGTTTCGTACAAGCAGTACAAGCAATACAGCCCACCCAATCTATTTGAAAGAGAATCAGCTGAAACCATGTAACCTACAATCAGAAGATTACAACTTTTAAGATAACAAACTAAAACAATGGTTAAAGGGTTTGTTTTCTTAATCATCGAAATCCATGCATCCAACGATGGTAAATCTTAACATACATCATAAATGAAAACCTTTCGAAGCTCAAAGACGAACAAACAAAACAATTACTAATTTGCCACCACTTAGTACTTACCAATGGAATGTGCATACAGTGACTGCATAAAGAAACCTTGGTTAGTGGAAGGGCGGGCCTCGAATATAAATGAGAACTTCTTTGAAAGCCAAACCCTTTTGAATTCAGCCAAAGTAGTCGATCCACTCTGTATATTCAAATAGGTTAGCAAATCTAACGTCGATTACCGAGACCAAATATACACAGTAGTTATGCACGTTAGAAAATAAAAAAGATTAGAATAACTGTGATTGTGAATAGTACCTCAGCAAACTCGTGCACCAGCTCATCAATATCTAGCTTGAATGGCTTGAGGTCCATTATTACCTTCTTAAAATTATTGTATCCCAATAAACAGAAAACTTGGCTTCTCAATCACGGCTCTCGAATCTGCAAATAAACAAAAAACGATGTACGTGTATCATATATCCTTACAAATAGTAATTGTTTGTCGATTAGTTTTGTTAATTGACTTCATTCAGTTTCTCCTAAATAAATCTCGGAGTTCGATGCTGGATATTCGGTTCACTTCGGTTAATCGAAACCGAACCCATTCGGTTATTGGGTAATCGAATTAGAGGAAACCATGAACCACATTCCACAAATATGCAATCCTCATAGCTAAGCAGCAACGGTATTTTACAATTATAAATTAAATAAACTGAATTACACATTTATAAATCAAAAACCCTAAACCCTAATCTAATTACCTGCTGTTTGTCGGGAGCGTCGGAAATCGATTGTAGAAGGGATTGTGACAGAATAAGCCGAGGAGGAGAAGAGGACTGACCGGCGGAGATTGGTTAAAGTCCGAGGACTCGTGAAGAACGACGCCTAATGGACCGCGCTCGAGTGGTCGGGGAGACGGGGACTGGTCGACTGAAGATCACCGGTGGACTGACGGGCGCGATTAGGCTGGGATGGCCGGAGTTCGAAGAGCGGTGGCGATATTTAGGGGTGCATGTAGTCCACATGCTTTTTTGCCATCCCATATAAAGTACATGCTTTCTTGCACTAAAGGACGGAAATACCTTTATTATAACTTTTTTCCGGTATTCTATTTAGCAGATTGATTTCTGCTCATTGTGGGTCGAATTATACTGAATGTGTGTCGAATCGTGGTCATGGTTTGTCGAATAAATTTAACCCTTGTCGAATTTAACCCTTGTCGAATGAAATATTAACCTTGGTCGAATAAAATATTATTCTTTGTCGAATGATATATAACCTTTGTCTACTGGTACTTAACCTTTGTCGAATGATATTTAACCTTTGTCGAATGATATTTAACCTTTGTCGAATTGCAAATCGTTGTCCTATGTTCGCGAATGCAAATTTATTGAATTATTAAGTTCATACCAGAAACACATATGATGCGAACAAGAAACATAATAAAATGATAAAGCCCTAACCATAATCGTTCTAGAATTTTCCAATCTCGCACTCGTCTGCACCAAAAACTCGAACCAAGTATGTGGTTGCATCTTTCCTTTCAAACACTAGAACCTTACCAAAACATAATGAATGATCTTTGAAAAACTTTGGCCAACCTTGTTTGAAATGCAACTCACCGTCTGCCTCTCTCGTTAATTTTACTCCCCAAGTTTTGCCTTCTGCATCCTCAAGCGTGAAAGTCTGATCCTTCAAATGAATCATGCCCGGCTTGCCTGCTGGTGGTAACATCATTTTCTCAGCATGATCATTAGGATTTATGGTGCGATAAAATAATTCCATTGGTGAAACTCAGTAATTGTTAATAATATATTTTCCTGAGGACTAGGTTTTTATACACAATTGGGGATTCAATGCACTAGGCTTTGAATGTGGGTAGATACAACCAACTCATTCATTGCGATATTATGGTAAACCCTAATTTATTGCGATATTGATACCCTAATTTATTGCGAGATTGACTGTTATTTATTACGAATCCTCCAACCATATATTCAATTGTTTGGTCAAATATATTTTTACTTCGTCGAATGGGATTTAACCCCCGTCGACTGTATATTAAATTGTTTACCCTTGGCGAACGAGAAATTACTCATGTCGAATGGGATTTAACCCCTGTCGAATTAGAAATAAGTTTGTCGAACGAGAAATCATTCATGTCGAATTTTAGTTAAGCCTTGTCGAACGAGAAATGATTCATGTGAAATAACTCGTGTCTAAAGACAATTATCACTTGTAACGTAACGTAACCATTGTCGAATCAATAATTCTTATTAAATTGATGGCAGAACGTGGTAGATTAGGTATTAAATTACATCCTGCCATAAGGCAGAACTCTATTTAATGTGTGTATTGGAATCGATTCTCATACCTTCCTCATCAAACGAAATTTCATGCTCGCAATCTCAATCTCAATCTCAAAACATGGAAAGGAAATTCTTTAAAGTTATGTTTGGGGACTGGGCAACCCATCTTCTACTTCCTCCACAATTTGCAAGGCACGCCGAATACCTAGAGAACAAGGTGGTCCAGTTTTATGATGTTAACAACGACCATTACGACATCACAGTAACCCGAGTAAACGGCGATTTATACTTTGGTCGGGGTTGGCCCCGTTTCTATAGGGATCACCGCGTTCAGGAAGGTTGGTTCCTCGTGTTTCACTACTTCCCGAAGACTATAGAAAATCCAGTGGACAAATTTCAAGTCGTTGTGTTTGACCGCAGCGCCTGCGAAGTTGTAAACTTTCGCAGGAGGATTGGTCAGCCACCGCACTCGGTGGTCGATATTGATGTCTGATCGTTCTCACGTTTGGTCGAATGTTTTGTCGAATTTTCAGTAGTTTGTCGAATTTTTAGTAGTTTGTCGAATTTTTAGTATTTTGTCGAATGATGAAATTTGTTTGTCGAATCCATTATGGGTTAGATACACCAAACTCATGAATAGGTAAACCCTAAAATTGAATACAGGAAATCAAAATGAGAAAGCATACATTCCAAACGAAAACTACCTATGGTTTCTCAAATATTACAATGGCAAACCGTGCATAATACGTTACGCTAATCAAAATGAGATGATGAACCAACACACTTATTAGTGAATGTCTCCAGTCTTCCTTTGAGCAGCCTGTTATCATGCTCCAACTTGTCAATTTGCGCTTTCAATCTTGCTACAATACCATTGTGTATTTTAGCTACTTCACCATCAATCAGGCGGAAAAATTCACAATCATCGTACTAGAAAACCATTCACATTAGTCATCAACAGGTTAGAATAAAAACAAGACAAGAATGTAACTGTGATTTAAATTACCTTGTGAACGCCACAACGTAGATGTCGTGTTGTTGTAGTTAGTAGTTCGGCCTCTAAACCGTGGTGACAGTTCACAGGAGGGCCATCTACAGAAGATGAATAGGTGGCATACCCGTCTGTGCACTCGGGAGCGGGTTTCATTTCATATATTGTAGTGTAAGAATTTGCAAGCAAGATATGTGTTGTGAAGTATATCTATCATGTATTTATTGGTGGCAGTGCAACGGCTAGTCACTTTACCGTTGCTTTGTTGGTTTTGAATTCAAATCTGAATTTGAATTTGAATTCAAAACCCATGTCGAATGGAAATCATTCGACAAACCGTAGATGCTATTCGACAAACCGTAAATGCTATTCGACAATCCATAGATACTATTCGACATGACATATTTTTCTTCAATAGATACTATTATACATGACATATTATTCGACATCACATATTTTTCTTCAATAGATACTATTCGACATGACATATTTGTCGAATATGCTGTAATCCTTGTCGAATCCTTAATTATGCTTAATTTGCGTGTGCAACCCCAACATAGGAAGGGCATTTTCTGCGAGTGTGATTAGTTGATTTACACAGCGAGCATTTCTTAGGAGCACGACTTTTCTGTTGTTGTGTTGGCGTAACCGTAGGTTGAGATATTAGCACATCACATGTTTTAATGTTGTGTTCTTTTCCACCACAACGTGAGCAACTTTGCCCTGCCGGTGTCCTTGACGCACTTCTTGATCTACCTGCTGTGAACCTTGATTGACGCGGTCGACCTGCTTGCCTCTGCCTATCTGGAGGAAGACATATTATACCTCTCACATCTGATGGTACCACCCAAGAGCCTTTATCGGGGATAGGCATTACTATACCAGACCACATACCACGTAAAGTGGACGTCTTGAAACAGTCTCCAACATACGCATTGATGTCGTGATTAATTGTCCTACACAAAAATTACATTAGCGGCATCCAACAAGAAAAGAATCCATAAATTATCATAATATCATGTCCATACCGTATAGCTGCAGCTGCATGGCTACAAGGTATCAACATTTGTTCAAAGGAAGCACAACTGCATGTTCTTTCATGTAGATCAACAACAAATATTTTAACGTGATGCCTGACTTTAAATCTTGTTGCATCTATGCGATCAACACTCATTGATGAGCCGAGTCGGATGGCGTCTAACAAATCTTTGGCAGCGGCTTCGGTGACTTCATGCTCTCGCGATAATGCCTCAGTCCTTCGCTCGTAGAACCACCTCTCAATAATAGCTCGCATTACTTCAAGAACAGAAGTAATTGGCAGTTTACGTGCCCACAAAGCCGATTTATTAAATGCCTCGGCGGCGTTCGAGGTCATAAACTCATACCGACGAACTGGACATAAACTTCTCGCCCACTTGGCAGGACCTATATGCCACAACTTTTGAAACAATGATTCGCTCTCAGTCCGAATGCTTGCGAAAGCAAGTTCATAATCCGATTCACTAGAAGCAAAGGCCGCTTGGTAGAACAAATTAACTATATCTTTACCATATGACTTCATGTTGGTTGACATATGATAATAGCAATGGCAATGGTGAGCCTCTGGGTACACCGCACGCACAGCGTTTCCAATACTCTTATGTGCATCTGAAACTATCAACAAATTTTCTGGACAATCCAAAGCCCTCCTAACACGTTCCAAAAACCATGTCCAGGTGTAGTCGTCCTCCACATGACCTATTCCTATAGCCAACGGAAATACTTGTCTATTACCATCTTGGGTAACTGCGACAAACATGATACCATTGTATTTTCCTTTAAGGTGTGTACCATCGACTACAATCACCGGTCGAGCAAAATTCTTAAACCCAGTGATTGACGCCGCTAATGCATAGAAAGCATTTGAGAACACATTGGTACTTGGGTCTATTTCAACATCCGTAACTGACCCCGGGTTGAACTCCTTCAACATATGCAAGAAAGATGGCAAATTAGCAAAAGATTCTTTCTCATCACCAAAAATATACTTAATCGCATGATGCTTAGCTCGTAAAGCTTGGTCATAGGTAGCATGAATGGAATTGCGTTGCTGAAGTTCACTCATCATGGATCTTGTATTTAATGTTGAATTCTGTTCAAGTAGCCGCGGGGCAAAATAAGCACCAAGTATTTTGGAAGGCAGTCTACGTGGACCACTACGTGTCGGGTCTAACGTGCAAGTATGATCTATCATTTTATACACACTCCAAATACCGCGGGCCGCACTAGAAGCAACTGTGAAATTGCATTGTTTTGACTTGCATACTACCTTTATTCTCTTCTTGTCCGAGTACTTGACTCGGTATTCACCGAATTTGTCCACGTGGTATAACCCAATGGCTGTGGTCAGTTGTTCCTTAGTTGAGTACATTGCGCCTACCTTTATAACACCACTATTCAGAAACAATCCTCCTTCTTCTACAGTCGGCCCATTATCAATGAAAGTAGTTGGAGCTCCAGGAATTAGCCACTTGCTGTTCCTTAGCACATCGGAATCTAAAGATGTGTTACCAGCTGAAGTAGGTTGTTGTCGCCGGTATGGAGGAAATGTGATAGGATTGGTACTATTATGCGTTTCAGAACTGGGGTTAGTGGGACGGTAGTACCATGCGATGAAGTCCTCAAACTGTGCACGTACATTAATAATGTCTCCCTGACGTGTGACATTACCATCTCCCTCTACCGGATGATCAACTGGATGTTCAACATTAGCTTCAGTAGCAGCCTCAGGTATGTCATCTTCATCCATATTTAAATCTCTATGACCATGCAACCCCCACTCATCACCAAAGTCAACATGCAATTCAGAATTATTTTCCATCTGATTTTCATACACATGCAATTCTCTTTGACCATCCAATTCAGAATTATTTTCCAATGGTAGAATTGCATGATGTGTTCGGTTAAGTCTTGTAGCGTGTTTGTCGTATGAATAAGATGTACCTTCATCCACGTAGATGTTTGTGTTCGACACGAAATTTGTTGTTGGTCGGATACTTCTAACTGATACAAAGACAACGGGGTAGCGCTCTTTACGAAATAATTCAAAAACATCGTCGTCCGTCTTTAATTTCCTCTTGCGTATTTTGTTGTCGTTCATATCAACATACGCTTCGAAAATATACCTGAACATTCGACAAAGGTATTTTATATACTCGATATACAATTGATTGTAATTCGACAAACTATTGATATCATTCGACCAACAATTGATCCGCATAAAATTCGACAGACTATTGATATCATTCGACCAACAATTAGTTCGACAAACTATTGATATAATTCGACAAACTATTTTATACATTCGACATAAAATTGAACACATTCGACATACAATTGAACACATTCGACATTAAATTTAACACATTCGACAAGCTATTTTTCTCATTCGACATACAATTGAACACATTCGACATTAAATTTAATTCGACAAACTATTGATATCATTCGACCAACAATTGAACACATTCGAGAAGCAATTTTACAGTAGTTAAACATTTCCAGCACATTCGACAAGTGTATGTTTAACAAAAAATGTAGTACATACCTGTAAGTATTGGTGTCGACATTCATACAATGGTGAACACTGTCCCAGAGTGCCTGATAACCACCCTCCTCAGGAGGTACAAAGGCAATGTCATCTTCCCCACCGATGTATTCCAAACCAGACCAATGACCACCGTATTTCACTTCTAGTTTCAGCGTAGACATCATCTAAAGATACCATAACAAATGAGCAAAAACATTATTGATAATAATAAAAGAAAAAAAAAAGGGATAATTTACATAGTATGAAACTGAAGAAAAAAATGCACCAATCCATACTTACATGTAGATTTTTGGGTTTTTGTTTTTTTGTTTTTTTGAGGTTTTTTAGAGTTCCGCCATTGTATTTTGACTTTGATATTCAGAAAGAGTCATTTCCCATGTATAAAGTATTGAAAAGACTGGACAAGAAAAATATAACTTTTTCAGAGGGAATCGAATATTCTGATATTCTGCCATACCGAAATCTTTTCTCTGACATTCTCCTTTACTAAAATGTTAGATTAAGATATGATTTCACATTCGACAAACACAGTTAAGTATAGATCCCATTCGACAAACAATTGAACGCATTCGATGGAAAATAGATCCCATTCGACAAACAATGGATACCATTCGACAAACTATTGATACGCATTCGACCAACCAGAGATATCATTCGACAAACTATTGATACCATTCGACCAACAATTGATCCCATTCGACCAACAATTGATCCCATTCGACCAACAAGGAACTAACAAATTTACAAATGACAACTCAGAAGTTTCCAAAATATCAGTTCACAGTTTTACAATAGCAGTCATTACATGTCCAAATTACTTGTTGGCCATTTTTTCCAACGCCGCGTAACCGTATATTCGCTCTGAGATCCGAGATCTAATCTTTTGTATATTCGGCTGTGTTACTTCTGCTAGGTCTCTTCCAACAAGGAACTGCTCAACACACTTCAACGAAAATGGCCCACAAGAATGATTATCTGTCTGTTTGAAGCATTTTTCTTTGGGACCAAGGCCGAAATCCCACGTCTTTGTGCCGTCGGTTTTATCATTAAAAATGCCACTATGAAACAGTATTTGCGGTAGCATCCTTCTCAGGGGCAGGGTGGATTCCTTTCTTTGACCAGCTAGCTCATCCGACCAACGGAAGGCAAATGAGTCGTAGACGTATATGCTCTTCCACTCCAGGCGAATGAGCAGAACTACCCAATGGCCGCCCGTATTCCAAGGGGTAACAACCTACAATTCAAAGGATACTCAGTACGACGACAACAACAATTGAAATTACTTGAGCAAAAATTAGGGGTACTAACATATGTCACTTTATTCCAACTTTTCATATTTTTCCAGCCTTCGATTGCCTCTTCACCACGAACGTGCTTTATCAACGGTTGAAGTTTCTGTTTTGTGAATACCACCTCGGTAGGACTAACACCTTCGGCCATCTTTTCATCCCACAACGCCTTAACAGTATCCTGAGTTTATAATGTATTCAAACATGTTATTTCATGTCTTTCAACGGATAACTCAACTCATAATTAATATAATATTGTCAATAAAACATTACCGCAAACTGCAAGTCCAAGATCAAATATATATCGTGATTGGTGGCTGGTGTGCAAACAAATTGTGGGTAGTTATGCAATATACGCAAGTAAGCATTCATTTGCTCATTGTCCATATCATGCTTAGAGTTAGCGATACTCCGAAACCAACTTCTACTCACTTCAATTGCATTTCGGCCTATCACGGTAATTCTGCAAAAACAAATACAAAGTAAATCATTACTACGCATAATATGATGATTATCAGTTCATCTAGAATAGCCTTAGAGGTAATGTAAACGTACTTCTCTTCACTTTTGGCATTTATCCATTTCTTGAACGCATTGTCAATTTTCCTCTGGTTTGGATCATCTTTCTCGAATGGCGATTTCAGTAATTGGGAAGGGATCAGAGCTCTTTTCGTTTCTGGTAATTTCGAGCTAGAACTACTGGCAGCAACCTGCTCAACTGCCTTGCGTAACACTCCTTTGGGGGGGCGGTTGGTCGTTCTTGCATCAACGAAGTCGTTATCCTCCTCGGGACCACTGACATTATCACTGTTTTTGTTCGGAGCCACCTGAATGGGAGAAGGGACATTCTCATTCAAACCACCAGTTCTTGGTGTATTCGGGCGCTGCATCTGTGCATTATGGCGCTGCCTCTGTTCAGATATCATTGAAGGTGACTGACCAGCAGTCGGTTGAGAACCGACTTGTTGTATTAGGGCACGCAGCCCATTCAAAACCGCACCCGTGATATTTGGAAGGACTGCTTCCTTTAATCCTGAACTCAAGGCCGGTATTGTGGTAGATAATCCTCGGGTTACGGCAGCATCAACAACCGATGGTATTGAGACTTCCAAACACTTCAAACAGTCATTCAGCTGTTCTCGAACTATCGCGGGAATCTCAGCCCGGAGGTCAGAAAAATGCTTTGCGCTCTGTTGCCGGACCAACTCGATAGCAGAAGCTGTTTCAGAACTTAGGTCAGAATAATGTTTCGCGCTCTCTTGTCTAAGGGCAGCCACAGATTCTACCAACGAGAGGATAACCGAGTTTGTGGACTCTGGGGGGGTACTAGTAGAGCCGGCAGTATTCATTGGATTAAGAGGTGGAACAACTGATTTTGGTGACGGTGGATTCATGTCTCTCTCATACTGTACATCGATTTCAGGCAAAATGACAACATCGTTCAGATTCATGTGAATTGCCTCATCTGCCAGGGTATGCAGCTGCTCATTAATTGGGGAACGTGGGGAACGTGGAATGGCACTCTCAACCGGCCTTCCCCTCGTCGGGCAGGGGCACCATGGCGGGCCTTCTTACGTGGCCTAATACGCAACTCGTTATCATGATCTTCGACATACGGCCACCAAGCTTCGTAGCGTACTTTCTCTGCCTCTTTAGGCTCCAAATGAGTATGACAAACAGTCTGCAAAACACAGTTTTTAGATAATCGTACGACGAAGAATGAATACAATAATAGATCATTACCTGGTCCAGGAAGATGTAATCCAAGTCTATATTTGACATTTTTTTATCAAATGACCATTTCAGAAATCGAGGCATCTGTTCACCAGGATTGGTTGTGTGTTGTGCACATTTGAATCCTAAACGAGGGATAGCCTCAAATGCCCAAATCTGCATATGAACAATGTGATTTTCGTATCAGTGAAATAAAAGTAGATGTCGGTATGTAAGTGTTTAGGATCAGTAACGTACCAAAAACGCATAACTGCACCCGTATACATGGTATTTGGACGCCCCAGCAGTTGTCCGCACCGCGCCGATATGTTGAATCAAGGTCTTGAAAGCTAATGATCCCCATGGAAATTCATTCCACCTATCATTGTCCTCAATCAACGCCCACACCCACGAGTCTACTTTCTTCTTACCATCGTCTACCCCAAGTAAGATCAGATGAACAAACAAAATGTTTAACACCTTCAGTTGGTCTTCATTGCTAGGGTCAGAGGATAGAAACTGGCCGCTGTTATATCGTTCTAATATGTGTTTCACCTTTGTTGAGGTACCTGGTGCGGAGAAAAAACGGTCATATAAACCACCGGGCGGTGCATCGTGATTTACAGTGGTGTCGAATGTCGTTTTGCCAAAACGAAGTCCCGTAACAAGCGCAAATTCGGCTGGCCCAAAGCATATCCTCTTTGATCCAACCCTGAACCACACTTCATCCTCTCCAGCACCTTTGAAACTTATTTCACGACTTAGAATCGCATGAACAACACTGTTTGGCAACTCAATCTGGTTCCGTTGCATTCTAAAAAAATATTTGAAAGATGAGTTGTAGATAAGCTTCTGACACAATCCGACATCATCCTTTATGCCATCGAGTAGAACATCCACGTTCTTTAGCCTGTATAGACCGGCCCTGCTTCCAGTTCCATGGAAATCCTCCCTCACCCACCACCAATCCTGTTACCAACTCATAATTAAATCCAACATATATTCGACAAAGGCTATTCGACAGAGGCTATTCGACAAAGGCTATTCCACAACTGCTATTCGACCAATGCTATTCGACAAAGGCTATTCGACAAAGGCTATTCGACATACTGTAAATCCACAATTACCCAATTACCCTAATTCAGAAAACCCTAAATCCCCAATTACCCAATTCGGAAACCCTAAAACCCTAAATCGGAATGCCAAATCGCCAAATCGGAAACCCTAAATCCCCAAATCCTAAATAAATAATCAAAAATCACATATAATTTACGCACCAGATTCGTTTCCTCCTGTACGGGCTGCGCGTACACATTTTGGCTTGCCTCTGCCCAGGCTGCTAAATCCTCGACTGCTTGCGTCGACATATAACTATCCTGGGAATCGTTCAATTCTTCGAATTCCGGATTATCGCCGTCGGGATTTTCGGAGTGTACCGTATCAACGGCGATGTCTTCGGATGGGGTAGTGTTGCCGGAGGGGTTGTCAGATGGGCCCATACGGCCGGCGGGGTTTTCGGATGGGTTAAAGTTGCCGGCGGGGTTGTCGGATTGCGGCGAGGTGGACATGTCGTACTGGAATCTTTACGGGTTACGGAGTCGAATGATTTCAGAAACTGTAATCGACACATATTACTTTTTTTTCGACAAGCCTTGCGAGTTTATATATACAATTAATAAATTTTATTTTTAATATTAATTGGCTATGTACAAAAACCTTATCGAATGTACAATAATGCTTGTCGATTGAATATAATTGAGAAATTACAAATTAACTATCGAATGTACAAAATTTTAATGTCGAATGGTTGTCGAATGTCTACTGTTTAAAAGATTGAATGTTTGTCGAATGCTTAATATTGTTTGCCGAATGTCGTACGGTGTTTGTCGAATGCCTAAAATGTTTGTCGAATGCTTAATATTGTCTGTCGAATGCTGAAATATTAAAACATTGCAGAAATAGTATTATCATTAATATTGAAAATTAAAAAAAAAACATACATAATTCCGATTAAAAATTTAACATTAGCACTGCATCAGCAAAATGATTACTCATCACCGTCGTCATCCACGCCGTCGTCGTCATCCTCGTCCTCGCCGTCATCCTCCTCCATATCGCTTTCCTCGCTGTCCTCGCTGTCAGCGCTATCCTCCTCCCCATCGAACGACGACACATCATCTATGTATATGTCAACAAAAGCTTGATTTTCACGCATAATGGACTGTACAACATCACTGACTTTGGGTAAAGTCTCGGATCCACGAGATTGTGGATTATTGAAATCCACAATCTCCTTCCCATCTCTACCGTAGATGGACACGAGAAAGCTACTGAACATGGAATGTTCGAAGAGGATTACGTTCCCCAAGACCAGATGATGCGCCGCACAAAATTGCGACCACCCACGGTTAAACGTCAGATAACCAAACGTCCTTGACACATGCACAATCCAGACGAGGCCAGATTTGTCCCTCAGTTCAACATCACGGCCGTTGAGGTGCTTATTCTCCTGCGCAAAATCGGCGTCCAGGCGAAGCAACTCCTTGAAGTCATCGGACACAATTGTTTTCCAGAACTTGTTAATTGCAAGACCCACGTTAGCCATTGTGTTTTTTTATTTAATGGATTTAATTACAAGTATAGGGGCACAAAGGATAATAGGATCGTGTGTGTTTTGATCAGAAAGTAAACGCCCTAATTTATACCAATTAATTAGAGCTCACTGGACGGTCCTTTTGCATCGCTTTGTGAGAGGTTGCATGAATTAAATTCGCCCCATTCAATGCACTAGCCAACCACCACGCCACTCATTCGCCCCATTAACTACATCTGAATTGTTCAATCACATTAACTCCTATTGCGTGCTGATATACACATCACGTTAATTCAGTTCATTTCGATGAAACACATTCGCCATACATTGATAATGTATTCGACAAAACATTCGCCCTACAATCTAAGTGAATTACACAATGAAATTATACATTCGACAAACACTACACAATTGTACAGATTCGACATACATTCTTGTCGACTAACAAAGACATGCAGGGCGAATTACTAACGCATGAATTCGACAAGTAGGGCGAATACATTATACATGAACAAGCAATGTAAGTTAATTTTATTAGGTTTGATTGGACAAGTCAATGGGAGGTTAATGTGGCGAATCAGTGTTTGGGTAGTTGGCGAGTGTATTGGGTGAATTTAAGTAAGACAACCTTTCACCAACCGACGGTTCCAGAACCCTAATTTTTACTATAAATTAGGGCGTGGATTTTATTAGTATGAAAACATACCCTATCTTATTTCTTCCATATATATATTATCTCCTCTTTTCTCCTCGAAGTAGCAAAGCAATGGCATACGAGATTAACACATTCTGGAAAATCCTGGTCTCCGACGACTTCAAGGATGTGCTTCGCCTGGAATCGGATTTTGCACATTCCCACGAGTACCTAATTGGTGATGTTGAACTCAGGGACGTTTCTGGCGGTGTGTGGATTGTGCATCTGTCATGGACTCATGGTTATCTCACGTTTAATACTGGGTGGCGGGAATTTTGTGTAGGTCATCATTTGAAGATGGGCAAGGTGGTCCTTTTCAAACTTGTAAGCTTCAGGGCCTTTGTCGTGACCGTTTACGGGCGGGATGGCAAAGAGATCCTGGATTTTAATAATCCGGTGGCCCGTGGATCCGATAGTTTGCCCAGTTTCGGAGAAGTTATACAATCCATTCTGCGTGCCAATCAAACTTTTGCTGAAGCCTTCCTAGATGATGACTCAGTCGATGAGGACGACAGCGAAGAGATGGAAGATGATGAGGATGACGAGGATGGCAGCGGGGGTGATGACGGGGATGCTGGATCTGCTTGATGACGGTTTTAAAATTGTATTTTATTTTATGTTCAATTTAAAATTTTAATGATGATTTTCGAACTATATGATTCTCCCAAAATCAACAATTAACAATCAGTTTGAATTCGCCACACATGTAAACACTTATTCGACAAAAAATTCGACCTACATTTAAAAGGCGCTTCATTCGCTATACATTCGACAAACAGTTATTCATGAAAATATGAAAACATTTATTCGACAAACAATTCGACCTACATGTAAATGAAAACAGTTATTCGACCAACAATTCGCCGCACATGTAAACAGTTATTCGACAAAGAATTCGCCCCACATGTAAACACTTATTCGACAAACAATTCGACAAGCAATTCGCCCTACATGTGAACAGTTATTCGACAAGCATTCGCCAAGTAATACCTTGTCGACAAACATTTTTGAGTACATTAGCTAATATGAATTCGCCTCAGAAGTACCTTGTCGATAATATTAATTCGACATGTTGTAATTGTCGAATTCATTTAATCATGCAAGATTCGATGCCATCCGAGGGTAGTTTCGGTGTATCGCAGCGTTTTAGTGTAGAAAAGCATGTTTTTTATATGGGATGGCAAAAAAGCATGTCCACTATATGCATAATGGTACTTTTATTTTTTTCCCTTGAAAAAAATGGTATATGATCAGTTACTAATTACTACTGTTATACATACTTCTTAGAGCTCCCGGCAATTTCTAGAGTGTACGGTACAGATATATTTATTATAGTTTATTCTTAATGAAGATTACTATAATGAATATGTTAGTAGGAGTATTGTACACATAATATTTATTATAGTTTATTTTTAATGAAGATTACTATAATAAATATCTTACTAAATGATGATTTATATTTTTAGTATTCATTTTTAAAATGAATATTTTTTATATCTACATATATAATTCCTGAATTCACTAATACTACCAATAAAAAAGCAATAATAATGTTATGTTCACATTAAAATTATATATTTTTGGTAATAATAATTAATTATCATCTTAAATATATATATATCTTTCTATTTTTCTTCTTTTTTATTCCATTAATATTAATTTAATTTCAATTAATGCGTATGTCATAAAAATTGATCTCCTCCTATTTCTTAATCCACCGAAGTTAAAAAAAATTGATCAAATTTTTAGGTATATTATTTTCTCTTGCTCTAATCTGGCTTTATATGTACCTTTTTATTTTTCTGAACATTGAATCGATTTATATGTATATGTTATTCTATACATTCATTTTTGCAGGTATTAATTATGTTCGACTAGATTTTTTTTTTTAATTTTTAGTTGTAAAATTTGTTTTGCAAGTTATATTAATATAATTGCATTTGTGCCATCTAATCTCGTGTTGTAAATTCAAATTTTTTATATTTCTATTTATTTTCCAGCTTTATAATTTTTATTTTTCATTTATTTTGATTTTTTCCCCATCGGTTTAGGTATTTGTTTGATGCGTTTGACACGAGAAATGCAGAGACGAAAAACTCCTCTCCCACCAGATCAGATGCTCCTCGATCGAGTAGAATGTAAATCGAGTGATGTGCCCGAGTAGCAACACATGTGGGAAAGAGCCAATAGGTCTCATCCCATGACTAACTTCATAATATTTCAATGAAAAATTGTCATATCCGAGATTCGAACTCTACGTCGCCGGGGAATTACACCAACATCACCACAGACCTTACCACTCGGCTATGCCCAAGAAGCTTACATACTATAAATTACATCAAATAGGCGTAATTTTTGAAAACAATAAAAAAAATTCATAAGGGAGATAACCGTTAATAATGAGATTAATAGTTTACAAATTTAAGTGAGAGTTCGATTATTAAATAAAATAATTTCTTAGTCCATTAATAATTTTTTGGCAAAATACATTGGAGATTAAATAAAATTTTAGATTATTTCTAACAAGTAGATCACATGCATCACACGAGAAATGATACTAGTTTAACTTAGATTTTAGTATACAATGTATCGTACACTTATGTGTACAATAGACGGATTCGAGCTTCCGTGGTTGTTTCAACTTTTGCTGTGGGTTTTAACTTTTCACGGGAAATGATACTAATTTAACTTAGATTTTGGTGTACAATGTATCGTACACTTATGTGTACAATAGACGGACAGGAGCTTCCGTGGTTGTTTCAACTTTTGCGGTGGGTTTTAACTTTTGGGTAAGAAGTAGGCACATGTAACTCATATTTTTTCTACTTCTACTTAAAAAAACTTCTAACTCATCTAACTATTCCTACCACTTACTTATTTTATATTTTTTATTTTTTATTTATATTTAAATAATAATAATAGTAAAAGTTAAAATAAATAATTTTTAGATTGAAAAAAATAAATAATTAATATTTCATATAAAATACGAATTATAATTTATATTTCAAGATTTAATTTTTAATTAATTTTTACTTATAACTAATTTTTATATAAAATATCAATTATAATTTATATTTTTATTTCAAAATTTTTATTTTAATTAATTTTTATATAAAATACTGATTATATTTATAAAAATAATCACGCATTTTTTAAATTTAACTATTTCCAAATTTTAAATTTTAATTAAAATTTGTATAAAATAAAAAATAATTCGTACTCAATTTAACTATTTCAAAATTCTTATTTTTAATTAATTTTTATATAAATAATTTAATTATTTCAAAATTCTTATTTTAATTAATTTTTATATAAATAACTGTTAACGCTAAAATTTTAACTATTTGAAAATTCTTATTTTGTATTAATTTTTATAAACTCTTTAAAACAGCTTATATTTCATAAATAATTAATATTTCATATAAATTAGGAATTATAATTTATATTTCAAGATTTAATTTTTAATTAATTTTTATTTATAACTAATTTTTATATAAAATATCAATTATAATTTATATTTTTATTTCAAAATTTTTATTTTTAATTAATTTTTATATAAAATACGGATTATATTTATAAAAATAATCACGCATTTTTTAAATTTAACTATTTCTAAATTTTAATTTTTAATTAAAATTTATATAAAATAAAAAAATCAATTTAACTATTTCAAAATTCTTATTTTTAATTAATTTTTATATAAATAATTTAACTATTTCAAAAATTTTATTTTTAATTAATTTTTATATAAATAATTTTTAACGCTAAAATTCTAACTATTTGAAAATTCTTATTTTGTATTAATTTTTATATAAAATAAAATATAAAATAAGAGAATATTTGACTGAGCTTATAATCTCTTTAAAACAGCTTATAAGTTTGTTTAAAATCTTATAAGCTCTTAAATTTTATTTGGTAATTTTTTTAAAAAAAGTCTTAAAAAAGTTACAAATAAGCTGTTTAACAACTTATAAGCTGTTTAAAAAAAAGTATTTCTCCTTAAACAATAAAAAACCAAAACATCCTTAAAATTATTATTTTTATATATATACAAAAATTCCAAATTTATTATATAGTTATTATAATTATTTTTAATTATTTTTTTCATATATAACACTTTATTTTTGGTAATTTTATTTATATAAAATTTTAAATTGTCAAACAAATTAACATTTTATATATCTATTTTATCCAAACGGTTTAACAAAATAAGACGTAACATCTTATAAACTCTTTTAAATAAGCACGTTTCTAAGTTAAAATACGTTAAAAATTACAACGATAATATTAATTTTGTTAATTAATAATAGTAAATAATAATAATAAATTAATTATAGTAAATGATTAATAATAAAATAATAATATAATTTATCTTCAATCACTTTTACCATATTTTTGGGTGAAAGCTAGAAGTATACATAGACTTCTACCTCTCTATTGGAGATGCTCTTACTAAATATTTAAAATAAATAACTTTTTGATTTTTTACTCAAAAAATAATACTGTATTTATAAATGTAATTCTAACAAGTTAAAAACGTTTTCTCCATTCTTAGTTGTTTTTTTATTAGTAAATATAGTGATTATTAAAATATTATTAAAAAATATTACTATAAAATATTAACGAGAATTCGAATTGAGTTTGCTTTGGTAAACTCGAGTTGGGCGTGTAATTTACTCTTATTTTATTCCATGTTTTTTGCTATTTCATTTAATAATCTTGATCTAAAAATTCAAATTCAAATTCAAATTCAAATTCAAAACTCAAAACTTAAAACACCCCCACAGTCCACTAAACGTCAAAATTTGATGATTCCGCGTGGGCAAAAGTGTAATTTCATATGCTACCTTTTTCTTGTTTATTACTAGTATACAAAGACGAACAGTGTGTGAGTGAGCAAAATTTCAAATAAAGTGAGGCAGTAGAGAAAGAGAGAAGATAATGGAGAGAGCTACGCCTGTTAGGAAATCTCACACTTCCACCTCAGATCTACTCACCTGGTCGGAGGCTCCGCCGCCCCAGCCTTCCTCCTCCGCCGATGTCCACTCCCGCGCCGCCGCTCGTCCTAACCAGGTACCTCCAGCACCACGGCGTTTTCCGGCCAACGATATCGAACATTTTATAATTGCGCGACTTTTTAAAATTATTCTTCTGTGCAGCCATCGGATAGAATCGGTAAGGTGCTGTTCGGAGGTCAGATCACCGATGAGGAAGCTGAGACCCATAACACAAGGTATTCATTTAACCTATAATTATTAGGTTTTCCCTAAATTTCATTCAATTTTTTCCCTGAGAAAATTACTGTTTAAGGAATTCGATCTGTTATGTTTTGTTTTTTAATAGAAAATTATTGTTTTTTTCATCTTGAGATTTTGATTCATGTTTCCCTGAGCTGATTTTCCAATTTTTTTAGCTGCAAAAATCACTTACTATTGTAGGTGGTAGGTAGGTGGGGTGGGTGGGCTTAGGCAGATGCCTTCAATCTTAATAGCTTTAAAACAGCCATGTATATTAAAGGTGCAAAGAGGGAGAAGTTGTACTCCTACTTTCAGCAATAAATGTTAAGCAGCTGCACTCGAAAATTCGGTTAACTGATCAATCGAAGAACCCGTGAAAGCGGTTATTTGTGAAAATGAAACCCCAACCCTTCCAAAAAAAAAAAAGATCAATGGGGAGATATTTTTAAGGAGAATTAATTCACAATCTTCCACATCTCCATCTGTCGCGAAGTCTATGTATAACTTTTTCCGTAAATCAAGTATTTACATAAAATCCGCATATTTGGCATACGTCAAAATAGTAATGCGCGCTATTTAATGATTTCAGGAAGCTTTCAGGCTATAAACTCAAGGAGATGACCGGCAGCCAAATATTCAACGGCAACGGTGAAGGAGAGGCAGCAGAGTCTGGAGCCTCTGATGGTAATTTTAATAACCGAACATCAGTTCGTATTGTGCAGGTATTTTTACTCTCTGGTTAAAGTAAAGTAGCATAGAACATTAAAACACTTTTCGACATGTCAACATTCGTGTTCTTTTTTTTTTTACTAGCAAGCTGCAAATGGGATAAGTCAGATTTCATTCAGCACCGAGGAAAGAATCTCTCCTAAGAAACCTAGCAGTATCCCTGAGGTGGCGAAGCAACGTGAGCTGAGTGGGACTTTACAGAGCGATTTGGATAGCAAAGCCAAGAAACAGCTCTCAGATGCAAAATCGAAAGAGCTCAGTGGAACTGACATCTTCGGTCCTCCTTCCGAAATCCCTATCCGAACTTCATTAGCCTCTGCGCGTACTTTCGAAACAAAGGAAATCGAGCCGGCCCCACGAAGCCTCCGAACTTCTGTCAGAGTTTCTAATGTGAGTTCGAAAAAACGAGATACCCAATTCAAACCCATATGATAATCGTACTAATTTTTTCGATTGCAGCCTGCGGGAGGCCACAGCAACATTCTGTTTGGAGACGAGGCTGAGGTCAAGACAACGAAGAAAATCCACAACCAGAAGTTTGCTGAGCTAACGGGCAATGGCATTTTCAAGGGAGAAGTTCCCGCGGGGTCCGCCGAGAAGGCTCTGAGCGTGGCGAAACTGAGAGAAATGAGCGGCAGCGATATATTCGGAGACGGGAAAGTGGAGTCACAACGCGACTGCCTCGGTGGGGTCCGCAAACCCCCGGGGGGCGAAAGCACCATTGCCTTGGTGTAATGAAGAACTACCATGTGTAATAACTTGCTTTCCAGTTTCCACTAGTTGCTGCTGCATTTGTTTTCTGGATTTGGGACTGAGTTAAGTAGCAAGTGATGAGAAAAAACTATGTGTACTTTTAATTGTTATGTCTACTAATTATTGGGAACTAGGGTGTTTGTACCAATTTACCCTTGATGATTCAGGAGTTATTTATGAATCAGATAGGGTAATTTGGTCCTTTAGACCATAAATTATGAGGCGTTTTGGGCTTTAGACCATATGGTTTCCACATGTTATTTTGCCGGGCTGAAAATATAGTTTTGATTCGCTGCAACCGCAAGTTCTTAAATCAACAAAACAAAATTTATTCCTAGAATTGTTGATCAATATTACCATATATTTCCATGTATAAGAAAAATAAAATCTAAACCACGTACAAAAATTTATAATCACCATAAATAAAACAAATACATATAAATACACCATATTTAATACATGTATATAAAGATAATATAAAAAAAGTAAATAAAAAATGGAACGACTCCGCTGGGGATCGAACCCAGAGTCTCTGGTTTCGTAGACCAGCGCCTTATCCATTGGGCCACGGAGTCGCTTGTTGAATAAAATTCATATGTATATTTACTTTGCCTATTCACTGAGGTACGATGATTTTATTTATTTGATAGTATAGTTTTTCTATTGTAATAAAGTGTGCTCATTTTTAAATAGAAAATATTACTACGGTAGATTGATTATTTTAAAATTTATTTTGAATCCAAAATATTCAATTTGTATTCTCAATGATGATAATATTTTAAAATTTGGATTATTTGAGTTTTAAATGTAATAATATATAAATTTCGTATTAATATTCGTATTATTTTTACTAATCAACAAAACTTGAATTGAATTTCAATTGAGTCAAATAATTCGATTTATTTTCAACTCTACTGTTATTTATGTATAAATATCAATGTTAACTTTATTTTTTTAATATTTTACTTTAATAATTTTTGACTCGTGATTTTACATTAGTTAGACTCATTTTTAAAAAATATATATATTTTTTCAAACAATTAGAGAAATTAAAATTGTTATTATAAGTTTTTTACCAACTTGATATTGATAACTAAAAAATAGTAGTATTTTTTTCAAATTAAATAATTTATTTCTCTAATACGATTTTTTTTAATAATTTGTTAAACCTAAAATTAATTTTTTGCAATTAATCAATTTTTTTTAATGCAATTCATTTTAAAATTTATTAATTAAATTAATTTTACAAAACAATTTTACAATTTACCACTTTTTAATGAAACCTATTTAATTAATCAATTAATTACTTATTTAATGCAATATACGGTATTTAATTAATTAAATATTAATTAATTAATATACTGATTTACGTGACTATTTAATTTTTATTTAATTGATAATTCCAATCAATTTCATTAAAATATCTTACTTCTAAATTTATATATAGTAGTTAAAATATTCTTGCCAAACTTAATGATTTTAGTAAATCAGTACAATGTTATAATTAAATAATTTATACCAAATTAAAATTACAAAAATTATCTTATTATATAAGATTCTCATAATATATAGTATAACTGTAAATTAATAACATATATGATGTGATGGTGTATAGAAGCTATATGGTAAAGAGTGATAATGAATTATAATATGCTACCTATATAATTAAATAAAAATATATATATTCAAGAAATTTTATTAGCTTCCATGTATAAGAAAATAAAATCAAAACCTACATATATATAAATACCCTTTCAAGGAACTATCAAACAACGTACAATTTCATCAAAACAAACATGAAGCACATGATCATGCAAAATAAATTCCTCCCCATATTCGCCCTATCGATCCACCTCCTCCTTTCGATCCGCTCCGTTTCTTCCCAACCCTTCCCCGGACAAAAGTACGAGGTTCGCATCATCAGCAACATTAAAAACAGCAACTCCCCTTTGCTCGTGCACTGTGCATCCAAAGACGACAACTTGGGAGACCACACGCTTCGTGAGAACAACGACTTTCATTGGGATTTCAAAGTCAACGTATTGTTGACCACGTTGTACTACTGCCGATTCCAATGGAACTCGAAGGAAATAACCTTCGATGTTTTCAACAAAAGCATTGCGCCCTATTGCAGCAGCCGTTGTGTGTGGGTTGTTAGGGAAGACGGCTTTTGGATTTCCGGTCAACTTCCTCCGGCCCAGACTCTAGAACAATTGCACAAATGGCCATGAATAATTAAGTAGATAATTAATAAGTACTAGTACTATATATGATTATAGTAAATCTATACATATATAATTTTTTAATCTCTCAATCCCACGTGGACACATAGGAGAGAGCTTTAATATTATCGTTTACACTATTAATTATAAATAAAAACAATAAAAATATTTAAATTCTAATTTTTTTTTATTTTTTATTTTCAGTAACTCTACAAAATTTCATAATAAATAAAAACAATAATATTTAATAATAAATTATAAATAAAAACAATAATATTATTATTAAATCAAAATTTATACATTAATATAATTTTTTGAGAGATTTTTATATTAAGTAAATTTCCACTTTTAAGAATATTTAATTCTAATTAATGATATGCTTTTTTATTTCTTTCTATTTCTATAATTTTTTTTTAATTTTCATCAAACTCATTCTTTTACTATTCCAAAAAATTTATCCGCTCATCTTCTCAATTCGTCGAGTTATTCAATGTTCGCATGCTTTATTCAATGTTCTCATGCTTTAATACTTTTGCGTATATACATTCGCCAGATTTTTCTTATCTTTTTCAGAATTTCATTTACGGTTTAATTATTTTATTATGCATTTTTTTCGTTTTTTTTCTTATTCAAATTTGGATTTTTTTTTGCAGACTCAAATTCAGGTATAATTTATTTAATAGATTTTTTTTTCAATATCTCACAAATTGAATTGGAATTGTAGCCTACAGTCCGTTCGGAATAAGATTCTTTTCAGTAGGTGTAGAATTGATACAAGATTTGACAAACGACGACCATGGAAACGTTTGCATATCTATTTGTTAATTGCAATGTTAATCGATCAAAAGATAAACAAATTAAAATTTTCTATTTTACAGTTTTATTTTCGATGAGGTAATTACGTACGGGCCGCAGCCGCGGTGGTTTTCGACCTTAACCTGTCCCATTCAGAGCTTAATCACGATTCTAGACTATTGCTTTCTTTCTTCTATATTTTTTTAACTGTAGGTGAGATCAATATGATGGTGTTGAATTTTTAAATATTATAAATAATCAAATAAATAAAATATATTTTATAATGAGATTTTATACTTTATTTTCATAATTTTATTATTTATTCAGTTGAGAATAAGATATAATTAACCACAAATAATAATTGTTATTTATCAATTTAATTTAATAGATCACCTTATATACTTATGAAGTTTGAATTATAAAAAAAATAACTGACTTATAGAAATAATAATTCAACAATTTAATTTAATTGTTAAATTAAAAACTTATTTCTCTTAAAAACCTAATTTTTTTATTTTATTTGTATTTTATTTATTTTATAAGTCGATAATATTTAATTTAATTATTAATTTTATAATTTTATTTAAAATTTTGGGAGGTCTCGTCTCGATCGCGATTCAAATATAAATTATCAGGACGAGACGAGATTCATCTAATCCCGTCTCATGCTCACCCCTATAAATTAGAGTAAGAGTTGGATTATGAAATAAAATAAAATTTTCATTCGAATCAACTTTCAAAAAAATATCACGTGCATCGCACGGGCAGTGATACTAGTTTCATATCGATTTGTCCAATGGCTCCTCAGTAAAAAATTGCAATTTTTTTACACTTAAGTAAATAAATAAATATATATATATATATATATATATAGATATATATATATATATATATATATATATACTCCATCTGTCCCCCGACTACTGGTCATACTTCTTTTGTAAATTATAAAAAAGCTAGGACCATTAATCCGTGACAGAGTAGTATATACTATGTCCAAAGCAATAATTGTTATCCACAAATAAAAGAATCGTTATTTTGTTTCTTGGCATTTTCCAATTGGACCGATCATATTTTAATTTTTTAATTTGCTTTATTAGATTGATTAATTTTCTTAATATTCAATTTGTATTCTCAATGATGATAATATTTAAAATTTTGGATCAATTGAGTTTTAAATGTTAATAAATTTCGTATTAGTGTATTCATATTATTTTTTTATTAATTATCAAAATTTGAATCGAATTTCAATCGAGTCAAATAGTTCGATCCATTTATTTTTAACTCTAACCGTTATTCATGCACTATTATTAATGTTAACTTCATTTATTTTAATAGTTTACTTTTATAATTTTTTGACTCGCGATTTTAAATTAGTAGACTAATTTAAAAAAAAAAACTTTTTTAAAACAATTAGAGATAGATTAAAATTGTTATTATAAGTTTATTACAAATTTGATAACTAAAAAATAGTATTTTTTTAAATAAAATAATTTGTTCCTCTAAACATTTTTTTGGATAATTCTTTAAACCTCAGAAGAAAATTTTGCAATTGATCAATTTCTTAATGCAATTCATTTGAATAAACCAGTTAATTACTCACGGTATTAAATTAATTAAATAATAATTAAATTACCAATTGACGTGTCTATTTTTAAAATTTTTATTTTATTTTATTTTATTGATAATTCTAAACAATTTCATTAAAATAATTTTTACCAAATTTAATCATGTTAGTAAATTAGTAAAATATAATTAAATGATTTATACCAAAAATAAAATAAAAAATCATCCTATTATATAAAATTCTCATAATATGATATTAATTGTGTATTCAACCTTCCACGTATAAGAAAACAAAATCAAAAACCATACACTATATAATAAACACATGACATTACTCATTTTTCAATCCAACCAACTATCAAAACAAACATGAAGCACATGATGATCATATTTTTCGTCCTATCGATCCAACTCCTCTTTTCGATCGTCGTCGACGGAGGAAGAAAGTACGAGGTTATCACCCCTTTCCCCGGACAAAAGTGGAATGTCCACGTCATCAACGACTTTCAAAAAAGCAAATCCCCTTTGCTCGTGCACTGCGCCTCGAGAGACGACAACTTGGGGGACCACACGCTCCGAACGAACGAAGACTTTCATTGGGGCTTCAAAATCAACATAGTGGCGACGACTTTGTACTACTGCAAATTCCGATGGGAATCGAAGGAGATAACTTTCGACGTTTACAACAGAAACCTTGCCGCCTATTGCGGGGTAGGAGAGAACCTTTGTGTGTGGGTTGTTAGGGAAGATGGCTTCTGGATTTCCAGTCAACTTCCTCCTCACAATGCTGAAACACAACTGCACACATGGCCATGATATCATGAGATGATTAATGTGTGAGAAATTATAAAATAAACTTATTGAGATACTACTTTTTCATGTTTTAATTTACACGTATAATTCATAAAATAACTCAAAAAATATTTATATCTCTATATAGACATAAATGATTAATATATAATAAAAATATTTATTAATAATATTTTTATATATCAAAATCAATAATATATAATGTATGATCAAAACTTATAGTACCTAGATTCATTAGTATATAATTCAATAAATGTATTAAACACAATATATATATATATAATCAAATTTTCTTAGTTAAAATTATTAAATTGGTTAAGTAATAATATACAATGTATGTTATTTTTATATTATTTTTTATACTAAAAAATTATTTTTATTTTGTAAATCTCTATATAGAATAACTTCTCTATAATTTTTCTCGGTCTCAATGATATGATTGTACGAACTTTTACTGAACATAATTTGTATGTAATTATAATTATTTGTTCGATTGTAATAAAATATAAATATATATATAAAAGAAAACGACTCCGCTGGGGATCGAACCCAGAATCTCTGGTTTCGTAGACCAGCGCCTTATCCATTGGGCCACGGAGTCTTATTGAACAGTATCGTTATGAATAAATATACAAAACTGTATTCTGTTTCCTGGCATTTTCTAATTAGATTACTACAGTAAATTCTCATTACAGCAATTCTTATTTTCAAAGCAACAGAAAAGATTGTGGAAGCCGTACCAACATCATCGTCAACAATTCTCATAAATAAAAAATGGGGAGAGAGGAAGATGAACAACAAGAAGAAAAGAAGCAGTCTCTGAGGAATAAAGCAGCACACTTTGTATCTGATATAACCACTGTTTTACTCAACCCCATCTCCGATAAACCCTCACACTCTCACGTATACTTTTTTATTTTCCGAAAAAAATCCATTTTTTTTCTGTTTTGCTTTTCACTACGTTTGATGCCGTGTATGATATTGGTGATTTCCCTGTTTAAAGTTGATATTTTTTTGCCTAATTCTTGAGGACCCATTTTTTATTTGTGAGGTTTTTGATCGGACTTTTGTGGGATTTTAGGTTCTGTTTCAAGCTCATATTTTTTCGTTTTTTTCTTGAAAACCCAATTTTGATTTATGACCCGTTTGATCGGACTTTTGTGGATTTTTGAGTTCTGTTTGAAGTTCATATTTTCGCTTATTTTCCTGAAAACCCAATTTGATTTTACGACCTGTTTGATCGGACTTTGTGGGATTTTTGTGTTTGCTTCAGTGTTTGCTTGGTCAAATTTTGTGGGTTTTTTCATTTCTGTTTAAAGTTCAAAATCTTGGCTTAATTCTTCAGGAATGGAAACCCTATAGGATACATGAGCTGTTTATTGGAATCAGTGGGGTTGTTAGGTTCTATATTTAAACTTCATATTTTCACTTAATTCTTGAGGATCCATTTTGATTCTGAGCTGTATGATCAAAATTTTTGTTTGGTTCTGTTTAAAGTTCTTATTTTTTTCACTTATTTCTGGAGGACCCAATTTGGTTTACGAGCCGGTATTTGTGGGGTTTTTGATTCTGTGTACATTTCATGTTTGTTCGCTTAAATCTTGAGAGGATACAATTAAATTTAGGATATATGAGCTGTTGATCGGAATTAGTGGGGTTATAGGTTCAATTTCAACTTCATATTTTCGTGTAAATATTTAGGACCATATTGTATTTATGAGTTGTTTGATCGGATTTGTGGCTTTTTAGGTTCTGCATTTGCCTTGCGGATATATTAGTGTTGAATTTTGATTTTTGAAGTTGATGCTTAGGTTTTTTGATGATTATATACGAGCTAATGCGATATGCGGGTTCCCTATTTTTTGATACGTTCACACTTGTGATTACAAAAGAAGCACAATTTATTGTTATTGTGATTTCTGTTCTTGTTTGTTACTAATCTTACTTTTGAAAATTCGCTTGCGATTTTTGTAGGACGACGTGAATAACTCCAAAATTAGTCCATCGGATGCAAATGTGGAATCCATGGACTCTACCGACGGTCCTGATACATCTTCTTTTCCTGCATTTCTGTATTCATTCATAGCATCCTCAGAACCTCAAAGCAACAACTCGGATAAAAAGCCCGATTCACATTCTGACGAGACTAACCAATCATCCGAACCAATACTAACAAGAGAGAACACCAAAAAGAAAAGTTTATACTCGAGGGGGAAAAGTACCCTTGGCAAAGCATTCTATCAAGCTGCTAAATTAGGCGGTTTTCGAAACCAAGCCTCCAAAAGCACTCCCGATTCGGTTGTCGGCAATGGAAGCGATCCCAAGTCTTCTTCTAAGGATGAAGGGATTTGCATGCAAACTTTGAAGGAGTCACTTCCTCCAAAGAACATTCCGGAAACTTCCGAACCATCATTGCTTCTATCTGAGAAGAACCGAAGTGTTATTTATGCCGAGCTTCCTGTGATTGCCCAGGGACGGAAATGGGTGCTTTTGTACAGGTTGGAAAATGAGCTCATGTCGAGTTTCATTTGCTGGAATTCGAACTCCAACATCATTTACATATATAATATCTTCATTATTGTCTTTTCAGTACTTGGAGACATGGCATATCTCTTTCGACATTGTACAGAAGAAGTATGATTTGGCCTGGGCTCAGTTTGCTGGTACTCTTTTTGTGTCGTGATCGTTCACTCGTCATTTTTTTGAACTGTTTTGGAATGAGAAATTTTTATGTGTTTGCTCGTTTTTGCCTTGATTTCGTAAGGTTGTTGGTGAGCGTAACGGAGCAGTATTTGGAGGATTAGTCGAGGCACCCTTGAGACCCACAACGAAGCGAAGGTATCAGGTAAACTAATATGCTTTGCCAATGTCTTTTCTGTTTCGTGCGAAAATAATGCTCGCTTACAACTCCCCCAACATAAAGCTGAACTTTTAATATAGGGATCAAATAACACGTTCGTCTTCACAAACAACTCTGGACATCCTCTTATTTTCCGTCCTACTGGTATCAGTTCTTTTATTCTCTTCTTCGAAATCTTCCTTTCGTTGTTTGCTTGCTTTGAATTGTAACGGATTTCGTTGTTAATATAGGTGTGAATCGGTATTTTACTTTGTGCTCTACGGATTATTTGGCCATGGGCGGGGGTGGTCATTTTGCACTCTATTTGGACGGAGATTTGTAAGCGCATTTCAGTTGCTTTGAGAATCACGTTTCTTGATTATTCTACAACTTCTTTCACATTTTTATTTTATCTCGCTTTAGATTGAGTGGATCAAGTTCGTCGTCGGAAACCTATGCAAATCCTTGTTTGTCACGCTCGGAAGATTTTGAGGTGAAGGAAGTTGAGGTATGTAAAGATTTTACATTCTCTACTCTCTCCCATTAGTGATCAAGATATTCCGATTTATGAAGGTGTATTTTTTTTTACTATGTGCAGCTATGGGGTTTTGTGTATGCTTCTAAATACGAGGAGATGATCGCTTTATCACAAACAGAAGCACCGGGAATTTGTCAATGGTAAAACTTTCAAGCTCGCCTACCTTGTTCCCTTCACGAGCTACCTGGAAACGTTTTAGCTGCGTGCATATTATATCGTTCTTGCAAGAACTTTTGACTACGTTGTACATAACATAAAACATTTGGAGTTGAGGCATTGTTTTAAAAGGTTACTTTTGCCCAATGTTTTGCTTGTGTTTTTTTCGTTTTGTTTTGTGTTCTTTTCCGATGACTTCATGCCCGATCTTTCGTGTATATATAATACGACGAAAACCCCATGTTTTAAAATTTGGAATACGCCGAATGTATACTCCTTTCACCAAAATACGGTTTTTCTTTGAATTCTCCCACAATAAACCCCCCGTCTTTAGGAAGGCGAAGGGCATTATCGTAATGTGACAAAAGTACAACACGTTTAAACACTATCTGCACTCCCATCAACTCAGATGAGTTTATAAGGTGCAGCAAGAAACATACGAGTAGACAACTCAATTCACCCATCAGATCACAAGCTCATACCTTGAGTTGATTATGGCTTTTGTCATATTCCCATGATCCTTCTTTGTATCTATCAATCCCAGAATTACCTCTCGACATCTGCAGTTCTGAACAAAAACCATCGAAACAAAAATGGAATCGATAAACGATACATATTCTTTCAGCACACCAACATACATTCATACTTTCCCGTCTGAAGTAAAGAGTAAAAGTCGAAGCAATCATCATACCCCAGAAACTTATTGGATATATAACCGACACTACTACTATTCTAAGAAGACGATTTACTAATAATGGAATCGGCAAAACCACTACTAAGCAACCTCTCCACGTATTTCCCCAATACATCAACCTCCAAATTCACCCTCTGCCCGACTTTCTTCGAAGGAATCACAATCTTCTGCTGTGTGTATGCAACCAGCATAATGTTAAAACACGACTCCTGATCAAACACATCGACCACAGTCAAGCTCGTCCCATCCACAGCAATGAACCCCTTTCGCACAATGTACCTCAGTAACTCTTTCGAGTCAACCCTAACTTTGACCCACAACGAGTCGCCTTCCCTCACCATCTCCACAATCTCTCCAGTCCCATCTACATGGCCCTGCACAAAGAAACAATTTTTATACTACTAAGAACTAGAATCGATTCATTATATACGATTAATTTGAGGATCGATGGAATAATTTTACCTGCACGAAATGGCCACCCATTCTAGTGCTAGGGCTAACCGCCCTCTCCAGATTAACCGGACTCCCGCTTTCCAATTCGCCGAGGTTCGTCTTCCTCAGGGTCTCCGGGGACAGCCCGACCGAGAATTCGGACAAAACGGTGTCGTAATCGGTCACCGTCAAGCAAGTGCCGTTGACGGAGATGCTGTCGCCCAAGCGGATGTCTCCGAGGATCGTTTTCGCGGCGATTTTCATCGTGAAGCTCGGATTAGCGTCGCCGGGGTTTTCCTTGTCTCGATCGGAGAATCCGAGATGCTTGACGGTGCCCATTTCCTCAACTATGCCGGTGAAGAGGGATGTGATCGCCTTTGAGGCGCGCGTGGGTCGGTGGGGTTTGGTGGGCTTGGCGGAGAAGATGATGGAGGGTGGTGGTTGACGGAGACGGCGGTGGGTAACGGAAGAGACGGCTGAAATCGACGAGGGTTTGGGAAAGGGTAACGAGGGTTTCCGGCGGTGACTGTAGAGAAAAGTAGGCGGAGAAGAGAGAGCAGCCATTTCTTTTCCCCTTTGGAGTTCGGAGTAAAAATTAAAGCTTTTTATATGATTTTTGTTTTAAATTTTATGTCCTTTTTATTCAAATTAGCATATTAATAATTTGGGAAAAATGGCAATAAGACCAATTTTCAACATTTTTTCGGCAATAAGGCTTTCGAGAAATTACGCATGTCAATTAGGCCGCCTAAAATGTGTAAAGACATTGTTACCCTTTCTTAAATTCCGTCTCCTTCTTCGATCCCAATTGAATCTCAGCCCCACTGCCTCGCCTTCTCCTCCTCCCCCGCCCCGGACGTCGAAATCGAAGCTCCCACAGTAGTCATCATCATCGTTGCGATTATTCAACACGGGATCCAACTGTAAATCAACAAAGGTCGCTGCTGAAAGGTGATTTCCCCCCTTTCCTTAAACTTCAATTCTCTTCATTATTGTCTTCTCGAGAAAGCTTCGTTTGAATACCGAGGAGAGGCACATATGGTGACGAGATTAAAGGGAAGAGCTAAATCCATGCCAAGATATATTTCTCCGTAAATAGCGAGGCTAATTTTAGGTGATTTTTCTACCGAGATCGACGAAATCGCCGGACCCCGATCCACGCGGCGTCGGCAAAGGGGAGGACGGAGGTTCCGCTGCACTCCACCATCGCCGCCGCGACCTTTGGCAGGGCATACCTGGACCACCACACCCCGCGCTGCCTGCTCCGACCAGATTCCGCGACATCGACGTCCATGACGGGATCGCCGCCGTGAGGTCGATCAACACAACCATGAAGGTGTTCAATGAAATGTCCGAGACGAATTCCGTTTCTTGGAGCACGTTGATGGGTGGGTTAGTGAGGTGGAAAATGTCGTCCGAAGCTATCGGGTTGTTCGAACAATGTCAAGTCGAGCAATTGTGATATCCCGCCAAAGGGTCTGAAAATGTCGTCAACTCTCATCGGGAACTCGACTTTGATACAGGAGATGTTCAAGCGTGTTTTGGGTGTGTTAGGTCTAATACCATATTCCTTAATGTGCTTCGTACTTTTAGGACTGATCGTTTGATGGCGAAGAGGGTTCAAGCTCGCCGGGGGCGCCTACATGGCGAGCGAGAGGCGCGCGACCTCGCGCCTGGGGGTCGAGCCCCCGTCCACGACACGGGTACTCAATCAGGTCACCTGAATTCCTATGTACTCGATCAGGTATTATAATTTTGTTCCTATGTTTGAAAGCTTTAGTTAAGTTTTGTCGACTGTTTTTTATGTTTGTCTTTGTTTAATATCCATGAGAATGATGCATACATTTATAGATTTTGATTAGATTATCAAATATTACGTGGCTTTTGATTTTAATATTCATGTTATATTTTGATATATCTATATAAAAGGTGGGAACAACTATCACTGTGTGATGAGAATAAGATATGTCCGATCGAAGCCCCGACACCACCACAGCGCCGCGTCCACGTCTCAGGCCCGAGCCACCACCATCTCCGATCGCCATCGACCCCTTCCGTTTTCAGGTTACAATTCATAGCTTCTTTGCGTTTAGATTATGAAGGTTTCTATATTTCCTTTTTCAAACAGTCCGTGTGTGATGTGAATAAGATATGTCCCCATCCACTTCTTATTTTTTTGTTTCTGGACTACACTATTAATTGATCAACTCTAATTACTTGCAACGATCAGCCGATGGTGAAACAAGAAACTGGAAAGCTCAGAGTTTCCGAAGAACTTGCAGAGATTTAATGTATGGAGAACTTGTATTTGAGGCTCACAGTGTCGACCTTAAGGACCCTGAAGGATCTGAGAAAGGGAAGCTCGACGATAAACATGTTCTCTTTGCCGCGCCAATGCAAGGCAGCGAGTTTGATGAATTCGGGATAACAAACACTGAATGTCATATTTTAACACTGAACGTCATATTTTTACACTGAATATTATAACAAACACTGAATGTCATATTTTAACACTGAACACATTGAAAGTACACTGTTTGTCACGTGTTTAATTATCTTATTAGCTTTGTTTAGTTCTTAATTGTTTTTGTTCTTCAGGTCTTGGTTCCGGCACGAGCACGAATATGAAACTGACAGATTCACCTCAGCCGGCCCCAGAGACGAGAGGCTTGGCACCTGTCCAGTCTTATGAAGCTTTTCTGCCACCCGAGTCGGTACTTATTTGATGCGCCTCATTTTTCGTTTTGTATGTTTTAAATGTACATGATCAATGATGGCTCGGGCGAATGTGGGTCTACGTAGTAGAGTTATCATGCGATTCGGAGATCGGATTGCTGAAATATATTTTGATATAAACAACAAAACATTGTCATTTTTTTAAAAAAAATTTTTGTTCTTTTATTCATGGGATATAGGTGAGCACAGATTCATTGCACATTAAACTATGGATCAATGTTTGGTTGTATTGTATTTCTTAACAGGTCATGTACCAATGCTAATTGATAAAAAGATCTGCATTGCAGATTATTTTTTTCAGTTGAAAGAGATTTATCGGAAGCTCTCAGAAGGGAATTAATTCTTTGGAGAAGCGAGTGGACGGTCTGGAGAAGGTGGTGGATGAGATGTCACTCCACTCGGAGAATGTCGGGCATGGATAACACATGTTGTATGTTACCAGGAGTCGAATTTCTGAGTCCCAAGTTTTGGAGGAAATCAGAAGGAAACGATGTACACTCCAAGTTTTGTTCTCCTTTCAGAAACCAGGCCTATAGTGATGAAATGTCGAGGCTCGATAATAGTTCGAGAAATTGATTTAATCGTGTAGAAGTCGTGTTTTATTCTTTTGTTTTAGTCGACGAGTGAATTACAGTCGGAAAAGTTCCGCTAGTTTAGGTCATGTGTTCAATGGAATGTATATCAGTATAAATATACAATATTAACATATTTTTTTAATTTTTTTTTCAATTGAAATTTAAATCGAAAACACTGAATGCCCCATTTTTACACTGAAGCATAATAACACTGAATGCCAGATTTTCACACTGAATGTTATAAAATTACACTGAACACATTGGATGTCATATTTTAACACTGAATGTCATATCTTAACACTGAATGACATATTTTAACACTGAACACACTGAATGTCATATTTTAACACTGAATGACCTATTTTAACACTGAACACACTGAATGTCATATTTTAACACTGAATGACCTATATTAACACTGAACACACTGAATGTCATATTTTAACACACCGAATGTCATATTTTAACACTGAATGACTTATTTTAACACTGAACACATTGAATGTCATATTTTAACACACTGAATGACATATTTTAACACTGAATGTCATATTTTAATACTGAATGTCATATTTTAACACTGAATGTCATAAAAACACACTGAATGTCACATGAACACACTGTTTGATTAAAAAAATACACTGAACAGGATTGAAACACACTGAACAGAAATGAAAAACACTGAATGTCACATGAAAACACTGTTTGATTAAAAAATACACTGAGTGCGACCGGAACACACTGAATATCATCAAAAAACACTGAAACAATTTCATGAATTCCATTAAACAATTTTTTACACTGAATGTCTCATTTTTACATATACACATTTGTACATACACAAGAATAAGAACAAAAGATCCTTCGTGCATGGTCATTTTCTCGAGCATTCGGGGCCTCCGGTTCCCGTTTCTCAGTTCCCATTCGAGCGTGTCATGGTCATGAAGAAACGAATGAAAGAACTCGGCATTAGTGTTCCACTGTACCATAAAACTCTTCACCTGCATAAGTGAGACGTGCATAAGTTAAGGAATTGTAGATTACGGGGTAGGTCGAGGATCACGGGCAAGTACCCCAGTTGGTCGCATGTGAAGCTACTATTCTTGAACCTCTGAACAAGAGATTTGTGCCCTGAAGAAAATCAACATCCACAAGTCAGAAACTTTCATCTATGCGCAAACACTAGCAATAATTAAACTTGAATACAAGCCCATGTGATATCACAAACATTATTAGAGCGAAACGAACATCCCCACACAAAGCCCTTGAAAATGCTCTTGAACTTGAGGGTAGCAACACTCGTCGTGAAGTTCACAAACGCGTAACCGAAGTTGACTTTCCTCTTGTGGATTCGAAACAAAACTCGATCGATCAAAACGAAAATAAGCAAACACAAATGGAAATGAATCGATGCACGCGTGTTTCGTACTCACCGAAAATCCATCGGGAGATAGAAGAAATCGTACTCGAGCATTTCATCAAACACGCTCCTGGCATTTTACAAGTCACCACACTTCACGTACCCAGCTAACATCGAGTTCCAGGAGACGACGTTTTTATCCGTAATTTCATCGAACACCTTGCGCGCGACGGCCATGTCACCTGTTTTAAAAAAGAAATCCACCAATGCGGTCTGAACAAAGACAACCCCGCACAGACCGAGCTTGCGAGCTTGCCAATGGATCAGCGAACATGTACTCTGTGTTAGGCTAAGCGTGTTGTCACCTAGGATTAATGGAGGACGCCATGGTTCTCCTCCAGACCGGGAAGCGTCTCGCCACCGCATCCTCCCGCCGCCAGAGCATTTCCCTCTCCGACGACATCTTTCCGTTCAACAAGTTCCCGATCGCCGATCGATTCCGGCAGCGTTGCCTCTCGCCGTCGTGCGCCACCAGAAGCTTCTCCGAGAAGACGATTTCGGCGATCCGCGGTGAGGATGAGGGAGAGGAACGTGAATCTGAGTTTGGGTGGTGTGGAGTTGAGAGGATTAATTGAGAGAGGGGTAGTTTCGTCTTTTCAGATACATTTTTTTGGCCCAATTGACACAAAAAGGCCTAATTGACACGAAAATTAAAAATTGGCCTTATTGGTTAAAAATTGTTAAAAATTGGCCTTATCGCCATTTTTCCCTAATAATTTTTTCTCTCATTTAAAAATAAAGCTTTTTATATATGATTTTTTATGTCCTTTTTTATTCAAATTTGAATATTACTAATTTTTTTACTCATTTAAAAAAAAATAAAAAAAATATAGTAATATTTTTTTGACCTGGAAAAAACCCGACTCAAACAGTCGAGCTCGTTTTATCATGAACAGAGGTAGTAACATGACATGGGTAAAGGAACAATATGTATCATGAATGACATTGTTGATCATATACCTTTTGTGTATATATATATCAAGTGACAAAAATCCCATGTTATAAAATTTGGAATACGCCGAATGTTATATATATACACACCCCATTCGTTACTCGATTTCCTCCTCTGTTTACTTTTGTTTACGAAGAAATTCTTTCATCTGTGTGAAGATCTCTCCTTTCACCACAATACGCATTTTCTTCGAATTCTCCCACAATAACCCTCCGTATTCCCGAGCAAAGTCACAAGCAGCCTCGAAGACTTCCTAGGAAGGCAAAGGGCATTATCGTAATGTGACCAAACTACAACACATGAACAAAAAAAGTGTGATGAAAAAGCTGTCGACTGCACTGCATACCCTTGATGGAAATTCATCGTAGAGATGAGCAGGCGTCATTTCCACTCTGTTCAAATCCGCTTCCCACAACCTAATCTGGTTCGGTTTTAGAACATAACGTATAAATCAGCTCGAAATTAAGGTTTACTAAATTTTTACTTGGTAGAGATAACATAGAAACTACACTATCAGAAAAAAAGGCACAAACCTGATCAGTAACATTTTCCGGTACAGATGGTAGTCTTTCGGCCACTCGAGGATGTGCATTCTGCTGAAGAAAAGACACTATCTACATTCCCGTCCACACACATAACAAAAATTAATCATTGAGAAATAACATAGGATTTGTAGAAAGAGACGTAGATATTACAAGGGTTTATAAACTTGCCTGATCTGCAGTGATGCCATTCGACAAAGCTTTATTCAAGCTTTCTTTATTGATTGCACCAACAATGAGGTTAGGAAGCTGGTACTCAATCCTGTAACCCAGTTCATTTTATCAGGTAATAAAAATAAACTTGAAACGTATTCAATCTTTTCTTATTTATATTTTCGAAATTTCAGGAAAATCCAAAGCATTCAATACACAAAGTTTATTCGTAAAATAGTGACATACTTACATAAAGGAAGATGCTTCACATTTGAAAGGAAACAAATAATTATCAGCTAATTCGTATAAAGGATGAAAGGGTCCGTTTAAAGATGATAACTAGGTCAAATGAATTCCAAATTCCTTGAAAGAATTTTGAAAGCACAAATCCATATACACAATGATCAAATAAAATCTCAAATTTCACTTTCACGCTTATAATATTATTCGAACAGCAGAAACTAAACTAGCAAGTTATATTAATGAATAAGCAAGACCGATGGTACCTTGAAAAGAGGCGCAAGATCTCACAATGTAATTTAGATGTGGAATATGCATAGATACGGAAATTTGTTTCCACAACAACATATCCCTGATTAAAAGGATCACCAATAGAATTAAAGTCAGAGAAAGCCTGAACCATTTATAATCGAACATTTTCCTATACGAGCAAAATGTACACATCAAATCTCAAGTAAAATACCTGTTTTCTAGAAGATGTATCCGCTAAGCTGATAGAGAGATTGGTAGCTAATTTAGTAGGAATAAACCAACTTTCTTTCCGTCCCTGTAAAAGCAGAATTTCAGATTCATTGTATTGTAGGAGCTAAAGTAGAAGCTAACACAAAACTTGGTGTTTACAAACACTCAAAATGCTTTTCATTTCTTCCCATTAAAAAGCTCAATAGCACTTTCTTACGAGTTTACAAACTCTTCCTACATGATTAACAGAATATTCGAACCTGCTGAAGCATGACCAATCCCAAATCCGCAAGATCCTTTATTATGCTCCGCTGTATATCGGACAAAGTATTTAAGTTATATGCCTACAAAAGAAAGCAATTGTGTTTAATAAAATAAAACAATGAAATAGAATTTATGAGTAACAGAGAAATAGGATTATTGAAGGAAGTACTATAGGGTTCACAATCAAGTATTAATATATTAAAAGTACAATTTACAAACAAATAATGACCTTTCCGGTAACATGAAAGCTGAGTTCTAGCAGAAATGATATGAGGTGAGCTGTATCCACACCATGCTCCTACAGAAAATGTAAAAAAAAAATGACAAATCGAAAAAAACCAGGATAATCAGAATTACCTCAAAGAAAATTTCTAAACCTACTACCTATATATCCTTGTTTTAACAATATCATAAGAAGACGAGAACATCTAGAGATAAATAGAAAAGAAGGTATTGGTTTTCAAGTGACTTTCTAGACAAAATAAAGTATAGTATACAATGAAGGCAAGACGAAATGGACATACAAAAAATACCTCACAGTTAGTTATATACTCTCTGACTATATACCAAAGTTGCGCATTCGTATCCATCAGCTGTTCAAGTAATTTTTGTTAGCAAGCAATAACTTCAACAATCATATGGTCTAACTATTTAACTCATACCAGAAACTGAAACCCACTCTCTGTCAATTTTGGAGGTTCCTTATCGTCTCTGCAAACCAATACCAGTTTCATAGAACACAACATACAAAATTACCAGAACTCCACAAGAACGCCAAAAATAGTATTGGGTGCAAAGAATAATACTTTTGACTCAGAAGACCGCGCTGGAATACTTTCATCATGGAAGATTTTATGTTGGTTGCCTTTTCAGCTTCAGATGAGTTTATTAGGTGCAGCAAAAACATCTGAATTTCAACAATCCACAAGTTACGAAAAGATTTGTGATACATGATATTTACACATTTTCTTTATGAATTTTCGTCTCATGTCATGCAATAGTAGATATTGCTAATAAATAACTTTTAAGTGGTGATAAAAAAGATGATAATTAGAGTTAAAGCTTCACAAACTTCACTGAACATTATTGTATAAGTGTATGACAACAAAAAGGACCATAAAGACGAATTGTTATACCATGAATGTTCACATTAATGTAAGGTCAACTTGGCAAATAGTCCATGGTGGGAAACCAGTTGGCTCAAAATTCAACAAAACAAATTCCTAGCAATATTATCAATTTTCCTCGCCCGATTACACATAAACTTAATTTTCTGCCGAGCATATCCCTTGATCATCACCTGATTATACTGAATCAACACCTGATTACTTAATCCTGACCTGATTATGCAACAGCAATTTTGACTTTTATTATTTAATAATCACCTCCTATATTATTTATACCCTTTATTTTTTCCAAAAGCCCCTTAATTTAAGCTACTAGGAACATAGGTACATTAGATAGAAGGTTAGTGTACATCATGTATATGTATAATACATAGCAGATAAATACTCCCATAAAACAAAGAGCCCTCACCTCCCATTGCTGAACAGCAAAAGCATCTAAATCCTCCAAGCTGGGAAGCCTCACGGTGATGTTTGAAGGCATTGGTTCTCTAGGCAAAACTCCGCTGCAGATTCCCAAAAAGGTCATATTCATAATGCATTTTTCTAAAGAAGACAAGATGTGCAAGTTTATGTAAGACAACGAGAAAAATTGTGAAACATAACCTCACCCATGCACTATATGCTTCTGGAGATTATGTTGAAATGTTCTATTAACTAGGTATGTAGCTTCTTTCTTCCTGCAATAGAACCAAATAGGAACTTTTGATATGCGTGAACAAAGATGAAATCATTACGGCTCTAAACACTTTCAAATTAACAACCAGACGCACATCTTAATATCCAAGAAAATAAAGAACAGGGGGTGGGGCATCCACAAATTTTTGTATCGCAAAAAAAAAATGGAAATCACATAAACTATGAATAAGAATTGGATCAAGAACAGCATAATATACCTCATTGAATTTTGAAAAAAAGATTACACTACAAAATATGGTTACAGAACTAAAATGATACTCATTGTCCCAAGAAGACTCACAGATGTTGAATGGCATTCCTCGATGTAAAACAACTTTAGTTTTCAGAGAGAGAATATAATTATATGAAGAGGAGACAGATTAATAGTCTATTTCTCTCTCTGGAAAGTATCTCAATTATCTTTCCACTTAGAGAATCATGCGTATTGGAAAACAAGAGCGACATACAAAATATGGAAAGCTAAAAGGAAAAAGAGAAAGTTAAAAGGATTTCCATGACATTATGCCAATAATGAAACAATGAAGGCATGCAGTACCGATCAACAGTTTCAGTCAGGACCCTGAGCTGAATCAATCTATCTACTGCTACTTTGTGCTTTGAAACCCCATCAGGAAGAACCCATTCTTCCAACAACTTCCCTGAAACTGGTCCATCAATGTACAGAAGCTGCAGTACATATTTCTTCGCCAATGGAGGCAAAGATCTGAGCATACAATAAGAAAACCAAAATCATCAGTGAAAATATGTCTACAACTTGATACTGTATTTTTTTTTAATGTACACGTAAGAAATAAGTCGCATCGAAAGTACCAGGTTCACCGATTGCAAAATCTTATTTACCTACCACATTATTCAAACTTATAGAAGTGAAATGTTCCTTTAGTAGTTTTGAAGAAAATATAGAGAAAATAAGCAGAGTAAAACAATTCACATAATCAGTAATTTATAGTTCTATATTGCACTTGCAGCAATAGCATTTATTTTTCCTTTTTTTTTTTTTTTTAATTTCCTTTTCTAATTTCTCATCTCAAAATAGCTGAAGATTCGTAGAATTAAATAAAGGGAAAATTCATTAAACGAGACGTGGGGATTGTAACCTGAGGATGGCTTCACATATGAACGAGTTTTCATAAAGCTTGTCGAGTTTCATGGCAGGCAATGATGCCACCATATCCATAAAATTCCTTGCAACAATTCTCACTTGCGGCATCTTTATCGGCTTCCCAAATTCAACAGATTCAATCTACAAACTTGCCGTCTGTTACTTCTTGAGGTGGGTTTCTTAGTATTATCTCAAAAATTCGACCCAAGTCACCACTACATAAATTTCGGCAAAAACCCGTTCAATGCCCAAGCCAAGTCAGTCAAAGATGAAGCATAATGCTTAAACTAAATCCAATAAACTAATTGAAACAACAAACTACAAACATTCAACATATATTTTTAAATTCGTCGAATTAGAAAATAATTTTTCACGCCCAGCACTATGCAATACAAGATTATCAACAGCTTCGCAATTTCTATATGAACAAGTTGAACATAAATTTTTTTATACATAATCAACCAATTTTCATAGGGTTTTCCTTAACTCAAATACAGTTTATTTTTCATTACCCACATTATTCTTTGTTTATTCGATTAAATAGACCAACAAGTCACTCCCGAAATAAGGAAGGAGGGGTACCGGCGATTCCGGCGGGCAGCGACGGCGGCAGAGTCGGGGATATAGATTGAGAGTGTGAGTTCCGGTGCGCGTGAAGAATTGACGTTACAGACTTACAGTAATGTTAATCGGATTGTATGGGTAATGGGTGGGTAACTTGTGTTAGTGGGTTACGGATTGTGTGGGCCCATTATGAGATATATGGCCCAACATGTTATCTTATCGAAAAGCCCAAGCCCAACATTAAACCCACACATACGTCTTCTCCCCAAAGTAGTCTCTCCGCCATCGCTGAACGCTGCAACTTTTTTTTTTTCGTCTGAAATCAAGTGAAGAAAAATGGGAAGCCGATTGGGAAGACGAGTCGTGAACTTCGCGAACCTTCCGATCAAGCTCCTCATGCCGACATCTTTTTCCAATATTACCGAAATTGCCCTCAAGACCATCCCCTCCGCTTCCAAGGTTTTTCATTTTCAGCAACGTTCGAAAAGGCTTTTAATTTGCATTTTCTGATTTTTATTTTTGATTTCGCAGATAGAGATAAAGAGGGTTTTGGAATCCCTGTACGGGTTCGAGGTGGAGAAAGTCCAAACCCTAAACATGGACGGGAAGAAGAAGAAGCGGGGCGGGTTGTTGATCGCGAAACCCGATTACAAGAAAGCCTACGTGACCCTGAGAAACCCCCTTTCGATAAACCCCGAAATTTTCCCGATTCGGGTGATCGAGGACGAGAAGAAGAACATGATCAAGAAGTCTAAATCCACCAGCATTGTCGAAGACCCGGAAGCTGTCAAGAAGTCGCACTGGCTCGACGAGAAGAAGGACGCCGGCCGATCGAAGGGCCCGGACCGGCGTAGCTTCAGAGAGCGGAGTTCCGGCCGCCGTGGAGAGAAGGTCGAACAACCCAAGGCGGTGCCGAAGTTCCCATGGAGCAGCATGTCTGCTATTGGGAGGTAATGATTGAAACATGAGATGCCCACCAGGTGTTTGAAATAATGTGTCACTGGAGTTCAATGGGTCTTTTGTTTGTTATGTTTTTTCGGATTTAACTTAGTCGGTTCCATCGGATTTTCTCGATCGTTTTATGTTCTGAAATTTAATTTACGTTGCCGATCTGCAAAATTGTGTTCTGATTTGCCACCATTTTCTGATGACAGTTGGTATGAGAGTCTGGAATCGGAATTTTTGTTATCTATGGCTCGTCGTTTTTCTTGCTTTCTGAGAAGTTTTCGAACTCTAGGTTTAAGCCAAAACAAAACAAATACATCCATGAATTTATCTTGACTGTAAATAACCCAATGAAAAACAGGGGAAGCAAAAGTGTTTTAGTGCCCGGAGCATCTCTAGGTTTAAGCCAAAACAAAACAAATCCATCCATGAATTCATCTTGACTGTAAATAACCCAATGAAAAACAGGGGAAGCGAAAGTGTTTAGTGCTTAGAATTAACCCGATTCACCCATTGGCCATTGTTCACCTCTAGGTTTAAGCCAAAACAAAACAAATCCATTCATGAATTTATCTTGACTGTAAATAACCCAATGAAAAACAGGGGAAGCAAAAGTGTTTAGTGCTCAGAATTAACCCGATTCACCCATTGGCCATTGTTCACCGAGCATGAGTCGGTGAGTGATGAAATTAAAAAGGCATCAGACTATCTACAAGCAATGGGTTTCGATGTTTAGGTATTTGTTGCGTTTCATAGATCAAAACGATGGCAAAATACGACTAAAAAATTCGCAACATATGACTAAAAAATTCACAAAATGGTTAGTTAGAACATGTGTATTTCACTTATCAGTTTAACAAAAATGAGTATACCATCTTTCCCTTGAACACAATCACCAAATCCAAGTATATAATCTATACCAAACAACACATAAGTTAACAACAATTTCATGCTCAAACCATCCCCACATCCTTCTGTGTAACTTTTCTTTCCCACAACCAGAGTCTAAAACCAACTATTGCTGCCAACCATACTGCTGGTTTCGATTCCCAGCCGGTGGAGGATTCTGCCCCCTGCCCCCAGAAGCTCCATACTGCCCACCTTGCGAATAACCAGAAGGAGCAGCACCTCCTCCTCCATATCCACCAGCATTCCCGCGGGGCCCACTATTCGAAGGTGCGCTATTTCCAGGGTAGGGCAAAGGCCGACTCTGTGAAGGATACTGTCCGCGATCTTGATAATAACTACCTCCGGCAGCAGGGGCCCCACCTGGAGGGTACCTGCCAGCTGGCACCCGAGGCTTTCCGTACTGATGGTGAGCGTTTACGCCTTGCATGGGCAGCTGAGGATTGTTGTTGATGGGATGACTAGGATTGTTGTTCCAGTGCTGAGGATGGGTTTGTCCGACTCCAGAATGTTGGATCGGGGGCAGGCGGGCATGTGGCTGTGGGTGCTGCTGTTTCTGTCTCTTGGCCATTTCGTCGTTCTGGCGTTGCTGCTGCCTCTTTTTCTTCGTCTGGAACTCGTGGGATGCTTCGTATGTCGGTAGACTGCAAGGTTCAAAAAAAAATTGTAAGAAATGACGAAGATAGAGAATTGTTTTTATTTACGTGTACCTTTTTGGGTCGCAAGGTAAGGGGTCGGTCCAGAAATATTCATCATCTAGAGCATCCTTTGCTGATATTCTCTGTGAAATTCATAATTTTTAAGGAATGTTTATTGAGATAAATAAATATCATATTGTTGTGTTCAAAAGGTATACCTGAGCTGGATCAAGAACAAGCATTTTCTCCAACAAATCCAATGCGTGTCGATCAAAACTGCAATGAAAGACATCGTTATCGCACACAGTAAATCATGCACATAGATGTTGAAATTATTACGGAGTAATTTTGTAAGTACAGCTTCATATGCTTAACTGTTTAAAAAGCTCCCGAATACGCTTTTTCATTTGTCGTGAAGGCTTAAATTTGTTGTACCATGGGATCTTGGATACACCAGGCCATGTCGTCTCATCGGGAGTTCCGCAAAGCTCAAATATTTTAGTCAACTGTTCAGGCTGTGATGGCACGTAAATACAAGTCAAGACAAATATTTAAAGCTATAAATATTTTATGACAAGAAACTAGTGTGTACAATTCCAAAATATTCACATAGAATGGTGAAATTTAGATTACTAATTTTAAAATAAACAAGGGAAGATGTTTCGCAAATATATCGAAAACTATGTTACCCAAAGATATAGTAATATACATCACGATGCAGGGCATTACACACAAAATTACCGAACATTACAACTACCACAAGAATCTGGGTTGAAACGCGATGGAAAATCATACAAACATAAATTTGGAGACAGGTAGTTTCAACTCAACTCAAACCCAAAATTCAGTATTTGAAGACCTTCATACAGACGCAAGTAGACACCGAGTGATATGACACAATGTTTTAGAAACGGAACATTGGGAAATCCTATCTCAACCCTGGGTTCAACTGGTGTTGATAAATGATAATTATAAAAAAAAATATGTTTATAATATTGATATAGTATTATGTAATATGTCCATTTTGTTGTCTCTCTCCGTCACATAAAGATAGACTTTTGTATTTACCTTTTTGTAACTTTGAAAAGAAATAGAATTTCTTTGAGGAAAAGAGGGAATATGAATAATCCTATATGTATAGACTATAGAACGAAACATATAATATTTTTATTTCAGTACATCATTGATATCAGTCACACATCGTTGTTGGCTAAATTATAAAGGTGATTTACTCTGGAGTATTAACAAGGAGTATAAAAAGGAAAATTACTGTACTGTTTAGAATATAATTTAATACTCTCAACATAAATCCATTCAATATCTATAACCAAAGACGACCAATTTTATAAAGTTCACTACCCAAAATGCATGCCCACTATCAAATCCTTGAATCATACCCCAGGTAGAAAGATGCTTATTTTGTTATGTCACTTATGTAATATTAGAAATTGTGTAGGTTTTCATCTCCCCCAACTATATGAAAGTGTGTATGTATGATTATGATTAATGATACACTTACATTTATGGTTAATTTGACCATTCAAGAAAACTAGAAGCGCACCTCAAGATCAAAGAAGACATAAGAAAGCCTACATACTATGTTCATAACACCTCATAATAACCCTTACCTCACTTTTTCCGGGTAAGATAGGTTTCGCATACAAGAGCTCGGCAAAGATGCAACCCACAGACCACATGTCAACAGCTGGACCATACTTTGTGGCTCCAAGAAGTAACTCCGGAGGTCTTTACAAGCAACAGAGCATAAATGAAGGCACAAACTTAGTGGGTGACAATACTAAGAAACATTAGACATTGTTACGTTAACAATTAATTCAATAATAGAGATGATTTACCTGTACCACAAAGTAATAACCCGATTTGTAAGATTAGCATTCACGTCGTTGGAAAACGAACGAGCGAGCCCAAAATCAGCAAGCTTCAGATTTCCCTCATTGTCAATGAGAAGATTTGATCCTGTAAAGAATTTACAATTATGTTTTGTACACTTACGCAATAATCTATGTATAATACAAAACCAAAAAAACAATTATAATGAAAACCTTTTATGTCCCTGTGAAGCACCTGGTTTACATGACAATAATGAAGACCTGTGAGCAGCTGCTTCATGTAACACTGCAAACCAATATTTTAGTGAACCACTGAACCCCCCCTACTGATAGTGAATTAATGTAGTTTATTTTAATAGTAGTTGGAGTGTTAAACTACCTTTATTTGTGGAATTGTAAATCTCAATCCAGGACGATCAGCAAGCCCGGTCAAGTCATGGTCCATGTACTCAAACACCATGTAGATATTCCCCTTATACTTATTACCGTCTGATCAACGTAATCAGAATAAATGATCAAACTCACATAACTAGTCATTTAATAGGAAATAATGGAGCATTTTTTTGTTGTCATCGTGAAAAGAGCATGCAGTTATTATATTACCTTGATCGCCTTGTCCATTCCCATCACGGCCTAGTTATCATATTTTAGAAAACATTTCAAATGAGCGATCGTATATTGAAGATATAGCACAAACTCACAATGAAATGCAGCTTTAAACTAAAATTTACAGCAGTACCAGGAGATGTTACTATCTCTTTCAAGTTAATAACATTTTCATGCTGCAGCTTCTTTAGGATTTTGATTTCGCGGATGGCAGTAATAGGAAACTGCGTAAAAGGAATAAGAATGAAACAAAGTTAGATACATTACTGTTGGAGGGAATGAAGATCAAGATCAATACCCCTTCTTTCTCATTATCCATGCGTATCTTTTTCAAAGCAACGATTTCTCCAGTTTTCTTTTCTTTGGCCATGTACACTTGACTGGAAAGACAAAAAGATGAAATAGCAAGTTAGAAAGAAAACAGGAGGAGCACACAAATCAGCAAAGAAACATCGAACTACTCTAACTATTGAAAAAACCATATACTTCCAGTGTCTATTCAATTTTCCTATAAGCTTTTTTCGCATCGGATCCCAAACCATTCTCCCAGATGCTGATTAAGTTATTTCACCTAACCATAAGTAATTCATAGTCAACGGCATCAAATATTTATGAGCCCGGGATGTAACCTTGCGAAATCTCAAGAGCCATGTATAATGATTCGTAAAAGCAATCAAAGAACAAATGAAACCACTTAATCGAATACCAGTGAGAGAATAACACTGATTGAATCAAATTATTGTACTAGAATAATGTAAATCTACATAAACAGTTCATAGAGATGTATCATCGATAAACAGAAAATAGGATCTAATAGCCACCATCGCAGATAATAAGTGAAATTAAACCCCAAAGAAAAAGCTGCAAGCAAATTATCCTAACATAAATTCCAAACACCCCCGTCAAAGAAAAATAAAATAAGCACCGTAAAATCAGAGAAATTTCACCAATTTTTTCACTGCCGACTAAATGGGGGAAAATCAAGCAAGAAAAATGAGAGAAAAAATGTTTTTTTTGCTCACCCGTAGGTTCCTTCCCCAATTTGTTCGAGTTTCTCGAAGCATTCGACGCTTCGAGAACCCCATTCCTCCGTATTCATCTCGTTAGTTGCCGCCGAGATGATGAGCTCAGTCAATTTATAAGGTTTTTGTTTATTTACCGGTGTGGGGTGATGATTTTAGCGATTGAATTAGACGAGAATTAGGAATTCACTCAAAAAATCTAGGGTTTTTTTGTGAAGAGTCGGGGAAACAAGAAAGGCCACAGCGGCGGTGGCTCTCTCGGAAAACATAGACAAATGGATTAGCATTATAATAATATTATTTTTATTAGATTTATATAATAAAAAATGTAATTAAAACTAAAAAAATAATTACAGTGTATTTTATTAATTGCTAAAATACATAATTTATTTTTAAAAAATTTGAAGTAGTTTTACTTTTTACAACTTTGTACCTTACTAACAAGGGTTGACACTTGACAATCACTACTTTGAATTTTTACAATTTTTCCCTTTGGGAATTTTTACAAAAGACTTGGGCGTGCTTAGTCGATGATGATCAAATTCGTTCGACATGTGGGTTTGATACGAAGAATCGAAGATGAAGGTAATAGAGGCGATTTCGTTTCTAAACCAAAATTAACCGCAGTAAATACCTAAATCCGTTTTCCACTGGTCAATGAATGTATATGTCTAGGTACAAGTTAGCACAAATGCCAAACAGTAAGAGAAACACAAAAAGCATACTAAACAACGAATGCATAACGAACACAATCAGCATTCACCGACGAAAATCCCAAGAACATCAGCCAACTACAACATGCAGTTCCGATTCATAATAAGTTATACAGTCTTTATATGGTACAGAATCATATACACCACGTCATCATCGTCGTCGTCATCATCATCCACCATTTTTATTGTCGGAAATTAAAAAAGGACAGCGAGCTTTGCACCATCCCACACAAGGTAAATAACCTAAGTATGTATACTCTCCACACTTCATATCAATGCAACCAATGTGGATCAAAATTTGAAATTAAGGAAAATACCTCCCTCTCAGCTCGACACACCTGAGATGAGTCTTTCGTAGAACAAGATGTAACCGTGATCCGTGTTGCTCGAATACTCTTGGGCTGACCCGAAAAAAGTCTGGACAGCGGATTCATCGATCATCTCGACGTTCTCGTCGTCGAAGAACAGCCAATGGTTGTGGCTTTTCACGAGGCTGATATAGTGGCCGTGGTTGGGCCCACTCCCAACGTGGACCACCACGGCGAATAAGGAATACTCAGCGTCAGCATCTTCAACTGTGTTGCTTAGTTTGAGCTCGAGCGGGAAAACAACTCGGTATGATAGCTTCTTATACCGGCCCAGTTGTTCAATGTACTTGAATCTCTTTAGATGGATGACCAGGATTTGAGGTGGCCTTTTTATCTTCATTCTCTTTTGAGCTTCTTGTAAGCTGTAAAAAACGCAAAGAAGTTTATTTCATAGTTGACTGAGAGAGAGAGAAATAAGTGATGAAACATTGTACTCACACGGGCACATTATTCTCTACTGTGATTACATCTATGTAACAACTACATGAAACGTAACCCGATTTACAGAAAGAAAAGAAAATAACAATCAAGAATACGCACACGGGCAATTGTTTTTTATTTTAAATTTATTGGAATTTATTTTTTCGCTTTTTTTAAGATAAAGATGGGTTGGAACCACGATTCATATAACTTGAAATTACTTTTGAATATTATTGAATAGATGCATCTAGGGGGTTGGGGATATTACAAGAGTATCTATGTAAGAAAAAAAAAAGCTTCAGCAATGAAATTCATCCCATCAATGAGAGATCACCAGACCACCTAATAAATGAACAAATGCGACTAACCTGCAGCATTTGTCGCAAAAGAATTTATCCTCCGCATTTAAAGTTTCAGTGGAGCTGAAGTTTTTCAGACAGCTCGTAATTGAGCTGTTTTGTTCAATATCAATGCTCAAGTCAAGAAAAGTCTCATCCCTTGCTGTCACTGTCTCACAACACAAGCACCTTGTTTCATTTGTCAATATACCCTGAAAATGATAACTGTTGATGAGAAAAATAGAGACTATACTACTTAAAAAAGCAATAAAATGGTAATCCGCATTTCAGGGTGAGTTAATTTTAAGTCTTTGACTGATTGGGTTAGTACTATCTATTTTCCAGGCAAATTTATTTCTTGTTACCAGATATACTTGTAATAAAATTTGTGAACTGGTTGGGGTAGTAGAAAAAGAAGTTGTCATTCATCCATCAAAATTGTTCCATCACTATTTTCTACCTGAAAAAAAATCCCCAAATGCAATAATTTTTTGTCACCATACTCAATTACATATACAAAATATGTACTACATTTTATAAGCAAAAAAGGTATGCTACGAATAAAAGTGGAGACAGTTACCAGTAAGACAGATGATAACTTTACCTGAAAATTCTTGTGCACCCAGGTGATAACAGGCTCCTTTTGAGGACCGTTGGAAGATATATTTGACGGCCCATTAGCAATCTTCTGAGGAACTTCTTGATCACTCTTACTAGCTCTAGCCTCTTTCTCCAGTATGTCAACCAGTTCATTTAGCAAATAGTTCAAAAACTCATGGGCATCCTACATATATAATATTTTACCACATTAGTCGATTCAGATTGAAGAAAAGGCTTGTGAACCTTGTAAAAAGTAATCATCACAGAAAAATTAATAAATCAGGTGAAACAAATGAAATGCAACATGAGCCAGCTCCTTTGCATTTCTACAACATCAAAACACTGCAGCAGGGATCTATGCCAAATTTATCTGTTTTTCTAATAAAGAATTGTGATTGGAACAATTTAAGAAAATAAAGGAATTATTGACATACCTGGTGCATGTAACTGCGAAAAATTTCATTTTGTTTCTTGAGTCTCTGTACAAAACGCTTTGGCGCAAGAACACCAGTTTTTTTCTTTTGTGAGGTTATCTACAAGTAAAATCAAGCACTCTATTCAAAAAAAGGTTGACAGAAATAAATAGTGACTCGCTGTATAAATTGCATACTCATAAGTACAACACACACAAAATCTTAAAAAACAGATATAAGATTGAAACTTATAATCACATATGATTAACTCAGCTTAGGATGTTGAGTGTCATGACTTAGCATATTGAAGATAAAGCTCGGATATAATACATCACATATACAGACTACATTGGCATTTCCAACACTGAAAATTTCACAAAAGAGCAAAAAAAAAATCTATTGTATCAGTCACACAACATGTTACATAACCCAAATCTTGCATATGTTAATCATTATGTGATCATGCATTGCAATATTCAAACAATTACTTAGCTAAATATAGATACGTAATTGAACTCCATTTCTCAATATATTTATAAAGTATAAACCCTCATTTACTGATGCAGAATATAGTGAAGTTGGATGAAGTTAAAATAACAAGAAGTGCAACACAACAGATGAAAATATATACTAATATATTCACTCATTTTGATATGGCATTCTTTTACACTCAAAAGATAAGTACCTGCAAAAACAAGTCTGCTAGACATGTTAGGAGATTTTCTTCTGCATCAGCAGGAGTTTTGTTATTGGAATAATATTCTAGCAGCTGCTCACGGAACGGAACACAAAAATAAAGAGCCTGCGCACAAAGAGGAAAGAATTAAAAGGAACTGCAACATCATATTTTTTTATTATTTCAAGTCTCTTTGGTGACAGTAGATAAATGTTACTACATTGAATCACTACATAGAGTAAAATCCACCCAGAATAATAATTACAAAACAAAACATGATCATAAAGTGGTGGGATTAGTCAGAGTATCTTGATGTCATTAAAATTCAAAGTCCTGGCAGGGGTGCTACCTCTAACCTAAGCAACTAATTTGTATACAAAAAGTGCAATTAAATGCAGGAAAAAATTCCATAAATAAAAAATTGCCGAGCTCGAAACAAAAAGATCTGCAGAAAGATGATCCAACTGTGGCCAAAACAGGTAAATTACATGCAGCATCTAACTCAAGATTATTTCTCCAATATAGGATACCTGTCCAGAAGTTTTTGCAACTCTGAATGTTTTGCAATACAGCTCATAAAGATAGTAAAGGCAGATAGTTCCGTTATTTTATTGCCTTGATGCCGGTCTCTACCCAACATCAAAAAACAGCACAATAACTTTGACAATGGGGAAAAGAAACCTCAAAAAGTCCAAAACGCACTTGTTCTATAAGATTTTATGACATAAAGGGTTTCCCTGAAAGCAAGAAACAAACTTTTCTCCGGTGGATCTACAGATATAAAACTACATACTTTAACCATCACTAAAATCCAATTTATCGACACAGAGCAAACGATGGGCCCATTTCTGAAATTTCACCTATCTCACCCCCAACAGTCCAATTCAATGTCTAGAACAAAGCAATCTATCCGTGATTTTCAAAGTATAAAAAAATTGATAATCGCAAACAACACAAGCACAAACAAATGAATTCAGCGGCGACCAAATAAATCAAACATCTACAAAACAAAACCTGGAGCACGCTATTGCAGTAGCAGGTGTTGCCGAAATTCTCCAGTCCGAAATACCGCTCGCCTTCGGGAAACTGGTCTCCCAGCGCTTTCTCGAGCTTCGAACCCGCTGCTCCCATTCTCGGCTCACTTCATCCAAAACTCCTCCACACACACTGAATATATCTGTTTATACCTATCCGCGTATCGGCGTATGCCCCTATGATTCCGTGCAACTAAACCGTTCCCTCCTCCCGTGCGCGCGGTTGAGATCGAGCTTCGAGATTTCTAGGGTTTGATGAAATAATCGTTCCGATTGAAATTGGGGATTGAAAAATGGGGACGAATGAAATACGATGTTAGCGGGTTCGGAATCGGAACGAAGAAAGAAGGAAAGTGGACTTAAATCGGAAAGAAGATCAAACAATTTTGGGGATTAAAAGGGTAGAACCGTAAAATCACTTCGTGAACTGCCTTACATTTTCGCATTCCTCAAAAGTCGCTAGTGGGATTTTGGAAAATCGTTATTCGAAATAATAGAATTGGTTGACTCTGTTAATTTTGAGTATCCACTCATCAAACACTATGTTTTATACTTCAATGACCAATTATTTGTGCACTTTTTAAAAGAGGATATTTTCACCAAATTTTGAGTGAAGCAATTTGATTTTGAATAACATTTTCTAGTTCTTGAAAATTCAGTTCACTCGATACAATTTATAACGATTTGACATTTTCTAAGCAAAAAATGACCTTTGTAGGTCGATTCAGTTACTACTGCTTTCGAAAGAAATACTCGTTTTTTATCTCACAAATCAATACACGTCTTTTTTTACAAATTTTAACACAAATAACTTCCAAGTTCCAACCAAATGTTTTGTTTAGGGGTAATTTAGTTATAGTAAAAGAGTAGGGACTATACAAGTATATTTAAGATATTTGGGGCGAAAGTGCAAATGAAGTAGAGTCGAAGGACTAAAACGAAGTTATTATCTTGCTGATAAAATGAAAACAAGAAATGGCCTTATCTACAGAATTTCAATCAAAGCCAGTAACAGAAGAAACGAGGATGACGACGGCAAGCCTCTCAATCTCGAGCGTGATTTTCCCTCCTAAATCGAGCCTCGCAAAACCCTCTTCCTCATCCTCCTTCTACGGCTTTAAAATTTCGCATCTGTGCCCCACGCGCTTTCCGGCGAGTCGAGTGGCCTCCTATTCCCCTTCTTCGTCCGCGGTGGTGATGGTGAAGAGAGAGGAGGAACTGAAGGAGATCAGGACAAAGTCAACAGAAGAGCTTAACGAAGAAATTGTTGACCTCAAAGGAGAGCTTTTCATGCTCCGCCTCCAGCGCTCGGCCCGGAACGAGTTCAAGTCCAGCGACTTTAGGGTTATGCGCAAAAGGGTATTTTCGGCACTATCTTACTTTTATTCTTGAAATTTTGAGTGTGCATTTTTGTGTTTCTTGTCGAAAATGGGTTCTTGCTTGTTGGGTTGGATTTTGATGAAGAAAATTGTGATGATTGACTGACCCCCTTTCCGATTGGGCCCGATAAATACCGGGTTCTCGATTTGTTCGTTTCTTGTACTGGAGTCAACTTTTAGTGTAGTGCTGTTGACACACATTATACTATTGAGTTCTAAGCGATTGACGCTATTTGATACTAACAAAATGCACCGTTGTTTCGTGTTTTTGTGACGAATTAAGTTTAAGTTCAATGCCAGTGGACAAATCGCTCCTAAATTGAAAACATGAGATTAAAGACTTGATATTTGCAGCAAATGTTGTGTAAAGATGTTTAGAAGAAACGAGGCATGAAATGATCAGGCTTTGTTTCGTGCCAAGTGTGTGAACTTAATGTGCTGAGTTACTTTAATTTGGTATTGAGGTATATTTTTCTGTTTTTACAATGGTAGCTGATGAATGTGCATATGATTGTGTATGTTGGGAAAATAGAGTTAAATATTCGTCTCTAGTTTTTTTTCCCAGGACTTGAGAGGCATTTGTATATTCTGAAAACTTGCTCTTTAGATGATATGTACATTAAATTCACATGTATATATGCCAAGAAAAATGCATAATGTAGTTTCACTTCTTGCATATGAGAGAAGATGATAGTATGCAATTAGAAATGGTTGGGGGGCAGGATTGAATATTTATTAGGAGGGCACATCATTGTTTCTCCGTTTATGCATATTGATATCCTTTTTTCTTCGTTTCATTTTTATTTTAATTTGGGTTATAGTTTGTGTTGAAATCGCCTATTTTTCGTTGAGTGGTTTTCGGATATGAATGAAAACAGATTGCTCGCATGCTGACTGTGAAGAGGGAGAGGGAGCTGGAGGAAGGAATAAGCAAGAGGGTGTCGAGAAAGCTCGACAGGAAATGGAAGAAGAGCATAGTTCCTCGGCCACCTCCGTCTCTAGTGAAACTACAAGAAGAGGAGGCGGCTGAAGAGGCTAAAGAGTCTTCTTGAGTTTTTCATTTTCTCTGCAACTAAGCTACCACAATTTCATGTATTTCTTTCGGTTATAATATTTTACTTTGGAATTTATATCCAGCCAACCTCTTGTAATCTAGCAACAAAGCTGCATATGCCAACTTTTTTCATATCTTGTTTTTATCAATTTTTTTATATAAAAAATCGATACATTGTTCTATTTACGCGACTGTGTTGATCGATTAGCTCTTGTTCAAGCAATCAAGACGACTCTTTGTCAAGATAAGACATTGATTAGCCCGGTAAGAACCGTGTATACGATGATGCACGCTCGACGCTCATAAAATGAAGATATTGCAATTTGCAACTTTAAATTCAAAATTTCAAACTATCAAACTCTATACATCTAAAATAAACCTAACTAATAAATCTACAACAATGTACAGTATATATTAGTCCTAATTTAAATACACTAAGTTGCAAAATAAACCTAACTAAGAGCCCGTTTGGGTAAGAGCTTATATATGGGTGAGCTTATTTAAAAGAGCTTATAAGTTGTTACATCTTATAAGTTGTTTTAAGAGCTCTCTTATGTCGTATTTAATAAATAGGTTGTTAAACCGTTTGGATAAAATAGATATATAAACTTATAAGATGCTAATTTGTTTGGCAATTTAAGATCTTATATAAATAAAATTACCAAAAATAAATTATTATATATGAAAAAAAAAGTACCTCCCCTTACTTTTTTTTAAACAGCTTATAAGCTGTTAAACAACTTATTTTTAAAATTTTTAAGTTTTTTTTTTAAATTTTACCAAACAAATTTTAAGAGCTTATAAGATCTTCAACAACTTATAAGCTAATTTAAATACACTAAGTTGCCATATATAATTAACGGAAGAATTTATAGTGTTATAAAAATTATAATTTATAACATGAGAATTTATAGAAAATTAATCTTTTATTTTTTTGTTAAAAAATAACATTTTTTTAATGTACAGTACCTAGAAAAATGTCTCAACACTTATATTAAACAAATGAGTAGTGTTTTTTTAGAAGCAAGACAAACAAAGTGACACCCATCATCATAATCCACAAATAAGAAAAATAATATCCGAATAAAGTTTTAACATTGTCTTCATTTAACGGTCGAAATCTAACAAATTAATTACAAAAGTATTAGGAGCATTAGAAATAAGGGAAAAATGGCAATAAGGCCAATTTTCAACATTTTTTCGGCAATAAGGCTTTCGAGAAATTACGCGTGTCAATTAGGCCGCCTAAAATGTGTAAAGACCACATTACCTTCCATATATACAAATTTGAACAAAGCCGGTTCTCATTTCTCTCGTTACCCTCATTCCCCTCTTCCCTTTCCCAATTCCACCGAATCCATAAGCAACGACATCAATCCGCGATCGAGCTCGCCACTTGCTCAGCCGAATTCGTACAGGCACTGACCAGAACCCTAGCTTCCGCGATTTCAGCCTTGTGCGGCAAATCGGGAGCGAAGACATCGGGAGAATCTACCTCTGCCGCCCCGCGGCGCGCCGAACGACGCCGCACCGGATCTCCGCCCTGAAGGGAATGACGTCGGCGTTCTGATCAACAACGTCGGCGTTTCGTACCCGTACGCGAGGTTCCTGCACGAGGTGGATGAGAAATTGGTGAGCGATTTGATTAGGGTTAATGTGGAGGGGACGACGAAAGTGACGAAGGCTGTTTTGAAAGGGATGGTGGAGAGGAAGAGAGGGGCGATTGTGAATATCGGCTCTGGTGCCGCCATTGTCATCTCTGCCGATCCACTATATTCTGTTTATGCTACATCTAAAGCGTGAGTCTACAATTTCATTTTTTATTTTTTATATTAAATTAGATTACTTTCTGATTATGTTTCTAGTTGACCACTTTTGGAAAATTATCACCAAACAAACTAGCTTAACTCAATCTTCAGCTTCTATCGAAAAATACCAACCTATGTTCTCGATTAATTTCCGCTTTAAACAAATTAATTCGTAGCTCGTTTATAATTGACGGGTCTTTCGAGTTGAATTGGACTAGTTTATCCGAGTTATTTTTTGATTGATGATGGAGCTGATGATATTAGAAGTGGATTAATTGGGTATAGAGATTCTTGAATCAGATATTTCGTGGGTGTCATTTTCGCATTTCATTGAGATACTTTCTGCTATTGCTTTGAATATAATTACTGTCAAAGTCGATGAATTCAATTCTGAGACTCTGTTGGTACTAAATAACCTGTACGCACTCTGCCACTCGCTAAAATACACCCACCACCTGTTCGATGAAATTCCCAAGACAAATGTATCCCTCTGGAACATCGTGATCCGCGTCTACGCCTAGAACGGCATGCACGAAGCCGTGATTTCCTTGTACCGGGACCTTCTCGACGGCGTTCTCGCGAAGCCCAACAACAGCTCTAATCAGCAGGTGTGCTCAGGTCTTCGCCTTTGTATAATTGTAACTGTTCTTTTAAGTTGAGGAGAATAGGTAGTCCGATTCAACAAATATGTTTTATTTTTTGTATCCCATTTCAGTGCTTTGTGTGTGCATTCAGTGTTATATATGCATGTTCAGTGTTCTACATGCCATTTCAGTGTTCTACATGCCACTCAGTGTATTTACATGACCACTCAGTTTGATTTGTGTGTTTTGGTGGATGTTCAGTGTTTTTATGTTCTGTTCAGTGTTATATATGCATGTTCAGTGTCTTTACACGTCACACAGTGCCTCTGCATGCCACTCAGTGTATTTACATGGCCACTCAGTTTGATTGTGTGTTTTGGTGGATGTTCAGTGTTATATACGCCTGTTCAGTGTTTTTACACGTCACACAGTGCCTCTGCATGCCACTCAGTGTATTTACATGGCCACTCAGTTTGATTGTGTGTTTTGGTGGTTGTTCAGTGTTTTTATGTCCTGTTCAGTGTTATATATGCTTGTTCAGTGTCTTTACATGTCACACAGTGCCTCTGCATGCCACTCAGTGTGCTACATGCCATTTTTACTGCATGTTTAGTGCCTTTGTGTGTCCTTGTGTGCCAGTCAGTGTATTTACATGGCATCCAGTGTCATATACATGCCACTCAGTGTCTATGAGTCTCATTTAGTGCCAACATGGTGTACTTGTACTGTCATGCAGTGTCTCTGCATCTCACTCAATCCTTTTATGTGCCATTCAGTGCTTTGTGTGTGCATTCAGTGTTGTACTCACATCAATTTGTGTTTATAACACGGTTGTATTGCAACTGGCTTGTTATAGAAATCTATTCATTAAGCCTTGTTTGTTATTGAAATGACTTATAATATAATGTAGATAGATGTCCAAGGCTCCAAATGGGCAAATACATCATTTTGTTAATAATTTTTTTTTTTTTCTTTCTACTTGTTAACTTAATTGCTGAGACTATGAAAACTGTATACGGTAAATCTCCAACAAAAGAATAACATGGGCCATCAATTTCTCATATTTTGTTTCATATTATTATTTTTCATTTTTCTAGAAGAAAAAATATGCAGACAGGAGGCAAGTACATAGTAGTGAAGTTACAAGAAAATGGAGCACATCCATCAGAATGAAACAATATTTTCGATTTGTGACAAGGTTGTATCAGATTCTTCAGCATCATTGTACTCAACTGCTGGCGTCTCATATCTTGATATTGTTGTGTTGTGTTCTCTGTAAAAAGTACAAGTATGGTTCTTTGTGCATTGATATATTGGCCTATTTTCTTAATGTAGCTGTACCATAAGCTGGAAAGAAAATACACCCAGCTCTTCGGCCCATCGTTTTCTGGGCGGATCCCAGATACCTTCTACAAGCACCCATTTTTGAAGAAAATGTAAGTTTCACTTATTAATTCATATGGAAATGTTAATTTCACTTTAGAGCTAATATCATCCCGTGAGGTTATGAGCTATTCTACATTTTTTTTTCCGATTTTAAACACAGGTACATTGAGGGAAATTCGTTCTGGCCATGTGTGAAACCTATTGGTGACCACAAAGTCCTTTAACTTGCTGACTTGGAGTTCTTGTTTTAGGCAGATGGATCCACTCAATTCTCGAGAAAATGACCATGCACGAAGGATCTTCTGTTCTTGTATATGTAAAAATGTGGTTATGCTCGTGAACAACATTGTATATGTAAAAATGTGTATATGTAAAAATATCGTTATGCTCGTAAGCAACATTGTAATTGAAATTGTCATGTGATACATTTTGTTAAATATGTTCGAAATGGTCGAATCATGGATTTTTTTTGGAATATTTATTTTATTTTCAGTGTTTTTTTATGACGTTCAGTGTTTTTTTATGACATTCAGTGTTTTGGTCATGAAACAAGTTAATGAGAGTCAACACACTGAATAGGACTTAAACACACTGAATATGACTTAAACACACTGAGTAGGATTAAAATACACTGAGTAGCACTGAATGCCCCATTTTTACACTGAAGCATAATAACACTGAATGCCAGAGTTTCACACTGAATGTTATAAAATTACACTGAATAACAACATACTGAATGTCATATTTTAACACTGAATGACATATTTTAACACTGAACATAGTGAATGTCATATTTTAACAGTGAATGTCATATTTTAACACTGAATGACATATTTTAACACTGAACATACTAATTGTCATATTTTAACACACTAAATGTCATATTTTAACACTGAACATACTGAATGACATATTTTAACACTGAACACACTGAGTGTCATATTTTAACACTGAATGACATATTTTAACACTGAATGTCATATTTTAACACTGAACATACTGAATGTCATATTTTAACACACTGAATGACATATTTTAACACTGAATGACATATTTTAACACTGAACATACTGAATGTCATATTTTAACACTAAATGACATATTTTTAACACCGAACATACTGAATGTCATATTTTAACACTGAACACACTGAATGTCATATTTTAACACACTGAATGTCATAAAAACACACTGAATGTCATATTTTAACAGTGAATGTCATAAAAACACACTGAATATCATAAAAAAACACTGAATATCATAAAAATACAATGAATATCATAAAAATACAATGAATATCATAAAAATACACTGAAAGTAAAATAAATATTCAAAAAATACGGAGAGGGGAAGGACGAGGGGCTTCTCGGGACGATCAATGGCAAAGTTTGTGTATTCGACGTCCAAGTCGAAAGACGTCTCGGCTCAGAGTATCTTCTCCATTTTTCGTTTGCTTCTATTCCTCTTGTACTGTGGTTTAGGACTTTTATCAAACACCTTGCGCTCGTTCACATTCCCGGATCGTCTCTTTCGCGTCGTCGTATTTCGACCAAATACGAGCGTAATCTCGTCGTGGCTCGGTCGGATCAAGCATATTAGTAGAGGAATTCGCCGGCGGGGATCTCGGGTGGTCGGCGGTGGCAGCGAAGGGGGCGGAGGAGGTGGAGGAGATGGCAGAGGCGGAGGAAGTCCTGATGATCTCGTCGTCCTCGTGCATAAGCTCTTCGTCGGCGGCGGCGCCCAATAATCGGTCGTCTCTCTCGGCCGGCGGAGGGATCGGGTACTGAGATTGTTGTCTCCATTTTTTATTTGTGCAGGAGTGGGGGCAGGTGGGGGTGGGAGTGGGGTGGTGTAGGGTAAAATAGAGTGAGGGTAGTTTAGTCATTATAAATGTGTTTTTTTGGCCTAATTGGAACAAAAAGGCCTAATTGACACATAAATTGCAACTTGGCCTTATTGCCGAAAAAATGTTGGAAAATGGCCTTATTGCTATTTTTCCCTAGAAATAATAGTACTACCATCACCCAATAAATTATGCACACTTTCTTTAAAATTCAAAAAAAAAAATGTGCATAATTTCTTGAAACGAGGTAGTAATATTTTTATATATTAAGAGATCGATTTCAACTTATTTCGGTAAGCCCAAGTTAGGCGATTAAAACACTACATTCGTACAAACAATCAAACTCTAAATTAACCCTAGCTACAAATTAAACCAAAATGATAAATCTACAACAATGCGTATATTAATCCTAATAATTTAAATACACACATATATATATAGAATAAATTTATAACACGGTAATTGCTTTTGCGTGTGTATAACGACCACATTTTTAACTAATCGTGACCAAATTTTGAACTTTTCCTTGCACAAGAAATTTGGGATTTTTTACTACACATATTTTCTGAGTGAGTAGGTGGACTCCTTGTTCCTTTTCTTGTTCCTTTTCTTACAAGTGATTGACTAATCAACCGTCAATGTCATTAATTAATTAATTAAAAAGTTGCACAATAATCAGTCAATTATTAAGAATTAAAATATATTACATAAGTCGCATGTATTTTTTACCAAAACGAAGCTCAAGCTCAAGCCGCATCACCCCTTACCCCGTCGTTTACTTTTACTGGAGTCGAGGGAGGGGGCGTTTGGTACGCGTACGATCAGTTCCTGGTCTCAATCAACACCGCTATTGAACACAACTACTCAAAGGTACAAACCTTACTTGTTCAACTTTGTTTACTGTAATTGTGAATTAAAAATTTGAGAGAGAATGAATATGGTTTTTGTTGTTTATTAAGCAAAATGTGATTTTTGCGAAGATGATTGATCCGTGTCTAGGAAATTAATCGATCCTACCTATCTATGGTTGAAAATCTTTTTATTTTTCCTTTTTTGTTTATAGGTACATAATTTAGTCTTGTGTAAATCATCCTAACTCATGGTATTCATCTGATGTATGATGACTGTTGGATGGAAATTTAGTCCATCTTTCAAAGTGTTGGGAAATTCGCGTCCGAAGTTCCCTCTTGAAAAGCACACGAACAAGCAAGAACGAAAAATACGGAATAAAAGAGAACACGAGATTTATAGTGGTTCACCCGTTAACGAGGGCTACGTCCACTTTTTGCCGCTGCAATAATTTACTAGAACAATTATAGAACGTAATTACAAGATTCGTAATAGCTATAATCTCAATTCTAGTGCTGGAGGTGTTAACCCTATTATTCACGCACATAGGGTTTAAATAGGGGGGACAAAACTTGGGGGACAAGAAAATTCCGCGCTCCAGCGATCTTGCAAAACGGCGACCGCCGTTTTGCTCTGGCGCCCGCTGAACAAATTCGGCGACCGCCGAATTCCTTTTGGCGCCCGCCAAACGGCCCAAAAACATGCAGTAGCTCAGCCCCGTTTTCTCCCGGTTTCGGCGCCCGCCGAAACCCAAATGGCGCCCGCCGTTTTCAGCCCGCGGTCGCCGATTCTCCTCCGGCGACCGCCGTTTCTTCCTTCTTTGTTTTCTCGTCTTTCTCGGCGTGAATCGGCCTCCACACTCAACAATCTCCCACTTGGAGCTGATTCGCGTCCCCTATCTTCCTTTCCCATTGCAGCGGCGTCCCGGTCCTCATCCCAGAAGACCAACCGAGGTTGAACACAACCTCAACTTCTCGCACGGCACCACCTTCGTAAACATGTCGGCTGGATTCTTACTCCCAAGAATCTTCTCCAACACCAAAACGCCTTCCTCCAAGGCCGATCGAATGAAGTGGTATCTCAGCTGGATATGCTTCGTTCGAGCATGGTACACGGGATTCTTCGCCAAGTGAATGGCTCTCTGACTGTCGCAATACAAGACACTCCCCGAGTGGTCTTGTCTCAACTCTAGCAGGAAAGCCTGTAGCCACATCATCTCCTTCGCGGCTTCCGTCACAGCGACGTACTCCGCCTCGCAACTCGATAGTGCTACTATCTTCTGCAACCTCGACACCCAGCTAATCGCTGTACCCCCGAAAGTGTACACGTACCCAGTAGTGCTCTTTCTACTATCCACGTCACCTCCGTTATCCGCGTCCACGAAACCGAGTAACCCCAAATCTGACTTTCGGAACCTCAAAACAAAACCGGAAGTCCCTCTCAAGTATCGAAAGATCCACTTGACGGCTTCCCAATGTTGTTTCCCCGGGTTGCTCATAAACCGGCTGACAACTCCCACTGCATGGGCAATGTCAGGCCTCGTGCACACCATGGCATACATAAGGCTCCCAATCGCAGAGGCGTAAGGGACCTTATCCATATGCGCTAGCTCCTTCTCGCTTGTCGGCGAGTCCTCCTTTGACAACCGGAAGTGACTAGCCAAAGGAGTGCCCACGGGTTTCGCATCCTCCATGTTAAACCGTGCTAGTACCTTCTTCAGGTACTCCTCTTGAGACAACTCAAGACCCTCTTTACTCCTCGTGATTCTCATCCCCAGGATTTGTTTGGCAGCACCCAAATCCTTCATAGAGAACTCCCTCGATAGACTCTTCTTGAGTTTGTCGATCTCCGCCAAACTCGCCCCGACTATCAGCATATCATCTACATAAAGAAGCAATATTATGTAGGTACCTCTTCCAAGGCTCTTGAAATAGCAGCAGTGGTCCGCCTCGCACCGTGTGAACTCGACTCGCTTCATGAACAAGTCGAACTTCTTGTACCACTGCCTCGGAGCTTGCTTCAACCCATACAAACTCTTTTGAAGCTTACACACCAGCTTCTCCTTGCCTCGGACTTCAAAACCTTCCGGTTGCTTCATGTAAATTTCTTCATCTAGATCCCCGTGAAGAAATGCGGTCTTTACATCCATTTGCTGAAGATGTAAGTTCTCTTGTGCCACCAAGCTAAGCACCACCCGGATGGTTACCATCTTGACTACCGGAGCGAAGATCTCCGTGTAGTCTATCCCTTCCTTCTGCTGGAACCCTTTCACCACTAATCTTGCTTTATACCGAACGCTCCCATCGTGTTCTTCCTTTGCCCGGAAGACCCATTTATTGTGCAAGGCCTTCTTCTCCTTCGGAAGCTCGGCTAGTTCCCAAGTCTGATTCGACATCAATGAGCTCATCTCTTCTTTCATGGCAGACTCCCACTTGATCGAATCCCTAGCTTGTATAGCCTCGGTGTAGCTCTCCGGCTCACCCCTATCAGTCAGCAAGATATAGTTAAGGGAAGGTGAAAATTTATGGGGAGGTCTTCTTACCCTTGTCGACCTCCACGGCTTCGGTGTGACTGGATCGATGTTGGGATGAGCATTCTCATCTTGCTCATCCTCGCTGCTCGAGTTTCCCTCCTCGATCTCCTCGGTCTCCACGACCTTCACCGGAACCTCCTCCGTTTCTCCCACGGGATCAACGCCTTCTTCAACAACCTCGTCTTTACCCTTGTACAAGACCGCCTCGTTGAAGATCACATTTCTGCTTCGGATTACCTTATGATTTTCGGCATCCCAAAATCGGTACCCGAACTCCGTGCCGCCATATCCAAGAAAGAAGCACTTCTTGGATTTAGGATCAAGCTTGCTACGAGCAGCTTCGTCGATATGGACATACGCCAGACACCCGAACACCCTCAAGTAGGACAGATTCAGCTTCTTCCCACTCCAAACCTCCTCAGGAATCCGATATTCCAAAGGAACCGACGGTGCTCTGTTGATTAAATGAGTTGCCATGTCGATGGCATATGCCCAAAACATCTTAGGCATCCCCGAGTGTAACCGCATACTCCGGGCCTTCTCATTTAGCGTCCTGTTCATTCGCTCCGCTATTCCGTTCTGCTGTGGGGTCCCCGGAATAGTCTTCACCATCTTGATCCCACTCTCGACACAATATTGTTTGAAGTCGGCGTCAACGTACTCACCACCGTTGTCGGACCTCAAACACTTCACCTTGAGATTTGTTTCATTCTCAACCTCGGCTTTCCATTTCCTGAAAACAGAGAACACGTCACTCTTATTTTTCATGAAGTACACCCATACCTTCCTTGTGGAGTCATCGATGAAGGTAACGTAATAGAGTGATCCTCCGAGTGAGGCGACAGGAGCTGGACCCCAAACATCCGTGTGTATTAGTTCCAGCTTCTCCGACTTGGGCTCCCTTCCACCTTTGGAAAAACTCACTCGTTTCTGCTTTCCAAGAATGGAGCTCTCGCACACGTGAGACTCAATCGCCTTGAGTTCGGGCAACAACCCGTTCTTTGCCATGATCTTCATCCCCTTCTCACTCATGTGCCCCAGCATGCAATGCCATAATTCGGTCTTCTTGGTGTTATCAACAACACCAGCCGAGTCTCTCACGCTCGTCGTCATGTAAAGTGTGCCCGTCTTATGACCTCGAGCTATGGTCATGGCGTTCCTCGAAACTTTCCACGACCCATCTCCAAATGACACCCGGTGACCATCACTATCAAGCTGGCCCACCGAAATTAGGTTCCTCTTCAACCCCGGCACATGTCTGACCTTGGAAATCTTCCAAGTTTGCCCATTTGACATCTTTAGGTTGATATCTCCCATCCCGACTACATCGAGTGGCTCGTCATCTGCAAGAAAAACCTTTCCATAGTCACCCGAGACGTAATTCAGTATTACCTCTCGCTGTGCAGTAGTATGGAAAGAAGCCCCTGAGTCAAGCACCCAGGAATCGATCGGTGAGTCGACCGATAAGAGAAGGACGTCCCCATCATCGTCATCCTCTTGTGTCACCGCATTGGCGGTTCCCTTCTTCTTGTTGTCACTCTTCCCCCACAATTCCAACACTCATTATCCTCGGACTTCGAGCTATCTCTTCCACTCCTAGACTTGGATCTCCCTCTGTTCCTGTTAGCATTCCTACCCGAGTTCCTTTCTCCGGATTTCCTCGGCTAGGATCTTATCTCTAACTTCGGAGAACTGCAGATTCTCCTTCCCCATAGAGTTGCTAACAGCTGCCCGCATGGGCTCCCAACTACCCGGCAAAGACGCAAGTAGGATCAAAGCGTAAATTTCATCATCGAAATTCACCCCGACTCCTTTCAATTTATCCAAGATGGAATTCAGCTCGTTGATGTGGTTGGCTGCGTTTGCATTGTCCGACATCTTCAGGTTGAACAACTGCTTCATGAGATACACCTTGTTGTTCGCTGAAGGTTGCTCGTACATGTTTGATAGGGCAGCCATCAAATCCTTGGTTGTGGTAATTGAGCGCACGTTGAATGACACGTTTGAAGCCAAGGACAAACGTATCAATCCCAACACCTGCCTGTCGAGGCTTTCCCATTCCTCGTCATCCTTGATCTTCTCCGGTCTACCCTTCAAAGGAATTCCGAGCTTTTTCCCATAAAGGTAGTCCTCGATCTGCATCTTCCAGTGTCCATAGTTATTCCCGTCAAATTTCGTAACCCCGAACGAGGTGGTGGTGTCCGTCATCGCTTTTCCCCGATCGCTATAACCCTAGCGCTCTGATACCAGTTGTTGGGAAATTCGCGTCCGAAGTTCCCTCTTGAAAAGCACACGAACAAGCAAGAACGAAAAATACGGAATAAAAGAGAACACGAGATTTATAGTGGTTCACCCGTTAACGAGGGCTACGTCCACTTTTTGCCGCTGCAATAATTTACTAGAACAATTATAGAACGTAATTACAAGATTCGTAATAGCTATAATCTCAATTCTAGTGCTGGAGGTGTTAATCCTATTATTCACGCACATAGGGTTTAAATAGGGGGGACAAAACTTGGGGGACAAGAAAATTCCGCGCTCCAGCGATCTTGCAAAACGGCGACCGCCGTTTTGCTCTGGCGCCCGCTGAACAAATTCGGCGACCGCCGAATTCCTTTTGGCGCCCGCCAAACGGCCCAAAAACATGCAGTAGCTCAGCCCCGTTTTCTCCCGATTTCGGCGCCCGCCGAAACCCAAATGGCGCCCGCCGTTTTCAGCCCGCGGTCGCCGATTCTCCTCCGGCGACCGCCGTTTCTTCCTTCTTTGTTTTCTCGTCTTTCTCGTCGTGAATCGGCCTCCACACTCAACACAAAGTGTATAATTTAGTAATTTACTTGTTGATGTGCATCTGTATACTAAGAACACACCTACTTCAGAGAACTTGTAAAAACCTTACTTGTTCAACTTAATTGTGAATTAAAATTTTGATGTGCATCTGTACATTATCTGTAATGGTCACAAGGCATTAATTGCATATGTGGTTCTGTATGTTAACTGTATGTTTGAAGGTACTCCATATGTTGATCTCTTGAGGTCCATTCAAGTTAATGAGAATTTGAAGGCGAAATCAGTTAACAACTTCGTAGAGGGACTATCAGATAGTTACACTCAGAATATTCAATCCTATTCCTTTATACTTGTCAAAATGACATCTCTCTACAACAAGATGGTTCCAGCCCCAAATAGCCTTACACGGCTGCGGTCGTTTCTTACCGGTTTCTTCTCCTCTTTCCTTGTTGCCAATGGGTCTTTGTGTAACGCCCCATTTTTCATAAAGCGGAAGGTGTTTAAATATAACAATAAAATAGTTCGGGCGCTATTTTGAAATACTTTTAAATCAATTTTTAATAAATTAAAATACAAAATCGAATATTAAATTTTGAAAATCGATCAAGTATAATAAATTTTAGAAATATAAATTTTAATATAATTAACCTTTAAAAGAAATGTAAATAATAGTAACTTACGACATTAAAACCATTTAAAATATTTAGTCGTAAATGAAAAATATCAATAAGCATTTTATCATATCCAACGCCATGATCCACGCTCGACATCCCCGAACAATCCTGAAAAAAAATGTCGTTGAAGGAATGAGCTCAACGTACTCAGTAGGTCATCCCTTATCCATAATTAATTCTCGATCAATCATACGTAAAACGTGCATATAACATGAATCACATAGAACATATAGCACACATAACATAGAGAGTCGCACATCCCGTCCATAGTCATTCACCTCTTAGAACACAGTGGGTTCACCCCGGTGACCGTAGTCACTGACCTTTTCTGTCGGTCGCTGTTGTTAATCGTAGCGCAGCGAGTTCAGCCCGATGACCGTAGTCACTGACCTTTTCTGTCGGTCGCTGTTGTTAATCGTAGCGCAGCGGGTTCAGCCCGATGACCGTAGTCACTGACCCTTTATCCAGGTCATTGGCTATTCAACATCCTCGTACCATGTAGCATCGCGGGTACACCTCGATGACCGTAGTCACTGACCCTTTTTCCAGACCACGATCTAATTAACATTTCCATAACATATAGCACCGCGGGTACACCCCGATGACCGAAGTCACTGACCCTTTTTCCAGGCCACGGGCTAAATCACATTTCCGTACTGTATCATTTCCGTACTGTATCATTCAACATTCGTACCATATCATCAACATTCACATATAAACATATTCACATAAACACATATTATAAACACGTAACACATACTTTTGAAATAAGCATTAAGTAGAGATAAGAAAATCCCTACCTCTTGAAGCGTGAACGTATTTATGCCTTTGACGTCTAAAGTAAAGTCTGTTGAACTCGTGAGTCAATCCTTAAGTCTCGAACATGTATGTTCGTTGCCTAATATTCATTTAAATAAAAATACTTAAGATAATATAAATTTTTCTAAAAAGACGTGTCCCAATTTAGTTTAAGGCTGATGATTTAATTTGGAGTTGAAAGTAGAACTCGTAAACTGGAAGTCTGAGATGACAATTCAAGCAACTTCACATGGACTAAATCTCCTCTTCAATTAATAGTGGGACTGGCCCATAATTTCCTTAAACTCCAGGGACCTTTGTGCAAATTAGTCTTATGAAATATAGGTAATTGAGGTTCAGAGAATACCTTTTACACTTTAATCTGTTTGTGCAATTGATTGAACAAGTGAGATCCAGAAGCACGCGGGGCGATGACGGGATTCCGATGGAGGCGCTGATCCAAGCGAGCACGACGGCAGCGAGGAAAGCGACGGGATCCGATGAGGCCGAAGCTTCGAACAATGGTTACGATTGATCTGGATGGATTAACCCGGTCTTCGACAGATCGCAACACCTCCGTCTAGGGTTCAGCGGCTTATGAACAGTGTCGGAGCGGCGGTGTGTCAGACCGGACCCTTGGTAATTCCACTGGAACCAAGGAGTCTCACATCATCCAAAGAGTTTCTCATCAACCAAGGGGTCTTTAGCTATACTTCCTAGATGACCTTTCGAATGGATATTAATTGTACTTAGTTGGCATCTAATGTATAAATAGAACCCTTGCTGAATGCTAATAAATCATCAATAATTCCACCATATTATCTCTTAACATGGTATCAGAGCCCACCAAAAATCCAGGTTCCATTCTATAAACCAAAAAAAAAAAAAAAAAAAATCCTTCGAACAAGAAGATGACCAAAGATACAGAAATCCCATTGGAAACATCAAAAATCGACTATAATTCCCCATATTTCCTCGGACCAGGTGACCTTCCTGGAATCAAAATTTCGAATGTTCTCCTTCGTCGTGACAATTACGATGATTGGAAAAAATCTATGCGAATGTCTTTGAAATCCCGCCGCAAATTCGGGTTCGTCGATGGCACTCTGTCTAAACCAACCGATGACTTCCATCTTGATCATTGGGAAGTTATACACTGTACTATTGTCCAGTGGATCCGTAATACCATCGACCCATCTCTTCTTGACACCATCTCCTACGTCGACAATGCTGCGGTTTTATGGGATGAAATCGAATCGCAATTTTCTGTTGTTGATGGCACTCTTATTCACGGGCTTAAGACCCAACTCCACCAATGCAAACAACTCAAAGGTACAGACGTTGTTACATATTATGGCAAACTTAAAACGCTTTGGGACTCACTTATTGTTCATGAACCACCCTTTGCTTGTCGCTGCGGTAAGTGTGAATGCAATATCGAGGCCGCGTCTTTAAAACGACTAGACAATGAACGCCTCCATCAATTTTTTATGGGGCTTGACACAACCTTGTACGGTAATATCCGCTCTCATCAGTTTCAACTTGACCCTCTTCCTTCTCTTAGTCGTGCCTATCAGGCTGTTCTCCAAGAAGAACGACTTCGGGCTTCCTCTGTTTCGGTGCCTGACGCTTCTGATGTGGTGGCATTTGCCACTCCCTCGCCTGGTTCCTCCTCTACTGACTGGCGCACACACCGTGATAAAGAACGGGGTGAGCGTCGTGCCTTGTTATGCTCTTTTTGTGACACCCGTGGCCATGAACCCTCCTCTTGCTATATTAAACGCCAACGCTTTCCGGATTGGTGGGGTAATCGTCCCCGTACGTTGGCCGAGTTGCGTCTTACTAGGGCCCAGGGCTTCTCTCGGGGTTCTCCTCATACCAGTGGGCAGTCAGTGACCTCGGGAAATGGGGCTGCTGCTACAGGCTCCTCGGGTGGCTCGAGAAATGGGGCTGCTCCTCCTGTCATTCATGCTAACTTGGTCACATCCAGTGTTGCAACTAATTCTGTTCTTGCCTCTGATCGCTTAAGTGGTATGTGCTCTTGGATTATTGATACAGGGGCAAGCAATCATGTCACAGGGAACTTTCAGTGTTTGGAAAATTGTGAATCCATTCCGGCTCGCCCCGTTGGTCTCCCTAATGGGCAACGGGTCGAATCTACGTTAATGGGATCAGTCTATATAAATGAATCTCTCACACTTTTTAGAGTGCTTTTTGTGCCTAGTCTTACTTGTAATCTTTTATCCGTCTCGCAGCTTGCCTACGAGCATGATTTTGTTTTTGAATTTGCTAAAAATTCATGTTTTATCCAGGACCGTTTTTCGAGGACGACGATTGGAGCCGGTGAGCAGCGGGATGGGCTATATTGGGTGCGTGTGTGTGCTCGGCCGATTGGTGTTCATCAAGTAAGCGATTTGGGTGAGACCGCTCTTTGGCACCGAAGACTAGGACATCCTTCTCCTAAAGTAATCAAGACTATCCCTTTTGCTAGTCATTTTAAATCCAATAACAATTTCGTTTGTGACGTCTGTCATTTATCTAAGCAACACCGGAACAGTTTTCATTTGAATGAACATCGTGCTTTGGCCATTTTTGATTTAATTCACTGTGATTTGTGGGGACCTTACCGTATTTCTGCTTCTTGTGGGGCCAAGTATTTTCTAACAATTGTAGACGATTTTTCTCGTGCTACTTGGGTTTATTTGATGCTCGACAAAACCGAAGTCACGGATATGTTCATGCATTTTATTAATATGGTCTCTACCCAATTTCACAAGTCCCTTAAAATCGTTCAAAGTGACAATGGTAGTGAATTCAATTGTATGGCAGGTTATTTCTTTACTCATGGCATTCATTTTCGAACTTCTTGCGTTGGCACGCCCCAACAAAATTGGCGTGTAGAACGCAAACACCGTCACATTCTCAATATTTCTCGTGCCCTCCTCTTTCAAGCTAATTTACCAAAAAGTTTTTGGGGTGAGTGTGTTTTAACTGCTGCTTTTCTCATAAATCGCACCCCTTCTCCATTACTTGACAATAAATCTCCTTACGAATGTTTGTACGGTGTCAGCCCGTCCTATGATCATTTGCGCGTCTTTGGTTGTCTTACCTTCGCCCATAACCAGTTAACTAAAGGTGATAAATTTGAAAAACGAAGTCGTAAATGTATTTTTGTTGGGTACCCACACAACAAGAAAGGATGGAAATTATTCGATCTCGAGACAAAATCATATTTTGTTTCCCGAGACGTCATTTTTCATGAACACAATTTCCCTTTCGCTACTCCAGCCCCCCACTGTCCTTTACCAGACGAGCCTCCTCTCATGGGTCCGGACCCTTCGGTCTCCTCTGACACAACCGTTACTTCCTCGAATGACGCTGTTTTTGAATGCAATGATATGATGGGAGGGGTCTCGGGTTTTGGGGAAGAACCGAGTGATTCCATTCACACTCCAGGGCTGCCGTGTGACACTACCAGTGAGGTACCTACTGCTAACCCTCTTGGTCGTGGACATCGTACCAAGTTCCCTAACTCTCGTCTCCATGGCTATGTTCTTCAAACAACACGCACTCCGCCCACCGCTGACAGCCCTCCATCGTCGCCCTCAGGTACACCTTACTCCATCACCAATTACATTGACTGTCATATTTTTTCGGAAAAGCATCGTCATTTTGTTGCAGCTGTAACCAGTGGAGTTGAACCTCCATCTTTTCGAGAGGCCATCCGCGATAATGGTTGGTGTACAGCTATGAAGGCCGAAATCGATGCCCTTGAACGAAATGAAACATGGGTGCTTACTGATCTCCCAGCTGAAAAAAAGGCCCTCGGTTGCAGATGGGTCTATAAAATTAAATATCAGTCGGACGGTTCTATAGAGCGCCTAAAGGCACGCCTTGTTGTCTTTGGCAATCACCAAGTCGAGGGCTTGGACTACGGTGAGACATTTGCACCCGTAGTTAAAATGGTTACTATTCGCGCTTTCTTAGCCGTTGCCGCTGTCCAAAAATGGGAGCTACATCAAATGGACGTACATAACGCTTTTCTTCATGGAGATCTAAACGAAGAAGTGTATATGCGGCTCCCTCCGGGTTTTAGTCGAGGTAACGAAGGAAAAGTGTGTCGGTTAAAGAAATCCTTATATGGCCTCCGTCAAGCACCTAGATGTTGGTTCGCCAAACTAGCCACGGCACTGAAAGATTATGGGTTCACTCAGTCATATTCCGACTACTCTCTTTTTTCTTATTCGCAGCATGAGGTACGTGTATTTGTGCTCATTTATGTCGACGATCTCGTTATTGCGGGTAATAATGCAACTGAAATTGCTCGTTTTAAAACATATTTGGGCAATTGCTTCCATATGAAGGACTTGGGCCCACTGAAATATTTTCTCGGTTTGGAATTGTCCCGTGGCAAAGAAGGCATTTATCTCAATCAAAGAAAATATGCTCTTGACATCATTAGTGAATCTGGTCTTCTTGGCGCAAAACCCGCTGACACACCCATCGAACAAAATCATCGACTTGGGTTAGCCTCTGGCCCTTTTGTGGAAGATGTCGAGTCATATCGTCGCCTTGTTGGCCGCCTTGTGTATCTCTCTGTCACTCGACCGGATCTATCTTACGCAGTCCATATTTTATCTCGCTTCTTGAGCCAACCACGACAAGAACATATGGATGCTGCCTTTCGGGTTGTTCGTTATCTTAAGGGAAGTCCTGGTCGTGGTATTCTCTTGAAATCCGACACCTCTAATTAGTCGTCTCCGGGTGGTGTGATGCTGATTGGGCTGGATGCCCTACCACGCGTCGGTCCGTTACCGGGTGGTTCGTCTCTCTTGGTGACTCCCCTATCTCATGGAAAACAAAGAAACAACAAACTGTCTCATTATCCTCCACAGAAGCCGAATATCGGTCTATGGCACAATTGGTTTGCGAATTAAAGTGGCTCACTGGTCTCCTGTCAAGCTTGGGTGTGCATCTATCTGTCCCCATCCCGCTCTACTGCGACAATCAATCCGCCTTACACCTCGCCCAAAACCCAATTTTTCATGAGCGAACGAAACATATAGAGATTGACTGTCATTTTGTTCGCGACGCTATCACCAGCGGTTTGGTTTCACCTCAACATGTGTCCACTTCTGATCAACCAGCCGATATTTTCACCAAAGCCTTAGGGGTGCCACAATTTTCTTATCTTCTTCGCAAGCTGGGCACTATCGACCTCCATGCTCCAGCTTGAGGGGGGGTGTCAGACCGGACCCTTGGTAATTCCACTGGAACCAAGGAGTCTCACATCATCCAAAGAGTTTCTCATCAACCAAGGGGTCTTTAGCTATACTTCCTAGATGGCCTTTCGAATGGATATTAATTGTACTTAGTTGGCATCTAATGTATAAATAGAACCCTTGCTGAATGCTAATAAATCATCAATAATTCCACCATATTATCTCTTAACACGGTGGCTTCATCAGCAGACTTTTTCGAGGAGGTTAATTACGGCCTGCGAGAAGGACTACTCGAATGGTGTCCGGATTTGAGATTCGGGTTATATTTGTTTTGGTAAATTGTTTATGAAGAGACGGAGGAAGACGAATCTAGAGTTATATTAGGAGTTGCCGTGAGAGTGAATTACGTGTGCCGATATATTCGGGAGGAAAAATAATCCCGTGGAATATAGTATGATGATACAGTTACACAAGGTGTACCGGGCTTTCGGTACACCACTAATAAAAATGCGACACGACACGTGGCATTTTAAAATTAATTAATTAAATAATTAGTATTTTAATTATTATTAAATTGAATTATTAATTAGAAAAATATATTACCAAATCTTCGAAAATATTAAGTAAATAAAATTAATATAATCCTACCAAATATTGAATATTCTTCAAAATCTATTAAATTGTTTTCTATATAAATAATAAATAAATAAATAAAATATATATTAAATCGTAAAAAAATATTTAAAAAAAATGTAAGTAAGAGATTAAAAGAAAATATTTTATTTTTTTAAAGTATTTTGATAAAAAAAATTAATTTATACATCATTTAATTTAATTATAAAAATTACAAATAAAAAATAAATTAAAAATAATTAATTAAATTAATAGAATTTCACAATTTTTTATTATTAATTTAAAAATATTATATAATCAATAATCAAAATAGAATAAAAATAAAGTAAACAAATAATTAATTAAATTAATATAAAAATTCATTATTTTTTTGAATTAATTTAAAAACATTAAATAATCAATAATCAAGATAAATTAAAATAAAATAAATAAAATATTCAAAATATATATATATTGAAAATTGAGCTATCTTGTAATATTTAAATCAAATATTATACGATTTTAAAATATTTTTTCTATTTAAAAAAATAAAAAAAATAATATTCAATTCAAATACTATGTTTGGTTTTAAAATATTATCATAATAGAGATCTACGTGCAAATTATCTCTATCAAATTATCTCTATCATTTTATCTTGTATCAATGTTAAATAAAAATAATTTTATAAGTTTATTTTTATATTATCTTTAGAAAATGTCACATTCAATAATTAAATTAAATTTTCTTAAAAAATTATTGTGATATTTGAAAATTACATTCAATTTTCCGCTAACACCTTATTATAAAATTAAAAACAGATAATTTATTCATTGAATAAATATAATCATATTTTATTTTATTTTTGTACTATCTACATTTACATAGAAAATTTGAATTTTTTCTAAGAAAAATAATTTTTTAATGTTTTAAAATTTATAATTAGATATTAAAATTTTAATAATATATGTAATTTTCTAAACTTACTATGAATATATCATGATTTTTTTAATTTTGTGAAAAATCAATATTTATTTTATTTAATATATTTATTTAATTTCGCACGTTGATAATTTAACGTGACGTTACTATGAATATATTTATTTTATTTGTTTAATTTAATATTGCGTGACTACAAATCAAGTGAGTCATTACTAAAAAATGAATAAATTTAACGTCAATTCGTTATTTAATGTTATTTTTGTTTGACATGAAATAAACTTTTAAAACCATACTCTATCTACTTAACATTGTAAAAAATGAATAAATTTAACGTCAATTCGTTATTTAATGTTACTTTTGTTTGACATTAAATAAACTTTTAAAATCATACTCTATCTACTTAACATTGTTGCAGTCATACAAGATAGACTATAAAGATAAGTTGCAAAATTGAACATAATATTCGAATTGAATACTATGACATTCTTATTTTATTGAAAAATATAATTAAAAGTGAGATAATATTGATAATTGAGTACTATGACATTCTTATTTTATTGTATATTACATATTATTTTTATTGTATAATATCAAAATATTATTTTTATTTAAAGTATATTATTTTTATTTTTAATAAATACGAAACATAATATCACATGTCAAGTTAATAATAATATTAAAATATTTTGACATGCTTATATGCAAAATTTATTTTTTACAATTTAATCCTAAAAAATAAAATTAATTATTGTTATTTGTACATAAATAACGATAGAATGAAAAATTAATAGAATTATTTGACTATATTTAATTCAAATTTTCATGGTTTTAAAAAAAATAAATACTAATTATGAATTCATTTTTATTTCATATTTACATATATAAGATAGATTGAATGAATCAGTCATTTTAAAATAATAATTATCATGTACACATATATTATTCATATTTTTAAATATATTTATTTATAAATTAATAATTAAATTAGTGTATATAAAATTTAATATTGTATAAATTAATTTTACTTAAAAAATGAAATATAAATATATTTTTTTTAAAAGTTACGTTTTTTTTTTTAAATCGTCAGTTTTTTTTAAAAAAATTATGTTTTTTTTTTCAATTTAGTATATATATTATTTTATTTTATTTTATTTGTTAGTTACTATTATATTATAAAGGGAAAAAATCTAACAGATTTTTAGTATATTTAATATTTGGAAAGATTATATTAATTTTATTTTTTTGAACTTTTTACAAGATTCTCATGATTTTTTTCCTAATTAATAATTCAATTTTATAATAATTAAAATAATATTTATCTAATTAATTAATTAATGACATGTGTCATATTTTGATTGGCGGTGTACCGGAAGCCCGGTACACCTTGTGTAACTGTAGCCTTTTCCCTTAATCGCGAATACGGACTGAGAATAAGTCAAGAATCACAATTCAAAGATTTTCTTAACGGCAAATTAATAGGGAGAGATTTAATTGTATTATATTTATTGCTATTGTATTTATTTTGTTCCATTATATTTTAATCTCAAATTCACTAGTAATAAATTAACATAACGTTGATTAATCATTATATTATTAATATATATTTAAATAAATATTAATCCAATGAAATTTTTTATTTATTTAATAAGTTGTAAATTTTTATTTTAGTAGTTTAATTGAAATTTAAGATACAATTAAATATGAAATTTTTACTTAAATATATTTAAAATTTTAGAAGCGAAAAACAGGTGTTACACTTTGCCTTTCTTAACTCAAGCCCAGACCCTACTTCTTCTTCACCACCCAATCACATTGGCAGAAAATGAAGTGACGATGATAATATACAATATAGGAACCTTATGCCGGTCTCCGACTAATAAGTTGGTTGACTTTTCTCAGTACGCCTCTTGGATAAATACTTCTCTATGTGGTTGGAAGAAAAAATTCAGAAGAGATCGCACAGTGCGTCTTATTTTCCAGAAAGGTAACAAGAAAGTTCAGTATGGGACACATGAAATTAATAGATTTGTCCAAAACACTTTGAAGCATTACTCTGAAAAACAAGGAACCTGAGTTTAACAATGATTTCTTGTCGTGTATAATACTTGACCTCTCACACTACTTGTACTGGGCCTTTGTATTGGCGGTTTCATGTGGTTACAATCCCGTATTCGATATGAGAGAAATATTAACAACTTATGTATAGGTATGTATCTTATGCCTAATCTTATTTTATAGTTGTTTGTAGTGGAGCTAGAAACAATATACTAGTAGTATAATATTATAAATTTAAAGGCATGTAAAGTAAGTTACTAACTTTAAGGCTAATAGTAAATCTTATTTGTTGTGTTTTTATGGTATTTTTTTATTAAATTAAAACATATTTAATTTTTGCTCCACACTAAACCTTACAACATATTTATTTTTGTGCTCACACCGTTTTTTATTATAATTTTTAATTTATAATAAGTGTAATTTATTAAAAAAATGGTAAAATTGTAATTTTAATTAAAAAATATATTAGTATATTTATTTTTCTTTTTTTAAGTATGAAAATATATGTAATACATCCATTTAGAAAAAGTGTAAAAAATATAAATGAGCAAGAAAATTTATATCTTTATATTATATATAATTATAAAAAATTATGTACATTAATTTTCCTAATATATCTAAATCTATACAAAAATAGAATTATATTCAATATAATTCTAATTTTTTAAAATAATGAAACAAAATTTTTACCAGTCATATTTTAACATATGTAAAAATTATAAAAAGACAAAAAACAAATAAAAAAAATACAAAAATTAAATAAAATGCAAAATATAGTTAAAAGCAATATTTAGTTCATCTTGATTATAAAACGTTTGAGCTTCAACTTTTTTTGGTAGCAAACATAGAGATGAATTGCTTTCGCTTTTGCTTATACATAGGGGCGGATGTACTGCTAGAGCCCAGTGCAATTTTTTTTTCTTTACTATCTATTATATATATTAATATATATATATATACTATACTTTATATATTTATTTTGAATTACTATTTACTAACCCGTAATTGTTTAGTACTTATAGGCCCAATTCTCAAGCGGCCAAGCCCAAAAGCCCAAATATATTTTATAATAATGTTAAATTATTTATGTTAGAGAATTGTTAGGGAAAGAGAGGACCGAGAACAGAATACAAATTTTCATCCTTTTTTCCAATTTTATTTTTCTTAAAATTCCTTTCTCCTTCTAATTTTCACGTCATTAATCCTAAAAATCTAAATCTATTTCTCACTTCTAACTATCCCATATATTTATAATTTCTAATTTTTAAACCCTAAAAATAGAAATTTAGGAGATTGAGGTTAAAGTTCTTGCCCTTCAAATTTTTGCCGCTTGTGGGAATTCGAATATTTAGCTTCTTGTGATTCTTGGTGACCTCCAATTGTGGTGTCGTCGTCGACTCGTCGTCCATTCGTCCGCCGCCGCAAATCCACAATACGAAGGTCAAGATTTAAGCGTTTAATTTGTTCTCCAAAATATGAACTTTATTTTATTACATCCAATCTCATAATTAATTAGTAGGATTGTAGGAAAAAGAATTGAGAATAAAAAAGAGAGTGTTTGTTAACACTAAAAATTGTTTTCCCTCAGCAAAAGCCCTAAAACACACCTTGTTAATTTAGCAATTTTGTTTTATTAATCAAGTTAATGATACATTGATACATGTACTTCGTCAATAATTGATCTTTCACTCTTTGATCCATATATAATATTTTATTAAGTTGTATGTTGATGAATAATTATGCAGGCTGCCTGTAAGTCGAGCCCGGGCCATTTTATTTAGTTTGAGAAGTGTAAATGGAGTGCAAAGAAGAGAAGAACACTTATATCATCTTTTTTCAAAAAATATAGACATAGATTCAGTCATCGATGATTTTTATGTTTTGAAGTCTCGTAGGGCACAACTTATTTGAATATCACAATATTTTTATTATTTATACAATTATTGTGGCGATTGAGGAAATGTATTTTTCAGCCCACCCCTTTGTTACATCCTAGATCCGCCCCTGCTTATACAGTTAAAAATTTGGGCAGTTATATATTATACGAAGCCAACGGCCTGACTTTAAGCCATCATTTTTTTTTTAATCTTTTAGAGTTTTTTTTTAAATATACCGTCTTAAAAATTACATATTTCCTAAGACATATTTACATATTTAATGTGTCAGGGTTGTTAGCTCAGTTGGTTAAACACTTGAATAGAGGACTTAGGTCTTTGGTTTGAATCTCAATAATGTCAATTGACATAGACCAAAAAAAATTAATGCATTAATTTAACATGAATATTTTATACTATATATTGTACAAAATATTAAATAACTTGTATAATTTATTTCATATTCCTTACTTTATATTAATTATATTATGCAATTACACTGCCTAAATTACTTTTTTTTTCTTAATTATACTAATTTCACACATTTTGACTTCAAATTTAATTAATTAATTATATTTTTTTCAATTTTAATTTCACACTTTTCTTCATCTTTACGCCTGCAGCAAGATAATAGAGCTCGTAAGCAAACTGGCCCGTCCAGACTATGGATACAGATGATACTCGTGCGGCAAAAACAGACATATATATGTTCAGGGAGTGTCACAAGACGGCAGAAGTAGAGGTAGATACGGAGGTTGTGGTGGCGAAAGGTATGACCGTACGATGGATGAGGAAGAGCTTGTCTTGCTTACACATTGTAATGGTTACTCATATTGAATGAAATTTCAATTTGCTTTTCTATTTTTCTATTTTAAATGAAGTATAATATATTTGAATAATCTGTATTTTATAAAAAGGCATCTTGGGTATTTAATACTCCTTCAGATTCTTTTTAATGGTCAAATTTTCTTTGTAAATTACAAAAGAAGTGTGACCATTAAAAAAGGTCGGAGATAATAATATTTTTTAAATAATACTCCCTTTGTTCTTGAGCTATAGACACATATGATCAACATTGACTTTTTTCGTCTGTCCGATAAATATGATAAATAAAATTATGAAACAATTACTAAATTTTTTTTAGTTATTTTTTCATAATGTTTGTATACTATTTATCATATTTATACAAAAAAAGTCAACGTTGACCAGCTTTGCCTATAACTCTAGAGAGAGTGAGTAAAATAATTAAAAGAGTGAACAAAAGTAATTTTGGAACCGTAAATATTATCCTAGCCCACTCAAAAATTAACCTCTTTCTAATGGGTCGTCCATAAAAGATGGCAATGGACTTGAACCACTCCTTTAAAAGTCTATCACGTAGGTGAAGTAGGAAATTGGAATAGACTCAGAATCGAATTGAGCCTAAAATTCCAACATAAGGCAAAATGTCGCGAATTTCTCGAATATTTTACAGCATCAAGCTCTTGGAAATTTGAAAGACAATGTACAATCGATCGATTCATTCTTGATGAGCGGTCGGTCCGTTTAATTTGCAAATATCTCGATTTGATCTCCTCTTGGATAAAGTATCGTAGTAGAGAGTTTGCTACACCAACTCGTCCCTAACTATCTCTGTCGCCGTCTCCATAGTCAAATGCAAATTCAAAATGTATCACTCTCTCTTCATGTCACCATCTGAATTTATAGGCCGATTTTTGCTTGTTAATTACTTCTGTGGTGAAGCAATCTTATTTTTTTCGATGATATCAGAGCATGTAGATGTACGTACGTACATGATGTATACATGCATATATATTACGTGAACAAAATTATAATTAAATAAATATACATAAATATTAGATAAATAATTAGGCAAATTATATCTTACACCCATGTGTAAGATGAACATCTTACTCCCAGTCAACCTAATAAAAGAATGAGTCAAAATTGAGCAACATTTTTTTCCCTTTCTTTTCCCCGCAGCTCGCTCTCTCTCTCTCTCTCTCTGTTCTCACCCTACCAGAATTCTCGAAGCTCGACTCAACCGTCAAAGACGTTCTCCGCCGTCATCATCAACGTCGTTCGCCGCCGTTATCAGATGCTCCAATCACCGCCGTCATCAGATGCTCCACTCGTCGTCATAATCAGCTCCATCAGCGCTGTCTAAAATTCAGCGGCTGCCTCCGGTGAATAACATCCACGATTGGCTACAGCGACACGATCCGCCGCCATTTCCTCTCCAATTCCGTGTTTTCGTGACATTGTTGCCGCCGTTCGTCGTCGATTCATCTGCGCGTCTTCAATTGGGCGCTTTCCTGTCTTCATCAGCGGCACCATCCTCTTCCAAATCTGAATTGAATCATAACCATGGATGATTTATTGGATTTGTCATCGATTATGGTCCAAGGTATGCCGATTCTATCTATCTTCTGTTCGAATTGCATGTTTTGTTATGAGTTCATGTGTTTTGAGTTTTTGAATCATGAGTTCATGGTGATGATCAAACCCTAGATTTGTGAAATTGATTCTGACCTGACCTTCATTTAGTATTATGTCAACCTTCATTTAAGTTACATGTCAACCTGCATTTTGTTTGTACTTCAGTTTAATTAATATTTCATTTCTGTTAGATGCCATGGAGTTGAATCATGTTATTGATCTTGATGATGGAAATCTAGATGTTCATACTTCAGGTTATTCTCATATTAATGCTTACTTTCATTTTGCTACCATTTTTAAGTTTATAGTTGATGATTGTTGTTCTTTTTGGCTTGTAGATGATATTGTTTATGGTCCTGATAGTGACTTGGTAGGAGTTGTTGTGAATTCTGAGAGTGAGGCATATGATATCTACAACACCTATGCATTTAATGTCGGGTTTAGTGTCCGAAAGTGCAAACAAAGGCTCCGTGTCGATAAAAGTATTTCTATGAAACGATATGTGTGTTCTCATGCTGGACTTAAGCCGAAAAAAGCGGATGGTGATCCGTTGTATACAAAAATGGTTGTGCGTTGCGAATGTCCAGCCCTAGTTCAATATGATGTAGACATCAATGGAGTGTGGGTTGTAAGTAAACATGTTAAAGGCCACAACCATGACCTATGTCCACCATCGGGTAGTTATCTTCTTAGGTCTCATAGGAGAGTTTCTAAAAACCAACTTTCCTATTTGAGGGAGCTTCATAAAAGTGGTGTTGGTGTGGCTGATGCTGTTAGGGTTTTGAAAACCCAATCCGGGGGGTCACCTCTTCTCGGTTTTGGCCCTCGAGATGCGTATAATGCCTTAGGTAAGTCAAAGGCTGTTGATGGTACCGACTGTAACACTTTGATTCAGATTTTCAGAAATCGACAATCTAATGAGAAGGACTTCTTCTTTGATTTTGAAGTTGACAATGAAGGAAGATTGACTAGTTTCTTTTGGAGGGATGGTCGTATGAAGGAGGATTACTTGACTTTTGGTGATTTGGTGGTGCACGACACTACGTATCGGACAAACAAATACGGCATGATTTGCGCCCCTTTTGTCGGCATGAATCACCATGGCAATAATATCATGTTTGGTTGTGGCTTTATGGTGAATGAGAAAGTTGAGTCCTTTGAGTGGCTATTTTCTACTTTTCTGAGGTCGATGAATAATAAGCATCCTGTGACTATTATGACTGATCAATGTCCTTCCATGTCTGCTGCCATTTCTGTGATCTTTCCTACATCACGACATCGTCTTTGTATTTGGCACATTATACAAAATTCTAAGAAGCATATCAGATCTTTGAGAGAAAAAAGCGAGTTCCTGTCCTTGTTCAATCATGTGCTCAAGGATTCTGATACAATTGCTGAATTCGAGCTATATTGGGGAGAGTAAGTATCATTCTATTTTAATGTCTTAATTTGTGTTGTTTCTTTATTCTGTTTCATTGTCCTTCATTATCCCTGTGGTTCATGCTTCATTATACTCTAATGTCATGCTTCAGTTTATTCATGCTTCATACATCATTTACTTTACTGCAGGATGACTACTAAGTTTCACTGTGAAAATGACAAATGGCTTGTGAAGTTGTATGAGTTGAGGGAGAAGTGGTGTCCTGCATACAACAAAATGTGGTTTTCTGGAGGTATATTGTCTTCTCAAAGGAGCGAGAGCACGAACCACTCAATTTCCAGGAGGTTATCCAAGACAGCCAGTCTTTGTGATTTCTACCATTGCTTTGTCTCCGTTATTTCTGAGTGGAGAAGCAAGGAGTTTAGTGAAGATGTGCGTAGTATTGAAGGTAAACCTTCTATGGCTTTGACTGAGGCTGGACTTCTTATACATGCTAGAAATGTGTACACTCCTTTGGTATATTCTATGTTTGAGAAGCAGTACTTGAAAGGGAACCAATGCCATCAGTCTTTTGTCCCGTGTGATGTTGGAATGTTAAAATATTATGTGTGGGTTCAGGGCTATGAACAAATAAGGCATGAGGTTTGTTTTTATGAAACTCAAAAGTACATTAGTTGTACTTGCAAACTGTTTGAAGAGGTGGGTATATTGTGCTGTCATTGTCTTCGTATATATGATATTCACTGTGTTTCTGCCATCCCGGAAGCATTTATTTTGAGGAGGTGGCGCAAGGATGTTGTTGCTAATCGCATTGTGGGGAATGAGTTGATTGACACTAGTCGTGTTTCTTCAAATTCCATGGCTGCTTCTCTCTGGACCATGCAGATTTCTAGGAAATTTTATAGGCTGATTTCATCTAGTGAAGATAATGCTTCTGCTCGGCAGATTTGTGAAGAAGCTTTTGAATATGCTATGAATAGGCTGAATGCAGAGGTTGGACCTATTTTCTTTGACGATAACGATGAAGTTTCTGGGTCGAGTAATGTCATTCAGAATCCTCCAAGCAAGAACTCTCAAGGTCGACGTGAGAAGAGGCCAAAAAGCATGATTGAGAAAGTAAATAATAAAGTTCAGGGGAAGAGGAAACGAGCTGAAAGTGCAAAGGTTCAAAATAAGAAAGTTGTTCAAAATATGCAGGTATTATAGTACTTCATATTACTGGAGACAAGGATGCATAGAAATTGCAAATATTTCTTATATTTTTATTATGTTTAGGTTCAGAAGGATGCATATATTGTTCACCCAAGTTCAGGGAGTGGTACCTTACATGTTGTTCAGGAAGAAACAAGTTTGTCGTTTGTTCCATTGAGAGATTCTATTAGGTAAGTGTTCAGGATACTTTCTGTTTCTTATTTTCAGTTATTGACTACTAATTATCTTTCATTTTTTTGTGTTGTTTTCTGGGAAATAAATAGGCCAGTTTGTTTTGATGGAGATTTGGATGATTAAAGATTTGCAGTACAAGACTTTGTATTTGTTGCTTTGTACTTTTAAAGAATATTGGGTTATTGTACAAGAATATGGATTAAAGATTTGCAGTACAAGACTTTGTATTTGTTGCTTTGTACTTTTAGAAAATATTGTGTTATTGTATAAGAATATGGATTTTCTGCTTTCAAGTTTACTCATTTCTACTTTAGAATATGGATGTTCTGCTTTGAGAATTTTGATTGTTGTCCTCTGCCATGGTCATGATTCATTTTTAATGGTTTCATACTTCAATTTTTTACTGATGATGCTTCAGATTGTAAATAATAATGCTTCATTTTTAAATTATGATACACCAACTAATAGATTATAAACCTTCATTTTAGGGTTTAGGGTTTAGGGTTTAGTGTTTAGGGTTTAGGGTTTAGGGTTTAGGGTTTAGGGTTTAGGGTTTAGGGTTTTAGGGTTTAGGGTTTAGGGTTTAGGGTTTAGGGTTTAGGGTTTAGAGTTTAGGGTTTAGGGTTTAGGGTTTAGAGTTTAGGGTTTAGGGTTTAGAGTTTAGGGTTTAGGGTTTTTAGTATATAGGGTTTAGGGTTTAGGGTTTAGGGTTTAGGGTTTAGGGTTTAGGGTTTAGGGTTTAGGGTTTAGGGTTTAGGGTTTAGGGTTTAGGGTTTAGGGTTTAGGGTTTAGGGTTTAGGGTTTGGGGTTTAGGGTTTAGGGTTTAGGGTTTAGGGTTTAGGGTTTTTAGTATGTAGGGTTTAGGGTTTAGGGTTTAGGGTTTAGGGTTTAGGGTTTAGGGTTTAGGGTTTAGGGTTTAGAGTTTAGGGTTTAGGGTTTAGAGTTTAGGGTTTAGGGTTTAGGGTTTAGGGTTTAGGGTTTAGGGTTTAGGGTTTAGGGTTTAGGGTTTAGGGTTTAGGGTTTTTAATATTTTGGGTTTAGTGTTTAGGGTTTAGGGTTTAGGGTTTAGGGTTTAGGGTTTTGGGGTTTAGGGTTTAGGGTTTGGGGTTTGGGGTTTAGGGTTTAGGGTTTTTAGTATGTAGGGTTTAGGGTTTAGGGTTTAGGGTTTAGGGTTTAGGGTTTTGGGTTTTGGGTTTAGGGTTTAGGGTTTAGGGTTTAGTGTTTTGGGTTTAGGGTTTTTAGGGTTTAGGGTTTAGGGTTTAGGGTTTAGGGTTTAGGGTTTATGGTTTAGGGTTTTTAGTATTTTTGGGTTTTGGGTTTAGGGTTTAGGGTTTAGGGTTTAGTGTTTAGGGTTTAGAGTTTAGGGTTTAGGGTTTTGGGTTTAGGGTTTAGGGTTTTTACAATGCTTCATTTTTAAAGTTCCTGATACTTCAAATTGCAGATTATTAACCTTCATTTTCGTTTGCAATAAACATGCATCTTCATTTTCAGATACTTAATTTTTAGAAATATACAATTACTTTAAGTAATTTTTACAATGCTTCATTTTTAAATATGTGATACTTCAAATTTCAGATTATGGACCTTCAATTTCGATTAGAACAAACATGCTAATTAAGTATTTTTACAAGACTAAATCAGAAATAATGCAAGATACACATCAGTATCTACCTAATGATAACAAATGATAACAAATAAGTTTTAACTTACAAAACTCTTGTATGCTCTTTAAAAAATTTGTCATATACCATCAGTCATCTCTACCATCAAACATCCACTATCATCTACCATTAGTCATCTCAACCATCAGTCTTCATTTTCAATAATGTTGTGAATCTTTTGGCTTTGTCCAGTACTTCTGTCTTGATTTCATTGATGTCCATCATTATCACAGAAGTTGCATATCTAGCTCTAAGCTCTTTCAAGAAAGTACTGTCCTGCAATAAGAAAACACAAACCATAGTTATAACCAATACAATTTATAATTACTGAAATTAATTAAGAATACCTTGTCTTTCTCAAATCCACTGTCCCAATCATCTCCATCCCCTTTGTATGTCTCCATATGCCTAATAGCATATACTCCACAATCATTATTATTTGCTGGGCATCTCCACGGCATTTTCAACTGTCTCTTTTCAAACAGATTAGCAGAGTGTTTTGTGGTTATGTTCTTCTCTGACATATAATCTCCAAGCAATTCTCCCTAATAAGGAAAAATACAACACAGGTGTTAATATTTGGAAAATTATACAGTGATATTTTCAAAGTTGTCTTACCATTGTTAAGGCAATTTTTGTGTATATGCCTGTATTCCTCAATTTGTGTGGCTCCACGTGTTTGTTGTCGATTATATCAACCGTTTGTGCTTTGAAGTTCACACACACCAGCCAGAAATGGGAATCTTCAAGGATGACAAAAAAAACCTGCATTTTAACAATCGTTATGCATACACTGTTATTGATTCAATATGTGAATTAGCAAATAAATATTTGTTGAGCTAACTTACCAAATCAACATCTTTGAGAGTCGAATGGTTTGCTCGTGAGAGCTCATTATCAATGAAATTATGAAAACATTTCTTTTTGGATTCTTCATCAACCTTGTGCTTCATTTGCAGCTGAAAATATTGAAACTAAGTATTACAATAATGTAGAATCAAAATATTAAGAATTCACAATGTGAATAGAAATACTTACGTATACGAGTGTTGAGAAGAAGATTCTTTTTGGCTGCCCGACTGCCCTTCTTAGATTGTCAACGTTCAATTTGTGACAGAAAATGTCGATGAAATTATTCGTCAACCACTGTTCCTCATTTAAAGCTGCAAAGTCATCTCTGGTTGCGAACAAATCTCTATATTGGAACAGCCTCTCCCTAAATAAATATTAAAAAGGCAATATTAAAAAGGCAATATGAGATTGAAAAGTATATTAAAGGCAATATGAGTAGTACCATTTGTTTGATTCATCATGCTGAATGAGTGCATAATCAGAGATCAATTGTTCTGTTCTCGAGACTCTCATCATCTTGTTCTTATTCGAGACCCAAAATGGAGACCTCAAATTCAGAGGCAGGTTACTCACCATCCGTGGTTGTCTTTTTTGAATTTTGTATTCTTCAACATCATCAGGCTCATATATGATTCTGTTTAAAAAAAAAACTTTTTACTAAGTGAATAGTACAGAATAATGAAACAATAAAGTAAACATAACATTAATTTAACTAAACTCTACTTACTCATAGAAATCTTTCTCTTGTATTGGGGTTCCGACCTCTTCTTCAGCCACCTCATTTTTAGCTGCTTCATTATCAGATGGGCTTGAAACTCCAAGATCGAAGCTTGGCGTTAAGCCTTCTGCATTCTTGATCTTAGCATTTATTTGATAAGTCCGCTCTAGTTCTTCCAAGGCAGCCAAGAAAGATGGTTCATCGAACACCTCGTCTTCTAAGCCGTACCATAGTTCTTTGATAGACTGAGAGGGTTTGGCAGAGGGTTCCACCATTGGTTCTACCATTTCTGGTTCACGGAAGGTTTGCTTTAGGATGCTTGCCGTGGCATCCTCCTTCCCTCCCTCGAACATGATTTTGCCAAAGTTTTCTATGGCGCTTGTGATGTTTTTCAACCCCATAGTCATTCTCATGGCAAAATCATTGTCATGGATAGGCTGTGAAATTAAAAAAACAAAAAACACATTAAACTCAGATATATGAAGTATGACAATTATGTAAATGAAGTATGACAGTTATGTTAATGAATTATGACAGTTATGTTAATGAAGTATGATTATGTTTATACCTTTTTCTTCTCACAATGTGGTGCAGCAGGGCAGTCCACCTTTTGTTCTTCATACTCTTCATTTTTATCCTATACCATGCAATTGATCATACAATTAATGTATTATAATGTATTTGTGTACAAATATTGAAGTATAGATAAATTTTATACCTTTTGAAAGATAAATGCTGGCTCTACTTTTCCTCTTCCGAATTCTGACTCCTCTTCTTCGACTCTCTTTGTTATTGCCGCCTGTGTCCAGTTTGAGCAGATGGGAAATCGCCTTTCCACACTGCGAAACTTGTATACCATCCTGTCCAGGTAGATTAACTGCAAAAAAATGAAATCAAAATCAAATTTTAAAACATTACACAGGATTCATAAGGAAATTTAAATGCTTATGCTTACAGTTAAGAGAGTTGAAGATCCTGTAAACCAAGCTTTACTTGAATTCTTCCATTCAGTAATGGAAGAAATAAGTTTTTTGAAGGTGTACCCACACCAATTCATGTTTACAATGTTATCTACATTTCTAAGTGAATACAGAATTTTGAAATTTATAAAATATTCTTGGATCCCTGATAACAAGGACCCAACAACAAGTGCAGCAAAATCAATTTTGAAATTTCTTCCAAAATCTTTTCTTCCAGAGAGGACGGACGACATATCACTGGCACTTGGTCCTCCCTTCTTCACATTCCATCTATCCCTCCATGCCTTTAGAAATGAAACATAGCCCGATTGTTCATTTCTGCTGTACCTCCCTGCATCAATTCAAATTATTATGCACTGTAACAAACATTGGATTTTCTAAATAAAATGAATTGATGTTAAACTTACCAACTTCCTCAACGACGTCATCTGAGCCCCTCGGTAGGCCAAACACAGCTTCTACATCATCTTCATCTATGAGAATTTCATCTTCAACCAGCTTTATTGAAGCCCGAGCATAGTCGAAGTTATCGATAATGTATCGAAGGAGCTCCATATTGTTAGATCTCATTTGCAGTTCTAAGATCCCACCAAATCCTATTTCTCTGACAGCATCTCGTTGCTCATCAGACAGTGACTCACACAGCTTTACAACAGGCAATGGGCTCATGCGTGTTTGGAAGCGACGTGTGTTGGTGCTGTCGTCATTCTTTACCTTAAAATCAGCCCACAATTAATAAAATTTTGAATTACTAATTACAACAAAAATGCAAATAGAACAAAATCATTTATTAGTAATGTAGGAAAATATACCTCTGTGTCCTTGTCCTCCGGGGCTTCCGACTTTGTCTTCTTCTTCTTCTTTGGGGCTTCTGATTTTGTCTTCTTCTTCTTTAGAGATTCAGCCTTCACATATGTTAATATATGTAAGTGTCTATAAATGTAATATAATATACAGTGTATAAAATTAAAAAAGTATATAGATTTTACCTTTTCAGAAGTACGAATTTCAGTAATCTTCTGTTTCTCTGAAGTTACAAAATCATCATCTTGATTTTCAGAAACTACCCCCTGAAAATCATTGTCACTGCCTTATTGATGTTGATTTATGCGTATGTACTTATTACGGTGTATAAGGTCATAATAGTAATTATACCTTGATTTTCTTCTTCTTTTCATTCTCACTGCCTTTTTGGATTTTCTGAGTCGATGGATTTGCGTCGGTCTTCTGCTTCTTTGGAGCTACAACATCCTCAACTTCAGAAGTTGAACCCTGCAAAGTATTTATTAAATTTTGTTAAAACACTTTTGTTCATCAACATGTACTACATTTACTACGATAAAGTATTGATGTACCTTCATCTTCTTCTTCTTCTTCTTTTCATCTCCAATTGCAGCTATCTTCTGCTTTTTTGTAGGTACAATATCATCAACCTTCTGAGTAGGTTCAATTGCAGTTGGCTTCATCTTCTTTGATGATTCAAAATCATCATCCCCTGAATCCATTCCCTGCAAAGTGAATTTAGTAAATTATTCAACCTTTTTTGTTTAAGCATATTTGGAAAATTTTATTTTAGAGAAACAAATGAAAACTATAATTGTACCTTTCTTTTTCCCTTGGGAAGAACAGCAGCAACAGGAGGTTTGAGAGCCTTGAGTATTGTTTCAGACTTCATAAAATTAATATTGTTAATTAAAATTCATGAAAAAAAACTACTATAAACAAAATTCTTAATTAGTAACAACTTACATCTCTTTTTTTCTCTCTTTGAACATCAATCGACTTTGTCAACGTGCCCACTGCATCCTGCTTCTGCTGTACCTCAATTCCTTGAGCAGGAAGTTCAGTTTTCTTTGATCGGGTCTTCCTTGTGTCGACAACATTTTTTATCGTCTGACTGTTGTTTTTCTTCCCTTGGATTTCCTGTCATTTCACACGAAAAAGTGATTAATGCTGAGAATTCTTCAAAATGAAACAAATAAAAATAAAATAAAGGAAGTTACCTCCGGTGTGTTAGGAACAACAGTGTCCGAAGTCTTTGATGTTGTTGTTAGTTTCTCTCCTTGTGTTCTCTTCAGAATTTCAATTTTCTAAAAAAATGTAAATGAAAATGGATGAAACCTATGTATTGAAATTATAATGAATGAAACTTATTTTTTATTGAAATTTTAACCTTCAGACGACTTTGCCCAAGTCCTATCTTCATTTTTTGATTATTTATTATGACAACTTCAGATGGAGTAACACTTTCTTTCTGATTTCACAGCAATAAAATGGAATATGAATTACATAAATATGAAGTAAATTATTACCTAAATGATGTAAAATGTATTTAAATATTAAACTAAGTTCAGTCATACTTACAATATTACCTAATGAAGATATTGCTATATTAAATAAGTTCAGTCATACTTACATCTGTTGATTTTTCTTTAGGATCAGAAGTCATCTTTTCCACATCCTGTGGAATAGTCTTTTGTCCTTGCCCTAACTTGTACATGTTTTGTTTTATGCTTTCCTTTGTAGCATATTTTACTTGCTGAAAAAAAAAATAGCATGACATTTTAGAATGAAGGATGAAGTCTATTTCTATTGAAAGCTGATGCAATATCCATATGAAGTATGAGTTATGATCAGTTAAGTACATATTTATGACAAATGATCAGATATATTGTAATATTAAACTGAAGTAAGAGGAACTAACCTGAGGAATAGTCTTTTGTCCAGGGATAGAAGTTTTTGAGGCCTTTTGTCCTTCCACCTCTTTGTGTAAATCTTTTTCTCCCTGCTGAAAATAATAATAATAATAATAATAATAATAATAATAATAATAATAATAATAATAATAATAATAATAATAATAATAATAATAATAATAATGATAATAGTTTAAATTGTAGGCTGAAGTCTAATTATTTTGAAAGATGATGCAATATACAGATTAAGTATGAGATATAATCAGTTGACTACATGTTATGACAAAGGATCAGATGAAGTATGCAATATTAAATTGAAGTATGAGCTGTTTTTTAAATGAAAGATGAGTAGTATGTATATGAAGTGTGAGACATTTTAAGAACTTTACCTGTTTTTGTGGAGAACCATGCTGTCCTATGGTTCCTTTGGCTAGCATATGAATCAATTCCTGAAGAATAAGTAATAAATTTTCAGAAATATAAGAATCAATCAATAAAACTCGTAATAATTTTTAATAGAAACTTACTTTTCGATTTCTATTATGTCTCTCTGGATCTTCTGATGGATCCATTGCACAAAATTGCTGTGATTGATCAAGTAATATATTTCAGTCAAATAGATACTAGTCAAATACATAAAACTGAAACAAGATGAACAAGATGAAAGTTCATGTTGGAACCGATATATCCTACATCTCAATGTGGTATTCTGGAACAGATACACTCATAAAAAGATACAAAAATGGCTGAACCATAGGACAACATACACACAAATAAACAGATACACACAATGTGGTATTATGGAACAAATATCACAGATAACAGTGTCCATATATCATGTGAACAGGTAGATTCACTCATAAACAGATACAAGGCTTAATAGATACACTCATAAACATATACAATCATGGTTGAACACACATAAACAGATACACTCACACATAGTCAAGGGGACATACACCTGTACATAGTCAAGGGGACATAAACAGATACACTCATAAAAATATAAAAAGATGGCTGAAACATATGACAGCATACACACACACATACACACACACATACACAGATACAAACACACACACACATACACAGGGACACTAGAGGGAACATATAATCAGTTAAGCACATGTTATCACAAAATCACACACACACACTCAAGTTGTTGGATACAGGAAACATGAAACATCAATTTGATGGATGAAACATCATATAACACACAAACAGAAACAAGGTAAACACAAACATGAAGAAGCTACACTGTGAAGGATAAGAAATCAGAAACTACCTAGGGTTGGAGGATAATTCATCAGAAATCAAAAAACTAAAAATACCTAGGGTTGCAGGATCTTAATATCTCAAACATGAAGAAAGGGGAAATTGAATTTTTACCTAGGGTTTTGATTGAGAAATTTCCAGTGAACTTTGGAGGCGGCAAGGCGAGGAGAAAGTATCGATGCTTGAAGGCGTCGATAATCGAAGCTTGACAGGGAGAAACAATCGGCGGGGATAATCGATGCTTCAAAGCGGAGGGGAGAATCAATCGCCGGGGAGAATAGATGCGGCGATAATCGAAGCTTGACGGCGGCGAAAATCGAAGCTTGACTGCGGCTATAATCCTTGCTTTCGACGGTGGAGGTGTGGAGATGTGGCGGTGAAGGAGGGCGGAGAAAGAAAACCGTATCGAAAGATAAAACTTGCAGATGGGCATCGTGTATGTGTTGTGATGACGTCAGCTGGGTAATTGGGCTGGGTCAATTTTTTTTATATACTGGGCCGGAGTAAGATGGGCTTCTTACACCTTGGGTGTAAGATATACTAACTCAAATAATTAATAGCTATTTAAGTATGCGGTATGCCACCATATTTATTGTATTATTTCATAATTAATATATATGTGTGTGGTTAGGGGAAAAAGGCAGTTGGATTAGAGGAATAAGAAATTATATTCAGATGGCAATTAATTATTCATCTGACTTCTAAAGTCTTTTAACTAGATTTCGTGCTTTCGTCTCGCAAATTAGTATTTATATATATGAATGTCATGTTGTATAAAATTATAGTCTTGATGATTTACAAAAACATACTGAATATATGTATATAGGTTTTCAAAATTTCAACCACAATTTATATAATTATATTTACAATGTCATATTCAATACTCTTTGTCTGGAACAAGTTGTCATATTTTTTTAGAACGGAAATTAAAAAAAATATATATATTGAATTTTAAATATTTGATTAAAAAGTAAAGAATTAAATTAATTTTTTTAGTTGAAAAGAAAAAATAATTGATAGAAATTAAAATGATAAAATACTAGTCTTTTTATCTCAAAAAAAATGTCACATTTTACTTTTCTTTATTGTCTTAATATAATGGCACACTTCCTCTCATTTACACATTTTCTGATTTGCACTATCAAAATACCTTTATACCCTTCAAAAGTAAAAAAAATATATATACGGGAGTCACCTCTACGGCTGGGCCGTAGGGAATGCCGTAGGGAAACTCAAAAAATGATTTTCGTAGGGAATGCCGTAGGGAAACCCCTACGGGAAAAAGGCCGTAGAGAATTCCCGTAGGGGTTCCCTGGTTTTTTTGTAGTGAAAGTATCAATCACATTATTACATTTAGAAAAATAAATAAATAAAATATATGCCGGGCGTCAGAGAGACCCGGTTGTGAAGAAGAGTACATTTTTTTTTAATATTTATTTTGTGTTTTAATGTCCAATAAACATGGTATTAGAGGGACTATATTACAAAAAGTAGGTAGGAGTACAATCATACCCTCTCTATAAAATATTATTTTTTGATATTTTGACAAAAAAGTAAAGGATAAAAATGTGTTTTTAAGTTGAAAAATAAAGTAGTTATGAATAGAGTTTATAAAGTATATGAATAAATGAAACTTTATTTTAAATTGAAAAAATAGTTTTTTTTATTATCAACTATTATGTGACACAAGAAAAAATAGTGCATCTATTGTAAGAGAGAAAAAGAGTATATTACTTCATTATATTATAAAATATGTTTAATTTTATTTTTTTCAAAATGACGGTACGTGTAGAAAGTTATACTACCAATTTGACATGCAAATTAACTACTCATGCAATTCAATGACGAATATTGCGTGCATGGGGCGTGTTCCTCTCACCAAAGAGCAGCCACTTTGTTGTGTGAAATCTCCATTTTGCCCTTCTCCATATTGCGTGTGATATATTAACGTGTTTTCTTTCATCAAATTATATACTCCATATTTAAATCAAAAATTAACTACTACTCCTACTACTATCCAAAGACTTTCTAAAATGAAATGTCATACTAATTTTAACATCACTTCTTACTAATTTATTTATCGAGTTGAATTCGATTTTAATACTGTTAAATATCCTCATGTCGCTTATGAACATATTTTTAGCTCAAATATAAGTTAAATAACTTTATTATCTTAAATTACAATATTTTTTATGATATTATTGTCAACTTCAATATGATATCAGAGTAAGTTCAAAATGATTTTAATTAGCATGTCAAAATATGACACATATATAATTAAGTTGACGTGTAGACCCAAGGAAACCGAACATATATACTCCTCACCAAATACGGCCCCATGATCGACTAATTAAGCACAATACAAAGACAAAATAGAAACAAGGGTGTATATACACAACACCACACAAAATATGGTTTATATATAGTTATGATTTGGTAGGACATTATAAGTAAACAAACATTGAACCAATTTGTTTGCCCAAACAAAACAATATGGGAAGGTCTCCCTGCTGTGATGAGAGTGGCCTGAAGAAAGGTCCATGGACTCCCGAAGAAGACGACAAGCTCGTCGACTACATCAACAAACACGGCCACGGAAGCTGGAGAGCCCTCCCCAAACTCGCCGGTAATTAAGTTTTATAACAGTTCAAACTGTTAGATGATGTGGCTTATAACTGACTTATATGAAGAAAGAATAAATATCTCGTTTAACGAACTTTATGTATGTATTAGGTCTCAATCGATGTGGGAAGAGTTGTAGACTGCGATGGACGAACTACCTCCGACCCGATATCAAGAGAGGGAAGTTCACCCCGGACGAGGAGCAAGCCATCCTCAACCTCCACGCCGTCCTTGGCAACAAGTACGACTATCTATCGATTATATACAAATATTTTACGAAACATATTTTAACGACGTTAAATTTTTTTAGGTGGTCGGCGATCGCGACTCACCTACCGGGGAGAACGGACAACGAGATCAAGAACTTCTGGAACACTCATCTGAAGAAGAAGCTGATCCAGATGGGGTACGACCCGATGACTCACCAGCCGAGAACCGACATCTTCTCGAGCCTCCCCGGGCTCATCGCATTAGCCAACCTCATCGAGAACCCTAGCGGCTGGGAAGAGCAAGCCATGCGGCTCCAGAACGAAGCCGCCCAAATGGCTCGGCTCAACCACTACTTGCACTCCTTTATCATGCAGCCGTCTCTCCTCAACCCCGGCCTCGTGCCTAGCATTAACACACCGGACTTGTCGACTTTTGGTCTTGTGGGCCACCACATGCAGCCGACCGGAGGATATGATCTTCAGGCAGAGCAATTTTCTCAGTTGCCTGATTTATGTGTGGAGCATGAAAATAATAATAATAATAATAATAATAATAATAATAATAATAATAATAATAATAATGTGTCATTGAGTGATAAGGGCCAAGTTGAAAATCCGTCCACGTGGCTGCCGGAGATGCTTTCTCCGATGGCGCCCGTGGCAGCGGCGGAGATTTCCGTCAGCAACGCGTGCAGCACGTCGAGCTACGGGGGAGCCGATGATGTGTGGTATGATCTTTTTGATGATCCTTTGTTTCCTGAGATTGCTTAGAGAGTAATGAGTGAGTGTGTAAATCTTGATAATTAATGATCATAGTGTGAAGGTTTGGGATATTTGTAAAATAATATATATATATTTGTGATATATTTATTTTATACAAAGTGTAATTTTTATAATTTTATAATTTTGATTATGGATGATTGATTTCCAAAGTGATATTTTTACTCACAAATCAATGTAACATATCTAAATTCAAAGAAACGGATAGGAGTACGAGTTAGATTCGTTTTAAAATTAAGAAACATTAACAACAATCTTACTCCATCTCTCAAATATCAATAGTCATATTTCTCCTTTTGAATTGTTGCCTATAATAATGATCACTTTATTTAAAAAAATAATTCTTTCGATTTGTTCATTTTAAAAAGAGCGTATCTCTTTACATTTTTACCTATTTCCTTAAACATTATTTTCAAATACTTACTTTATTAATTTAAAAATATATTTTTAATTTTCTTTTATCAAAATCAATAAAATAATATTCTATCAAAATTAAGATTTTAATTAACATAAGAGTCCCATCGCATAAGAACAAAAAAATTGAAGCTAGCTACAAGCCTACGACAAATTGTATTTTTTCCCCAATGTGTATCAACTTATGACTTTTGTCAATATTTATAATATATTTATAATATTATCTTTTGTAAATTTCCTAGCAACTTAATACTATATTTTTATTCTATTTAAAATTTTGGACCACGTAAATAAATATTTTTGAATAGGTAATGGTAAATAACATTTTAGTAAATTATTTTGACGCCAAATGTTGACCGAATACCCTAAGACACAACTACCACAATTGAAATCGTGAGTTGACTTTTTGACCGGAGGATTAATGTCAAAAGGGTGACGGACAAAAGGTTTCTCAATCATAAAGAGGGACCCAAGTAGTTAGGAAGCTAAAGATTAATTTAAGAATTATATATATTCACATAAATATTGCAATCGTTTTCGACTTGTATAAATCGAAAAATCAAATATTTTACGTCGTAAAATTTGAATATTGCCCGTCGAGACAGAAAACATTGATATTACGTACGTTTGTGCAATCACTTGAACGACAATATTCAACGTTAAAATCTAGCTGTAGCACGTATTTCTTCTTATCATTGTTTTTACGAGCTCAGAAAAGTATAACTACTTTAGTTGGATACTCGGTAATTGCTGTTGCGTGTGTATAACGACCACATTTTTAACTAATCGTGACCAAATTTTGAACTTTTCCTTGCACAAGAAATTTGGGATTTTTTACTACACATATTTTCTGAGTGAGTAGGTGGACTCCTTGTTCCTTTTCTTACAAGTGATTGACTAATCAACCATCAATGTCATTAATTAATTAATTAATTAAAAAGTTGCACAATAATCAGTCAATAATTAAGAATTAAAATAATATGATAATACATTACATAACAACTTATTTAATTTTTTAATGTCACCTTTCAATATAATTGCTTTTAATTAAAGTCACACCCGTTGCAAATTAACACGATTGACCCATTTTCATCACACATTAAAATAATCACAATTATAATAATAATAATCAAAATAAATAAATGCATATACCGTATAATATAACCTCGTAGGAGATGAAAAATGAAAAATGCAATTTCATCACACATTAAAATAATCACAATAATAATAATAAATAAAAATAAATAAATGCATATACTGTATAATAACCTCGCAGAAAATGAAAAATGAAAAATGAAAAAAACAGAATGGGGTGAGAGAGGCTCGAACTCTCGACCTCAGGATAACTCTTAGCTATGAGACCTACGCGCTAGCCAACTGCGCCACCACCCCTTGATGACTTAAAATCAATTAATAATATTATTCTAATTACGGTATTTTATTTTTCAAGATTGAAGTGTTAATTCATACTTGATCAGTTAGAAAAAACAAAAATACAAAGCATTTTTATTCCAAGATTCTGGCACTCACTCGCATTACCAATATATGTTCGACCAGTTTCGAAAACTCGAGGATTTCGGTTTATTTTTCAAGCGTGAAAACGTTTACTATCGAATTCGTTCGTTCCATTTCACGATTGAACAAAAAGTACTGGCTAGTCATGTGGCAACTACTATCACTATTCATTTTCACACGGCAAGGGTGATCTGTGTTGGTGCCTTTGGGGAAAAACAGAAGAATTTCATTTATTACAAAAGTCAAAAGTTGAAAACAAAAAAAAAATATTGTTTCCTTACTTCTTCGGCTCATTGAAATTATACACTGACAATATTATTTGGATGGTGTACTGACAAAAAGAAACAAGTGTGTAGTAATAAAGCTTCTTGACTTTTTTTATCAAGACATTGAAATTAAATGATTGTAGAGCAATACTATTACTAGTAATT